>OZ038497.1:89827288-89904788 GCA_964036315.1 Acanthosepion esculentum | reverse complement strand
TTCGTCTATCATCAAAGATTTCATGTTTATATAAAACACTCTTGGCATGCCTATTTTGCACAGACAGAAATGTTATATTTTGTATTCGAAACACTAATCTATATTTATTTATATATTTGATGCTGCAGCTAAATAACGATCTATTACTTAGCTTTGTCTTAAGGTTGATCTTTCTCGCTCTCTCTCAGATATATATATATATATATATATATATATATATATATATATATATATATATTATAAAAGTGAACATAGAATTCAACACTTAGAGGCGACAGTTTTTCATGCTAGATGCAATCGTCAGGCCCTTGTGTGCTGTTATTTTTCTCGGCTATTCAGTGGTGCATTGTGGGTATTCTATTTTGGCATTTATTTCACTGTTTGTCGTTTATTTATTTATTAGTGTTAAATTATTTTGCTTGTTTTTATTTATTTTAATTTTATTTTTTATTTCTATTTTTATTTCTTATCTTATCTTATTTTTTAATCGGTGTTTTTATTAACGTAGTAAAAATTTGTTTATATCGCTTATTTAATAGTTTTGTTTTAGTTTGGGAAGCTATTTATTCAATTTTATGGTTGATTGTTGTAGTTTATTCTAACTATTATTTTGGCGGGAACAGTTTAGAATTTGTTTATTATTTCATGTATTTATTTGCATTGATTATCGGGATCGGTTTGTTAGTTTATTTATTTGTTTGGATGAATTTAGATCAATTTATTTTGCTTATTATTTATTTGTTATACTGTATATTTTCTCTTTTCGGTTTTTAAGTAACGAAGTATTTTTTTAATCGTTATATAACAATTATAGCTATTTTTTTCGTCCGATTTTTGGTTTGATTTTTATAGTCCAACTAATATTTTGGTCATAATGGTTTGATAATTTGTTTATTTACTTTATTTATTTGGGTTCATTGATTTTCTTTCTTATTTTTTTTAATTCTATTTCATCTATTCTAACAGGTGTGATTTCGTAATCTGTTTGGGTTAATTTATTTTGCTTATTTATTTTCATTTTGTTTATTTTTTTTTTATTTTATTTTTTCCGTTTTCGATTGTTAAGTAACGTAGTAAAAATTTGTTTTCATGTCTGCATTTTGAGATGAGCTTGGATCTTTTATTTAATAATTTATTTTGGTCAGGGAAGGTGATGATAACAGTTTGTTCCTCCAAGCAAAGTTTGCAAGTTTTTGACTGGTTGTTGTAGGCTGATGATCATTTCCTTATTTTCTAAGATATTTTTGGTGTGGTGTGAGTTTTGTTTTTAATTTCCCAGATATACTTAGAAAGCAATGTGCTGTTCGCATATTTACTATTTGTGAAAGATGTTTTGTGTACATAATTTTGGTGATTTTATCGTGGCTTGGTATATTACGTTGTTTTGTAAACAATTACTGTTTAAGGGACATTCGTTCTTTATTCTGCAGTTGCACGTGGATTTAATTTGTTCGTGTGGTTTGTTGATAATTTTCCTCTTGTGTTTTTTTATTATTTGTGCCATGTTCTCGGTGCAACTGTAGCTGATTTATACTGTGTTTTTGTTGAATAATTTGTGAAGAGTGCTTGATTTCGGGGAGTGTTTGTGTAAGAGTTTGAAGAATATTTTCCTACGTTTGTTTTTTACGTTTTTGCTGTACGGTGGGTTGAACCATATGATATTTCCTGTTGGCCGTTTTGTGTTCTGTGGTGAGTATGTGAGTGTTGCTGGGAATCCGCTATCTTTTAGGGCTGGTTCGTAGTCTTTCTTAACTTTGTTAAATATGGATTCATTGGAGGAATTCTCGGAAAGCCTGCGATTAATCGATTTTAGTATCTGTTTGATTATGGAAGGCGGTTTGTTGGAAAATGTGTGCATATAGAGTGGTTTATCATTGGGTTTTCTGTATGGTTTGTATGTGCCTTTTCTCAGGTTGAAGGTAACATCTAGAAAATCTCCTTCGTTTAGGTTAGTTTTTATATCTATGTCGAATCCGTTATTTTTGAAAATCTTTAATGTTTTGTTTGTTACAGATCTTAAGATTATGAGACCGTCGTCCCTGTAGATTCCTGTGTCATTTGTATCTATTATTTTGCTATGTTCGTGTAGTAAGTAAATACTTATGATTTCACATGTCTCAGCTCCGTCAAAGCTTCCCATTGTAGTGTCAAATATCCCATCTTTCTATATCCATGCTTCTTCGTTGTGAAATAGTAATGATTTACGAGAGTGCTTAATGGTGTAGATTTCGTTTGGTTTTATTATAATTTGTTCCTGAGCTAAGTTGATGGCCTTATCTAACGTACGTTCTGTTATGGAGGGGTAAAATTCTTTTATGTCTAATTGTAGGAATTGGCAATTATGAGGGGTATGTTCCCCTCGAACAGCTTTTTTTCCGTGAACTGCTGCGCTGTGAAACAAACACCCAAGATGATGTTTCACTGATCACTACAATATTAACTTCTTCAAAATCTCGTATTAACCGTTATTTTCCTATCCTTATCTCTATAAACTACCCTTTAACGTAACTATCTACTTCGAGTGCCTCCCGAGCCTCGTACAGGGCGAATCTTACTGTAAGAAAAGATAATCTTTTGGTTTCATGCTGTATTATGTACTGGCAAAACAGAATTTATCAGCTTGAAAAACAACAACAACATTAACTCCACCCCAGGAATTTGTTTACGTCGGCAGCAACATCCTGTCAACGGAAAGAGACATCGAAATCTGCATGTACCGCTCCAGTAATTACCTTATTCCTCATTTTCTTTATAGAAGCTAGATCAGGCCGAAAATGGATCACTTTTGTAATATTTGGGCGGGAGCGGCGTAGTCGTCACTATCCAGTCTTGATAGAGTCACCGATTACATGTGGGAGGCTAATTATCTCCACCTCCAACCTCTCACATACAGGTGGTATTTAGCGACGCTCTAACAACATCATCACTAATTCCATGGAACGTACTCGAACGAATTACATTCTGTCGTTCCACCTGGTCTAACCTTCACGGCTAGGACCCATCATATTCATTGCTATATAACAGGACTGATATTACATAGGAGAGCAGTAATTTTCACGTACTAAACAAAATTAACCTAAAATAATAAAACTAATCTTTATAATGCTGGCTTTGATATTAATCTGAAGGAATCAATTCGTTTACATGTCATCAAACTTATTTTCTGGTTTGGGAATCTCATGAATTTATACAATGATAGATTTTTATTGTTGTGACATAAAATACTTTTTTTCTCCAAAACACTGAGCTTGGGTCCGTAACTCTCACTACTCTACCGGAGATTTGTGGAACCGACTCACATGAGTATGCCTCCCGCGATTACTACAATGCTAACCTGTTCATTTCTTGGGCCAATTTTCCTCATATATCCCCCCAAAAAGACTCCCTATTACTCTGTAACCCTCTGCCTCGAGCGGCTCTTTTGATTTGTATAGGGTGAAGATCATTGTAAAAAAATTATATTGTACAGACATCCTCGGGCTTTCCTACGAGTACTAATATCCCCCATATCCGAATAAATGTGTAATGAAGAGAAACTGGACCTTGTCTTAACTCTTTAGTAAAATGTCGGAAACTTCTTAAGAGACGATCTGTCGGGAACAAGTCAAGCTTCAAAGGCTTATCTAACCAAACGCATTATATGTCCCCATTTGGGAAGCAACTTTCTGAAATATAGTTAAATATACAAACCTCTGAGGCCGAGAAAATAGAATTTGTTTTCATTTTCTAAGGAGAGAATCTTTTCTTTAAATCAATTCACCTCCACGCGAGGCAATAAAATCACTAAGATTCAAGCGGTTACCGAGTGTTAGAGAATATGAAAACATATTGTTAAGGAGAGAGGATAATAAAATAACAACAATTGAGAGGGAAGGTAACGATTTACATTGCAGTAACATTTTGAAAGATCAAAGTTGACTAGGAAACAATAAGCCTGAAGAGAATTCCACAAACGAGATGTGCAATAGAAAAACATCGTTAGCATAGAATTCACGGTTGTAAAATCAAACGGCTCAAAAGGTTAATAATGTAATGGAATAACCTGCCACAGCCATCAGTGACTACACTATAGGTAGTAACTGCCTATAAGTATCTGTAAGGCAAGTGACTACGTAGTCTAGCTGAAATCTTTTTCGGAGAGACGGTCGAACTCTCTGCCTCTGAGAGGAACCCGAAGGAGGCTCAGCCGAAGGGCAGAGTCTCATTCCGGGAGGTTGACCAACCCGATTCCGTTATGCGGGTTCTACGGGCATTTTTTGGTCGAGCCTACGAGCTCGGAGAACCCACGTTAAACTTGGCCTCGAGCTACACGCAACCCTCGTGGAAGGGAGGCTAAATATACTAGCTGAAATCTTTTTCAGCTGTGCTAGTCAAACTCTCTGCCTCTGAGCAGAGAGGATCCCCAGACGAGGTTGTGCCGAAGGGCAGAATCTCATCTCAGGAAACAGCTACCTGACCCTGTCTTATACGGGGTCTACGGGAATTTTTAGCTGAGCCTACGGGCTCGGAAGGCCCACATTAAACCCGGCTTTGTGCCACATCTGATCGCGTGGGGAGGTTAGTATATATACTAGCTGAAATCTTTTCAGCTATGCTGTCGAACTATCTGCGCCCGAGCAGAGAGGAACACGGACGAAGCTATGCCGGAGAGCAGAGTCTTGTTCGGGGAGGTAGACAGACCCGATCCCATTTATGCGGAGTCTACCAGGATTTTTTGGTCGAGCCTACGGGCTCGGGGACCTCACATTAAATTCGTACTTGTGCCACATCCTACCTGTTGAATTTGGAATTGCCTTTGAAACGAATTGTTAAGTTTTTAGTTTTCTAATTTTTGCTAAATTTTGGTTTTATTGTTTTTTTTTTCTTTTTTGTTAGTACGTATTTGTTTCATTTCTGCTCTTTTTTACTTGTATTTTTACCCTCCCTCGTTTTTGTTTTTATTATCGTTTTCGTTTTAATTATTGTTTTTATTCAGTTTTTTGTTTTACATGCTTTTCATTTTCTACGTTCTTGTTTGATTTTTTTTTTTGTTTAATTCATTATTTAAAATATATAATGCGAACTTTCATAGGTTCAGCCGTGGTGGGTTGATACGCCATGGCGGAAATTTTAGAAACTTCACCGCCGCAAACGGTGCATTCGGAAAATTTGGCACCGTCAATAACAATTGCCTGGGAAGAAAACAGACACAAAAGGAAAGACGCGGCGTATTACAAGGAGCAGAAAGAAAAATATGAGAAATATGTCAAAGGGACAATACTGGAAGCATTAGATACGGGGAATGGAAGAATAATTTCCCTGTTGAACTCCAATGTAAAAAGTCAGAAATTGTCAGCAGGGAAACGATGGAAGTGAGTTTTTTAAAAAAAACTCAATATTGCACCGAAAGACTTGTCTAGGAGGACCAATGCCATTCGTGACATTCTCCTAGCTACAGAGCAGGAGGCAAGACAGCTGGCAGAAAGTGCCCTGGCAACTTCAGTTTTTACGACTCTAGACAGAGTACATGGGCACCCGGCGGACCAAAATTACTGTACATAGTGTGTCCGTGGATATTTGCCCGGACCGAGTATCGACCTTTTTCGCCAAATATGGGCCTGTGGAAGAGGTAACCTCTGTAATCAGTAAGACTGGAATCGCAAGCGGTGACATGGTTTTGCAGGTGACGCTAACTATGCAAGCCTTTGGTGAAATCCCAAATGTATGGCTATACCGGGACAGGCGGATGCTGGTGGTGGTGGAGGGTCGCAGCCAATACTGTTGGTCTTGCAGAGTGGGCACATGTCTAAGGCGTGCCGAGGTAAGAATTCGCAACCTCCACCCTGCCCAACAACAATGACGACGACGACAAAAACAGCGACGACAGCAATAACATCAACAACTGTGGCATCAGCAACAGTGGCAGAAGTACCGATGGCAGCAGCATCGGAAAAGGCGCATGACGGGGAGTGGACAGTAGTGAAAGGAAAGAAAAACATGTCCTCTCCCCTAAAAAGGGATGTGCCGTCTCCAGATCAGCAGCGGCCACCGCAAGGGCGGCCGAAAAGAGGTGCAGCGGAAACGAAGTCCCCGGAAGCAGGAAAAGCAACCGTAGGAGCGGACAAAGGAGGCGAAACCAAAGGCGGTATATAACAGCCCTGGGAAGCATGTCAAGCAGCCGCCGAAGTCTTCACAGGGGGGGTCCAAATGGAACGACCTCCCCGAAAGAGGAGTAACAGCAAAAGAGACAAATGAAGCAACCAAATACAGAGGTGGAAATTGAGGTGAAGGAAATGCCGCCACCTCTTGCCTCATCATTAAAAAGGAAGAGGAAAGAGGAAGACGATGACACTCCACACGAAGCAGGGCGGGGAGATGTATGGAGAAAACTAGGTCAAATCCCGCCCCTGCATTCCCTAGAGAAACTGTCTCAGTTCCAAAAGTAAGGAACCTCCCTACGTCCCCTTTACCGTGCTCCGTCACCTCTCCCTCTACTTCTTCCCTCAGTTCAGTCTCCACAAACCCGCAGGCGTCCACTTTTCCCTCATCCCACCCAGCAAAGCAGCAAAAAGCGAAGAAGAAAAAATATTTCCCTGGCCCGGAGGCTATATATAAAGTGGACAAAAGAGGGCTTTGCTAGGGATGCTAATTAAGATGGCCTCGGTGGACTGCAAGTCCATAGAGGATCCCTGCAATTTCCCCGGTGACCCTGCGATCATAACTTGTGTAAGGGACACGGGGAGTTTGGCCTCATTTATATGAAACAAAGGACGCTTTCCCGAACATAAGGATGTTCGAATTAGATACTCCGTATTTACGAAAACAAAGATATTTCTGTGCTATGATGGTCTCAGTCATACTCCATCCCTCCTTATATAAGGCGGTTAAATTAACCTACCCCATGAACGTCGGTAGAATTGTCCTGGAATGCTTGATGACGTCAGAACTAGGTGTAGGGAGCCTAGGACAGTTCATCGGGGTCATGTGTGATGCAGATTTCCACCCGGTATGCGAATGAGGTGATGGTGTTTTTTTCAAAATTTCAGGTCTAAATCATGTCTTTCAAGATAGCCAGTCTGAATGCGAAGGGCTTGAGGGATCGGGGTAAGGCAGCCCGCCTGTTCCGTGACCTCTCGTCGTTCGGAGAGGATGTCGCCGCGATCCAAGAGACCCACTTTGTTTGCAGCGTCGATGCGTGTGTGCTGTCTAACGACTTTTTCGTCTGTTCAGCATATGGGGAGCGACATGCCAGAGGGGTTTCTTCGCTGGTATTATTAACTACTTCTCAGAATCGTGCCTATCTTGTCTGTTATATAATGATAATCATCTGGTTTCCATATTCAAATATGGCAACAAACTCGAAGATGGCTAAAATAATATCAAAGACAGAGTAAACTTCTAAAAAAACATGAGGTTATCGTTATCTTTTAAAGAATCTTTCATCCGTCTAGAAGTTCCGGTCTTAACTCGATTAGAAATTTAAAAGACGATGTTAATCAGTTTAAACTTGAAGCAGTAGGTGTTTGAAGTAGGAGCGTACACTTTGTAAGTTATAATGAGTCTTTAATTGACACTTTTTTTTCTATTTGGTCTTCTCTTTTGTAAGCAGACAACCTAAATTGCTAAATTTATTTTTCGTTTCTTTCAGTGTTTCTTGTTTCTATATTCCCTATTTTTACCAGGGTTGAAATATTTTCTTTGCATCTATTCCCCCTCTCCAAAGATTATTTGCCATGATTTATTTTGATGCTTGCCACGTGGCTGCATCCGGTATATTTTATTTTTTTACTTCCTTCGTTTATAGCTGCTAGATGATCTTGTTATGAATAATCAAGAGTAGTCTCCCCTTGTTTTGCTACTCTCCTCTTTGATAGAACTATTTCTGTTTAATGGGACTATAAATTGACACTATACGCGAACCTTGTATTCTCAGGTGAATAAAACTTTCTTAAAGCCTACACCTGCGTACGTTTATTGTTATAATTCTTTGGGTTATCATTTGACTAGTTATTTGATTAAAGCGTGAGCAATCGAAAAGCTTTATTTGACAAAGGTGTTGATTCGCTCTAATATTTAAATATATCAAGAGCAGCTGGAAAGTTACCTGGCCGTAGAAATATGATTTAAGTAAAGATAATTACGTTTCTGACCGAATTTCTGTTTTTTTGTTTTACGGTATATCAACACCAATGGGTTATTTCATTCCTTCAAAAATCTATTTCTGGTAATATTTTTTCTTCAAAAAATCTATTTCTGGTAATATTTTTTCTTCAAAAATGTATCGCTTGTAATATTGTTTTGAAAAATGTATTCCTCATAATAATGTATTCATTATAATAATTTTTTCTTCAAAAATTTATTGCTGGTAATAATTTTTTACAAAGTATTTCTGGTATTAAATCCTATTTTTACACTTTCATAGTATTTTGACTCCAGTATGTGGGTTAACTATTTGTCCATAACTGGGAACCCTACAGGTGCTACCACCCCGGGGCAGGTTGAACCTGGGAACACCAGCAATTCAGAGGTGATTCCACACTCCTCAAATCCTTCTGATCAGAAGACTTGCAGGTGGACATATTTTATCGTCTTATACGAGGACTACGGAGAATTTGGGACCGAGTCTACGTGTTCGGATACCCTACATTAAATTTGGCTTCGTGTCACATCTGACCGCGTGGTGCGGCTGGAGATTCTTTGTCGAATTCACTTGACTTACTTCTGGCAGTCGACTATTTTTACGCGCCGCTGGCGAATCTTTTATATGTTGTTCTTGTCCTAAGTATTATCATACATTTGTTCGTTTGATTATTCTATTCAGTACAACAAATGACAGGAGCATTAAATATACAGATGGCACACTGTTAACATAGTAAATAAACTGCAGGAACTTTTTTTAAAATTCATTTCACTCCAATCAATGAAATCACTAAGAGGGTTAATGAGTATGAGAGAATTTGTCAAGAAGAGGACAGTATTAAGACGAAAGAACAACAAAAGCAGAGGAATTCATAAAACAAATGATAACAATTGGCATTGAATTTAAATTTTTGAATTTCAATGTTGACTCGAAAGCAAGAAACCAGAAGAGAGTTCCACTAGCGAGAGAATAAACTGTTAGCATAGAACATACGGTTACATTAAGACGATGAGACCATGCGCGAGCTAAGTAGTACGCGAAAAAGTTTTGGTATCAAAGTGGAAAGTCCATCAAAACAATTACCATGAAAATGTTTATATGACAGGTACAGGGTACCTATCTTACGGCGTTTGGAGTTGAGCTACTACAGAATATAGTGAAAGAAAGCGAGAAGAAAGGACTAAGTATCAAGTGTAAGATGTTAGAATAATGTATGTTTGCTAGTAAATGGAACATCCCAACATGCGAATTTAAAATTCTTCTTCTGTGTACCGCTTCCCTTCCGGACACAGACGAACGTAACTCTCCACAGCTTCCTATCATTGTGGCTCTTAGCGTTCTTTTCTGTTTCTAACACTCCCTCTCCCTCCTATTCTTTTATATTTTCACGCAAACTCATCAGGTAAATGACTCGCTATTTTCCCCTGTCTCTCTTTTACTCGATGTACCCCCTTCCTTGTTATGTGTCCAAGGAATTTCAGCCGTCTTCTCTTGATTCTGAGTAGAAGAACTGTGTCTTCGAGAAGCTAAGCAAAGTATTAAGGATCAGTATAATCTCGTTAGAAGCAGAAGAGAAGAATCCCGAAATGTTATGTAATATCAATCCTCCTGCATAGGATGTGAATGCGATCCAATCTCATCACAGACGAAGAAGAAACCTGAAGCTGCGGATAGAGTGTAGAAGGATGTTGAGGATAACCATGAGCTGAACATCTGACCAATGTCAAAATTTTATAGAATATAGAAATAAAGAGGTCACATACTTAGCAGCCGATAAGGAGAGATGGTATTTCTATGCAAGGTGTTAAAGGTTTACAAAAGTCACCGCTCACAGGGCAGATGGAAAGCAAGAGAGAAAAGAATGCACTGAAGGATTTAGTTAATGAACATTGGGAAGTGGTTGGCAGAACAAGGATTACGGAAGAGATTAAAAGAGCAAATTTCCTTAAGAGATACAGATAACAAGAAATTGTGCAGATCACTTATTCACCACGTCCAGAATAAGAATAAGAAGAATAAGAATAAGAATAAGAATAAGAATAAGAATAAGAATAAGAATAAGAATAAGAAGAATAATAATAATAAGAAGAAGAAAGTTCTTGTCTTACACCGTTCTCTAAGTGTTATGGTCCAAGGTTAAGACCAGGGAAGAACAACACGAACACAAGAGTAGAAATGAAGATATATTACACGGAATAATAATACAAGATGTGGAAGGTGTTAGTATGATGGTCAGTCTGCTTTAGAGTGGACTACTATTGTCTCGACTCAAATCCGTCTCGACTCGTTCCACTTCCGTTCTCTCTCTTTCTCTCGAGAGGCGCAGTCTTTATAGTATCAGGAAGAGTTCATTATGTCGTTACAGGTAAGATCCCATAACATTAAGTTTGCGTTTTCATTGAACTCCTTCTCTATTTTTTATGCTAGTTCTTTGTTCTTAGTAGCGGATACGGAGACGTCTAATTAAATAACCCCATCAGAAGTGGAGACTCATGTGGATGTCATATATTGCATTCAAATCGTTCAGAAATATCTACAGTCTTAGCTAGATGAAACCGTTTGCCGAATCAATGATAAATAAATGGCTGCAAGTGAAGGAACCTGGTAGGACATAAATGCTACCCTTCGTAAAATCTCATAAACTAGTACCACATGAATAAAACTAAAGACATTTTAAACAACAGAAACGATATTATTTAAACACATTCAACAACTGCGACAGTTACAGTGGATGCCACATATAACTTGAAAAATAATGTTAGGATTACGGTGACTCTTGCCATCTACATAAAACAAAAAGTTAACAAGGAAAAACCATAGAAAGAAAGAAAATTATGATAGCTGACTTGAGAAGCCGATTTCTATGAAATTCAACCGAAACTAAGGTTACTTGTTCGGTGAAACGATATTAAATATATTCTTATGAGAAAACGACTTACGGCAATATTGTCATTATGTCTGTTAAGCTCAGATCCATATACACTTTTAGAGTCGGAATTCTTTCAGGTTTTCTTTGTTACACAATTTCTTTTTTTTTTTTTACACGCTCCATCTTTCAAAGGCTTTAACTTTCACAGTCTGTGTCTTTTAACTTGTCTCTTTCTCGTCTTATTTTATCGTATTTGTCGGGTATCTCTCTTACACGTGTTGTTCTCTTTTGTGATCTGAATCTTTTGATGCTTCTATTTTCATCACCTTTCTCATTCAAGCGCTTTCATGTTATCGACCACGCATTCTAAATTTCCGGCACGTAATATCATGTTTTAGCGACACAAAATACTCCTTTGTCGGCGGGAAGCATCTATTTTTAATCTGTTGGCAAAGCTAGGTACCAATGTGTTACAGTGTAACCCGGATGTAAGAGAGTTGTCGGGACCGGAGAAGAAGTATCTTATATCCGGGTTTCTCTTATATCCGGGTTTGGTCTATTTCGTTTTATTAACACAGGCTCTAATTTGGGACCAGAGAAAATCTATCTTATATCCGGGTTTCTCTTATATACGGGTCTCTTATATCCGGGTTACACTGTATATGTTATAATCTAATTAATAGTTATGTCCCAACCCTCATAAATACGTCGGACACTATTATAAGTGGGGGTAATATGCTGTCCAAGTAGTCCACCATTAGCAGTGGTTTACCTACTTCACGCCGTTGGCGAGTATTGTATTCTGTTATAAAATTTTCATTTCCAACCTCCGTTTTGGCTATTCTCATTCAGTAGTCCTTCCTAGGTCACAACACTTTCTTTCTTTCTATCTGTCTGTCTATCTATCATAGTGTTACATACCGTATCTATGAACACTAATGGATATGCCCCAATCCCCATAAATACGTTGGACACACTATTGTAAGTGAGGGTAATATGCTGTCTAAGTAGTCCACCACTAACAGTGGTTTACCTACTTCACGCCGATGCCGAGTAATTTATTTTGTTGATGTTATAAAGATTACTATTTCATTTCCAACCTCTGTTTTGGTTGTTCTTCATTCAGTAATATTTCCTAGGTTATAGCACAATGAATTGCCGATTGCAATTTTTAATATTAACTACACCCATAAACCTGTTGATTTTGTTTTAAAAACAGGTCATGATAAAAAATGATGAGGTCACAATATTATCAATTTTATTATTAATTACACATTTTAATTTGTATTTACAATACAAGTTATTGTAATATTTATTTCACACATTATATAATATTATTTAGATCAAACTCATTGAGAAATTAATAATAATAATATTTTTATACAATATTATAGCTTCTTCCTATCATTTATTGCAGTTCAGGTTCTATCTATCTATCCTTCTATCTATCACAGTCTGTTCACATCTATCTATCTATCTATCTATCTCAGCCTGTTCACATCTATCTATCTATCTATCTATCTCAGCCTGTTCACATCTATCTATCTATCTCAGCCTGTTCACATCTATCTATCTATCTCAGCCTGTTCACATCTATCTATCTATCTCAGCCTGTTCACATCTATCTATCTATCTCAGCCTGTTCACATCTATCTATCTATCTATCTATCTCAGCCTGTTCACATCTATCTATCTCAGATAGATGTGAACAGACTGAGATAGATAGATAGATAGATAGATAGATAGATAGATGTGAACAGACTGAGATAGATAGATAGATAGATAGATAGATGTGAACAGACTGAGATAGATAGATAGATAGATAGATAGATGTGAACAGACTGAGATAGATAGATAGATAGATAGATAGATGTGAACAGACTGAGATAGATAGATAGATAGATAGATAGATAGATATATAGATGTGAACAGACTGAGATAGATAGATAGATAGATGTGAACAGACTGAGATAGATAGATAGATAGATGTGAACAGACTGAGATAGATAGATAGATAGATGTGAACAGACTGAGATAGATAGATAGATAGATGTGAACAGACTGAGATAGATAGATAGATGTGAACAGACTGAGATAGATAGATAGATGTGAACAGACTGAGATAGATAGTCTGTTCACATCTATCTATCTATCTATCTCAGTCTGTTCACATCTATCTATCTATCTATCTCAGTCTGTTCACATCTATCTATCTATCTATCTCAGTCTGTTCACATCTATCTATCTATCTATCTCAGTCTGTTCACATCTATCTATCTATCTATCTCAGTCTGTTCACATCTATCTATCTATCTATCTCAGTCTGTTCACATCTATCTATCTATCTATCTCAGTCTGTTCACATCTATCTATCTATCTATCTCAGTCTGTTCACATCTATCTATCTATCTATCTCAGTCTGTTCACATCTATCTATCTATCTATCTCAGTCTGTTCACATCTATCTATCTATCTATCTCAGTCTGTTCACATCTATCTATCTATCTATCTCAGTCTGTTCACATCTATCTATCTATCTATCTCAGTCTGTTCACATCTATCTATCTATCTATCTCAGTCTGTTCACATCTATCTATCTATCTCAGTCTGTTCACATCTATCTATCTATCTCAGTCTGTTCACATCTATCTATCTATCACAGTCTGTTCACATCTATCTATCTATCTCAGTCTGTTCACATCTATCTATCTATCACAGTCTGTTCACATCTATCTATCTATCTCAGTCTGTTCACATCTATCTATCTATCTCAGTCTGTTCACATCTATCTATCTATCACAGTCTGTTCACATCTATCTATCTATCTCAGTCTGTTCACATCTATCTATCTATCACAGTCTGTTCACATCTATCTATCTCCGGCTGTTCACATCTATCTGTCTGTTGTAACCTACGGAGAGTTACTGAATGAGAAATAACAAAAACGGAGGTTTAAATGAGAACAACAACAACATACAATGCTCGCCAGCCGCGTAAATAGGTAAACCACAGCTATAGGTGGACTACTCAGACAGCATATTACCCCTACTCACAACAGTGTGTGCAACGTGTTTATGAGGTTTGGGACATACCCATTCGTCATCATAGGTACGGTATATAACAAATATAACATTTGTAATATAATTTGCAAGTCTTTGTTTATGAAGGCGGATTGATATCAATGTGTACTCACTGATTGATTAATTGATCATTTTCTATATTTTATCAACCATTTACAGGTTATTTAAAACCAGAAAATATTTAAATTTCAAGAATGTTGTTGAAATAATAATGTTTTAGTGATGCACGTCTTACTAATTAACCCATAGCTGGCGGAGGAGGGGTGAATTCGTATCTTTTCCGAGGGTATTTGTGTGTAAGTGAATATAACGAACCCAATAGGAATTGGAACTCGACATTCCAATTAACAATTCCCTGTCACTATCCAGGACATCACCCGCACACCCAACCTTATAACACCTGCTATTATCATGCGGTCACCCATCTGACTTTGCTTAACATCGGTGATCGTACGGTAACCGGTCTATCGACGAGATGTGGCCGCAAGCCAGAATGTGCTTTGCAAACAAATACTGAATTTGTTATTAGAATACTTTAAAAACAGACAAACGGGTCTAACCCAAGAATCCCTTGTCTAATGTTCATGAAATTTGGTACTATACTCAGCAGCGGTTAACGGTACAATGTGCTCCTAAATTGGTTAGCGTGTAACCTAGGGAGAGTTACTGAATGAGAAATAACAAAAACGTGGGTTTAAATGAGAACAACAACAAAATACAATACTCGCCAGAGGCGTGAAGTATTGTTGAAGCTGTATCTCTGGAACAACCATACATACATAACATTAAAGTTTAATAATATATCGATATCAACTATACTCGCCAAACGAAACACCAGTGAATTCATTAGTTCGCAGAAAACATTTTTGTTATTGATATCACTAACTCTAAGACAGTAACACATTTTACTTTTAAAAATCGTCGTTTACTTTTGTTTTCTCTATTCATATTAACATTCGACATTTTTGTCGGTTTCTTTTTCTGATGCTGCTGATGTAACCATCACTTGTTAACCAATCGGCTGATGCTTTAAACTGACGTTACAAATCACTTTCACTGTTTTTGTTTTTAACCGCGACGTCGTTAATCGTTAAATAAAAGTTAAAACGATATTCACTAATCACTAAGTGGGAAATTTTAAAAACCAGGTTAGATTGCGGGCGACATGACATCTGATAAAAACAATAGCCAAATTCGAAAGAGTTTTCAATCAGGAACCAAAGTCGACATCTTCTGACATTCAAAATCTATTTAAGATGCCAGGAAAAGATTCAATCAAATGAAAAAGTGTAGAATTCAGTTAAAAAATAATTGCTTCGCAAGTGTAAAATTTGTGAATGCAATCTTCTGTTATTGAATATTCCATCTTGGTCTACTGCATTGATGTACATTTCCTTTAAAGTAATATTATATGTATATATATATATATATTATATGTATATATATATATATATTATATGTATATATATATATATTATATGTATATATATATATATATTATATGTATATATATATATATATTATATGTATATATATATATATATATATTATATGTATATATATATATATATTATATGTATATATATATATATTATATGTATATATATATATATATATATATTATATGTATATATATATATATATATATATTATATGTATATATATATTATATGTATATATACATATATATTATATGTATATATATATTATATGTATATATACATATATATTATATGTATATATATATTATATGTATATATACATATATATTATATGTATATATATATATATATATATTATATGTGTATATATATATATATATTATATGTATATATATATATATATTATATGTATATATATATATATATTATATGTATGTATGTATGTATGTATTTATGTATATATATATATATATATTGTCATCCACAGACAGACGGTTTCGCTGTTTCACAGCTCATCAGTGAGGCTAGACGTCCGGTTGCCTCTAGCTAGGATCGAAACCCGACTGAATTGGCGTCAGTCTAAGCCGTCGGCGCACGGCAGGGATGAAGGCTTTTAGTGTGTTTATTTTTAGATTGAGATAAACACAGTGACTGACAGTGACTCAATTCTGCCGAAGAGTCTTATGTCCTTTGCAAATTAATTAAAACAAAATGAATAATTCCGTTATTATTTACATTTTTCGTATTTTTCCAACGAAACATGACCCACTGCACCTGTTAGTACTTCGTATGACAATTCCACGAAGTCGTTCTGTGCAGATTGAACACAAATTCTAGATTGGATTTAAATCAATTACACCCTGTCACTCCAGTTGGTCGAAAACTGACCGTATGCCGAAAGGAAACTAAAGCGGTTGTTTGAATTAATTTGCGTAAGTATATTATATATATATATATATATATTTGTTTACTGAATTCGTGAAATAATTTAGCTATCTTTGCCGTCATTGTCATAAAGTTTACTTATAAAAAATATATATAACCTGGTATTATACATACTTATACACGATAAGAAAAAATAATTTTACATACTGTAAGTAATTCTAATACATTTACTTGTTTTTAAAAAGAATTATAGTATATTAAATATTAAAAATTAAAAAATAAATTTCTTTTAGAAATGTAGTTAAACATATTCTAGCTTAAACAGCCTCCAAAAATCTTTAAGTATACAAATAGAAAAAATACCGTAAGAATTTTTGCCGTTAAAACTAATTTTTTTATAAAAAAAAATAGAAATGCATTTAGCGGATGTCCGAATTTGTTGAAAAATACATCCCTACCCATCCCCAAACATAACCCCCCTTTCGAATGCAAGTATTAACTGATACAACGAAAATTAAAAAATTGAACACGCTACCACCCCTTGTCTAGATGAATGGATTTCTCGGTATCCTTGGAAACACTCAATTATGAATCTTTGCCATGCCTTTAAAACTGTAAATTTAAAAAAATAAGTTACTCCAAAATTCGCTTGACCAGGAAATGGAACTAACGTTTTTAATTTAATAACAAAAGTAAATTCGAAGGTTTTGGCTTCCATTTTTATCACTGTGTAGCGAAAAAACATTTTAAATCAATTAATTTATAATATTAATGCTGTGTAAATTTACATTGAGCACTATTGTGTAAAAATAAAAATATCTATAAGAACACCGGATTTTATATCTTTTATTTATATAAAACCTATATATTTGTTATATTTTATATATTATATTTTTGTAGCCTACTCTTTCCATTATCTGGTGTATATATATATATATATATATATATATATATATATATATATATATATATATATATATATATATATGTATGTATGTATGTATGTATGTATGTATATATAGCCGAGTTCGAATTCCAGTCGAATCCATTACATTCACATACGTGCTAACACCCTTGGGAAAGGTGTGAATCCTCTTCTTCTCCCTCCAACTATGGGTAAATAGCAGGACAGACTGGGTTCTATAGCCTTGGATGGCAACTGGTCTAGGAGAAGGACAACTCTGAATTCAAAACCTGCGGAGGGTCGTTTGGGGACCTTGTGGCATTCGTTGCACCAGGTCCCTGTATTCGTCCCTCCAAAAAGTGTGGATGGCCCTGCACAAAGCCTTCACCACTATAATCAAATCCTGTGTGGGTGTCGGGCTTTCAGTTTCTGGAACTGATCTGTCTGGCCCTCATACGTCGAGTTCGACGGGAGAGTCCATCATATATATATATATATATATATATATATATATATATATATATATATACCAGATATTGGAAACAATAGGCTACAAAAATATTTAATAACCCAATTAAATTTGCTATATTATTTAAACCATTTTTCGAATAATGTACCTTGAAAAAGTAGATGGCGATCGTAAACTCTCTTCTACAACTCATAACACTGGTGTCCTCTTCCAGATGGTTTCTAATATCACTGACTCTCGGGTCTCCACTTCATAGTCTGTCCCTTCCAATTTCAATTCCCGGTACACGGTTTACCACAGGGGGTGGCAGAAGTTTTTATCCAACATTTTCTTCTCCTTATTACTTGCCCTGAACACTAATAATCTAAAACCGATACGGCATCAAACTTTAAACGCGTGTGCCACCTAACAACCTAAACATTGTCTGAAAAATAAAACGGATAAATCATTTTGAGGATGTCGGGAATAGAGTTTCTCAGCTACCATAATTTATCCTGACATGTTTGGTGAGATTTGACAACTATTTTATCATCGAAAGTAAGTTAACTTAAAACGATGCTCGCACTTCTGGCGAGATTTTGTAGCCGCCGTCAGTATTTTCTGAAAAGATATCGCCTACAATGGCCGCTAGGCTGATGGATACTTATAGAATGACGTATAAAAAGGGACTTAACATTCTTCGACTGGCGAAAGAGGCATTCTAAGTATGTGCTAAGAAACAGAAAATAGTTAGATATAAAGAATGCTGGATTTCAATGTGATATCCGTCGTCTTATTTGGCAGTGGAGTCTGGACAATCTCTCCAGGGATGAAGAGAAAATTTAGGCAGCAGAAATGTAATTCCACAGAATGATGCCGCGATGCGAGCTAGCAGGGCGTCTTAAAGAAAATGGCAACAAAAAGAACACACATACTCAAGATCAGTAAGGGACAGCTGAAATTTCTGGGACATAGGAGGGCATTGGGAAACTAAAATCTTCCAAGATTTCCGCGAGTTAGTAAAGAGGTCTGAGTCACGTGCGTATGCCTGTCGAAGTTAGCCACATTTGTTTTTTTTCCCGTTAGAAGCAGAACGGCTTAGTATATCTAGATACGGGCCTCTCTGCAACTTGTCAAGATCCTTATCTTGTTTTGCAACACATACGCGAAGACAGCGAGTTGCCGATCTGACGGGCTTGTCTGAGTGGATGGTGGAACGTGGGGTGGGAACCTTATCAAGTGGAGAATAAATGCTAAGGGACACTAGGAATAGGAATTTCTAGAGAGTGATGACCGCCCATGTCCTGAAAGGATGCAACACATAAACATTTAAACCTGGAAATATATCTACCTTTTGACTCAAATATATTAGGGTCTTGAATAACTTCTCACTGATTATTCATGAAAAGTAATGTTTTATTTACAAAAATTAGTCGGAAACATGTCACTGAAAGTAATGTCCATCGTTAGCCACTCCTTTTTTTCCATCTTTCTGGCAGCATTTGCAATCCACGTCAGAGAAACGACACCACTTTTGAGACTAAACACGAGTCGACCCATTTTTTGACATCTTCATAATAAGGAAATTGCCGCTTAGACAGACCATGTGCCATCAACGGGAACAAGTGATAATCGGACGAGGAAATGTCTAGTGAATACGGCGACTGGGGTAGGACTTCTCATTTAAGCGTTTCCAAGTAGGATTTCACGCGTTTTGCAACATGTGGCCTAGCGTTGTCATGTTGCAAAATCACTTTGTCGTGTCTCTGCTCTTATAACGGCTATTTTTTCTTCACTGCTTGGCGCAAATACATCAATTGTAGCCGATAGCGATCCCCCCCATAATGGTGTCCGTCGGTTTGAGCAGCTCATAATAAACTACACGCAGCTGTACCCACCAAATACAGAGCAGAAGCATCGAACCATGGATATTCGGATTTGCCGCTCGATGTTGTGTGGCTGGCTTTACCCAACGATCTTCTACGCTTTGGGTTACCGTAGTGTTTCTATTTTTCATTGCCGGTCAAAATACGAGGCAAAAAAAAACCTTCCTTTTCTGCCGTTGAAGCAGCTATTCACACGTGACAAGATGCCGTTTGACGTCTCTCGGCTTCACCTTAATGTCCTTGCTTTTGAATCATTCCTAATGTGTTCAAATATTTCGAAACTGATGTGTGAGTTACTCCTAATGATTCTGCAAGTTCTGCTTCTGGCTGCATGAGTCTACATGAAGTAATGCCTTCAATTCTTCGTCTTCAAACTTTTTCGGTGCGCCAGAGCGTTCTTTATCCTCAACATCAGAATCATTATTTTTTTAAGCGTCTAAATCAATCTCTGCATGTTGTCTCCGATAGAGTATGGCCACGGTAAGTTTCAACAAGAATTATGTGTGTTTCAGCTGTAGATTTCTTTTGAATATATTAGTGCAGGAAAATTACCCGCTAATACACTTTCTTTGGCACAAAATCCAACATGTTTAACGCTATGAAAAACAAAGTTGTTTACACTTCGGCCAAATGACATACACTGAATATCAAGCACGCTAATAGTACTCCCTTGCGTTACGATTTTAAACTACAGGCGCGCACTTCTGGGAACGCCATCTGTCGGAAAACAGCGAGGAATTATTGAAGATCCTAATAAATCGTTCGTATGTCTAACGTTTTGACTCTAGTATAGACACGATCTTACTGTAAGAAAAGATAATCTTTTGGTTTCATGCTGTTTTATGTACTGGCAAAAACCGAATTTGTCAGCTTGAAAAACAACAATATTAAACCCGCCCAGGAATTTGTTTACCTCGGCAGCAACATTCAGTCAACGAAAAGAGACATCGAAATCAGCAAAGGCAAGACATGGGGTGTCGTTGATGGCCTGACCCCCATCTGGAAGCCATCCCTCTCTGATAATCTTAAGAGAGACTACTTTAAGACCACGGTAGAATCTGTCTTGTTTAAGGGCTCAACAGCATGGACACTGACGAAACACCAAGAAGCATTACTTGACGGAAAATTCATAAGGATGTTACGAGTTGCATTGGTCATCAGCTGGAGGAAACACCTGCAATGCCTGTATGGACACCTTCCTCCTATCTCAGTTTCGCTAAGAGAGAGAAGGCTTCGGGAGAACGTTGACCAACTTGTAGACGACTCTGGATGCCATCTGGCGGACACACCGACGGTGATGTCTGACAGAGATGGTTGGAAGGAATGTGTCAGGAGAACATTGACCAACTTGTAGATGGCTCTGGATGCCATCTTGCGGACATGCCGACATTGATGTGTGACAGAGATAATTGGAAGGAATGAGACGGGAGAATGTGAGAACCATCGACCTGATGATGATGTACCGATAGATAATGGTTTCAATGAAGTCTCTACTGACGAATAAGACTTCAAGAAACCGCTTTTGAATTACAACATATTGGCCACAATATTCTTCCCTTGGCTGTCATCAGATGACTTCCAACTACATTTAGTCAGTTTTGTAACTTTGAATGAATCGGTATAAAAGTAAATGACAGTTATATTGACTCAAAACCTACAGCGGAAAATTTTGATATTCACTTTCTTAGATTTATTAGTTACAAGTTTTCATTACTTAGGAAGTGCTTTTGAACATATGCAAATGTCAATAACTATATCTTCAGTTGATTTAACGCTCGAGCGTTTCGGGAGAAAACACGCTGGAAGACCTGTCAAAAGAAACAATGTCATGGTTTATCGACTAATAATTGGTACCTTGCTGGAAATCATCAAGAAGACTGAAAGGCACGACATTGTTACTTTTGACGGTCTTTCTGGTAAGTTTTCAACGAAACGTTGTATCCAACGTTAAGTCTACTGGAGATTTAGCTGTCGATATTTGCATATGTTCAAGAAACACTTCTTCCGAGGTTACATCATTCAGAATTACGATCAATCCTATGTCTGAGTGCAGAGATCACGGCCGGCAGCAATCATGTCTTTCAATCGGCCAATTAAATACGTATTGGAACTGTCAACAGTCATAAACATCTATGAGGGACAGGAATTCTTCACCGAATGAAGACCGAAATAATTCCTATTCGAATCACGTATTTTAAGCATTTAAAAAAAGATAAAAGAAAAAAACGATGAAAGAAAAAGATAGAAAGTTCAAAGCAATGTTCTCTTCCAGTAATATGAGATTCAGCCATTGTCCGACAGATCATGTTCTTGTGTATGTTTTGTCCCTTCAGGGAGTGGGTGATAATGACTCTCCACAATATTCTGTCATTTGTAGCTCTTAGTAAATTTTGTCTTTTAACAATCACTCCTAACAACTCTTCTGCCAACCAGTTGCACAAACTCGTTAAATAGATTATGCACTGTTTTGCTATCTCTTTTGCACTTCTGTGACTGTCGAGTTTTCTAAGCCTACTTTCCTTATCATTTTCCTTAGAAAGTTCAGCTGCTTCTTACAGATGGTAAATATAAGTATTTGTTTTTGTTTCCATTTTCTATATAACTTCATCATTGCTCACATATGCGGTTCATCGTATTCTCACCATCCTTCTGTAGAACTACATTTCTGTCTTTTCTAAATCTGAGGAGATTTTCCACCCTTCACTGCCATAAAGATTTACCATTTTTGCACAATAATCTAGGACCCTTTTTTTTTTTTTTTTTACTAATCAAATTTACTTGCTTTCTCGGGAAGGCATTATACGATAGTCATACGTGCCTTCGGATATTGTTATCGCAATTTCCACGCTCTGTTAAAACACCCCCCAGATATTTAAATTATGTTCATTGCATGATTTTGGAAGTTCTATTGCGACAGCTTCTTTCCAAGAATTGTGACATTGGTGAAGAGACATCCAAGATGATTCACCGCCGATCACTATAATCTTAACCACTTCTTATCTAGGAGCAAGCGTTATCTTTCTTACATATTAAAAACTGCACTTCTTCTTCCTCTTACGATCATGCGACAAATCCATTAAGTAACTCAATAACTTGAGTGGCTCTTGAGCCTTCTTTTAGCGAATAGTAGTGCACAGGAAGATAAAAATGAACTTCATATGCGATGCCGATTTTGGATATATTCATTTTGTAAAATAAAATAAACTGTCTTTTGTAGAAGTTTCAGCCCCACAGACCATTTAATTTATCAGATTTTCTTTACAACACAAAAGTCTAGAATTGTCTGACCGCTTAGAGCCATTTTACAATTTTCGCATTCGCATCTGTTTCTAAAGCTGTGCATGTCTGAGTTATTTTTTTATGCAACAATACGAACTATATCCTTTCGTACCATAAAAAACTTTCCCAGATGTACATTTCTTTTGTTTGTTTTTTCTAGCTGATTCTAATTCTTAATTTTAACAAGTCTAATGCTTTTAAAATTCCGCCCTGAAGCGCTTGAATGGCTTCAATTAAGGTCGAAATGTGGACAATATCGAAGAGAAAACAGATTTTCAACTTAAACAAATTACGTGCACAAAAAAGACAATTAAAGGAACTGTTCATTTTCAGAATAACTAGCATTTACGAAAGTAACTAGTATTTGTTGACATCACAAAAGTGACAACAAGTATTTGTTGACATCACAAAAGTGGTAACGAGTATTTGTTGACATCACAAAAGTGGCAATGAGTATTAATTGACATCACAAAAGTGAAAACGAGTATTTGTTGACATCACAAAACTGGCAATGAGTGTTCATTGACATCACAAATAATTTAATATATAATGAATTAAACAACGTTAATGTTTTAATATTATATTTAGAAAGATTACCAAATTTAAATCTTGTATTCTGGAGCGTGTTTTAGGCAAAGTCTTGATAAGTCGTAAAAAACGAATCAAATGAATTAAAAATGAAATATAGTAAAATAATTTTATTTATTTATTTTCTTTAATAATGGATTTATTTGTTTAGGTAGACTAAATTGATTTTATGAAAAATTAAATATGTCATCATTAAAACCAATGCCAATACATTCGATTACATTTCTAGCGCGATTCCCATCAGGATTTGCTTGATTGACTTCTTTTTACTGCTTATCAAAGGTGAAGATAATCTAAAGCCAAAATACATATTCGACGATCATAATAATGATTTCTAGGTCCGAGTATCTAACACATACCTGCGGGCGAAGAGGTGGATTCATAGCTTTCTCAGCGGTATTTTCGAGTAATTGAATATAACAAACCAGACTAGAATTCGAACTCATTTCACCGATTTACTATTCCTAGGCGTTAGCCATTACACCACACGCACATGCAAGCTTCCAACTGCAGGCATTCCTAAAGTCACCCACCTAGGAACTGACCAGGATCGATGCTGCTTAACTTCGATGATCGGACGAGAACCGGTGTTACAATGTGATACGACCGTAAGCCCTTGCCGTCAGGAGATATATGAAATAAACGAGTATGAATATATGTACACCTGTCGAATGACTTTAATCCCGACAATTTCGCTGAAGTCATTTTGCAGTCGACGTAAATCTTTCAAACAAAAGAAATGACAGAAAATTTGCAGAAAGAAAACTGACTTCGCCCGTGCAACGTCAGGTATCCTTGCTACTTTAAAATAAGATTTAAATAATTTAACATTCTGATGCACTGCTAGCATAGTTTATAATAAGTTAATATCGGTACTTATGCTGGACGATATCTCCACAGATGAAGAGGAGGTTTAAAGCAAAAGGGTTATGTTTTTAAAGAAAGATATTGAGAATACCTTGGACAGAACATTTGACCAACGGAGACATCACTCCCAATAGCTCCTTGAGCCTTAATTGCCTTTTCGCCTCGTTTCGGATGAATTGATTAAAAATAATAAATAAATAATAATAGCAGTAGTAGTACTAGTAGAAATATTAGTTGTAGTCGTAGCCTTCTAATGTTTTTGTGAGGCCATGTCAAATCATTTATTGTTCTGCCTTCGAAATATTTTATTGTCATCTTGATTTATTTTAGCATATTATCTTTTTTATATTATTTTTTGTGTTTGGAATACACAAATTGGATTACTGGAAATTTTCATAAGCATCATTCATTCCTTGTCAGTTTGAAAGAATCAACAACGTTTTGATTGTTCTAAAGTTCAATAATCCCAGCTGAAATTGAATTTGAAATGTAAAGAATTGAGGCAATATTAGAGAAATTACATTTTTTTATCCAAAGAATTTCCATCCATTGGATATATTATTTTAGAACATTTTTTATTCCTTTTATGCCAGTACCATATTTCCCCGTTCTTAAATCTCCATTCTTTCTTTCTTCAGGATGTTTTTTTTCGTTTCTTTTTTTCTTTTTGTTTAATGTCAAAATGATTTATTTCTGCGCAATTCTTCTCTTCGCTTTCAATTCTTTCTTCTTCCTTTCGGCGTTTTAACCTTTTATTTATTTATTTTTTCTAATATGTGAACCGAATCAAATATTTTTCATGGTAATTATGAAAATATCTAATTATGAAATAAATAATAATACATAATTTTAAAATATTTAATGATATTCTATATCAGTTTTCTTACATTGATAAATTGTTTTATACTTTCATTTGAATATTTCATGTTTGAATTTTTTTTTACCCTTGAAAACATATCGAACGACAACAAAGACTTCTGAAAGATGATATTACAAGAGTTAAATAATGAAATAGAAAACATGGGTTTTATTTTCTTGCTGAAACTAAAATTATTTTATCTTCTCATTTTCCTGACATGTATGCATTCTTTATTCTTGTATTCCATGAAAATTTTATTTATATTCTTTGTCAATAAAAAAAAAAATCGCACATTCCAGTTAAATTGTAAAACATAAAAATAATATCTCTTTCAGTCGGTTAATTTCTGTTCGTTTTTATATATATTTTTCAATTAGTTTAAATGCATCTGCAACCACTTAAAAACACGGGCGTTGATATTATATAACGTTAAATACACTTCCTCCATATATTTATCATGACTTTATTTAATATTTTTTTCCGATAACCAGGTGTCATTTTCCTGTTATTTACTGGAAAACAATGTAAAATATTTCTGTGGTAAAGATGTTTAAAATGTCCATTCTGTTAGCTGATGAATATTGTGTGAAATAAAGATAATTAAATTTTTATCTCAATTTACAGTTGAGCTAGCTAGATATAAGCGTAAACTTTATGCAAACAGATTCTTTACTATCACTTCTCGATTGTGGATCTCCACTACGTCTCCATACCTTCAGGCAACTTTAATATGAAAAAATTTTAATACTAAGTCAATCGCTATCCACTGTCCCCCAGTTTTACATTTTCCCGGTATATTATTAATGTTTCAGTTCCTAATTTTTACACCCTGTAATGCTTTGTGTTTTAGTGGCCTTTTTGCCTTACATGCGGTGATATGTTTATATATATATATATATATATATTATAATTTTGTCATATAGACAAAACCATTTTACTCACTACAAAGATGCAACTTCGTTTCAGTGCATTTCAACTGCACTTCTACGACACCCGTCGAAGTGCAGTTGAAATGCACTGAAACGGAGTTGCATCTTTGTAGTGAGTAAAATGGTTTTGTCTATATGATAAAATTATAATAAATAAATAATTATCGCTCTGCTATCGGTATCGAGCCCTCATTTGGATTAATGCTGTGAACGTAGAAATATATATATTAATTTCGTTCTCATCGCATCGGGTATATATATATATATATATATATATATATATATATATATATATATATATATGTGTGTGTGTGTGTGTGTGTGTGTGTATATATATATTAAATAAAAACAGACCACTTTAAGGTTCCATGGAACCTTAAAGGGGTCTTTCTGTGTGTGTGTGTGTGTGTGTGTGTGTACCGGTAGTAATCCGTTAGTATAATCCAAGCGTGTCCTATTAACAGAATATAGAATTTTAAATATTAAATGTTAAAACTGACTCAGAAAGAGCGGTCAATGTTTATTTTCATTAAACAGAGAAAATTATTTCATAGAATAGATGCAACCATAAACAACTTGAAACTCACTCCTAATTCTTTCTTTTTGCCATCTTTTCTTTCCCTGCATCCTTACTCATCCCTTCTCTACCCGGCGCCTCGCTCAGTTCATTTCTCTTTTCCCCACCAATTTATTTTTAAACCTTGATTTGTTTCTTTCTTTCTCTTAATATTATAAGTTTTCCCCTTTCTTTTTTTTTTCTTTCTCTCACTCTTTTTTTTTTCTGGACACATTGACGGAATTTCTTTAGTAAATAGATACTAAAAATCTTCCGTCTGAAGAGGTGAATATTTGTATACATTTAGGAAATAAATTAATACCAGAAATAGATTTTTGACAAATCAAAATGTTACCAGGAAATAAAAAGTTGTCAGCAATAAAGAAACCATTGGTGGTGATATGCCGTAAAACAAAACAAACCAAATAAGTTTTTAAACATTAGGGCGGCTTCTTCTCAACAAAACAACAACAAAAATCGATATAAACATATATCTGCAAATCCTTCGTTTTTTATTCATTTAAAATGTTACGGTTTAGAGCATATATATATATATATATATATATATATATATATATATATATATATATATATATATATATATGTGTGTGTGTGTGTGTGTGTGTGTGTGTGTATATATATATATATATATATATATATATATATATATATGAAGAAATATAGTCTTAAGGTGTGCTATATTTATAGGATAATGTGCTCAATATCAAGGATAGATCGTGTATAAATATGAAAGTGAACATTGAAGTCAACACTTAGAGCCGACACGCTGTTTTATGCTAGACTCAATCGTCAGGCTACGAGTGCTGTTATTTTTCTCGGCCATTTATATATACGGGTCAGCGGTGCATTGAGGTAGTGTATTTTGGCGGTTATTTTGCCGGGAGTTGTTTATTTGTTTATTTATTTATATAAAATCGGACGAAACACATAGCTATAATTGTTGCATAACGATAAAAAATATTACGTTACTTAAAAATCGAAAACCTAAAAGTGTAACTAAAAATATACAGTTTAATAAATAAAAAATAAAAAAGTAAAATAAATTAGTCTAAATTCATCCAAATAAATAAATATTAATAAATAAAGAAACTAACAAACCGATTCCGATAAATTAACCGTAAGAAAAAACAAAGATAATCAATTTAAATAAATACATGAAGTAATAAACAAATCAAAAACTGCTCCTGCCAAAATAATAGATTGAATAAACTGCAGCAATCAACACCAAAATTGAACAAATAGTTTTAATTATCTTCCCAAACCAAAATAAAACCATTAAATAAGAGATTTAAACAATTTTTTACTACGTTAATAAAAATATCGATTAAAGTAAAAATTAAAATATATATATAGATAAGAAATAAAAAAAATAAAAAATTAATGACAAGCAAAATAATTGAACCCAAATAAATAAATAAACGACTTCCGGCGAAATAACTGCCAAAATAGACTACTACAATTCAAAAACTGACGTGCATATATTAATAACCGAAAACATAACAGCACTAGAGGCCTGAAGATTGCGTCTAGCATGAAACAGACTGTCGCCTCTATGTGTTGATTTCAATGTTCACTTTATATATATATATATATATATATATATATATATATATATATATATATATATATATATATATATATATCTCGATAGATAGATAGATAGATAATGCTTGTGTACGTGTATTAAATATTATATTTATATGATTGAAATTTATCTGTATTTTTGTTCCCAATACAATCTTCATGGGTTTTCTATCTAAGAACAAGTGATATTTTCTAAACAAAAATATCATTACTACCTTAGTGTCACACAACCTCAAACAATTATTTACTATACTATCATCTGTTGTTGACTTTCATCATACTTCATTTACACTTTGAACAAGTCCATTTCTGACACAAAGACGAAAGAATTTCACCATATTGATACATATTTTTTAATCCTATCCAAGTTTTCGGCGTACATAAGCCATTATCAAAGATGACATTTACAATATATTAAACAATATACGGACAAAACAATAATGATAGACTGTTTTTGTTTACATGGAAGATTTCCAAGCAACGACAAACATCGTACATACGAGACGCTGGAAGCGAAAATCGCACCGCAGCTCAGGACGTCACACGACCACGCGTGAGTGAAAACGAGAAGTATTAATTATGGGAAACTGTTGGTATAAACCAATGACTTCTGTTATCAATTATAAGTTTAATAAATTAAATATAACTAGACAAAACCTGTCTATATTATTTAATGAAACATGCATCAATGAAAAAATGCCTAAATACAAACACAATATATATATATATATATATATATATATATATATATATATTACAAAGAGTTAATCATACCTTGAATCAATTAGCAATATTAATGCAATAATTGGCGAAATCCCGTCACTATTAGAAATAATTATAAACATTATACTACTAATAATCCTCTGAATGATGAGATCCTTATGTATAAAATGGATATGGTGTATTTTTTAATTCAGCTAGTACTTTCAAATGCTTCACGCATTCATCTTCAGGCTGTATTTTTTCCTTTAGAATCAAAACTAGTAGACCGAAAGATGTTTTAAAGAATGAGCCATTTATTAACTGCTATGTAGTGTATATATGTTGCCTGAGTGTGTGTGTGTGTGTGTGTGTGTGTGTGTGTGTTTGTGTTTGTGGTGGCGTATTATATATATAGATATTGGGATTTTTTAAAAGGAAGTTTTTCATAGAATTTTAGAATTTTTAAAAACAAAAGTTTCCGAAATGTTTCTCTAAAGAGTATTAAGATTTTTGAAAACAATTTTTTCTTAGTTTTATCTTTATGCAATTTTAGGTTTTATGAAGTTTGCTTCTTCCTCTTCAGTGTAGGCACTAGAATGTCTGAATATTACTTATAATCTCTCACTTTTTGCAATGTTTCCATTTCACTTCTGCTTTCCCCTTTCTCTCGCAATCTCCATCTCTTTATATATGCAGTGTCCTTTTACGATGTATAGAAATCATTTATTACGTTGCTTTCAGCAATTTCTTTTCGGGCCATATCCCTTCAGAATGGAGGCGATCATGGCTCTGCAGAGATTCCTTTACTTTGATTGCCATGCAAACTTGGGGAAATGGTGGAGTGGCTGCCATTTGTTTTCTGCACGCTCAGGATTCAGAATTTTGCTTCTCATAGACATCCAAGTCTGGAAATCCCAATCTGCGCTGCTATGCAACCCTTATATTTGGAACATAAGTGATATATTCATGACTTTAGTGCGAAAATGAATGCAACATACCAGACGGAAATTTAAACTCCATTCGCCGATTAAACCTTTTCGCGTGTATTCTTTATCTTACCTACCTGAACTTTAATTTTAGTATTTGTTTTAATGAAAGAACCCAGGCGATAATAAATCTCCAGGTGTTAATTTTCTTTATTTACTTATTTATATGCTTTTTTAGAAAAGATAGTGGTGTGGTTTCTCGTTAATGCCATGGATTTGGAATACAGTGTTTTCTTTCTCTTAGGTCGCCACCCAAGGCTAGAGAACCCAGTCTACTCGGCTAATTAATCTGTAGCTGGTGGAAGCAGGGAAAGAAAACAGATACGTGGCATTTGAAGGGCTTATGAGCAAAATGAACGCAATGCTTGCTGGTTCTAATTTCTGAGACAATATCTGTTACACTAGTCTCACTTCTGAATCGGATATTACTTGCCACTCTTGTCTTTTACAGAAATATCTTTTACCCAAACTTCACAAGTATCCCGCAGCTATCCTGATTCTCTCGCTTTCTAAGTGTCTTGTCAACGATACATTTTACTGATCTTTACTATAAGTAAAATATGGTACAGTATTCAGGAATTACCTGATGTAACATAATCCCGTAGAAATCTGGTATTTACATCATGTCAAACGTTGTGAATAAGACAGTTTAAATAAAGTTGCTAATCCGTATAACTTGTGGAAACACCAATATTGTTTTATGCTACAAACGTTAGAGTATTTCTTTATTAGATTCTTGTAGATTATGTAGATAGTTATTTGGCGTTTAATGATTAGCAGAATATTTAAAAAGGAATCAAATACTTCGGACGCTGAAGTAAAGAAGAAAGAAATGGTCAGTTCATTAGGGGAATGAATAACGAAAAAAATAATTTGGTACTTATAACTGTTTCAAAAATAATTGGATTATCTGCGACGAAATATCCAGAAAGATAAAAAAAATGTTGTCGATAAATAACTAAAAACCTCCACACAGACTTTTATTGCAGGCAAACGGGTGTGAAGAAACCAAATAATAATGAATTATTGGCGGTCATTTCCCCGGGAGCACGTTCAAGTGTAAGTTTTACTTCTTTCAACAAGAGAGTTATCTTGCAAGGACAAAGGGAAACTATAGTGAAACAAGGAAGTAATTTCATTTTCTTATCAGTAAGCAAAATATATCTTGAAGCATTACTTTTTAGAATATGGTTGGCCAAGTGATTGGCGAGTCGAGGTGAATAGTACTCTAGAAGAGGTGACAATAGGCAGTTGGGGGAAATGACCAAACAATGAACTATTTAAAAGAAACTTTTTTTCGTATTAACAGAGTAAACTTGCTAACTGATATATTCCGTGCTAATAGGAATATGGAATGGTCAAACACGGTGGATATATAGTAACTGGTTTATTGTAGAAACCAGTACAACAAGCAAGGAAGTAATAGTTATGCGCACGGTCGTCGCAAGTCAGAACAGTAATGTGCGTGATGTTGTCGGAAGACTGCTAGTTCTGGCAGATAGCAGCTCGACGGTATTTACCTGCCCCCGCGCCATACAAAGAAGAGTGTGGTACAAGACCGAGTTTAATGAGGGGTATTCCGAGCCCGTAGGCTCAGCCAAAAATGCCCCGTAACCCCGCATAATAAACGGGGCCGGGTCTGTCTACCTTCCCGCACGAGACTCTGCCCTTTGATATAGCTTCGTCCGGGTTCCTCTCTGCCCAAAAGCAGAGAGTTTGACAGCAGCCAAGATCTGAATAACAGATCCCAGCCCGACTCTCCTGTCCGCTGCCCTAACGTATACTTTTAGGCGGTTACCACCTATAGTGCCGCCACTCATTGGGAGGGGGACAGTTTATTCCATCACATCACTAACATTAGCATAGAACTAGCGAAAATACTGGTAAACAAATTATGTTCAGATTTAAGGAAGGAGTTCAGAACGTTAACTTTTCGGCACCCCCTACAATGATGGATAAGCGAAAATATTATCTGAACGCTCAGCCATGAAATTCTGTTATAATTCCACAATATTAACAATTAAAAAATAATACATTTGTCTGTGTGTCCTAACCTTACATCACCAGAGCTTTCCTTTGGACATAAATCTTCTGTATAAATTGCCGGTAGCAAAGGTCAAAATATGTCAGACACTACCACCATCAGTAATTACAGCGTAAATCAGCAACAGGTTCGGATTACGGCTCCAAGTTTACGACAGCAATTTGTCCTACGGTACAATAGCCAAGGGGAATAAAGGGGTGATTTGTGAATTTATGAGGGCACGCAGACAAAATTTTGGCCTTTGTGAAATTGATGGCATATGTGTGAGTTCAATTCCTGTGTTCTGCAGGGTATACTTGAATTCAGTAGAAACGAGCAAGCAATAATTGATCAGTACTAAAAATATGAAGTAGAAGATATCTCTAGACACATGCAGTGGAACGGAAGCAGTCTATTCCCTAAATTCTATAAAGGATTCACCTGCATTATTTACATTATTCTGACTGTTATCCTCATCTTCAATGCCATATTGACAACGTTTCGGCTGTTGTACGTACCGTCCTTCTTCAGATGATTGGAATTTCGTACTGAGCCCTTTATTTCGTCCGCCGTTGGAGATTATTCTAGTTCCATGTACCATGCCTCTTCCGGATGTCTCAGTTATTTACCGTTAACTCAACTCCCCATGTTTTATGGTTCACCACTGCTGTGGCCAGGTAATTGAACTCACAACAATTTGTGTCTAGTCCACTGGGTCATATGTTCTGGAGACATGGGGAAATATCTGGGGATCCTGAAGAGGCATGGCACCTGGAACTAGATCAATCTACCCTGGTGGACGAAATAAAGGGTTCGGTTTGAAATTCAAATCTCCGGAAGAAGGCCGGAGCCTACGACGGCCAAAACTTTGTGAATATTACAATGAAGTTAAGGATAACAGTCCGAATAATGTAAATAACGCAAGTAATCATAATACCTCATCTCAGAGATGTATACAGGTAAAGGGTTCAGTTCAGAATTATCTGTAGGTTATCCAGATCAATATATACCTAACAAAGGTCGGCAACGGGGACATAATGACATTGCAGTAATATCAACAATGTTTTGGGAAATACTTCAACTATGAAGACCGTAAATAAATTACTAGCACGTTGCGTTTTCAGCATGAACGGTAACATTTACTTTGTATAATTATTTTAAAGAATATATTAATAAAGATGTCTTTTATTAATTCAATCATTTTAATTACTATGTACAGGGTGGGCCAAAAGTAGGCTTACAGTTGTATCACAATTTCTTTGTTTTAGTTCTAACTTCACGCAACTGTTCTTTCAGCAAGATTGAGTATCTCCCCGTTAACCATTTGCAGTAAAGGAATGCTTTTTTCTTTTTATGCGCCGTCCTTTCAGGACGTAGGCGATCATGGCTCTCCATCTCCCTCTATCCCTTGCAGCTCTCAGCAAGCTCCTTCCCTTTGCTACCTCCTCCAGACCACATTGTGTCGTCCACCTGCTCAAGCTCATCTGGTACAACACGCGCTGCTTTCCCTTGTCTCTTTTTCCTCCTATTCGACCTGTGAGTATCAGATTCTTCAGGCCATCCTTCCTCATTATGTGTATCAGAAACTTCAGCTGCCTCTTTCTGATGTTAAGTATATGCCTCCTCCTTGTTTGTAACCTCTCGTTGCTCCCATGCTCGGTCCATGATATCCTTAGCATCCTTCTGTAGAACCGCATCTCCGTCACCTGGAGTCTCTTCTTCATCTTTGAGGAAATCGTCCAACATTCGCTGCCGTGAAGAAGAAGAGATATCAGGTAACAGCTCAGTATTCTTTTCTTTCTTACCAAAGAAATCCTGCTGTCTCGATATACTCTGCTCAGCTTTTGCAACGTGTCCTTGGACATTCCTCAGCTTTGGTTCGGAAAAAGAGGCAGCATCGAATGACCCCCACGTTCACCTAACCTAACACAATGGATTTCTTTTTGGGGGGTGTAGTAAGAGGTTTTATGGCAGAAATTCCCACACAGTGGGCGAATTAAAAGTTTACATCTAAATATTAATTGACATTGATGAAGATCGGGATTTGTGTCATGCTGTGGGCTATAGTGATCTGGAGAGTTTTGAGGAATATTACAATGTTGAAGGACATTTTAAGAACTTTAGAGATTAAACTGTTCTAACCAAAATATAAGTAAAGTGTTAAACAAATGTACATAAACAGTTTTGCGCAAATATTATTGTGACAAATATAATAAAATATTTGTTTTAAAATTAAATGTGCCCACACTTTATAACCAATATTTACATTCATATTGTTTCAATTTATCGTGTTTGTATAGAAAAATTTTGAAAAAAATGATACAAAAAATGTTGTTTTTTTTTAATTTAAAGAAAACGTAAAATAAATATATACTTATTATCTAATAAGTTCGCGCCAGAAGTTTTTTCTCATCTGAGTCCATTTTTCAAATCTACAAATCAACCATTCGTCCTTGTATTGAATACTGTTATCACATATAGTCAGGTACCCCCGGTGTTCATCTCGAGGTCTTATACACAATCCAGAGACGATTATGCAATATGATAGGTCCTGATCTGGCATCTCGTTTACAGGCACTTTCTCAAAGATGTGCTGCGGCTTCGCACTGTCTTTTCTACAAGTATTATCATTGCAACTTCTTTGACGATTTAGTTTCACTTGAGCTCCATCTGCATGAATTTAAGCGGGCTACAAAGTTGGCATCACTCTCCCACGCTTTCAATGTCGAAATGGTTGAATGCAGCCATCTCTTCTACTCCAAGAGATTCTTTTCTTGCACTTCCCGACAGTGGGACACATTTCCTCCTACTTGCTTCCCTGATAACTATAATCTTCAAATTCTGAAATGTAATGTCCATCGACATCTTCTGATGCCTTGTTTCTTCTCTATATCCTCTCCTCAAACACCCCTCTTTAATCTTGCTCTCACTCTCTGTAACCCCAGGCGTGCTACTGGTACTCCCGCCTTGCTAGGTGTGAAATTCTTAAAAACAGTTAATTTTCTTTCACAACCGGACATAAATGATTTTTTTTAAAAATTACCACTAATTTTAGGCTGGACAACTTTAGTTAAATTTTTATTTTCTGCTGTTTTTGTAATAAAAGAAACTTTTTCGGCTTCCATTTCACATTTCACTAGAAAATAGTTAAACAGAGGGGGAAAATGGTAGAATTATCTATAGCTATCAAAATAAATGGTTTAAATAGATTTTCTTAAAACTGTACCAAACTTTTATATACAGCTGTTAGTCTAACACAAGAGGCAGGGACGGTAGAGGTGTTTTTAGATTGATTGTTACTAAAAAGCAGAAAACGAGTCGCACCGAGAAAAGAGCCTCACATATATTAATTATTTAAAACTGTAATAAAAAAAAAGTTTGCTTCTTCTTCTTCTTCTTCTTCTTATTATTATTATTATAAAAGTATCATGCAAATATTGTGGTGTAGATGTCTCTGTTACGAGGGGAGATACTGCCAGTCAAATGAAAACATAGACCTAAGAGAGATATTACTTTTCTAAGTATGCTTGCTGTACACAATAAGGCATATTTTCTGTAGAAGTTGCACTAATTTTGTCGATATATTCTTGGAATTTCAGTTGGATCGAGCCAAGTATCCTAATAACTATTGGAATTACTTTTTGATGATCTTTTACTATTTGCTTTGATATAATGTAGTCAGCTGATATGTGAAATCAATTATTTGGCATTCATTTTCAGTTGTGTTTAGAAAGATTATATCTGGTCTTCAGCGTTCTATACCTCGATCTGTTTTCAAATCATATTCCCAGACTATATTTGGCTTTCTTTCTGTCTCCATTACTCTCAATGGTACTCGATTGTACAGTTTCTCGGACACGTTCTAAATATATTTTGTACAAGTACCAATGCAAGTTAAAACAAACACGCTGTTTTTTTTAATACTCTCTTTGTGATAGCATTTTTTCAAGCACTGATTACGAGTGGCATTCTCATGATTTTTCTCCTCAAAGCCTACATTCTTGGCCATTTATAGTGTGGCATATGTTGTCGGCTATGGCCATTTATAGTGTGGCATACGTTGTCGGCTATGGCCATTTATAGTGTGGCATACGTTGTCGGCTATGGCCATTTATAGTGTGGCATACGTTGTCGGCTATGGCCATTTATAGTGTGGCATACGTTGTCGGCTATGGCCATTTATAGTGTGGCATACGTTGTCGGCTATGGCCATTTATAGTGTGACATACGTTGTCGGCTATGGCCATTTATAGTGTGGCATATGTTGTCGGCTATGGCCATTTATAGTGTGGCATACGTTGTCGGCTATGGTTTTTATATGCAGCACTCGCTCCAGCAATGCTAAGATTACACATTTATCATTATTATTGTTAATGATAATAAAAAACTAGACAGTTATTCAATGGTTACTCCTATGTTCAGTTTTATGGAGCAATGTCTAGAGCAGTGAATCCAAGGGCATTTAGCGTCCTGCGAATGACAAACTACATCCGCGTCCTGGGTAAGACGATAAACTACGTCCAGCAGCAAGGCCTCTGATCAGGAGGTTTTACAGAGGGTGGAACCACCTCTTAATTGCTGGTGTTCCCAGGTCCACCGTGACCTGGCGAGGTAGCACCTGTTATGGTCCCAGCTATAGGCAAATAGTTAACACCCAAACTTGTGTAAAAATAGGTTTTAATGCCAGATATTTTTGTAATAAAAAAAATTACCAGCAAAAAGTTTTGAAGGAAAAATTATGATCAGCAATACTTTTAAAAAATACCAGCAATACAGTTATACAAACTTTGGAAAAAAATATGACCAGCTATAGATTTCTTCAAGGAAAAATATTCCCAGAAATATTTTTTCGAAGAAAAACATATTACAAGCAATAAAAATTTTGTCGACATTAAATAACCCATTGAGGTTGATATGCCGTAAACCAAATCAAACCAAACCAAGAGTATTTAGCATAATAACAAGATTAACATAATGTAATAAATATTAAGCTTCTACATTGTATTTTAAAGATTCTTGATAAAATACAAATCCGCACCATTGTAATGTAGTTTCCCTTTGCCTTTTCTATACATAATATCACGTTAATTGTTCTGATGATCTTTCAATTGTGGTAATTCGACTCTACGAATTTAAGCGAAGTAATAGATTGGCAATTGGGTCCCTTTATATTGCAATTGAAATTTCTAGATGCAAGCGTAAATTATATTATGTAACCGGTTTCTTTATTCGCACTTCTCGCTTGTGGAACTTTCTTCCGGCTTATTACTTCCAAGCCAACTTTTATTTTGAAAAATGTAAATTCAATTCCAGTCGCTAGATTTATTATTTTTTATTCCTTTTCTTTTATTCTCTCTTTAATGATGTTTTCATTTTTTTTCATATATATATATATATATATATATATATATATATATGTGTGTGTGTGTGTGTGTGCGTGTCTGTCTATCTCTCTCTCTCTCTATATATATATATATATATGATAGAAATTGTTAGGAGGATTTGATGATTATAATTAAGTAATTCATTGAGTCTGAAAGAAACCTCAACAGAATGCAGAAAGCACTGGACGGCCGTTTCGTCCTATATTTGGGACTCATCAGCAGTGCGCATCCACTACCTAGAATTGAAACCCTGACAGTTGAGTTATCATGCAAACGTCATACCAATGAGCCTCGGTGAGGAAGAGGTAGCAAATCAGACTCAATATAGCCCGTTGGAAGAGTTGGTATGACGTTTGCTTGATAACTCAAATGTCAGGGTTTCCAATTCTCGGTAGTCGATGCCCACTGCTGATGAGTCCCAAATATAGGACGAAACGGCCGTCCAGTGCTTTCTGCATTCTGTTGAGGTTTCTTTCAGACTCAATGATTTACTTAATTATAATCATCAAATCCTCCTAACAATTTCTATCATATAAATATACACACACACACATATATATATATATAAGAACTTGTAATGATGAATGGTAACTAACAACCATGCTTAAGAAACAGTTTGGAGTGCACGAACACACCACAGATTTTGCACTGCGTTCATCGTGTACACACTGGATTAAAGAATTAATTACTTATGGAAGAGCTGAATGTACAGGAAAATGCATTTACATCAATAATATTTTTGTTCGTTCAGGCAAGCGTATAACAGTATGGCGACATCTACAAAAAATACGTTTATAGTTTCGTTCTGCAGAAATGTTGATTGAAGATGAAACCTAACCAGAGCTTTCATCGGACTTTGATGATGAAGCTGCAGTCATTAGTGGAAAACATTAACGGGAAGCTTACCATGTCTCCCCTTCGACGTGGTGTACTCGTTAACGAACCTGTCTCTCTAGATCAATTACGATTGATTTGTGAGTTCAATCCTCTCTGGGTGCTCCGGATCATCGGCCTTGTTCCCCAGCTAAGCCACTCTTAGAAAATCTTCAAACGTTGTGCAATTTTCGTCTCGCTAGATCAAATATGATTCGAGTAGTGGGTTCGATCCTGCTCATCCCTTGGTGTTCTACGCTATTTAACGGATGTTCCACGTGCCATGTTTAATGGCACGTGGAACATCCATTAAATATAGCACGTGGAACTAGAACAGTCTACCCCACTGAGCGAAATAAAGGGTTCAGTTGGACATTGCCAACCATCTGAAGAAGGCCAGAGCGTACAACGGCCGAAACGTTGGAATAAATATGGCGACTAGGAAGAGGAAAATAGTCCGTATATTATATATATATATATATATATATATATATAAATAAAGTGAACATATAAGTCAACACTTAGAGGCGACAGTCTCATGCTTGATGCAATCATCGGGTCCGATGATTGCATCTAGCATGAAACAGACTGTCACTTCTATGTTCACTTTTATATTTACACACGCTCTATCTCTGATATTGAGCACATTATCCTATAAATATAGCACACTTTATGACTATATATATATATATATATATATATATATATATATATTTATATATAAATATATGTGTGTGTGTGTGTGTGTGTGCAGAATTTCAGATAGATTATATCTTCAAAAAGTACAATATGAATAAAGACAGAAGGGAAACTTATCTTAGAGTTCTGAGAAACTTTACAAAGGCAAATGCGAGGATTTTATTTTGTAACAATTAATCTATATACGAAAGGATAAATGCTATTGCTTTCCAAACTTATTAAATTCAAGAGAGTTCATAAATATTCATCAGGTTAATCGAAAGACATAACAAGCTATGGAGGACGTCAAATGACACAATTCAATGTCTAATAAACTAAAGTGGGTAAAGGATATTCTTGATAATTTTTTTAATGTAAATTCGTATTTAAATTATCTTAGTTTGTGATTAAATTATGTGGGATATATATATATATATATATATATATATATATATATATATATATAGCAAAGAACAGTAAGATATATAATCTGGTGTTCTTATAGATATTTTTAATTTTACACAATAGTGCTCAATGTAAATTTACACAGCATTAATATTATAAATTAACTGATTTAAAATATTTTTCGCTACATAGTAATAACCATGTTTCAAAAATGGAAGCTAAAAGTTTCGAATTTAATTTTGTTATTAAATTAAAGACATTCGTTCCATTTCCTCGTCAAGCGAATTTTGGAGTAACTTATTTTTTAAATTTAGTTTTAAAGGCACGGCAAAGATTCATAATTGAGTGTTTCCAAGGATACCGAGAAATCCACTCATCTAGACAAGGGGTGGTAATTTGTTCAATTTCAGTTTTCATTGTATCAGTTAATAGTTACATTCGAAAGCGGGGTTATGTTTAGGGATGGGTCGGGATGTATTTTTCAACAAATTCTGACATCCGCTAAATGCATGTCGTCTGGGTTTTTTATAAAATTTTTTATTGTTAACGGTAAAAATTCTTACGGTATTTCTATTTGCATAATTAAAGATTTGGGGGGCTGTTTAGGGTAGAATATGTTTCATTTAACTACAATTCTAAAAAAATTAATTTTTAATAGACTATATTTTTTTTTAAAACCAAGTAAATGTATATAGAATTACTTAGTGTATGTAAAATTATTTTTTCATATCGAGTATAAGTATGTATATTACCAGGTTACATTTTTTTTAAGTAAAATTTATGACAATGACAGCAAAGATAGCTAAATTATTTCACTGATTCAGTAAACTTTTATTTAGTAATATATATTTTTCTCATGTATGCACAAAGGACATGGGTCATTTAATGTCCTACATATTCTAACTCATCATATTAATTTCATTTAACTTTAGGCGTTTTTTTTATTCTTTTAAGTGTTCGTATATATATATATATATATATATATATATTATTATTTAATGAAACATGTATGAATATATATATATTCATACATGTTTCATTAAATAATATAGACAAGTGTTGTCTATTTATTTTATGTAAATTCTTTTCATATCGTCTGATAAGCTTAATAACATTATCATTAAACGAAGAAAGAAAATCACAATATTGATACATATTTTTTTTAATTCAATCTAAGCTTTCGGCTTACATAAGCCATTATCGAAGATGACAATTACACAATATATTAAGCAATACACGAACAAGAAATTGATGAAAAGAATTTACATAAAATAAATAAAAAACACTTGCCTATATTATTTAATGAAACATGTATGAATGAAAAAATGCTGCCTAAATACACACAATATATATATATATATATATATATATATATATATATGTCAATCTTCTCACTCCAGACAAGGAGATAAAGGCGGTGGAGGTTACTGAGAGTGAATGAAATGAAAATGTTAATGAGAAGAAAGGACAATATAAGAACAGGTTCAAGGAGATTAAAGTATATGAATAACGTTCACTATTTACATTATTCGGACTATTGTCCTCATCTTTGTTGCCATATTTATTACAACGTTTCGGCCGTTGTACTTCCTTCAAGATTACCTTCACCATTTCAACGTAAACAAACATTTGATGCGCTTCTTTATCAAATGAACCACCATTTACTTTGCTCAACTCTAGGAAACTGCAATTAAAAGTTAGCGTTCAACACCACGCATTTAAACTAACAAAATTCTTGATATACAAAATATAGACTATGTTAAAACTTAAACCTCGAATCGTAGATATATTTATCAACATCTCCAAACAACAATTAAGCTATATTTATTAACAGACGCTCCAATCATAACTTATGCAGAGGCAATGTTATCTTTATGTATTTGTCACATTTTTTCCCTTTCCCTGAATTCTGTATGTAATTTGTGGCTCTCTCCATATATCGCCATCTCAAACTCTTTCCTACCAAAACCAGTTATTTGACACTACTTACGAGATGCTTGGGCAAATTTTAGTGTATTTCCTGACTTACTTATATATTTGCATACCAGAATAAAATTTAAGTCTTAATGAGAATTATTTATAGAAACTTTAGTTTGACAAGTGGAGGCCGGAAATAACCGTCACATAGACGGCCATTTTTTTTTCATTTTCCTTACTAGATTTCATACTTTCTGTTCGAGATGTTTCTAAATAAATCCTTGTAGGTTGGACATTGCCGAGGAGCATTATTTAGCACGCTAACCGAGCAACAAATTACTAATATTAAAATAAACAGTACTTGTAAAAAAATATTAGTAATTTTCGGTAGTTTGGGAGGAAAGGTAATAAAATTAATTACTGATATATATAAAGACAGAAGTTAACAGTTGACATTGCATTTAAATTTTTGAACTTCAAATCTGACTGAAGCCGGAGGAGATTTCCACAAGCGAGTAGTGCCATAGAAGGAACTGTTAGCATAGAACTTACGGATACATCTAGCCATTTCAATTGTAAAATGATGCAACTTCACTGGTTATTTAGAACTGCGCTTAAATTCATAATATCCAGGTACCATAGAAAAAAAAATTTAGTTTGGGAATACAAATCTGTGGGGCAAGGCAAAAAGCGGATATCTTCCATCGGACATATTTTAATCTTAGATAGCCAGTTACCAAACATAGAACAGGATTTTTTACACCAAAACAACACATTCTTACTTACGTTTCTTACGAGAGCCACCATAATGCGTATCTATGAAGTCCTAACAAGTTTCTATCTGTGTGGTCCGAAAGTTTTATCACCCCTAACAATAAGTAATGAGAGCAAATAATACAGTAATACAAAGCACATGTACTGGATTCAGCTTATTCACTTGGATTGACGCTTTCACACATTTACTTACCAGAATAAAATTTAAGTCTTAATGAGAGTTATCTATAGAAACTTTAGTTTGACAAGTGGATGCCGGAAACAACCGTCACATAGACGGCCAGTTTTTTCTTTCTTCTTACACGATTTCATACTTTCTCTTCGAGCTGTTTCTAAATAAATTTTTGTAGGTTGGACATTACCGAGGAGCAATAGTTAGCACGCTAGCCGAGCAACAAATTACTAATATTAAAATAAACAGTACTTGTAAAAAAAAAAAATTTTCACTTTGAGTAATTTTCGGTAGTTTGAGAGGAAAGGATGAAGATAATAAAATTAATTACTGAAATCTGAATCTTGCCAGTCTGTGTGCAAAGCTCCTTCACCAAGGAGTGGAGGAGGTCAACTGAAGATGGAGACGACTGGAAGAAAAACAGAATTGTCATATCTGAGTATTATTGAAAATAAGTAGACGATACATCCCTAGACAAAGGCAGCGGATTGAAACGTCTCCCCTAACAGGAATTCCCTATATGTTAACCAGATCGATATACGCCGCAAAGGTCAAAGGATACAACAGCGTAAAGCTGTCATAACAATCTTTTAAAAATTATGACGAAAATAAAGCTGGTCCGAAAGTCTTGTCACCCTCTACTAAAATGTAACGAGAAGAGCAGAAGAACAAGTAATACTGTAATACAGAGCGCATGTACTGGATTCAGTTTATTCACTTTCATCGACGCTGTCACACATCGAGAAGGTCTCTATTCCAAACAGTAGAAAAATTAATAAGGGGACCATTTTGTTATGTAAATTCATTGTACAAAGTGGTCCTAAAGTTTATTCACTTTCATCGACACTGTCACACATCGAGAAGGTCTGTATGGACACCATCATAATCGTGACACAAAAATGATACTGCGCCATGTCCTGTGTGATTTTTTCGCGAAGTTGTGTTTTGTTGATTGTTGCAAATGCTCTCCCAACAGCGTCCTTCAACAGATGGGCATTCTGGTATCGTTAATGTGAAACTCTCTCCTTGATAACATCCCACATAGTGCTGAAATACAAAATTATATGATATAGGGGGCGACAAAGCTTTCGAACCACTACGTGTAAATAAGTATCGTGATGCCAACTCTTTCCATACCCGAGATGTAGCTTCTGAATTTTGTTTGTTCACATTTGATGACCGCGATAAACATTCAGTTTCCATAGCGACCGTTTGGCGGCAATAATTAACACTACTTAGTGCAGCAGTTTAAACTAATGAAGGTAACTTTCAAAGCAAGGTAACTCTCTCTCAGGCTTTTGTTTCCCCTCTCTCTTTATCTCCCCCTCTCTCTCCCCCTCTCTCCTTGCATGGAATCGTCAGCAAGCAATATTTGAAGACCATTGCATTTGTAAAGATTTTGATTCTAAGTAATGTCTCACAGAGATTTTCTCATAAGAGACTAAGCAAAGAATAATGGCTGACGGCCATTCATGTGTATGCTCACCTGCCAGGGCGGCTCGCCAATCCCATTTGTAAACACCGGCTCAGGCACATTTGTGATTGTTCAAACTATATTTATAGTTCTCAAAAAGAAGCAAAAATTGATCATACTTGTCAGCTATGTTCATACTCGTTTACTGAGACAGCAATCATTATATATATATATATATATATATATATATATATATATATATATATATATATGTCATTTACAGACGGTACTCTTTCGCTGTATCACAGCTCCTCAGTGCGACTAGACTTCCGAATGCCTCAAGCCAGGGTTGAAACACAAAAAATGAACATTGACGTCAACCTTTAGAGGCGACAGGCTGTTTCATGATAGATGCAATCGTCAGGCCTGACGATTGCGTCTAGCATGTTTCAGCCTGTCGCCTCTAAGTGTTGACTTCAGTGTTCACTTTTATATTTTCACACGCTCTATCTCTAATACTGAGAACTTTATCCCATAAACATAGCACACCTTAAGACGATATGTCTTTTTATATATATATATATATATATATATATATATATATATATATATATATATATATATATATATATATATATATATATAATGGATTGTCCCGTTGTTTTAGACGTATGAGTGTCTTTCAGTTCAGTTTTTAATCCCGTACCTGTCTCCGTCGCCTTAACTGTGTCGCCACTGGACTTGTTGCTCATGTGGAATAGAATAGAAGGGGCACAAAGATGTACTGCAGACTATCCGCACAAAAGATTTGTTTAGAGTGCTGAAGGCTTTTGTAGAACCAGCCACACTTATTGGGGCCTGTCACATGGCACAGTGGATAAAGGCGTTAGTTAGATCCAGTGACAGGACCTAAACAGTTTGAGTTCAAGTGGAGAACTTGGAGAGGGGAATTTACAGGCGATAACTGATAACTGACATCCATTAAACATGGCACGAGGAACTAGAACAGTCTACCCCAGTGAGCGAAATAAAGGGTTCAGTTCGACATTCCAACCAGCTGAAGAAGGCTGAACCAGATGAACAACGGCCGAAACGTTGTAATAAATATGCCGACAAAGATGAGGACAATAGTCCGAATAATATAAATAATGTACATAATACATCATATCAGAAATATAGATATTCCTGGCTAATTGTGTAGAATGAGAGAAAGAATATACTTGGAATTTTGACAGAACCTATGGGCTCGGAACGACCCACGTAAAAAAAAAAAACAGGCTTGTGCCACATCCAGTCTCTTGGGGAGCACATGGGCGAATACCAAGAAACGAGATAATTAGAGTGCATTAAAGCCCTTAGTTTGTCAAACTCTTTGCCTTCGAGCGGAGAGGATCTCAGACGAGGCAATGCCGAAGGGCAGAGTCACGTCTAAGGAAAAAGAGACAGCCACCTGACCTCGTCTACGGGGAATTTTTGCCCGAGCGTACACGCTCGGAAAGACCCGGATTAAAAACCGGCCTTGTGCCAAGGACTGGTGTAAATACCAAGATAGAAGAAAATTCTTTTGCATTGACTTGTCTAGCTGAGTATTGAATACTGCTATCTCGACTGACTCTGTCGAGTTAAGTGATGTGGTTCGCCAGACCCCACATCATCCTCATCTTTGATGTTGTTCTAACAGCATTTCGGCCGTTTTGTCCTCCGGCTTTAATCAGGTTTATATAGATCCGGGTATATACGCCTAATACAATCAGCACAGCGGTTGAACATTGTGATAACAACAACAATGGCGAGGAAAATAGTTCGAACCTAAAGCAAATAATGATAACTCTTCATCTTAGAAATTGTAACGGAAATTCCGGCATGTCATAAAATCAACCTACCTTCTGCCAGTCTATTGCTATTTTCATTTTAGTTGTGATGGATGAATAAAAGAGGAAAAACAATTTCCCCTGCTGAATTATTGTCCATAAATAAATATATTCTTTCTATTTTGAAGGGAAACACTCTTTTTGTATTAAATCTGTTAATCTCAAGAGTATTTTTTTTTTTTAAATATTTCATGCACTTCAGAATGAATAGCGGGTGTTTTCCCTTTGGGAAAATTTGATGCACGCAGCTTTTCTTTTTTTTTAAACCAATTTTACTATTGAAAAATAATTAAAAAATGAACTGTATTCGCTGAAAGGAGAAAACAGACAGACATCGATATTTCCTGGACGGAGTCTATACTTAGTAAGTCTTCGCGTCTTCTAGTTAGCATTTTTTAAACAAATAAAAAATAATCCAGTCGGATACAAACAGCTTATGTTGAAAATACTTGCTAAACCTGATCAAATCGATTGGATGGATAATGTGAAATCTTTTACTCGGTCTTGTGGAGGGAGATGAACATATTCTACACACTGACGCCAGTTTTTCCATCGATGTTTTGTTAGTTTGTTTTGTTTGGTTAACAGCCTATCAATTTCTGATCGGTCATTTTATACCCAAATTAATTTTCTTGGGAGCTTTAAAATAAGAAGAATATTATATTTGTTCTATTCTTTCACGATTTATGAACATGGTAGATAATAATCAGCTTTTGTGAATATACCTGTTTGTGTGGACATAATTACTACAGGTGGTGATATAGTTATTTTCAAAGCGTGGCTTAGATGTAGCACAAGTCTGAAAGTATGGAGTACCAAGTGAGGATCGAACTCACTGCTAAGTCGTATTGTTTTAGCGGGACAAGATTGCACCACCTCGAGTTGCCCATACAGGTGCTGATATATGTTTCAGGTTGTAGTTTTGTTGAAGATATGTTTTAGAATACAATTTGATTTCTTTAAGAAATTGTACGATATTTAGTTTTAATTTACAGTGAATATAAAAATGTCACCAAGACATGTTTTGTACCACTAGAAACGGAATTTTACATCCTGCTAGAAAATAAAAAAAAATCCTCTCTCATCCACCTAGGGAAATGTGAAGACTGTATTTCAGAGCATCTCTTTCTTTGCAAAAACAAATGCTATAAAGAGAAATATGTTTTTTTTAGCCACTTGGATAGTTTATGATGTCAGTTTCTAATGTTCCGGTTGTTCAACATAATCTGTAACTGTTTCATATTCTTGTACATCTGATAGTATATGTTCGAAGAGGAGCATAGAATAGCCACTGCTATTACCCAATCTAAACAATGTAAGTGGACAACCTGGAATGATATCGAACCCATTAAACTTACGTGGAATTCATTAATGGAGATGGAACCATTGGCGATATAATTCCTTCTTCGATCAACATACGATCTTCTCCCAAATGAGACAAACCTCAAAATGTGGGGATACACAGATACAGATCTCTGTTTTTCGTGTAAGAAAGACCGAGATACCTTGCGTCATGTGCTTTCTGCTTGTCCACTATCGCTACATATGTACACGTGGCGACACAACAAGGTATTAGAGCTGATCAGGGATCTAATAATAACACAATGTGAGAAGGCAAACCAACGGCTTGTGGCAGCCAAGGAAGCTAGGATCGAGTCCCATAAGGAGGGTGAATGCCCTGCAAAGAAAAAACAAACAGCCCCCGATATGAAGCTGATGAGTGGTGCCATTGATTGGAAGGTTTCAGTGGATCTAATGACATCCTTAAATTTTCCAATACACATCGCACAGACAGACAAGCGTGCCGACATCGTGTTATGGTTCAACTCAAAAAAGACTGTCTTCCTAATAGAGTTAACAGTCCCTTGGGAAGGGAACATGGTGGAGGCGCACGAAATAAAAAAAAACGGTCATTTCCTTCTTTTCAAAAATAGGCATCACTGGCCGTTGGTTGAAGAGCATTTTGCATCACATTCAAAAAACAGTTCAGCATGCGTCAGGTTGGATTTGATCGAGATCAAAACAAGCAAATAAAATGCGCGCAACATCACGACCTAACATGCGCGAGTAAAATATTTGCGTGGTCGTCTATAACGATTTTTACGAGCGCATCAATAACGTCAAACGCGTTCAGGAACTTTCATTACGGAAAGAAGCTGAAACGAGGAAAAATCGTTTATTTATTTCATTACAAGAATTTACAAATAGGAACGATCAATTAGCTTATCTTCATACACTGCCTGGTGGCAAATGCTGCTGGTGGCGCCAGGGGTGGCGGTCCCGCCATAGCCACCGAAACCGTGGTATCACCCCTGGTCGGCGGCTGATGAAGACAGGGTAACGCACGTGTTAATACACGTTGTATGTTAAAAAGAAAAAGAAAAAAAGTGGATTAATGTCCAGAAAAATTATTTCATGTTGGTTGTTTAGTTGGGCTTCTTTAGCAGCATTTTAAATTCTTCGGGTAATTTAATGCCAAAATATGTTGAAAGTAACTACATGCTTTCAACTCCAGATAAAATGTATCATGAAACGGACAAAGTCCGACAATTTTTAAAGACATTTTTATGTTTATACATCCTTTTTTAATATATATATATAGATACAGATATTTAAGTAAATGCTCTGTTTATAATAAACAGTATTTACCGACCTGAATGTCCGAGAAATTGTCATAGAAAATATGCGCCCTCCAACAGGAATCGAACCTATATTCTATACGGAAGCGTCATACAGACTGACGTGGTTTTACTGATTTCGCCACAGTAGAGATTTTCGGTTATCGAGGTCGATTTGTCCATTTCATAATGTGTGACGTCATTTGTTTACATTTGGATATGAATGTACTTGAGAAAATTATAGGAAATTGTAGTTCAAAAAACAGTAAAATCGACCTTGCTAACCGAACGCTCCTCTGTGGCGAAATCGGTAAAAACACGTCAGGCTATATTACGTTTCCGTATAGGATACACGTTCGATTCCTTTCGGAGGACCCATATTTTCTATGATAATTTTCTCGGGCATTTAGGCCGGTACATGTTGTTAATACTGTTTATTATAAACAGAGCATTTACTTAAATATTTGTATCTATAAAAAAAAAGAATGTATAAACATAAAAATTTCTTAAAATAAAATGTATTGCTGGTAATTTTACTGTAAAAATGTATTTCAATACATTAATTTTTTTGTTTGGTGGGTAGTTCACTATTTTCCCATAGCTGGGACCCTAACAGCTGCTACCACTCATGGTCAGGGTTGATCTGGGAGCAGCAACAATTAAGAGGTGGTTCCACACACCACAAACCCTCCTACTGCTGAAATGAACAATTTATTTAATCTACGGGCGTAGATTGTTCTCGTTCAACTTTCTAGGGATATCTCGCATAGTTCTTAGATTTATTTGTTACTGTTGAGTTATTTTGCGCCAAGGACACCCTACTGCTCGACACAAGTATTAAATACACATTCACTATGTCACCATATTCACAAACTAACGCTTTAGGTTAGTGGAGATGTTTAGATGCGATGACACACACACACACACATATATATATATATATATATATATATATATATATATATATATATATATATATATATATATATATAATATCACTTGATGATTAGTAGGGATAATTTAATGGAGGATAAATATCCCAAAAGATCTCAATGTAAGAATAGAGTAATATAATAATGGATATAGAATCCTTAAAGATCCATTTTGTCAGGTGATAATTTATTTTGTGGATATTAGATGTCCATCTCTTCAGATTAGTTCTACACAAATGAATGGAGTTCAATGACAAATTTAGTAAAACTGGTCTGGCGAGATGAACATTTGAAGTCGATGAAATAAATTATCACACCTGACGGAATGGATTTTTAAGGATTCTGTATTCATTAGTATATACATACACACACACATTATATATATATAATTCCATAAACAAAATTGGGCCTGGGAAATATTTTAAATGGAACAGGTTACAGAAAGAGCAGTGTTGTCGTTAGCCAGGATTCAAATTTGATACTAAATTTTGGTTTTGTTTATAAAATGTATTTCATGTTACATGTTATATCGATTTCTGTCGATTAATTTTAATCATCGACTTTTCTGAATTAGACAATGAGAAAATTCCGTCAGAAATTATACGAACGTCATATTTGAAGAAAATTACAAAAAATTCGATCCAAATACACACACATATATATATATATTACATACACGATACTCAAATATTGCTCATTTGGTCTTTCAGTTATTTAGCGGTCACACAGTATGTATCCGGTTAAAAGACAAGATAATCAATTCTATAATTATACTTGAAGGGCCTGAAGAATTGGCTCACCAGACCACCACATAACAGAACTGTTTTAGTTTGCGGCACCGGATGCTGCGATCATCTCCTACTTCGATATTATCGAAAATTAACTCTTTAACAAATCGACCTTAAAATACGGATCTACCTGCTCAGCCACACGTAGATAAACATAGTTTAGAGCACAGTAGAATCATTCATATCCGGAATCCCTCATATCCGGAACCCCACATATCCGGAATCCCGCATATCCGATCATAATTTTGATGTGTATATTTGAATTATTTGGGTGATATGCAACTGATTTGAAATTTCTTTTATTCAGGAAATGTACTGTGGATAATTGTTTATGCTTATTTCACGCTAATGGCTTGTATTGGTGCAAAAGATGATGGGAATAAGAGGAAAGGATGACAACGAGACACATCTGCAACAAGATAGCGACGAGATGCATGACTGTGATGAAACCTGGACTGAAATTGAAAAAGCTATTGAAAAGGTTGTCAGTTTTATGGAAAGAAAGCCATCATTCAGCTATGACGATTGCAATAACGCACGTAGAGATAAAAAAAAGTGTCTTTAGTTTAAAATATTTCAAGAACAAAAGCAAAACGAAATGCGGAAAAAAGTTGAGACTGACATTAGAAGAGAAAGAATCATCATGCAACAGCGATTAAAAAGTCTTCGTTACATTATTCGTTTTGCATACGTGGCTTAACATGACAATTTATTTATAATTTATTTCTTTTTCCTTAAAATCAATTCCGTTATGTTTCACTCACCATTAGCTTATTTTGTTTACTATAAAACATTGGAAACAAATGTTAAACCTGATTTCAGTTCTTTTATTTTTATCTAAATATAATCCCTCATATCCGGACTTTGTAACCAATTCCTCACATCCGGAAGGCCTTCTTAGTCTGGTTATCAGGGATTCTACTGTTGTAGGAAATGTTTCATGATAGATTCAGGAGAGAAAATTTGTCTATCTTTATTAGTTCGGCTCTTCTGCTGTACATTTAGTGTTTCTTGGTAAAATCCAATGAAGTATCAGCAATATTATTGGTGCTAGCCAGGCTTCTCGGCTTCAGTCCCTTTCCCATCACCGTAATGTAGCTTCGCTGTGCTTTTTCTGTAAATACTTCCATGGATTTACACTTCGCTATGGCACCTAGAATTTACTTAATACTAGATTGGAGGCAATGTCTCATCATTTCACTACTGAATTGGGTAGATGGAGCCTTAAGTTCCATGCTAACAGTTTCTTTTCTCACACTTCTCGCTTGTGGAACATGCTACCCAACCAACTTCAAAATTCGAAATGTAATGTAAATCAAGATCTATAGGCTTCTTGATTAATTTTCTATTGTAGCTCCTTAATAATATTTCAATTCTCTTTTAATCTTTTACACCCAGTTACCCCTTAGGTCTTTGTGGCTTTACTGATTTACTTCGGATAATATGATTATATATATATATATATATATATATATATATATATATATATATATATATATATGTGTATACACTCACACTCACATGTGTGTGTCTCAACGGCTGTTGTGATGCGTCTAGTGTGGTAGTCTGTAGTGGTAGTGCTTGTCGTTTCTCGCTTTCAGCTCCCACCTCTGGCTAGCAGCAATCCGAAAAGGGGAGCCGAGTGCGTAAGACTTTCCGTCAGTATATAGCCTCTCCATCAGTAAGCCCTATGTAGTGACTCCTCGTGGGAAAACCTGGCAACCGAGCACCATGCGAACTCGGGCTGAAATACAGGGGACGGGGGAGGAGTTTGGCTCCCTTAACATGCGGCAAGCAGGTTCACCGGTGTGTGGACACTCCCTGGTGCCCATGAACCAAACCCCAGTTATGGGTTAAATAACTCCACTGCCTTGTGGAAATCTTCGGGAGAAGAAAAGGCTAAGGAGTAAACCCTACACAAATCTTGAGTGGAGCCCCTAAGGTGGATGGATGGCACTATGTGCTACCTTTCCGGCAACTCCTGCAGTCATGCTGGTACCAAACTGTTTTGGTTCATCCTTTTCTGTGGGGTCTACTAGCAAGGCCGAGAGGGGGAGATAGACGTCCGGAAAGCACTAGTTCTCCATACATCCCGCCCAGGATCGTAGTGCACTGGAGAGGACATGAGGCGATGTAACTCCATCGCCTAGCACCTACAGCGCTAATCCATCGTCTACCGAGACGGACGGATGCCAAACGGTACCTATCTATATATATATATATATATGTGTGTGTGTGTGTGTGTGTGTGTGTGTGTGTGTGTGTGTATATATATATATATATATATATATATATAGTACTTCAAACGTTATTATAGTAAATTACATATAGCCAACTATAATAATATTTGATGTAAAAAATCTTTTCTAACATTTTTAAAGTAAAAATCATATTTGTTTTAATTCAGAAACTGCAAATCAGTTAATCTTCCTCAAATAAACTTTCAGCAAAGTATATTTTATTTTTGAAAGGTTATTGAATAAAGACAATTATGTTGTGGTCGCAAATTTGTCAATATTACTGATTTTAGTCATTTAAAAAAATAATTACCATCGATTTAAATTCGTTTTGAAATACACCAAAGTATTTTGCTTACTGGAAATATTAAATTTAATTTAATCTATCAGCTTGCAATTGAATCTAATACAAAAATTTCAAAGAATTCTTCCGTTTTTAAAATGCACTTTAGAACATTTCACTCAGAGGTACCCATATGTGAGTGTATATATATATATATATATATATATATATATATATATATATATATATATATATATAATACTGTTGTCTAATAGTTACTGAGACAAAAAGAACATACGCTATAGATAAGCGCATATACGTCCGGCCTCATTTGAATGCATGGGAGATAATTCTATTTAGGTTTGATTGAAGTTAGTGTACCTAAAAGCAAATCTTTTACGTTTTAGGTCGAGACTGAAAACCATGCGATAATTAAACCTCAAACGTTACTGGATGATTGATCCCTACCGAGTGGTCGTCGGTCTCAACTTTGAAGTCTGATAGCGAAATTAATTGAGTAGTCAAGATCGAAAGGTCGTTTATATATGACATGGGAACAGGTCAAAATGTTTCTGCTTCCGGTCTGTCATGAGTATTATCCACTTCTGACACGGAACTTTCTCTTTGTTCTCCGGTATAGTTTACTTATTTTTGTTCTGATATGGAAGTCATTGATGTTAGAGATCAGTCATGTTGCATGGCAGATACAGCCGACAGAATTCAGAAGAAAACGAATATATCAAAATTACATAAACTCTTCGGGAAATCATGTAGACTTTAAGAAAATAATCTTATGTTAAAAACCATTCTTTCTACAGTCAGATGACCACGGCTCTTGATATATCTATTTTCTTTACCATCTGTGCAATGCTATAAATTGGGAACAATAGTGATGAGGTTTCCCATTGGCTTCCTACGTGGTTTTAAAACCAAAATTGTCCTTCCACAAAAATGGCTGCCACTCAAGGCTCCGGGGTCTAGTATAACTTACTAATCAATCTAAAGCATATCGGCGAATATTAAAATGACAATGATTGAGAGTGAGTTCGTTAAATTTGGCTGATATTTTTTAGCATTGTTTTCTCCATCCTTTTGAACTCAGTGTTCCCTACTCTTAGATTGATAGAGAATATACTGAAGCCATCATAACTTGTTACAGAAAATTAATATCTTAATTACCATGCGTGTTTTTTTTCGATTTGTTTTTTAACGTTACCTAATACCTTCTCCGTGATTTACATTCAAAACTCCCTTTTTCTTAGAGTGTTTGCAAACCAATTCTCGAATCTACTCAGCCTTCAGCTGAGGTAGGGATAATAAATAATTACTATAGTTTGTTTTTTTTTTGTGAAAGGGGGTTAAGAGTTTTCTTATTGATTTCCCTAACCAGCACTCCACAATGTTTTCTTTCTCCTAGACTGGTAGATAACCGTGGCTAAAAATCCACGTCCGTACTCGTATTTAAACCATATATAAATACCCTTACTAAATAAATATAAAGGATTCTGTTTCCCTGATTTCGCATTCGGAATCGCTATTCATTACACAACTCTCATATAATATATATATATATTATATATATATTATATATATATATATATATTATATATATATAATATAATATATATATTATATATATAATATAGATATTATATATATATATATATAATATATATATTATATATATAATATAGATATTATATATATATATATATATAATATATATATTATATATATATATATATATTATATATATTATATAGATATTATATATATATATATAATATATATATTATATATATATTATATATATTATATATATATTATATATATAATATATATATTATATATATAATATATATATTATATATATTATATAGATATTATATATATATATATATATTATATATATAATATATATATTATATATATTATATAGATATTATATATATATTATATATATTATATATATAATATATATATTATATATATTATAAAAGTGGACATGGAAGTCAGCACTTAGAGGCGACAGTCTGTTTCATGCTAGGGCAATCGTCAGGCGACTAGTGCTGTTATTTTTCTCGGCTATTTATATAAGGGTCAGTGGTGCATTATGGGTAGTCTATTTTGGCGGTTACTTTTACCGGAAGTGGCTTATTTGTTTATTTATTTATGTCAAATTGTTTTGCTTGTTTTTTGTTTGTTTTTTTTTATTTTTATTTTTATTTTTTATCTTATATATTTATTTATTTATTCTTTTATTTTGATCGGTGTTTTTGGTTAACGTAGTAAAAATTTGTTTATATAGCTTATTGTTGGTAGTCTATAATGGCCGTCATTACCGGAAATCGCTTGTTCGCTTATTTATTTGGGTCAAATTGTTTTGCTTGTTTTTATTTATTTTCATTTTTATTTTTTATCTTATATATTTGTTTATTTGTCATTGATTAAATCTGTTTGTTGAATTTGTGGTTTTTTCTGACTATTATTTAGGTGGGAACAGTTTTTAATTCATCTATTTAGGTTGGTTATCTTTATTTGTTTTTGTTTTGTTTTGTTTTTTAAACGGCTAGTTTATCGTAATCGGTTGTTAGTTTATTTATATATTTGGATGTGTTTAGATCGATTTATTATACTTGTTGTTATTTATTTGTTACACTATATCTTTTTGGCTTTCGGTTTTTAAGTAACGTAGTATATTATCTTTTATTAATGTTTTTTTTGTTTTTTTATTATTATTTTTATTTGTATAACAGTTATAACTTTCATCCGTTCTTTTGTTTTGATTTTATTTCGTATATTCTAACAGGTGTGGTTTTATGATTTGTTTGGAGTAATTTATTTTGCTTATTTTATTGTTGTTTGTTTATATATTTATTTATTTTTCTATTTTAAGTTACGTAGTAAAAATTTGTTTTCATGTCTACATTTTGAGATTAGCTCGGATCTTTTATTTAATAATTTATTTTCATCTGGGAAGGTAATGATAGCTATTTTTTCCTCCAAGCAAAGTTTGCAGGTTTTTGATAGGTTGTTGTAGGCTGATGATTTTTTCCTTATTTTCCAAGATATTTTTGGTGTGGTGTGTGTTTTGTTTTTTATTTCCCAGATATACTTAGAAAGCATTGTGCTGTTCGCATATTTACTATTTGTGAAAGACATTTTGTGTACATAATTTCTTTGTTTCCATGGTCCTTCGGTTACTCCTATATATACTTTTTCTTCATTATCTGCTGATTTTGTCGTGGCTTGGTAGATTACGTTGTTTTGTAAGCAATTACCGTTTAAGGGACATTCGTTTTTTATTCTGCAGTTGCACGTGGGTTTAATTTGTTCGTGTGGTTTGTTAATAATTTTTCTGTTGTCCTTTTTTATTATTTGTGCCATGTTCTCGGTGCAACTGTAGCTGATTTTTACTGTGTTTTTGTTGAATATTTTGTGTAGGGTGCTTGATTCCGGGAAGTGTTTGTGTAAAAGCTTGAAGAATATTTTTCCTATGTTTGTTTTTACGTTTTTGCTGTACGGTGGGTTGAACCATATGATATTTCTTTTTCTGTTGGTCTTTTTTGTGTTCTGTGGTGAGTATGTGAGTGTTGCTGGGAATCCGCTATCTTTTAGGGCTGTTTCGTAGTCTTTCTTGGCCTTGTTAAATATAGATTCATCGGAAGAATTGTCGGAAAGCCTGCGGTTAATCGATTTAGGTATCTGTTTGATTATAGAAGGCGGGTGGTTGGAGTATATATGTATGTACTGTGGTTTATCATTCGGTTTTCTGTATGGTTTGTGTGTGCCTTTTCTTAGGTTGAAGGTGACATCTAGAAAATCTACTTCGTTTAGGTTAGTTTTTATATCTATCTCGAATCCGTTATTTTTGAAAATTTTAATTATTGCTTTTCTAGTTTTATCAGTCTTTTGTTTGTTGCAGTTTCTTAAGATTATGAGACCGTCATCTCTGTAGAGCCCTGTGTCATTTCTATCTATTATTTTGCTTAGTTCGTGTAGTAAGTAAATGCCTACGATTTCGCATGTCTCTGCACCGTCAAAGCTTCCCATTGTAGTGTCAAATATCCCATCTTTCTTTATCCATGCTTCTTCATGGTGAAATAATAATGATTTACGTGAGTGCTTAATGATGTCGATTTCGTTTGGTTTTATTATTATTTGTTCCTGAGCTAAGTTGATGGCCTTATCTAGTGTACGTTCTGTTATGGATGGGTAAAATTCTTTTATGTCTAATTGTAGGAAGTGGCAATTTTGTTTGTTATTTTTGCTGTTGAACCAGTCAATGGTTGTTTTTGTGTTTTTCCACTGGTTTACTCCTAACTTCTTCCTAAGTTCAGAATTAATTCTTTCTAGTATTGTTTTACTTATTTTACCTAGTTCGCTTTTGGCTGGGTTTATGAGTCTGCATGCAGGGTTGGTTTTGAAATTTTCCTTGTGGTCTTTTTGTGTGATATGAGCAAAAACGTAAAAACAAACATAGGAAAAATATTCTTCAAGCTTTTACACAAACACTTCCCGGAATCAAGCACCCTACACAAAATATTCAACAAAAACACAGTAAAAATCAGCTACAGTTGCACCGAGAACATGGCACAAATAATAAAAAAGCACAACAGAAAAATTATTAACAAACCACACGAACAAATTAAACCCACGTGCAACTGCAGAATAAAAAACGAATGTCCCTTAAACGGTAATTGCTTACAAAACAACGTAATCTACCAAGCCACGACAAAATCAGCAGATAATGAAGAAAAAGTATATATAGGAGTAACCGAAGGACCATGGAAACAAAGAAATTATGTACACAAAATGTCTTTCACAAATAGTAAATATGCGAACAGCACAATGCTTTCTAAGTATATCTGGGAAATAAAAAACAAAACACACACCACACCAAAAATATCTTGGAAAATAAGGAAAAAATCATCAGCCTACAACAACCTATCAAAAACCTGCAAACTTTGCTTGGAGGAAAAAATAGCTATCATTACCTTCCCAGATGAAAATAAATTATTAAATAAAAGATCCGAGCTAATCTCAAAATGTAGACATGAAAACAAATTTTTACTACGTAACTTAAAATAGAAAAATAAATAAATATATAAACAAACAACAATAAAATAAGCAAAATAAATTACTCCAAACAAATCATAAAACCACACCTGTTAGAATATACGAAATAAAATCAAAACAAAAGAACGGATGAAAGTTATAACTGTTATACAAATAAAAATAATAATAAAAAAACAAAAAAAAACATTAATAAAAGATAATATACTACGTTACTCAAAAACCGAAAGCCAAAAAGATATAGTGTAACAAATAAATAACAACAAGTATAATAAATCGATCTAAACACATCCAAATATATAAATAAACTAACAACCGATTACGATAAACTAGCCGTTTAAAAAACAAAACAAAACAAAAACAAATAAAGATAACCAACCTAAATAGATGAATTAAAAACTGTTCCCACCTAAATAATAGTCAGAAAAAACCACAAATTCAACAAACAGATTTAATCAATGACAAATAAACAAATATATAAGATAAAAAATAAAAATGAAAATAAATAAAAACAAGCAAAACAATTTGACCCAAATAAATAAGCGAACAAGCGATTTCCGGTAATGACGGCCATTATAGACTACCAACAATAAGCTATATAAACAAATTTTTACTACGTTAACCAAAAACACCGATCAAAATAAAAGAATAAATAAATAAATATATAAGATAAAAAATAAAAATAAAAATAAAAAAAACAAACAAAAAACAAGCAAAACAATTTGACATAAATAAATAAACAAATAAGCCACTTCCGGTAAAAGTAACCGCCAAAATAGACTACCCATAATGCACCACTGACCCTTATATAAATAGCCGAGAAAAATAACAGCACTAGTCGCCTGACGATTGCCCTAGCATGAAACAGACTGTCGCCTCTAAGTGCTGACTTCCATGTCCACTTTTATATTTACACACGCTCTATCTCTGATATTGAGCACTTTACCCCATAAATATAGCACACTTTAAGACTATATTTCTGCATATTATATATATTATATAGATATTATATATATTATATATATTATATAGATATTATATATATATTATATATATTATATAGATATTATATATATAATATATATATTATATATATATATTATATATATATTATATATATATATAATATATATATTATATATATAATATATATATTATATATATAATATATATATATTATATATATAATATATATATATTATATATATATAATATATATATATATATATATATATATATATATATATATATATATATAATATATATATAATATATATATATATATATATATATATATAATATATATATATATATATATATATATAATATATATATATATATATATATATATATAATATATATATATATATATATATATATATAATATATATATAATATATATATATATATATATATATATATATATATATATATATATATATATATATATATATATATATAATAGAAAATAATGCCAATAAAACTGAACGGGAAGTACTGAACAAAGCCTACGAATACTAAGAATGATCAAAAGAACCTCACACCTAGCTTAACAAAGACAAAGACTAATCAATAAATATAAAGTAAAATACGTAACCCGGAATTGAAACCAGGACAGAGCTATAATACTAAAGAGAAACAGAAATCCGTATCAAGGTCGCACTAATGCAGGTGTCCCCCAAGGCTCTACCCTTGGTCCTACTTTGTGTTTCATTTTCATTAATGACCGTCCCGACGGCATCAGCTCTCAACTTAGTATCTCTGCTGATAACACAAATATTTTGTCCTGTCTCGACTGTAAAACTCTAATCATTTGTAAAAGTCTACGCCGATGATATGACAATATAAGGGTGCACCTCAGACTCTTGATGACTAAATTTGTCAGCTGATCTCTCAGCCGATCTAGCACTAACTACCAAGTGGGGAAAATTGGCTGATTACATAGAATGCCTCGAAAACCAAATTAGTTACATACCATCTCCGCTGATCGGACCCCGAACTACCACAAGTGATAATGAATGGATTCTTTATCAGGAAGACCCCGATCTAGTTCTAACATCTCAGTAGGTGAAAAACTGGCTGATTACATTCATCAATGCCTCGAAAAGCAAACTACATTCCATCTCGGCTGATTGGACACCGAATTACCGCCGTTTACAATGAACGGATGTCTCCTGAAGGAGGCTCTGACCCTTAAGAGACTATTGGGCCTTAAACTCAATCCTGACCTAAAATGAAACATACGATACATAGCCAAAGATGAAGAAGAATGGTTGGCACCCTATATCGCTCCAGTTAGTACCTGACTCCTCATGCTATCATCTACCTTTACAAGAGCCAGATCAAGCCGAAAATGGAGTGCTTTTGTCATATTTGAGCGGGAGCGGCCCAATCTTCAATTTTCCTCTGTCGATAGTTCAAAATCGTCTCCGTGTCCTTTCGGGTGGCGAATTATTTTCCAACCTCTCACACAGTCGGGATGTGGCAACCTTCTCGCTGCTCTATCGCTATTACCATGGAAAATACTCGGGCGAACTACATGTATTGGATCCGCTAGCTTCATAGCAAGGACCAGACATGCCACTTATTTTATTTTTTACCCCCCCCCTCTTCCATCCGTATTCCGTCGATAAGAAGTCCTTTTCATACGCACAGTTTCTTCCCGCAAACTACTGCCCTGTGGAACCGTCTCCAAGAGAATGTTTCCCGATCACTACAATCTTAACCTGTTCACCTCTAGGGTTGAACATTATCTTCCCTCTTATCCGTATAAACTGTCTCCTAACGTAAACCCTCTCCCACCTCACTGTAAAAAAATAAAATTGCGATCAGCTTGATAAGGCAAAATTGGCAGCTGATGTCCAAAACGATGTCCAGTCTGTTGTTAAGTGGGGCAAACGATGGCTTGTGAATTTTAACGCCGCTAAAACTAAGCTCGGCTATGTTAATCATCTGAGAGGCCTATGTCTGTCTCGCATCATTATGTCTGAGACTAACTTACAGGAGAGTAACTCGATGCACCTCGTCAGGCTAAAGTTCTCGGCCGACATGAAGTGGAAAGATTATATTGGATCATTTGCCAGATCAGCTGCTAAGAAAGTTGGTTATCTGTGTCATGCTAGACATATTTTCTCTCCAGAATCTATCTCACATTTTTATACATCTTCCATGCGTCCATGTTCAGAATATTTTTGCCATATATGGTCTGGAGTTTTAGTCACATATCAAGAGATCCTTGATAAAATCCAACAAAAAATCAGCGATATCATTGATCCTGATCTCATGTCCCGGCTTCAGTCACTTTCTCACCGCTGTGAAGTTGCTTCCCTGTGCCTTTTCTATAAATAAATCAGTGGTAATTGTTCAGTTGATCTCTTTAATATTGTGCCTAGATTTTTTTTTTCAATTTAAGCGCTGTAGTAGACTGGCAACGAGGAGCCATCGATATACATTTGACTTGACTAGAGGTAACCGTAAATATTATGCTAACAGTTTCGTTTCTCGCACTTCGCGCTTGTGTAACTCCCTTCTGGCTCCATGCTTCCCAGCCAACTCTTCAAAAATTTAAATGCTATGTCGATCGCTATCTCTCTCCTCCTGATTGTTCTTATTCTCTATTCGCTGCTTATTTTTTATTCTGTTTTTAATTCTTCAACAACCAGTTACCCTTTGTGCCTCAGTGTCTTTAATACCTGGATTCAAATTTTTCTCTCCCTTTCTTTCCTCTCTCTTTATATATATATATATATATATATATATATATATATATATATATATATATGCGTGTGAGTGTATATATATATATATCCATAGCGTATGAGTGTGTGTATATATATATATATATGCGTATGAGAGTGTGTGTATATATATATGTATATATATATATGCGTATGAGTGTGTGTGTATATATATATATATATATATATATGCGTATGAGTGTATATATATATATATATATATATATATATGCGTATGAGTGTATATATATATATATATATATATATATATATGCGTATGTGTGTATATATATATATATATATATATATATGCGTATGTGTGTATATATATATATATATATATGCGTATGAGTGTATATATATATATATGCGTATGAGTGTATATATATATATATATATATATATATATATGCGTATGAGTGTATATATATATATATATATGCGTATGAGTGTATATATATATATATGCGTATGAGTGTGTATATATATATATATATATATATGCGTATGAGTGTATATATATATATATATATATATATATATATATATATATATATATATATATATGCGTATTAGTGTGTGTATATATATATATATATATATTATGAGGTGTTATATTAGAACATGAACATGCCCACTACAAAACTGTACATCTTTTTTGTTAAAGTTTCATCAGGTGGGAAATCACGATGCTACTAAAATAATTTATTCCGAAACGCAGTTAACGAATCACATCTTCCACTTCCGCCATTGGAATGTTTCCCATAAAAGGTAAAAAATAATTCACATGTGGAGAAAGAAAGGAAGCTAAGTGAATAGTAACAGCGGGGAGAAGAGAAATAAGAGAAGAAAGGTCAAGAAAAAGAAATAAAGGTCGAAAAAATGGGCAGAGAGGTGAAATATATATATATGTATATAACGTAAATCATCCATACGAAAAGCAGATAATGATAATTATATAAATTGAAAACGCACCACATAATTGATATATATATATATATATATATATATATATATATATATATATATATATATATATATATAGAAAGAGAGAGGATGAGAGAGATAAAAGTATGTGTAATTATTAAAAATGTTTAATCATTAATAATTATTAGAAATGCTGAAAATCAAAAAGTAATCATCAATAACTTTCCTTGGTTTTTAATCAAACGTATATAAATTAATAATTGCTACCAAGAATACCATCCTCTCTATCCCAACACACACACATATATAATCTCAACATACAGGCCTGTTTCGCTGTATCGGAGCTCATTCAGTATGGATAGACATCCCATTGCTTAAAGCCGAAACCCCACCGACTTGGCATCAGTTGGAGGTCCTAGACCTAAACTATCGGCACACCGCAGGGAAAGGGAAATTATAACGTATTATATACGAACGTATACAAACGCCATCTGCCAGAGTGTTCAATTCATTAATGAAAATCGGTGCGTATGTATGTATACATACACGCACATATATGTTTGTGTGTGGGCAGGCCTATGCGACTTTTATATCGATTAAATAACATCTCTTTATTCCATAATTTTTATTCCATTAGCGTGATTTTTTTCCTGGATGTACGTCCGTCTGTCATGACTTAAAGAATTATGCTTAAGGCATTTCAAATCAGATCGGTTTTGGAATTTTATTTTCTTTGGTAAAATATGATTTTGTTAGTGGCATGACACTGCTGCAGGTGCCAAAATAAGAAAACATCTCGCAAACAATACTGATATTTTAAGCGCCTCCAGTTGGAGGAGAACATCATTCATTCTATCCAGGAATCTGAGTTAATTAACTCACAAAGTATTTGGTGAGAGACAAATATATGAAAGCAGCTTCTTCTAGAAAATAACCAGCCATTTGCAGAACCAGTTGCGCGGCCTTGGCTTGATCTAGCAATAAACTAGGAAAAGTGAGTTTGGGTTGGTCAATTTCAATCTCAATCCTTGTGGGAGATATTTAATGTTCACATATTTAAATAGCTAAACAGAAACCTAAACACATCATGTTGTCTTTGGGCCCCTCGACGTGGTGTAATGGTTAGAAGGCAATTACGACTGAGTAGTGAGTTCGATCCTCACTGGGTGCCCCATACTTTCGGCCTTGTGCCACATCTAAGCTGGGCTTAGAAAATCATAGGGCACCATGAGGTGGTGTACTGGTTAGCAAGCTTGTCTCGCTAGAATTATTACGACTGAGTAGTGAGTTCGATCCTCACTGGGTGCCTTGTGCCACATCTGAGCAACGCTTGGAAAATCACCACCACATCATGTTGTCTTGTATAGACACTCTTCTTATTGCACAAGTTTTTTTTTTAACTACGTACCTCCCCCTATATAGTTCGCATCATTTGACCGGCGACAGACATGTGTGAGGGGAAAATAATTGTATAACACTATAAATGGGTTGATGATGACACTAATATTGGAAACATTTGAAAATCCACTTAAGAAAAAAAATATATATTTTATATCAAGCCCTGGCGAAAATGGAGAAACGGTCGAAAATCGGGGGGGATTTCGAAAACCATTTGTTTTTTTTTTCTGGTTTAAGATGACCGAAAATGCATAAAGATGATATTCGGAAGAGACTAATCATAGCAGGAATAAGTAGTGCCCAACTTAAACTATCTGGCAAATTAGTCAACATTTTAAAATCAATTCTTGGTACAATTAACTCCTCACATATAAAAAGAACTCTAGTGATCTTTTAAATAAATTAAAGCATAAATATAAAAAAAATATATGACCAGTAAGGTTCTAGAGTCCTTTATATCAGATCCCGTGGGCCTTCCCTCTGCAAATAGAGGGTATTCTTACTGGGTCTGAATATTACTGGACTCTAGCTTTCATGAAATTCATATTTTTCCCTCCATTCGTTATCATTAATATCAATTATATTTACACGATTTTTATATCCCAGAAATAAACATGATATGGTTGGGACGAAACCGGTTGCTTTTAGCTTTTAAAAATTCCATATAAATTTTGCTTATTCTTAGCTATCATATATATATATATATATATATATATATATATATATATATATATATGTTATATATATATATATATATATATATATATATATATATATATATAAAGAGAGAGAGATGGAGAGAGGGGACAGACAGAATGAGACAAAATTTTCTTAGCTGCACAATATACCGTATTCCATTTTTTAAGCGTTGCACCCCAAGCAAGGCGGGAAGCCATTAGCACGCAAGGGGTTACAGGGCGTTGGAGCGAGAGCAAATAGGAGTGATAGAGGAAAGGATGAAGAGAAGGATAGGGGATAGATCAGGGCATCTGGAGACGTCGATTGACATTACATTTGAATAGTTGGAGATTAAAGCTATCAGGGAAACAGGAAGAGGGGAAGGAGTTCCACAGGCGAGAGGTGCGAGACGAAGCTATTGGAGTAGAAGAGACGGCTACATTTAACAGTTTCGACAGTGAAAGGGTGAGACCGAGATCCCAGCCTAGTTGATAGCTTAAATTCATGAAGTCTGGGGACCAGCGAAAGCAGCTCATCGGAAATGCGGTAGAGATTTAATCGGTTTCCAGATGAAATGAGCACAATTCTTGATAATATTGAAAAAAGAAAACACCAGTTTTTTTTTGTAGCTCACTGCCGATCATGCAATTCGTAATTTAAAGAAATAGATAACCCGCGATATAACCTGGAAAATGTAAACAGAACCACTTACGAAGGTCGTAATTTATTGAAGTAACTTCCAGATCAAGTTGGGTTTTTTTACGGCTTATCAACCTTTTGCAGGTTATTTAAAGTCAGAAATCTGCTTAGATTGTCAGAATGTTGCTGATAAACGCTCTATTAATTAACCGATATGGGGGGGGGGCGAATAGATGGCTTCATACCTTTCCGAGGTTATTTACTCGTAAGTGAATATAACAATCTAGACTGAAATTTGAACTCGGCTCTCAAGTTAACATTTCCGAGGCATTATTGATTACACCATACACACATGCAAGTTTACAGCATCTGGTATACCCAAGCAGTCACCCATTAAGGTATTGTCAAGTCTCGATATTTTTTAATTGTTTCTACACATAAAGGGTGTCCCCAAAAAATTGGTCATCATTTTAAAAGCAATTATCTTGAAAACTACTGTGTCTAGCCCAGTGAAATTGCACAGCTTAGGTGTTGAACATCATAAGTTTATTATGGGACCGATTTCATAAGTGGGCACCGTCTGTGACACGGCACACTTCAAGTCGGTAGTTAAGCTCCTGCCAAACACGTTGTAGCATGCCTCCTGTAACATTATCCAGTGCGGAAGTAATTCTCTGCTTGAGTTCATCGATGCTAGCAGGAAAGGGAGGAACATAGACCAATCCCTTCACATATCCCCATAAAAAGAAATCACATGGGGACAGGTCCGGCGACCGCGGCGGCCAGTTCATCAGAAAACTGGCTTTTTCTCCACCACACCCGATCCATCTCTGTGGCAGGTTCTCACTGAGATAAGCATGTCCTCTTGTATTAAACATAAAATATTGATCTATTTCTATACATTCTGTGAAAATTTGAGGTTATTTCAACAATAATTGCTAAACTTTTGGGCTTGCGAAATGATTTCAAATTTTTGGGGGACACCCTGTATATCGGGTCGGATGACTATCAAGTTTGTTTCGTAGTATATTACTCTTGTCAGTTCCGTGATTGCAAGTAACTCACCCTGGTGTTCTATGGCTTGTAAATATGAATAGATTCGATAAAGTACACTTTGTGGCTAATATCAATTTGTGAGGCAAAGAAAAGTACACTGAACTGTTACGCAATATCAATCATCCTATCTGACAGTGAATACGTTGCGGTAATCGAACAAGGAACTAATGTTTCAACGTGATACGGCCGCTCAGGCTATCGTTTCGTGAACTGCAGAACTCTTTCAAAATGTCTGTTAAATAATAACTAAAAATAAAACAAATATTTCATGTGAAATTTCCGGAAAGAAAGCAGTGAGCAAGAAAGACGTTAGACAGACGTTTGTCGTCTTGAAACACAGGCATTTACAAGATTGATTTTTATTTGCCCAGCTTTCTAAGAGCGAATGTGTGTTGATCTTGAGATTGATTTGCCAAATATTTTAACTGTCTACAGCCATATTATCAATCATGGTATATTTTCGTTTCTGGCGCAGACGGGCAAATTAGAGAAATTGTTTTTCAAAGCTTTTGGAACAGGCGGAGAATATAAATTCAGAAAACAGTTATTCATTCTCTAGGATCTATTAAGCCCAATAATTATTGATTGGCGATTTAGACAAGACCAAGCCGTCTTCGCAAGGACCGACATTTTAACGTCATCTATTTGAAAGTACTATAAAGAACCGCGGGTTTAAAGATTATCAAGAAAGATCCATGCTTAACTTGTGCTGAATCGAATTCTTTTGGACAAACGGAGACATTTGGGGTGACGATTCAATCAACCTAACACATGACAAAAAGGACATATTTGGTGGTTTCATTAAATTTCTTTTGCGTATGATGTGTTAATATTTGAAAAAAAAAACTTGATAATTGTAAACTTTGAAAGACTATAAACTTTAAATCACCCCCAGAAAACAAATAAAAAATAATTTCAACAATAAACTAATTGATATCGCTTCTCTGCACTTTCGGGTGTCGGAGAGGGAAATTTCAGGAAAAAAAGCGGTGAGCAAGAAAGGCGTTACACAGACGTTTGTCGTCTTGAAACACAGGCGTTTACAAGATGGATTTTTATTTGCCCAGCTTTCTAAGAGCGAACGTGTGTTGATCTTGAGATTGATCTGCCAATTATTTTAACTGTCTACACAGCCAAATTATCAATCATAGTATATTTTCGTTACTGGTGCAGACGGGCAAGTTAGAGAAATTGTTTTTCAAAGCTTTTGGAACAGACCGAGAATATAAATTCAGAAAACGGTTATGGATCGATTAAGCCCAATATTCATTGATTGGCGATTTAGACAAGTCCAAGCCGTATTCACAAGGAAAGATATTTTAACCTCATCTATTTGTAAGTACTATAAAGAAAGGTGGGTTTAAAGATTATCAGGAAAGAATCACGTCTAATTTGTGCTGAAACGAATTCTTTTAGACAAACGGAGGCATTTGTGATGACGATTCAATCACGATAATACAGTACGAAAACGACATATTTGGGATTTTCATTAAATCTTGATTGCGTATGATGTGTTAATATTTTTTTTTTTAAACTGCTAAATATAAACTTTGAAAGACTATAAACTTTAAATCACCTCTAGAAAACAAATAAAAATAAAAATTTCAGCAATTAAATCTTTGAAATCGCTTCTCTGCACTTTCGGGTGTCGGTGAGCGTAAAAAATTCTAAGCCTAAGACCAAAGAGGCCTTCCTCCCAGACAGTAGGGCAGCGGGCTAGTGTTATTCCCCAGTGCCTGAGCCTCGCCAAAAGGAGAAGTTCCAAGAGGGATTGGGCGATTTTTCTACCGTATTGCCGGTAAACCCGCTCTAAACGTCGAATTCTGTAACGATGTGGGCGCGCTGAAAAATAACTTATCTAAATCTAAAAATCACTCTTTAACTTGTTTTATACCCGAGACACGTTCGTTCAACAGTCCCTTGTCCACTTTCAAACTTGCTTAGGTATTCTGACGTTACAAATCCTTGCAACATGACCAGCCCAGCGAAGTTATGACTGCAACAGGAATGTGTCTATTCCGCCAATATTGCATTTTGCGAGATCAGCATTGGAAACCCTATTGTCAAATGTATAGCCACAGATCGCGCCGAGACAACTTTTGTGTAACATATATATATATATATATATATATATATATATATATATGTGTGTGTGTGTGTGTGTGTGTGTGTGTGTGTGTGTGCGTGCGTACAAAAAGAAGAAGAATGAAAAATATGAGAGAATTAAGTATGAGAGTTAGCGATATCCTGTTGTGTGCTGCACGGCTTCCATCGCCTCGTTTCATTAATGTCAGTATTCTAATAGTAGAATCATTGAAATCTTGATTTGGCGAAGTGAAAATAGTAGGAACTTTTCAATAGATCTTCTTATCAATATACCTTACACAATAAAACCTCGTCGAGCAACACCAATAAATAAAAGTTATGACAACGCTAAAAATAGGAGTCTCCATTATTTGTCCTTTTCTTTCCTATCTTCAAGTAAACATATTTATTTTTTATCCTGTCTCTGTACTTTTTTTTCGTCTCTTTTTTTTTTGTGTGTGTAAACGCTTTTACTTTAAAATCACCGTATTTATTTTGGCTTGCAAAATGATTCTGAGTGCTCTTAATTTATCCTGTCAGCAACACCGAGGGGAAATAGTCGCTGAAGTAGACGGCGGAAGATGCTAAGAATAACTGTTCAGATGAACCCGTGTACAGTATTGATCATGTCTAAACAGAGGAAGGAAAATAATGCTAAAAAAGACAAGTGGAGAGATACTTGGACAGAGAAAAAATGGTAAGTGTTTCCACAGGACGAGTAAAAGTTCTGTTAATTGCAATAGTTAAGCGAGACAATTTAGGTAAAGAAATAAAAAAAAATTTCGGAGAGGCATAGACAAATTATAACCACCTTAAACTCCCCGCCAAATTATGCTAACATAATGCATGCGCAGTTAATATAACGGTTTTCACCACTGAAAATAAAATCGTCAGGGCAAGTTTAAATCCTGACTTAGTCTCTTATGTTCTATGGTACAATATATCTCATAGGATCGAAGCATATGGCTGATGTAGTCTCGCTGTCCGCTAAGCGAACGCTGTGTCTGGTTATATCTACTAAATGATGGGACACTTATCGGCTTCTTTTCGTACCAGCATGCAGTAGCTACAGGACGGCACTTGTCTCCGTCCCGGCAAAGAAATGTCTAAGGACGAACGAAACGTAAATTTCAACCCGATCACGTGTCTCATCACTCTCTCTGTCTATCTCTCTCTCACATACACACACACACGCGCATACACTCAAAAAATGCATCCCTTCCAAACACATATTTCCTAAAAAGCCTATAACTGTTTCCAATTTTCTCAGAATTATCCCAAAATATGAATACCTGAATGTAATTTTCACATATATATATATATATATATATATATATATATATATATATAAGGCAGAATCTGTGTGTGTGTGCGTCTGTCTAACGAATGCACGGCCGCAATTTCCGACGGATTTGCACCAAAATTTACATGCATATGCTCTAAGTTTGGGAAAGGCCGACGTTGCATTTCCCAACTCCCATCGATAGTGGAAATAACCGATATTTTTTCATGCTTCTACGGCAGTTTTCATGTAGTTTGCGGCCATTTTCTACTGGCCAGAGTGAGAGCCTATAGTTGGCGGCCACGAATAGGCAGGAAGATTCTATTGGCCATCGTGAGAGCCAACAGCTGACTAACGCGAAAGTTAACTAGCATGCTACCATGCAAAAAAAAATCGATAGCTGCATTCAGTTTTTCCAGTTACGAGTCCTTTTTTTAAAGCTGATCGTTTTGTGTTCATTTTATTTAGTTCTTTTTTCGTAACAGATTTAATATTTAGTATAGAGCTTAGAAAAAAATCGCAGTATGAGATAGGCAAGAAGTAAGGCATGTAGCAACATCAGCACGGCAAAGGGGACTCCTTTAAAGGCAAGGAAGGACAAACATATTTTAAGTCAAGTGATAGCGATTGCTGTACGAGTCGTACGGTTTTTGAATCAAGCACGGGCATCGCCGGGCCATGTTGCTATTATAGATATATATATTGATAATTGGTAGTGATAATTCAAAGGAGGACATGAATCCGAAGAGAGATAACCGTAAGAAACAGAGCAATATAATAATAATAATAATAATAATAATAATAATAATAAGTACAGACGATCCTTAAAAATCCATTCGATTATAATTTCTTTCATGAATATATGCGGATATTCATCTCTTCAGACCGTAGATTTTTAATAAATCTTTCTTAAAAACATTTTACATTATATATATATATATATATATATATATATATATAAAATATAAAAAATAAATATATAAAAAATAAAAATTTACTGAATCAGAGAAATGAAATAGCTATATTATGCCGTCATTGTCAAAAATTTTCTTTAAATAATATTTTAAAAAAAATAAAAATAAAAAAATTTGACTCGATAATATGCATACTCATATTTGATGTGAAAAAATAATTTTAAATAATGTAAGTAATTCTAATACATTTACTTGTTTTATAAAAAAATATAGCCGATTAAATTTAAAAGTTAAATTTATAAGTAGAATTTTTTAAAATTGTAATTAAATAAACGGATTCTAACCTAAACATCTTTTAAAATTGTAATTAAATAAAACGCATTCTAACATTAACACCTCTACCAAAGCAATTCAAACACTTAAAAGAATCCAATAGAACACCTAAGGTCAAATGAAATTAATAAGTTAGAATATATTGGACATTAAATGACCCATGTCCTTTGTACATACATGGGAAAATTTATATTACTAAATTTATAAAAAATAAAAGTTTACTGAATTAGTGAAATAATTTAGCCACCTTTGCCGTCATTGTCATAAAGTTTAAGATAAAAAAAAAATTAATCTGGAAATATACATATTTATACTCGATAAGAAAAAATAATTTTACATACTGTAAGTAATTCTAATACATTTACTTGGTTTTAAAAAAGAAATATAGTATATTAAATATTAAAAATATTTTTTTTAGAATTGTGGTTAAAACATATTCTAGCCTAAACAGTCCCTCAAAATCTTTAAATATACAAAGAGAAAAAATACCGTAAGAATTTTTGCCGCTAGAAAAAAACAAAACAAAAAAAAACCAGACGACCTGAATTTAGCGTATGTCAGAATTTGTTGAAAGATACATCCCTACCCATCCCTAAACATAACCCCGCTTTCGAATGTAACTATTAATTGATACAACGAAAATTAAAAATTGAACCCTCTACCACCCCTTGTCTAGATGAATGGATTTATCGGTATCCTTGAAAACCCTCAATTATGAACCTTTGACGTGCCTTTAACAACCGTAAATTTAAAAAAATAAGTTACTCCAAAATTCGCTTGACGAGGAAATGGAACTAATGTCTTTGGTTTAATAACAAAATTAAATTCAGGGGCTTTAGCTTCCATTTCTGAAACATGGTTATCACTGTGTAGCGAAAAAAACATTTTAAATCAATTAATTTATAATATATATATATATGTGTGTGTGTGTGTGTGTGTGTGTGTTTGATATAATTGCACAACTGCTAAGGTTGTAGATTAAAAACGCACACTGAAGAAGTATAAACGGAGTATTTTATTAAATTATTAATGATTTACTGGCTTACAACGATAGACCGCTACTTCTGATTTCATTCACTTCTCCGTTATTATCAAATATGTACATGCTATGAGAAGGATACTGAGGATATCATTGACTAAGCCTGTGAGCGACGATGAGGTCTTGAAAATGAAAACAAGGAGGAAGCTTATGCTTAACATAAGGAAGAAGCAGATGAAATTTCTGGGACACGTGATGAGAAAGGAGGGCCTAGAGAATCTGATACTCACGGGAGGAATAGAGGGAAAAAGAGATAAGGGAAAGCAGCGTATGACATACTTGGCGGGCTTAGGCAAATGGGGGGGGGCGGAGCCTGGTCTGGGAGAGTTGGCAGAAACACAAAACCTGTTGAGAGTCACAAAGGATAGGTGGAAGTCGTGGGAACATAATTGCCTACGTCCTGAAAGGACACGTCACATAAAAAGAAAGAAAAGAAGAATAGTATGGGGGACTTTGAGTCATTTTGCGAAGTCTTTGGCTTCTAGCGTTACCATTCTTTGCCGGGGTCGTATTGTTTTTCAGGCTATAGAGCAGTTTTTTGGAACACTTCTAAATTCTATCGATATTTTTTGGCGGTTGGTGAACGTTATCTTATCAATGGCTGCTTTAGAAACTGGTCAGTATTTGCGAGTTATATCCAATTGTTCTAAGAAGAATGGTATGGGGGACTTTGGGACACAGTCATTTCGCGAAGTCTTTGGCTTCTAGCGTTACTATTCTTTGCCGGGGTCGTATTGTTACCCACGCTATAGAGCAGTTTTTTTGCAGACTTCTAAATTCTATCGTTTTTTCAGTATTTTACTTTAATTCCCAATTATTTTAGATCATTCGTCTTTGCGATATTCGCAGTAAAGCAATGCTCTTGCTTCTTTCTATATATGAGTCCGATATCATGCGGCCAAATTATTTTTAAAAGAATTATTTAACTTTTGGGCCGATGCTAATCTATTTTCGTGGCGTAAATCTGATTCTTGAGTTATTGTGTTGTTGACAGGTAAAATTAAATCACTCAATCCCCATCTTTCACTGAATCATGCAAGTGACAGTACTACAATCATTAAGACGACCACAGCTGACAAAGACTGAAAGAAAGGAGTGTTGCTTTTTTTTTCTTGCTATTTGTGAACGTTATCTTACCAATGACTACTTTAGAAACTGGTCAGTATTTGCGAGTTATATCTACTTATTCTAAGCCTTGATATATGCAGCCAATTGTTTTTTAGTAGGCGTATATATGAAAGTAGATAAAAATAAAATGCACATAGCAAAGTACCAGACAAGGACCTGTCTAATCATGAGATTGTATAAAGGGAAAACACCTCTGATATATTAAAGAACAAAATTGTCTATATTCTAAAGTTATATATTTTTGTTTATCAATCCGAGAGATTTCTTATAAATTTTTAAACGTTATTTTTACTGGATACTCATATTTATTTAGACGATCTGTTAACTTATTAAACAGTATATTTGATTTCATCTACCGGCCTGAATATTCGAAAAAACTTATTAAAGAAAATATATACTCTTCGACAGTATTGGAAAGTGCGTGGCAGAGAGAGATCATCGTTAGAGCAGACGTAGTTTAACCGACTCGACCATGGAGTAGCCTTGCTGATCAAGCAAAGTATGGACAGTGTCTTTAAGCGAAATCATTTTCAACACAAATTCCTCAAAATTTTCATATATGCTCAGTTTTGTATCCGAACGTAAATAATTCTCTAAGGTATGAGAAAAAAGAGTTATTATTATCTGCCCTTGGCAGTTTAAATTTAGCCAATCAACATACAGTTACTGATTGGTGCGCTTTTCTACCTCTTTTTGAACAACACTCAGTAAGACTTTCGAAATGAACACTTGCAGAACCAGCCAGCTCTACATCGTTATCACCACAGTCCGTTGATGGCGAAAACATCGACTCTTCTTCAGCATATAAGTTTGTTTTCAGCCACCATTAAGTTTTCAAGGACTTATTTGTAATATTGCTTAATACAACCTGGATAAACCTGAGAGGTCAGTCGCGTTCTATTCTTTATTAAAACGTCTGCATCCACCACGTGGAAATCTTATGTGGACCCCGCTTCAATTCCCCATTCATATTTATCAATCGGATAGATATTTATCAATTTAAGCGTTATTTTTGTGGACACTCATATTTGAGTAGACGTCCCGCTTATATATTAAGCAGTATATTCATTAATCATCTTCTAACCAGACTTATTTAAACTATACTGGGAAGTGATCTTAAGAAAGCTGGAGGTTCTACTTGAATTTATTACCACTGGACACTACCTCAACAGCATAAATTAAACAGATAACATCGTATTGTTGGTAGGCACAGAAGGAAAACTGAAGGTTCTGCTAGATAATAAAAAATTGAAATAAAAGAACAAGCCATTAACTGGAGTGCATGGTTTTTATCTAAGATAGAGACTTCAAAATAAAGAAAACGATCCCAAAACAAAAATGCTCTCTAGTAATCCTCGGTATGGCTGATGCTAACCACCAGAAGAGTGAATCGCTGAGTTTTCTCGGGCTCTCATTTTCCACTGATATGAAATGGTAAAATTATATTGATCTCGATTGCTTGATCTGTTGCTAGGAAGTCTGGTGTTGTGCTGAATAATTTTTCTAGCCAGAATCATACACATTTACAAATCTATCTTTCGTCCATGCTTGAAATATTGTTACCACATCTGGTCTGTTGCTATATATTTAGACATCTTTGATAAACTCCAAAAAGAATCTGCAGTGCTATTGGTCATGACCTGGCATCCCAACTTCAATCAATCACCATAATGTAGCTTCCCTATGCCTTTTCTATAAATATTTTCAATGTAAATGTTCTGATGAAAGTTCCTCTTGGGTACCTAGCCTTTATGAATTTAATCGCAGTACTAGATTGAAATCAAGGCCTGATCATTTTACATTTGAAATGGCTACATGTAACTAAAAAAATGATAATAGTTGCTTTTTTCACACTTTTCGGTTGTGGAACTCGCTTCCGACTGCTTGCTTTGCAGTCAAGTTTGATCTTCAAAAATGTAAATTCAGTGCCAATCGTCATCTTCTGTCTTTCTTAATTCTTATTCTTTTATTGTTCTCACTCATCAATAATGTTTTTTTTCTTTTGTTATATTCTTTCACACTCAGTAACTCCCTGCGTCTTAGTGGCTTTCTTGCCTTGCTTGGGTTGAAATCATTAAAACAAAAGAATAAAGCAAGTACATAAATGTAACTATCTGGGAACAGCCTATGAAAATGTGACACAAAAACGGGAAAATCAAATAGGCAGACATGCCTTCCCGAAAGTAAAAAAAACAAATCAATAGAATTTCGTTGTAAACAAAGATAAGGAGTAAGAGAGTCATGCTTGAATTGTGACGCCTTGCATAGAGGATTGGTAAAGCACACCAGATCAAACCTTACAAAGGCGGACGCATGTTCGATCCCTACTGGAGAGCACATTTCTTTTATTAATATTTCTCGTTAGGCAGCTCGATAGACGTAATACAGAGACTTTGAAGTAAAAGAAATTAAAATGGAGTATTCAGTTCAAATAGGATAAACCACTGTAATAACGTTTGACTTAATAAAACTATCGGATTAATATCCATTAATTCTTTAGAAAAGTAAATAAGAATACGCAATTGGTATGCAATATCAGTCCTTTTACATGACAGTGAATTCCACACATAAAGAATGGCAATGTGGTAGATATGGTCGTGTATAATCTATTTTGGGGGTTTAGATTAACATTTTACGAACGTCGAGACATTCCTTACACTTTTGTTTTGTAATAATAGGCAATGAAATATGATAAGAACAAGATACAAACATCATAAAGAAAAGAATGTTAGAATGCGTGTTTCTTTCGTAAGACCATTCGGATCGATTCGATGTGTACACAAGTACGGTGGAATAATGGTTAGCGGTTAGGATTGAGGAATCGGACAGCCCACTTCAAATTCCAATCGAATTGTTTAGATTAACTTACGTCCCAGGGAAACGTATGAATCCATTGCCTTTCTCCCCATCTATGGGTAAAACAGAAGGCTGTAGTGAGTTTGGGGGCAACCAGTTTAGGAGAAGGAAACTGGGTTAAAAATAGAAATAAAAGAACAAGCCATTAACTGGAGTGCATGGTTTTTATCTCAGATGGGACACCATAAGATAGAGACTTCAAAATAAAGAAAACGATTCCAAAACAAAAATGCTCTCTATTTATCCTCGGTATGGCTGATGCTAACCTCCAGAAGAGTGAATCGCTGCGTTTTCTCGGGCTCACATTTTCCACTGATATGAAATGGTAAGATTATATTGAATCGATTGCTAGATCCGTTGCTAGGAAGTCTGGTGTTGTGCTGAATAATTTTTAAAACCGGATTGCTCTATTCTAAAATGTGTATACATGCAGGATCGAACCGCTTTTGAATCCAAATTCTCACCGAAATTTCTATTATCGATTGCACACGTCCGACCTCTGCAACGCTTGGTCAGCTTCCTTTGACGCAGCTGGCTCGATCGACCAGGTGAATACCGGTACAGGTAGTTAATCGATTCGATTAAAAACAAACATTTTCTAATATTCTTCTTCCATTTTTAAGTGGTTCTTATTGATATGATATGCTTAAGCCATTCTCATTCTTAAAATATTTTATTGACCATAACACTTGATAATTTGAATATCGGGATATCCAGAGAAAATTGACATGATGATTCGTAATATTTTTAATGAAATGATTGATTCCCTTGTATTTTTACGGCTTACCAACCTATTGTGTATTATTTAAATACGATAGATAGTTCGGTTTCTTGGAGATCGTTTACTGAACACAATGTTCTCCAATTTAAGTTCTCACAAGTACCGACGCCGTTCAACTTCGGTGATCAAACCGGTGTTCTTATCGTGATTTGACCGTAATCTCTTGAAAACGAAGGGCCGTATTAAAATGTGTAATAATTTATTTTCGGGGGTACGAAATTTTGAACGGATTTTATCCAAGATATTGATTAATATAAAGCAAACTAGAATTGATTAAGTGGGAGTCCTTAATAAGTATATTGTTATAAGATTCAGCTCCATGGGCCGTCGCCAACAGGCAGTTCCTCACCCAAGGGGCAAGACTCCAGTTAATCCTTGGCACATCAGGCTTCCCTAAATGGTTAATACCAATGGACGTGGACTATTTCCTTTTAACATTGGCCCCACTTTAAATTCGATCGTGTGTTATATTCCGGTCGAATGAGGGCAGTGTTATAGCCCAAGTCTATTTTCTGGCGTGTCCCTACGTATTTAGCTCAGAGGGTTACACAAGGGGTTATAGGTTGTGGGAGAATTAGGAATAGATACATTAATAATTAGCGGGAAGAGAAAAGAGTAACCAGGAGGAGAGTAGATAGTGATTGGCATTGGATTTTAATTCTTAAATTTGACTGGAAATCATGGAGCTGGAAGGGAGTTTCACAAATGAAAAGAGCAGGAAACTGTTAGCATAGAATTTACGGCAACATCTATCTAGTTCAACTGTAAATTTATGAGATCTCGTCGCAAGTCTAGAACATCGCTTAAATTCATAAAGTGTAGGTACCAACGCGAACAGCGATATTTATTCTGCTATCTACAGAAATGTGGCACAAGGCCAAAATGGGGAAAAGAACGGTCTTCATCTGTCTTTACTTTAAACTTAGCTAGCAACAAACACTGCTCCAGACATATAACAATATTCCCAAAACCAAAACAACACATTCTTACTTACCTTTCTTACTACATTCACCGTAATACCTCGGGGTCTCCATGAAAGTCCTAATTATCCCCGTATATACCATAGTGAAGAGCTCATCGGAACTATTACCATGTAAGTATTTATAGAAAAGACAGAGAGAGGCAAACTTACGGTTGTTGGAAAGTGACTGAAGCCGATCTATCAGATCAAGACCATGAATATTGCTGTTTCTTCTTT
>OZ038497.1:89814788-89817288 GCA_964036315.1 Acanthosepion esculentum | reverse complement strand
GTCAACCATTCATCCAGACATTGAAATATTACAGCCAGTTCTGAACCGATGTTATCTGCTATGCTTGTAGAGATTTCTGATGAAATCAGAAGAAGAATCTGCATTGTTACTGACCCCGGGTTGGCATCTCGGATTTAGTAACATATTTAATGAATATTTTTGTGGTAATTGTTCTAATTAAATTTTCTTTTTTGTATCTGTCTCTATTTCTGAGATAAGGTATTGTAATTATTTACATTGTTCGGACTGTTATCCTCATTGCCATATTCACATTTCAGCCGTTGTATTCTCCGACCTTCTTCAGGTTCTGTCGATATTTCTGAGAGGAGGTATTGTAATTATTTAAATTATTTACACTGTTCTGTTTTACTGATTTTATTACCATATTCACGATGTTCCGGCCGTTGCACGCTGCGGCTTTCTTCAGGTGATTGGAATTTCGAACCGGACCATTTATTTCGTCCTCTGGGTTAGATTGTTACAGTTCCACGTGCGACGCCTTTCCCCCTTAAATCAATTCTCCACGGATTTGTTCACCACTGCAGTAGTCAGGTGTTGAACTCACAACTCACAAAGCGTTTATCCACTGGGCCATGTGTCCTGGCAGTTAGAATTTACGCATAGCACGAAATTGACAGCTAGGCCTCATTAATTTTACAGGTGATAATACAAAATGTAGAAGGTAAAGTAGGATCTATGCTAACATCTTGCATTTTTGTTTCCAGTGAACTTTAAACTTCAAAAATATACACGTAATGTTAATAGCTATCTCCTCTATCATTAACTAACAGGTGCTACTACCCCGGCTCAGGTCGACCTGGAAACACCAGTAGTTAAGAGGTGGTTCAAGTTCATCAAATTCTCATGGTTAGCGCCCTTGCTATCGGATGTAGTTTATCCTCTTACCCAAGACGTGCATATAGTTCATTGTCATACACAGGACGTAAGATTACAGTAAATTGCATAGATAGACGCTTACATTACTTATGCTAAATTATAACAAATGGAAAGACTGAAACATCAGTTTTCGCCAGTGCGTGTAAATTAGTTCAACTAATAATTCAGGGGGTTGCTGAAACTGCCATGGAGTGAACATGTTAGCAAGGAAGATGTCTTGTAGAGAAGATGCAAACAAAACGCACACTTATATTTAACATCAGAAAGAGACAAGTGAAAATTCTAGGGTTCATAACGAGTAAAGGCACTGACAGGACATCTTGAAAGAAAGCGGGACTCTTTAAAACGGCGAGCGACCTACCTAACGACATTCTATGAATGGTTGGCAGAACAGAGTTTTGGAGAAACAGCAAAATGATGAAATTTACCAATTGCTACAAAGAACAGGAAATTCCGGTGAATAATAATAATAATAATAATAATAATACTAACCGCCAGGACATTGTCATTAGAGACAGCAAAGAAAAAAAAAGTGTCTCTTTATTGATACAGCAGTCCCTGCGGACTGCAATGTAACTTTGAAGATCTTCAAAAATCTATTAAAATACAAGGACCTTGAAATCGTAATCTCAAAAATGTGGTACATGGAAACATCAGCAATCTCTGTTGTAGGTGGAGCCCTCGGATTGGCTAGAAAAGATTCCAGTAGACAAATTGAAGGGATTCCTGGAAGCCCATGCCTTAAAGAAATACAAAAAAATATTCTCACGAGTACAGCCCACACCTTATGAAGGGCTTTATCTATATAATATATATATATATATATATATATATATATATATATATATATATATATATATATATATATATATATATATGTGTGTGTGTGTGTCAGTTGTAAATGTTATGATGCTATTTCTAAACTTAGGTCTCTGAGAGGGACCCGGAACGAAATGTGAACACACCAGCAATCAAGGGAAATAATAATAATAATTCAGTGTAATCAACCGGTACTGTTACTATAAGGTTACAGGTACGAATTAAGATGGCAGAAATGAATACATTTGAAAGAGTGGCACTGTGATTACACATGTGGGGTCTGCCTACCTGTTTGTTTTATGATCCAGTCCGTTAAATATTTATTTTTAATTTTCTCATATCAATCGCTTATGCGAATTCATTTTTTTTTTGGCTCATCCTGCTCAGTTTAAAGGTCAGACGCATGCCATCTTGAACGTGGTGATGAAATGCAACAGCCAAAGGGAAAAGAGAAAATATATAATTAGGGGAAACTTCATGAAGGAAAAATTTTAGAGAAAAAAAAAACAATGAAAAAAAAATAATTAAATGCTTCGTCATCCACAGCTGTCGAAAAGGTCAGAGTGGAAGGAGTTTAATTTTATTGGTCGATAGCAGAACTAAAAAAAAATCTTAAGGTAAAAAATATTAATTATTTAAAAAATAACTTTTAGAAAGTGTATGGCAAAGGACTGTTCGTGACAGAGTGTAGGGAAAATTTCAGGAACCATTTTCATGTTACGACAAAATGATCAATAGAGAATCGGAGAGTAGTTGCACTAGGTTTTTTTTTCCTCTTATTCCC
>OZ038497.1:89797288-89802288 GCA_964036315.1 Acanthosepion esculentum | reverse complement strand
GCCATTCCGATCAAAGTTTAATGTACAAATTCAGTCACATCGACGGTAGACCTGGCGAAAGAAAAGCCATATTGTTTCTCCGAAGGGAAGCCGTTTGACGTAAGATGTTTAAGCCATAAAAACAAATGAATCAATCAATATATGGCTAAGACGTCTGTAACCATATACTTATGATAAATAATTTATTATATCTGTCTATATATCTGAGATGAGGTATTATGTACACTATTTACATTATTCAGACTACTCTCCTCATCTTTGTCGCCATATTTATTACAACATTTCTGCCATTGTACGTTCCGGCCTTCTTCAGGTGGTTGGAATGTCAAACTGAACCTTTTATTTCGCTCACTGGGGTAGACTTTTCTAGTTACACGTGACATCTTTAATGGATGCCAGTTGTCAGTTATCTCCTGTAAATTCCCATCTCCACGTTATCCACTGCCTTAACCAGGTATTGAACTCACACTCTTTGGGTCCTGTCACTGGATCTAACCAACGTTTTTATCCACTGTGCCATGTGTCAGTGAGCGAAATAAAGGGTTCAGTTCAACATTCCTACCACTTGAAGAAGGCCGAAGCGTACAACGTCCGAAATGTTGTAATAAATATGGCGTTCTCGTGTGAGTGAAGTCTAAATTAGTTTGTTAACAACAGGCATGCCTTTGTATTTTGATTTCCAATGGGTTTTATAGCAAAAACCTATATAATACCTTTCCATATTCAAATTATTATCCTACTAGCAGCATGGCCCGGCGTTGCCCGTGCTTGATTAAAAAATCGTACGACTCATACAGCAATCGCTATCACTTGACTTAAAATATTTTTGCCCTTCCTTGCCTTTAAAGGAGTGCCCTCTGCCGTGCTGATGTTGCTCCATGCCTTACTTCTTGCATATCTCACACTGAGTACTTTTTCTAAGCTCTATACTAAACATTAAATCTGTTACGAAAAAAGAACTGAACAAAATGAACACATAACGATCAGATTTTAAAAAAGGACTCGTAACTGGAAAAACCGAATGAAAAACGAATGTTAACAACAAATATTTTTTCACACCCAACCCAGTTCTGCGGAATCAGAATCAACGTTGAGTTTAAGCAAGCGAATGGGCGAATTGGAGTAAAGTGCCATGCATATTTAAATTTTTCCCACTTGTGACGAATGCAGCTATCGATTTTTTTTTTGCATGCTAGCATGCTAGTTAACATTCGTGAGAGTCAGCTGTTGGCTCTCAAGCTGGCCAATAGAATCTTCCTGCCTCTTCGTGGCAGCCAACTATAGGCTCTCACTCTGGCCAGTAAAAAATGGCCGCAAACTACATGAAAGCTGCCGCAGAAGCATGAAAAAATCGATTATTTCCACTATCGATGGGTGTTGGGAAATGCAACGTCGGTCTTGGCCTTTTTACTAACCTGGAGCATATGCATGTAAATTTTGGTGCAAATCCGTCGAAAATTGCGGCCGTGCATTCGTTACACACACACACACACACACATACATCCTGCCTTTTATAGATAGAGATTATCACTGCAAGTACATTATGTCTATAAAACCGGCATATGTCAGTTATTTGGCATACAAAGTATTGATCTAGTACCTATTGACAGAAAGTATGTGCGCATAATGGAAACTGATAGTCACGCACTGATATAATCATAATTGGTGATAGAAAGACTGGCTTGTTTTAATCTGAAAGTATGTAATGAAAACAGTTTGATGACCGCACACCAATCTAATTATTGCTGAGGGTAGAAAAGACTGGTGTGTTCCAGGTAAAAGCGTATAATAAAAATCTTTTGATGGGCACGCACCAGTTTAATTGTAATTGGTGATAAAAGACTGCATTATTTTCAATGATACGCACATACAGGAAATGGTGTTTTTCCCTATTTTTATGACCGGGTATCATTTTAACAGTTGTGCAAAGTCGACTGACTTTCTATCCTAATGACAGTGGTAAAAGAAAACACTATAAAGTTCGTTGTACTTTGGTTAGATCTTAAGTTCTGACGGGGAATTAAGATAAAAGTAATTTGAACAATTGCCATGGCTTTCCACCGTGTAAGTTGCAAAGTATTTATCACCTGAACCATATTACCATATATATAAAGAGCAAGAACAAAGGTTTTCTTTTTTTGAAAAGCGTGCTGAAAGATATGATGTTCAAATAATCCTCGATTCATCTCTTTCATTAACATCATACACTTCATTCTTCATATATATATATATATATATATATATATATATATATATATATATATATATATATATATATCTCAATTATGTGGTGCAGGTTCAATTTATATTACGCTATATATATATATATATATATATTTGATAAATCCAGGTATTTGAATTAGTGATGGGTTTATTTTTCTTCCTAATTCCATCACCGATTGTCTTGGGCGTGCTGGTATGTTTCCTAGTATTAGGGATGACTAATTTAAACTCGCAAACAAATTAGTTATCCCTAATAATAGTATCGTTATCAGCACCCCCAACACAATCGGAGATATAACTAGGAAAAAAAATTAAACCCAACACCAATTCATACATAACATATATATATATATATATATTACCCCTCACCGATGGTACGACTCGAAGTTTCACGGAAAATGCAATCTTCAGGTGCTGAGTATAGGATGAACGTTACGTAATTAATATTTTAATAAAAATATTTTGTTATACTAATGTTGGCGCAGTTACATATTATACTGGGGTTATAGGTTTTCAATTGAAAAATATATATTTGTGCATTTAAAATAAACGGGATATATATATATATATATATATATATATATATATATATATGAAGAAATATATTCTTAAAGTGTGCTGTATTTATGGGCTAAAGTGCTCAATATCAGAGAGAGCGCATGTAAATATAAATGTGAACATACAAGTCAACACTTAGACGCGACAGTCTGTTTCATGCGGGATGCAATATATATATATATATATATATATATATGGCCTGACGATTGCATCTAGCATGAAACAGACTGGCGCCTCTGAGTGTTAACTTCTATGTTCACTTTTATATATATATATATATATATATATATATATATATATATATATGGACGAAGTCCGACAATTATTTTAAGACATTTTTATGTTTATACATTTTTTATAGATACAAATATTTAAGTAAATGCTCTGTTTATAATAAAGATTGTAGTTTAAAGACAGTAAAATCGACCTTGGTAACCGAATATTTTCTATGACAATTTCTCGGGCATTCAGATCGGTAAATGTTGTTTAATAATGTTTATTATAAACAGAGCATTTACTTAAATATTTATATCTATAAAAAGAATGTATAAACATAAAAATGTCTTAATATATATATATATAATATATATATATATATATATATATATAATATATATATATATATAATATATATATATAATATATATATATATATATATATATAATATATATATATAATATATATATAATATATATATATAATATATATATATAATATATATATGAGGGAGAAGAGAGAGATGCATATTTCTCCAAAGTGTATTTGCATGTAAATAATGGTAACGAACACAACTGGAACTGGAAATCGGCTCTCCAATTAACAACTCCGAGTTATTATGCATTACACCATCCACACATCCAAGCTTACTGCATCTAATATTCCCAAGCAGTCACCCCATCTAGGTACTGATAAGGGCCGACGTTGCTTAACTTCGGTGATCGTACAGGAACCGCTGAACAGTTAGGAAACGTTTATGTCTTATAATGTTTACAAATGTAATATATATTTATAATTGGAATATTAAAGTCAGCACTCAGAGGCAACATGCTGTTCCATGCTAGACGTAATCGTCAGATGCCCTGACGATTGCGTCCAGCATAAAACAGCCTGTCGCCTCTGAGAGGTGACTTCAATGTTCACTTTTATATTTACATACGCTCTGTCCCTGATATTGAGCTTTTTATCCCGTAAATAAAGCGCACCTTAAAACTATATTTCTTCATAATTGGAATATTAAAAATAAATGGAACATCTACTCAAGCCTACTTCAGTAAAAGATGTATAGGTGTCTCTTTTTAATAAATATTTTCATAAAAATTGCTCAGATGAGCTTTTCGGTATGGTACCTAGACTGTATGCATTTAAGTGCAGTACTAAACTGGCTTCAAGATCTCATCATTTGACAGTAAAGTTGGCTAGATGTAAACGTAACCTTCTATGCTAACAGTTTCTTTTCTCTCACTTCTCGCTTGTGGAACTCCATTCCGGCTCCAAGCTTCCCAGCCAACTTTAATCTGCAAAAATTTAAATGCAATGTTAATCGCTATCTACTGTCCTCCTAATTAATCTTTTCTCTTTCTCCTCATTACAAAAGATTTTGTTTCTCCACACCTTAAATTCCCTTGCGTCTTAGTGGCTTTACCGCCTTGCATGGGGTGATAACAATAAAAATAAAGTACGGATATCAACTAAAAGTAACGTTTGATGTAATAAAAGTATGTCGGATTAAAAGAATAACAATCTATTATAACTTTAGAAATTGTTTTGTGTGAGTTTCATCTACGAAATTGAGCCGATATGACCGTGGAGAAAATTCTTAGCAACTGAATGTGCTTTAAAAGGCAAATAGATTCTTCCTTGATTACGAAGCTTTTCTGAACCGAGCTGTCAATCCAAGTTTTAAAAACACTGACATCCCAACACGATTCGAAATTGAGACCGCCTTATAGAAGAATAAGGCGGTCTCAATTTCGAATCGTGTTGTGAAGTCAGTGTTTTTATTTTTTCATAAATTCTCTCTAATGGGCAAGCCGACAGATCAAATAGATACTCTCTCCTCAAATACGGGCATCCTGTAACGTTCGAGGTAATAAATATACAGGAATCCATCCATTAGGTTAGCTAATTTGTACTTCGTTAACTATTAAAAAAATTATTTTTCAATTAGTACGGTTAAACTGAAGAATGTTTTACCGCACTAATCGAGTATTATATATAC
>OZ038497.1:89767288-89792288 GCA_964036315.1 Acanthosepion esculentum | reverse complement strand
ATTATTTTGTTTTGCATTAAAGATGCTAATTTATTTTTGTATTAAAACCGTTAATGTTCATTTAATATATTGTCACGTCTAGTTGGAATGAAAGAACAAAACTGAAGTTTATTTATTTGTTGTATTAAAGCCTTTAACTCTTTTAAAAATGTTATAAGAATTTCACCCCAAGGAAAGCGAGAGTGTCACTAGTACGCAAGGAATTAAGTATGATTTAAAGTAAGAGAGAAGACTGGATATAGGGAGGATTATGGAAACGATAAAAATAAGGCATAAGAAGATGTCCATTGACATTACATTTAAATTTTTGAAGATTATAGTTATCAGAGAAGCAAGTAAGAGGAAGGGAGTTCCACTGTCGGGAAGTACGAGAGAAGAAACTGTTGGAGTAGAAAAGGCGGTTACATTTAACTGTTCCGACAGTAAAAGGGTGGGACTGAGTAGCCAACATAATAGCACCTTTGAATTCATGCAGTTTGGTCACCAGTGAAAATAGCTCGAAAGAGCAGTTGCCATGGAAATATAATGCAGAAACGACAGAGGGAAACCACATCACGTCCGTAACAAAATGACTGGAATCAACATACCAAGTCAAGACCCATCACATTACATCTCCGTCGTTGGATTTTGTCGAGAACCTTGATATGAACAACGGAAGCACTATACGGCCTCAGTATTCCATGCACGGATGACTGGTAGATTTGTACGAAGTGACGGAAGGATGGCGCGATACAGAGAAACAACTTTCCCTGCGGTAGACTGAGCAATTGATTCAATGTACTTGTTTCACCTCAAGTCAGTGGAGAACGTCAGACCAGGGAGTTGCAGTGGAAATGCTGAGAGGAGACATGGAAGTTTCTCTATGCTGGGTAAATTAGAACAGTTTACTTTTGTATGCATTAAAATTAAAAATTTATCAGTGAATTAAAAAAAAAACCTTGGAAATAAGTTTTGCCATCGTTAATCCTGATTCGCATTATCTTTTTCACATGGCGGCGTTGACCCATGACCTTTTCTCAACCCTTGAACGAGCACGAGGGACACAATTCATCTATTTTGACAATAGCGTAAAATCCAATATTTCAGCTGTGGCGATCTAAAACCAGCAGCATCAAATAATGTTTATATCGATTTAACTTTCAATAGAGCAAGACAAGGATTCTGCGGGTAACGGGTCTAAAAAAAAACTTACTCTATAAATCTTGGCCGAGGTTCCTTTTAGCTACAGTCAAAATTCTATTACCTATGAGATAAGGGCTGACATGGAACACGCAGAACTGGACACGTAAACCATTTTCTTTCTGGTCAAAGTCCACACACAGTACTTCCAGAATCACGCACCCTCTCTTTCGCACTTAGTCTCACTTTCTTTTCTCTTTCTCTATCTTACTTTCTTTCTCTCAATCTCTTTTTTCCAAATAGAACTAACATAAAGGCTGAAACAATTTTATATCAATACATATAGCATCGAACTTATAGAAAATATATTGCCACTGAAAATTCATTCAAAAATGCTATTTCACTCATTCAGATTTAACCCCTAGAAATGTTTATATATATATATATATATAATTATATATATATATATATATATGGATTGATGTGAATTTGTGACCCTGACGATCGCAAATAGTGATTTTTTCAAGCGTAGCTTGGATGTGGCACAAGGTGGAAAGAGGCACCCAGTGAGGATTGAACTCAATACATTATATATATATATATATATATGCTCGGTGGAGGAATAGGAGAGCGGCTGGGATTGAGCAATCTGTCTATCACAGTCTTTCCCTGTCTGTTCCACTCTAGCGACCGAGAGCAGTCTGATTCCTTCGGAAAGGTATGAAGCCGCCTCTTCTCCCCCAGCTAAGGATAAATAGCATGATTCTATTGCCTTTCTCGTAAACGTTTTTGGGGATGTGCAACCCTGAATTCAAAAAGTCGTTTGAGGATATTGTGGCACATTTTGTGCACCAGTTCTCTGTAATTGTCTCCTCCCAAAGTTATGGTAATATATAACTAATATATATATATATATATATATATATATATATATATATATATATTTTTTTAAGCGTATCACCCCAAGCAAGGCTGGAGGCCACTATCACGCATGGGGTTACAGAAGGGTTGGAGGAAGAGCAGATAGGAGTGGTAAAGGAGAGGATGTGGAGAAAGAGAAGGACGGAGGTTCGATCAAGGCAAGGGGATTACAGAAGATATGGAACGAGAGCAGATATGGATGAGAGGATGGAGAAGGGAAGTGGATAGATCAAGGCAACTGGAGATGACGATTGATGCTACACTTAAACCGTTGGAGATTGTATTTGTCAGGGAAACTGTAATAGGGAAGGGAGTTCCATAGGCGAGATGTGCGAGACATGAAGCTATTGGAGTAGAAGAGACGTCTACATCTAACAGTTTCAACGGTGAAGGGGTGGGAACGGGATGCCAGCCTCGTAGGACGCTTAAATTCACGAGGCTTAGGGACAAGCGAAAGCAACTCCTCGGAGCAATTACGGTGAAAGTACTTGTAGAAAAGGCAGAGCGATGCAACATCGCGTCTGTGAGAGAGCGACTGCAGACGAGATGACAGATCAGGGCCAATCACATTGCATATCTGTCTATGGATCTTATCAAGAACCCTGAGGCAACCAGCAGGGGCTCCAGACCATAAAAAGCAGCAATACTCCATGCAAGGGCGAATGGTCGATTTATAGACTTGGAGGATCGATTCCGGGGAGAAAAAATTTCCTGGCTCGGCACATCGAGTCAGTTGCATCATCCACCGCAAGAAAAGTTGGTTCCCTATATATACATATAATATAGAAAAAACAACTGAAAAATTGCAAATTAAAAAAAAATGAATGTTTTTTGTGAAAGTATTTATTTATATATATATATATTTGATATTTCATATAAACTAGGGTTAAATAAAGACTTGGGTATTTTAAATCTTTATAAATATTTCAATAGTTAAACAAAAAAATTTTGTTAGACATAGTTAAAAATTTTTTAAACATCATTTAAAATATTACTACAGTTAGATTTACGTTAGAAATATTCAAAAACAGTTGCATTCCATATCACGTGACGTCCGCGTCTCGCGGCGGACGCTACTTAATGTAAACAAACTTCTGAAAACAGACATTTCTGATGAAAGATCGTGGCCGATCTGAAATATCATATATATATATATATATATATATATATATATATATAAATAAATACTTTCACAAAAAAACATTCAATTATTTTTTTAATTTGCAACTTTTCAGTTGTTTTCCTATATTATATACATATTAAGAAAGTATACGTGGCTTCTCATTATGCTATATATATATATATATATATATATATATATATATATATGCGCACAAATATACGCACAAGTGTGTGTATTGTAAGAGCGCGTGTGTTTGAAAAAGCATTTAGACATACAGTTATCGTATAAGTAACAATTATTGAGAAATCGGCGACACCAGAAAAATGCGATTAGACATATGATATACGCATCCAAATATCTCTCTCCAGTGGTCAATGATATGTTATTTATGTGGGCTCCCTAATTTGCATAATAATAGCTTCTATGACCGTATAATATTTTCAACTGTCCAAAGAATAACAGTATTTTGACAAAGGAATTTTGGCTATCACACAAACGAAACATTGGTGAAATGATTAAAACACATGAAAAATTTGGACACGTTTCGAATAAACATTGAATAAAATCTTTAACAGAAAAAGCATAGTCACTCAATCACTAAAAGACAAGGGTTAATATTTGTTGTAATTCTTATGTGAGGGATTATTCGTAATATATGGTTTGCAATTGTGTAACAAATTTGTAGATGCTTAGAATTGGAATTGCCTTGCTTGTACTTTAACAATTAGTGTAAATTAAAAGTCATTCCGTATCATGATAGAGGGTTTACTTGTCATAGTGATCCCAAGAACGAAGCTATCTGGAGTTCCAACCCCAGCAGTGCCACCATTGGCACTAAGGTCAAAGAGGAAGGAACAGATCAAACGCAACCAATTTCCGAAGACTTCAACGTAGGAATAAGCGAAGTTCTGCAGGATCTCAACGGCAAAAACCGACGGAAGAGGGTAGCGCCAGTGGAGCTGGCATAACCAAGGCAGGCCTTCACAGACCAAGTATCCGACAGCCAGAGGCAACCAGATTTGGCAGATCTCACCTGTCTCAATGCGCATTGAGCCGCGAGGGAAGCGCTTCTGGCCAAGTGTGTGGGCTTCTCCGTCGTGCAGAACCGTCCACCTGAATCAAATTCACGCGAATGACCTCGTCAGACTCTTTTTGATTCACAGTCATCTCCGTCGCCACCACCAGAGGAGAGGAAATGAATAGGCAGAGTTGATCACAATACGGTACTCGGATGCGTGCGGGTGCCAGCAACAAATCCATAGTTAATGACACGTTTGAATTGAAATTACGGCTACTATAACTTAATAAATAGTGTATATTTCAATGAAGAAATATAACTAACTTATTGGGTGGATTTTATCCGTAAGTGGATCTATATATGTTGCAATGGGAATTACATTGCATTAGATTGAGGTAGAAAACCGAAAGAGACAAGGTTGGAAATTCTGATTTTACAAGTGTAACAGACGTAACCATTGATCTTGTTTTCTAGTAAACTTTTTGAGAAACGAAATGCATTTACTTGAGTTGGTTTGAACCACACACACACACATATATATATATATATATATATATATATATATATATATGTGTGTGTGTGTGTATATATATATATATGTGTGTGTGTGTGTGTGTGTGTGTACCTATATAAACAGTAATAATAATACACATTTTGTTCCACACCGTTTAGCACAAATTTAAGTTTCATGTCCTCACACTGCACTACACTAAATCATATATATATATATATATATATATATATATATATATATAATAAAATTATCGGATTGAAAGTGAAATAATGAGTTGCATGTATTTGTGCGTTAAATTAAAAATATAACTATATCCGTAAAATGACAATATACTTCAAGACAAAATTAATATATATATATATATATATATATGTATATGTATATATATATATAGAGAGAGAGAGAGAGAGAAAGAGAGAGAGGGAGTTTACATTTTTGCAGGAGATTTTCTTTTTATGTCATATAAATATATTTCGCATATACATATATATATATATATATATATATATATATATATATATATACGCGAAAATGAAATGATATATGAAGATTATTTTGAAAATTTGGATAAAATAAAGATTTAAGATAAATTTCAGCTGTGCATAAATGCTGATTATGTAATGGTATCTTTGATAAACGTACTTGTAAAATAATATTCAACCTAACCGTTGAATATATATCCATATATGATGAAAGACACCTTTTTATATATATATATATATATATATACATATATATATATATAATTTTTAACCTCTCTGATTAAACGTTTCTGACATTTCAAATAAAAAAAAATTAAATAAGAAACGAAAAAGAAAAAGGAACGAACCATTTTTCGCCAAACATATACCATTCAGTCGGGGGATGCAAAAATCGATGCGACATCTACTGCGATTGTTTTATCATGGATTATGAGTTATCTTCTAAACCTTAGACAGATTCGAAAAATGGTCGATATTGATCTCTGGATGTCAATTGGACAATCAAGAATCTATTGATCAATACCATGAGTCAAAGATTTCTAAATTCAAAAAAAGAGTTTAATAAATAAATCGTGGCGATTATATCGAAGTTTCCCCAATTTTTCGATCAATGCCATTTCTACTTCTCAGCAAACAACGCCTTCGTATTAATGACGTCAGCAAAATGAATACGATACATTAAAAGTTTGGTTCTATGGTTTATCAACACATTGCAGGATATTTAAGACCAGAAAATATTTTTAGATGTCATTTTGGAGATAATAATCGTTTAGTGACACAAGTAATTAACCCATAGCTGGGCTGGAGAAGAATTGGATTAATGCCTTCTACAAGGTTATTTGTCCATAACTGAATTTTAAAGAACCCAACGGACATTAGAAATCACGTCTCCAATTTGCGATCCCTTATACATTACACTACCCTCACATGTAAACTTACAGCCCTTGGCATTCTCAAGCGATCACCCTTCTTGGTACTGTCTAGGTTCGACCTTGCTTAACTTCGGTGAACATTCAGGAATCGGTGTTTCAACGTGCTATGACCGTAAGCCAATAATATATGTTAATTTACTTTTAATTTTTACTGCATTATTAAAGTGTTTTTCCATAGTTATTATTATTATTATTATTATTATTTCCTTTGATTTCTGGCGTTTAAACATTTCATTCCGGGTCGCACCCAGGGAATTAAGGTTATAAATGGCATCATGACACTTTCCACTGACAAAAAGAAAATACATAGATAAAGCCCTTCGTAAAGTGTGGGCTGTACTTGTCAGAACAATCTTTTGTATCTCTTTGAGGCATGGACTTCCAGGAATCCCTTCAATTAGTTTAATGCGGTCTTTTCCAACCAATCTCAAGGCTCAAACATTTTTGAGATTTCGATTTCAAGGTTCTTGTACTTTGACAGCTTTTTTACTATCTTCAAAGATACATTGCAGTCTGCAGGGACTGCCATATCAATAAGGAGGATCTTTTTTTGTTTGTGGTCTCTAATAACAATGTCTGGGCGGTTGGCTTTGATTGTTCTGTAAGTGTGTATTGTGTAGTCCCATAGAATTGTAACAAGTCCTATCTCCGTAACCGGGTCTGGTGGGGTGTTCATACCAGTTTCCTTCCCGTAGAAGTTGCATATTTTCCAGTGCAGATATTGGCTCACACTGTCATGCCGGGTTTTATATTCAGTGAGTGCCAATATCGTGCAACCTGATGCAAGTTGATCAATTGTTTCTGGATATTTATCACAGAATCTGCATTTTGGGCTAACACAATATTTTAGTATATGTGCTTGATGATTCCTAGTTAACAAGCATTCGTCCTGTGCAGCAAGGATAAAACCCTTCAGTTTCAGCTTTCAACCCTGCATTACATAGCCACTGATGGGTACGGGATTTGTCTACGTCAGCTTGTTTGGTACAGGCAAAGTATTGGCGATGAAGCGGTTTATCTTGCCATTGTTTCTGTATCTGGTAGGTTACATTTGTTTTTGCTTGTTATTATCATTATTATTATTATTATTATTTCCTTGGATTTCTGTTGTATACACATTTCCTTGTGCGCCCAAACCAAGGACCTATGGTCAGAAATGGCTTCATGCCATTTTTCACTGATCATTTCTCGTAAAGACCAAATCGAAGGTCACATGCACATTTTACGTCGATAAAATTGTTCGTAATGTGTTTGTGGGGTACTTGCGAGTAAAAGTGTTTGTATTTCTTTTAGGTAGGAGCAACCAGAAATCCATTCAATGTGTCTGTCGATGCATTTTCCAATCAATCCGAAAGCTCCAACAACAAGTGGAATTATTTAAGTCCTCATGCGCCACATTTTTGAGATTTCCACTTCAAAATCTTTGTATTTTGAGACCTTTTTTTTAAAGATCTTCAATGATACCCTACAACCTACAGGGACTGTCATGGCAATAAGAAAGAACATTCTGTTTTCATTGTTTTTGATCAAGATGTCTGGTCGATTATTATTAATATTAATAATAATAATATTAATCGAATAACATCATCTAGTATCGGAAGCGCAATAAAAATTGAAAAAAGAATAAATACGTAACGTTAAATGATTGAGTGATTAGTTCGTGTTTTACGGCTTATCAACATTTTGCAAGTTATTTAAAGCCACAGTTAATAATGGTTTTCTGGTACAAGACTTACTAACTAACCCATATTTCGTGAGAGAGCAAGTGCGTCATAATTCTTCCATGGATATGTTCGCGTAAGGGAATTCAAGAACCCAACAGGAATTTGGCTTCTGCTCCTCGTTTTGCAATTCCAAGTCTTCATCAATTACCCCCCACGCGCATCCAAGCTTACAGTACAGGGTATTCCGAAGCGGTTATCTATTTAGGTACTGACTAGACTCGACTTTGCTTAAAATCAATGATCTTGCAAGAACTAGTGTTGCAATTTTAAATGAGGTAAACACTTAAAAATATTTCTACGCTTAAATCAAGGATATTATCATTATATTTTTACAAGCCTGTGGGTCAAGGATGGCTCAAGTATTCGATGAATGAATCGATGATCGAAATAATTTTGTGTGTCCTGTGTTTGAACAAGCCGTGAATTTCCCTCTGTATTTTTCATATTATTATTGGCAATGTAAGAATATGTGACATTATAGACATATTGTATGTCTGCAATGACGGCTGGTTTTGGACGAAATTCTTCTGGTGTATACTTGCTGGAAACTTGTGTATGGAACTAGCATGATTCTCTGTTGTTTTTCTTTCTTTGTGGAAGAAAAGAAACACCAATTTTGATAGAGACGACGCAATGTATAGACACCGAATATAAAATCTCATCTCATTATATTATTGTCTATTCTTTACGTCTCTCAAATAAAAGTTATAAATGCAGACAACGAAATTTCATCAGTTTGTAATTCAAAGACATGTTGTCTTTACCATAGACTATCTTCAGATAGCATCGAAAAAAGCCCAGATGAACATGAATTACAGTATATTTAATTAGTTGCAAACAATTCAATCTGCATAAAACTAATCCCCGGCATGCTTTGATTAGAAATGGCTATGCAGTATGACAGGGGAGGTGTTTGTAAATGACTCTACTCATTCGGGCTTCATGGTAGTTTCTTCATTTTTGTTTTGTCCATTGTCCAATTTATATCAATCATAACTTGTTTTACATTCTTGCTTAGGCTGGAGGAAAAATTATTGAAAAATTGTCGGACCAAGTGAAACAAATCGATATAGCATTGTTATCCGAGTTGATTTAATACGTTCATGAGATATACGGACAGAAAATGAAAATAATCTGGTCTGTTTGAAATTGAGTGAGACAGAGTGAAAAAATATTTTTTCAAATGAAAGCATTTGAAATGATGTGAACAAATAACGGGCATTAGCTGCAGACAGGGAATGACACAAGTATGAATCTATCTATATATATATATATATATATATATATATATATATCTCAGTCTGTTCAATAACTATCTATCTAATTAGGTATATATAGCTCTGTTCAACACATATATATATATATATATGCCAAAATAATTTATCTTAGGTTCATTGTTGAAAATTGTGAAATATACACACTATGAATGCAATATCTTCTTCGTGAATTCTTTTCTCTCTCGATCAGACTGTCATATATTAAGTCGAGGCTATGGTGATACATATTATGATATTCATATAGCCTTTCTTTGAATTTTCTGGATATTTCGCCGATGTACAGCACTGGGCAATATATATATATATATATATATATATATATATATATATATATATAAATATATATTATATATATATATATATATATATAAAAATATATATTATATATATATATATATATATAAAAATATATATTATATATATATATATATATATATATATATATATATATATATATACATACACACACACACTGTGTCCATAAAGTTCGGGTGCAGTTTAAAACATTTATAACTTTATTTGTATTTGCGATAGAAATAATCTTTAATAATTGTTATAAAGTTTTAAGTATAGCTAAAATAACTAATGTGATTTCAGGCATTACTCTAAATCAGTTGGCAAATGTTTTCCGTTAACTACAAAATCGTATTATCCTTTGTATTGCTAATGATGGACGACATGTGGAAACTAAAATACAATTTCAATAAAACCTTTAAAAATATAGATTTACTTCTTTCTAATCCTTTTTACAGATTATTTCTATTGCAAATACAAATAAAGTTATAATTGTTTTTAAGTGCACACGAACTTTATGGATACCATATATATATATATATATATATATATATATATATATATATGCGAAAGCGTAGTGAAGTTTTTTCAACAGGATCAAAAAAAACTTTTCGCCTGCAGAATTCTTAAGATAAATATTTTAGAAATTTCAAACAAGTTACCGGCTTCTCAGTCAATGAATGCCAGATGTTTTCTTATAAGGAAACGGTTAACGTCATGAGGAAATTGGATTAGGAAAATTTAACACTCACAAGACAAGAATGGAAGGAAGAAAGGACGGAGTAAAGCAGTGAGCACTATCTAATGAATTCGGATAAAAGGGTGACAGAGTAGGGAAAGATTATGGTTGCAAAGAGCCAAAAGTGAATGATAGTTGTGGAGAGGTATAAACATCAATAGAGTACAGGGTTACCACACATCTAATTTTTCATAGTTTTAATCAGGTTTATAAATTGTCTATATTGTTACTCATGTATTTGATCTTGAGCAAGCGGAAAAAATATCGGTTTGAATCCTGATTGATTCCGTTTTGGCTACAAATGAAAGATCTGACGGAACACTGCAAAACAGCTCAATATCAGATAGCGCACATTGAATCGATATTATTTTTAAGCTTCATCAGCTTCTTGGTATGCGACTCAAATCATGAATCCTTTCTAAAGCTATGCCTTTTTTCTCCCAAAAGATCAATTAGAGAGACCAACGAAACGTCGGATTTTCTTTGTTTAGCAGATCAAAGATGTCATTAGGAAAGACGTACCGAATCTTATCGTTTTCCGGGTCGCCGACCAAGGAAATTAATTTTGGTTGCGAAACACCCTGTCAAACAGGATCGATGAATTGATATCAGCAGACATGCGAAGAAAGTGGATAAATGCGAGACACCAATATTCCTTTACAAAATCATTCCGTTTCTTCGGCGTTACTAGTTTTTCCTGAACGGTTGGATTACTTTAACACTTACAATAGACCTACCCTGGAGAATTCCTCGTAAACTTATCGACAGGGAATAACAGCTGTGACATCTATCTACCAACTTTCCTTAAAGATAGATTCTATTCTATATTTATCGAATGGCGTCATGAGATGTTTTTTAAAAACATCTCTTGAAACCAAATCTGTCTCCTCTTTTACATTGGTTGTAAGGAAACAAAACAATACTGCTCGCGAAAGCACTACTGGTTTCTACTGCTACATATCATGAGTATATATATATATATAGCATAATGAGGAGTCACGTATACTTTCTTGATATGTATATAATATAGAGAAAACAACTGAAAAGTTGCAAATTAAAAGATAAAAAAATTGAATGTTTGTTTGTGAAAGTATTTATTTATATTTTTTAAACAGTGTAACCCGGATATAGGAGACCCGGATATAAGAGATTGTCTCTGGTCCCAAATTATAACCTGTGTTAATAAAACAAAATAGACCAAACCCGGATATAAGAGAAACCCGGATATAAGATACTTCTTCTCCGGTCACGACAACTCTCTTATATCCGGGTTACACTGTATATATATATATTTGATATTTCAGATCGCCCCGATCTTTCGTCAGAAATTAATTAAATAACTGTACTCAGAAGTTTGTTTTCAAGTAGCGTCCGTCGCGAGACGCGGACGTCACGTGATGTGGAATGCAACTGTGTTTGAATATTTCTAACGTAAATCTAACGATAATATTTTAGATGTTGTTTAAAAAGGTTTTTTTAACTATATCTAAAGAAAATTTTTTAACTATTGAAATATTTATACAGATTTAAAATTCCCAAGTCTTTGTTTAACCCTAGTTTATAGGTGTCTAATTTTAATATCCAGTATTTCTCTTTTTTTCTGCGTGTGTATGTTGAACTAAAATCGGAATCTATCAATAAACATTTACAGTTGTCTAATGAGTGTCTTGATTGATTAAAGTGTTCAGCTATGGGGGAATAAGGATTGTTTTGCCATATGGATAGTTTATGATTGTTGAAACGAAATCTAAAATTAATTCCAGATTCGCCAATATATCCACTATTGGGACACATTATGCAGAATAGATAGTAGATTATGTTATGGCTATCACAGGTGATACTTGAAAACAAACTTCTGAATACAGTTATTTAATTAATTTCTGACGAAAGATCGGGGCGATCTGAAATATCAAATATATATATATATAAAATATAAATAAATACTTTCACAAAAAAAGCATACAATTTTTTTTCTTTTAATTTGCAACTGTTGTTTTCTCCATATTATATATATATATATATATATATATATATATATATATATATATATATATATATATATCAGGTAGCCAAAAACGTTCTGTCCGTGTTTAAAGACAACAAAGAAAACGCTTCATAGTATGTGTAATTTATATTTAGTCTTCGATGTAATCGCCATCGGCATCCAGCACCTTCTGCCAACGTGTCTCCAGCTATTCAATGCCTTTGCGGTAGAACTCTGGGAGTTTTGACGCAAAGAAGTCCGTGAGGGCTTTGCGAAAGTCTGCTTAATTGGTGAAGGATTTCCCACGAAGATGATTATCCATGGAATGGAAGAGGTGGTAATCGGATGGCGCAAGGTCAGGTGAATAAGGTGGATGGCACAAAGTCTTCCACCCAAGTTGCTGTATGGTATCCCTGACCACTCGCGCGACATGCGGCCTGGCGTTGTCATGGAGAAAAAGCACACCTTTGCGATTCCCCAGTGCTGGCTCCTTCTGGCGCAATGCCTGTTGCACACGTTTCAATTGCTGCGAGTATAGGTCTCCAGTGACCGTTTGGCCCGTTGGTAGCATTTCATAATGAACCACTTGACGACCTGTCCAGCAGAAACAAAGCATAATCTTGTGTGTGCATAGGCGGTCTTGCGGTGTGAGGGACAGCATCCTGAGGAGACAACCAATGTCTGGAATGATTGGGAGTTTCGTACAGACCCCACTTTTCATCACTTTAAAGTAGTAAAGCAAACAGCACCGAATGAGATCTCTAGACACTTCCATCCTTCTCAAAGCTGTCCGACTTATAACTGATGGCCGGGCACGGTGCGCATGTTTTTTTTATAACGTCTGATATTCCTACTTCCGGCTGTCCGAATTTGAAAACAATTGCTACACGCATTTCGTATATATTTCAACTTCATTCAATGACTAATCAAAAAACGGACAGAACATTTTTGGTTACCTTGTATATATATATATATATATATATAAACCAAAACCTACCTAGGTTTCACCTACGCTGATCGTCGGTGTACTCTGACATTTAGAAGCCACAGCATCTAAGGTTTTTCCGAACGAGTATAATTACGTATATTTATAAGATTATTATTATTATATATATATATATATATATATATATATATGGTGTCCATAAAGTTCGTGTGTACTTTAAAAAATTTATAACTTTATTTGTATTTTCGATAGAAATAATCTGTAAAAAATGTTATAAAGTTTAATGTACCTCGTTTTAAGTATAGCTAAAATAACTTATGTGATTTCAGGCATTACTGTAAATCAGTTGGCAAATGTTTTCCGTGAACTGCAAAATCGTATTACCCTTTGTATTGTTAATGATGGAGGACATGTGGAAACTTCAATAAAATTTCAATAAAACCTTAAAAAATATAGATTTACTTCTTTCTAATATTTTTTACAAATTATTTCTATCGCAAATACAAATAAAGTTATAATTTTTTTCAAGTGCACACGAACTTTATGGACACCCGTATATATATATATATATATATATATATGACGTTAGATATCAAATGACTATAGACTTGAAGAGTTGAAGATCGTCTTTGTCGGGGAAGGATACTCACAGGACTGTAACATAGGAATACTACAAACTTAACATCTGTAAAGACTAGCGTCAATCATTGTCTCTCCTACATATCTGGATAATACGTGCCATTTTCTTCCTGCTCGGAAGTTCTTACAACAACCTTATTCAACAAAGCTCTAACTTGAGAATCTGTTCAACAATTTAACAGTTTTGATGAAGAAGCTAATAGAACTTCCTCTTCACAAATGGAATATGATGAGGTGGAGATAAGTTAGCTCTATTTACGTGGCATAGCGGGGCGTTGCTTTTACAGCCTGGAGTGGTTCACTTTTCGGTCTATATCCCTTTTCCCCAAGCGTTACAAGCCTCTCGGTGCTCTATCACTCTTACCATGGAAAGTGTATAGATGAACTACATTCTTTTTTCTGCAATTTCCGAACTTCACGGCTAAGACCCGAAATCCCACACAAATTCATGTTCCATTGGTGAGATGTAAGTTCCACTCGAGAAGATTCTTCCCACGAACCGCTACTATGTAGAAACATGATGCTTTCCCTATCACTACAATTTTAAGCTGTTCAATCCAAGGGGTAATCGTTATCTCCCCCTCATATCCCCATAAACTATGCCTCTTATTCTATAACCCTGAGTAGATCTTGGGCTTTTTACATAGTAAACATAATTATAAAGAATAAAATGCATAGTGTTGTGATGGTATAACCCAACTTCCCCATTCACGATAATGGACGGACGGTTTGCCGATAAAGTGCGACCACAGCAGGTGATCGTGAGCGACTTCCTTTGTAGGAGCGACTTCGTTGTAACACCTATTGAGGTTAGCATACTCTCGACTCTGTCTCTGTACTACATCCGATTATAAAGTTATTATTGAACCTACACTCGGGTTTACTTTGTTTATTATATCTTGCACGAGATAAAACACATAGTTATTTAAATAATGCCATTTACTACAATGAAAGGTAACCTACTTAGCATTTAGATCACAGCTTACGGGTAAAAAGGACGTAAGAAATATATAATGAGAAATAAGCAATGTTGATACTTTAATAATTTATTTTAAATGTCTAATGAATATTATCAATTAAAATATTATACAATTCTATATATGAGACAAAAAAATGACACTCTTTTAGGTAGCGAACAGATTTAATAGCTGCAATTATTTGCACAATAAAAAGCATAAGTGCCAATCAAGTTGTAGGGTTACTGAATCGGGATTTTGTAAAGACATTTAGGGAGGAAGCAAGTGATGTTTGATATATGTAGGATATCGTATTTCAACCTCTAGCAGAACCAAGGAATACAGTTCCTTTAAAGATCTTCCATGAGAACAGTGGGGAGGCTAGCCACGACCCAGTCTGTAGGAAAATGGTTGAAGGGTTCATCTACCGTAAGGCCGCGCAAACGTTTTAAAGTTATAGATTTTAACCAGAAGTATCTGAACACTTTCACTCGCCGATCACATTCACTTTTGTAGCGAGTTTTTTAAATCTCACATTGTCATAAGAGGCGATCTGCTCAGAAAGGTGAAATCTTGTTAGAAACTGGACGTAAATTTACCATGGTGGATTTAGCAATCAATTCAATTGCTACACCTTTTCGTCTTGAGCAAAATCTTTACACTTTTGATTACGATGAGCGATTAATGCTTGAGGGTATTGTTTTGTGTCTATATAATATTTTATCTAAATTCCTCGTGGTTTCACCGATGTATTCAGTGAGGCAGTCATTACCGGTTGTAGAGTAAACTTCCGTTTCAGGTTTCAGGATTAATATTATTTATTTTTGCATTGAGTCTCTTCACTTATTTGCCATGCGTGTATCGCGCATGGCACATAAGTGGAGATATATGACTGACGAGACAATTTTTTCTCGCAGTAGGTTGCCATTTCTTTGTGCGGTAGGCCAGGTTATAGAACCCGGTCTGTCCTGCTATTTACCCATAACTAAGAAGGATAGGATTCATACCTTTTCCCAAGCATATTAGCACTTGAGGGAATGTAGTGGATCTGACTGGATTTCGATTTCGGCTGCCCGATTCCTAATTCCGAGCCGCTATCCATTACTGCCTCCTCTTATTTTTTACGAAATAATGGTAATTTTATGTTACCGTTAAGGGATAAACTCTCCTAGTAGTATTTAAAATAAGACGAAAATAAAATAAACAGTCAAAATCTGAAAAGAAATTAACAACACATAAAAGAAACACCCTTGAAAATGGGTAAAAAAGTGTCCGAAAACGCTTGGGACAGTTGCAAAAAAAAAAAAACAGTTTTTACACTCCTATACACTTACATAACGGAAAATGTAAAAACGCTGTTAAAAACTAAATAAAGATTTCATCCAATTTCCGTTGACTCTCATATATATATATATGTCGGAGAGCGAAAATTTTCTATGAAAATTTCTCGGACATTCAGGCCGGTAAATGTTATTTAATACTGTTTATTATAAAACAGAGCATTTGCTTAAATACATGTATCTATAAAAAGAACGTTAAACATAATATAAATGTCTTTAAATAAATTGTCGGACAATGTCCAATTCTAATATATATATATATATATATATATATATATATATATATATATATATATACTGCAACTATACTGAGAAGACCATAGTTACAGTTTCTGGGAAAAGAGCGTGTTATCTGGCGTGATTAACAATTTGAACAAGGCCAGAACCGTCGGCAACAATAATTTGTGAATTCGTGCTAACATAGCTATCGATGTCTATCGATATCTAAGGGTTTCGTCAACCCAATATCACTCACAAGGGTTGGTTCAAATCGTGGTATGGTTTTCAAGCACTTTCCAGATGCCTCATGGTCAGAAAACATAGCTTCTAATCACTCGGCCACGTGCCCATTAAGCATTACTTTTCAAGTATGAATTCAGTTCTCCGAGCCGCTGGCGTATTTCGTATAGAGAAAAACGTTAAATTTCTGCCGATGGCCCAGAGGTAAGACATCTGACTGATGTCAAATCAGTCGCGTTTCTATCCCGGCTTGAAGCAATCGGAAGTCTAGCCCCATTGAGGAGCTGTGATACAACGAAACAGTCTGTCTGTGGATGACTAGTACACACACACACACACATTATATATATATATATATATATATATATATATATATATATATATATATATTAGTGGTAACTATACACATACATATGCAATCATATATACACATACATATATGTATAAAAATAATTCCAAGAGGCTAGGATCCAGGTAGAACTCAATGTCCAGGACAGAGTAAGTATATACACATACATATATGTATAAAAATAATTCCTTTTTCTTTTTGAATTTGTAGGTCTGATGAATTGGATCGTTTTTACGATTCCAATGGAATAAATTATGACCATGGAATATTGGTGTTTAAATCTTTTTATTATATATATATATATATATATATATATATATATATGAAAAGGACTCTTAGGAATGTTGATATAGATTCGATTCCAAAAGATATTCAGTCTGAGTTTATATGTAACTCCTTCCATTTAAATCTCCTACCTGTCAGACTTGCCGATTACTTATTTTTCTGATAAAATGTGCAGGTCTGACTTTAGGCTGAAGAGGTGAAAATCACTTTCAAGAATCTTCAAAAGTCTTTCGTGTATCAGATGTGTAAAAAGGGATGCAGGAAAAAGGCTGGTTTGCAAAATCGTCTGCGAGCTGGTTTGTTCAACACTGAAAATATCACCATCTTCTCTACATGAAGAAGCAATAGTTATCATGTATAAATACGTATGTATGTATAAGCGCCTGGACGTAGAATCATTTGGGTTGCTGTCTAGACGCGCGGTTAGCCCATTTCGAGTGATGGACCTTAAACCTTTAATAATATATCGGTCGAGTGTGAATCCGATTATTTTTCAAGTTTGTCTCTGGGTTTAGTTTGGTTGGTATGGTTTGTTTTACGGCATATCAACACTTCAATGGGTTAGTTAATGCCGACAATTTTTTTTATTGCCGGTAAAATTTTCTTTCAAAATAAACTAGAGCTGGTAATATTTGTTTTCTAAAAATGTATTGCTGATAATATATTTTTATCTATCTACCTATCTATCTCATTCTGTTCATATCTATCTACCTATCTATCTCATTCTGTTCATATCTATCTACCTATCTATCTCATTCTGTTCATATCTATCTACCTATCTATCTCATTCTGTTCATATCTATCTACCTATCTATCTCATTCTGTTCATATCTATCTACCTATCTATCTCATTCTGTTCATATCTATCTACCTATCTATCTCATTCTGTTCATATCTATCTACCTATCTATCTCATTTTGTTCATATCTATCTACCTATCTATCTCATTCTGTTCATATCTATCTACCTATCTATCTCATTCTGTTCATATCTATCTACCTATCTATCTCATTCTGTTCATATCTATCTACCTATCTATCTCATTCTGTTCATATCTATCTACCTATCTATCTCATTCTGTTCATATCTATCTACCTATCTATCTCATTCTGTTCATATCTATCTACCTATCTATCTCATTCTGTTCATATCTATCTACCTATCTATCTCATTCTGTTCATATCTATCTACCTATCTATCTCATTCTGTTCATATCTATCTACCTATCTATCTCATTCTGTTCATATCTATCTACCTATCTATCTCATTCTGTTCATATCTATCTACCTATCTATCTCATTCTGTTCATATCTATCTACCTATCTATCTCATTCTGTTCATATCTATCTACCTATCTATCTCATTCTGTTCATATCTATCTACCTATCTATCTCATTCTGTTCATATCTATCTACCTATCTATCTCATTCTGTTCATATCTATCTACCTATCTATCTCATTCTGTTCATATCTATCTACCTATCTCATTCTGTTCATATCTATCTACTTATCTCATTCTGTTCATATCTATCTACTTATCTCATTCTGTTCATATCTATCTACTTATCTCATTCTGTTCATATCTATCTACTTATCTCATTCTGTTCATATCTATCTACTTATCTCATTCTGTTCATATCTATCTACCTATCTATCTATCTCATTCTGTTCATATCTATCTACCTATCTATCTATCTCATTCTGTTCATATCTATCTACCTATCTATCTCATTCTGTTCATATCTATCTACCTATCTATCTCATTCTGTTCATATCTATCTACCTATCTATCTCATTCTGTTCATATCTATCTACCTATCTATCTCATTCTGTTCATATCTATCTACCTATCTATCTCATTCTGTTCATATCTATCTACCTATCTATCTCATTCTGTTCATATCTATCTACCTATCTATCTCATTCTGTTCATATCTATCTACCTATCTATCTCATTCTGTTCATATCTATCTACCTATCTATCTCATTCTGTTCATATCTCTCTACCTATCTATCTCATTCTGTTCATATATCTCTACCTATCTATCTCATTCTGTTCATATCTCTCTACCTATCTATCTCATTCTGTTCATATCTCTCTATCTATCTATCTCATTCTGTTCATATCTCTCTATCTATCTATCTCATTCTGTTCATATCTCTCTATCTATCTATCTCATTCTGTTCATATCTCTCTATCTATCTATCTCATTCTGTTCATATCTCTCTATCTATCTATCTCATTCTGTTCATATCTCTCTATCTATCTATCTCATTCTGTTCATATCTCTCTATCTATCTATCTCATTCTCTTCATATCTCTCTATCTATCTATCTCATTCTCTTCATATCTATCGATCTATCTCATTCTCTTCATATCTATCGATCTATCTCATTCTCTTCATATCTATCGATCTATCTCATTCTCTTCATATCTATCGATCTATCTCATTCTCTTCATATCTCTCTATCGATCTATCTCATTCTCTTCATATCTCTCTATCGATCTATCTCATTCTCTTCATATCTCTCTATCGATCTATCTCATTCTCTTCATATCTCTCTATCGATCTATCTCATTCTCTTCATATCTCTCTATCGATCTATCTCATTCTCTTCATATCTCTCTATCGATCTATCTCATTCTCTTCATATCTCTCTATCGATCTATCTCATTCTCTTCATATCTCTCTATCGATCTATCTCATTCTCTTCATATCTCTCTATCGATCTATCTCATTCTCTTCATATCTCTCTATCGATCTATCTCATTCTCTTCATATCTCTCTATCTATCTATCTCATTCTCTTCATATCTCTCTATCTATCTATCTCATTCTGTTCATATCTCTCTATCTATCTATCTCATTCTGTTCATATCTCTCTATCTATCTCATTCTGTTCATATCTCTCTATCTCATTCTGTTCATATCTCTCTATCTCATTCTGTTCATATCTCTCTATCTCATTCTGTTCATATCTCTCTATCTCATTCTGTTCATATCTCTCTATCTCATTCTGTTCATATCTCTCTATCTCATTCTGTTCATATCTCTCTATCTCATTCTGTTCATATCTCTCTATCTCATTCTGTTCATATCTCTCTATCTATCTCATTCTGTTCATATCTCTCTATCTATCTCATTCTGTTCATATCTCTCTATCTATCTCATTCTGTTCATATCTCTCTATCTATCTCATTCTGTTCATATCTCTCTATCTATCTCATTCTGTTCATATCTCTCTATCTATCTCATTCTGTTCATATCTCTCTATCTATCTCATTCTGTTCATATCTCTCTATCTATCTCATTCTGTTCATATCTCTCTATCTATCTCATTCTGTTCATATCTCTCTATCTCATTCTGTTCATATCTCTCTATCTCATTCTGTTCATATCTCTCTATCTATCTCATTCTGTTCATATCTCTCTATCTATCTATCTCATTCTGTTCATATCTCTATCTATCTATCTCATTCTGTTCATATCTATCTATCGATCTATCTCATTCTGTTCATATCTATCTATCGATCTATCTCATTCTGTTCATATCTATCTATCTAACTAGCTAACTAGCTGAGTATATATTGGTTTGGTTTGATTTACGTCGTATCAAATTCAATGGATTATTTATTAAGATTTTCATTGCTAATAATATTTTTTTTCAAAACTGTTTTGCTGGTAATATTTTTCAAAAATCTATTGCTCGTAATATTTTTTTTTCCCCAAAATCTATTGCTGGTAAGATTTTTCTTTTCAAATATGTACTGCTGGTAATAATTCTTTTCCAAAATATTATCCCTGGTTATTGAAGCCTATTTTTATAACTTCATAGTGTTTTGACCACTTTTTGGGGGTTGGGTGGAAACTATTTGCCCATTAGTGAGGAGAAGTGAGAGAAAGGATGGTAAAGGAATAGAATTTCCAGAAAGCAGGAGATATTTCATCCCCGGTTTGATTTGATTTGCTTTACGGCATATCAACACTTCAATGGGTTATTTAATGCCGACACATTTTTTATTGCTCGTAATATTTTCTTATAAAATAAACTACAGTTGTTAATATCTTATTTTTCTAAAAATGCATTGCTGGTAATATTTTTCTTTTTTTTTTGCAAAGTATTTTTGGTACGTATTAAAACCTATTTTTACACTTTCATAGTGTTTTCACCCCAGTTTGGGTGTCAACTATTTGACCATAGCTGGGACGCTAACAGGTGCTACCACCCCGAGTCAGAGTGGACCTGGGAACATCAGCAATTAAGAGGTGTTTCCACGCTCCTCAAAACCACCTGATCAGGGTCTATGCTGTTGGATGTAGTTAATCGTCTTCCCAGGACTCGGATGTAGTTTACCGTCTTACCAAGGACGGGTTTTTCTCTGGGATATCTAGTATTGTTGGTTTGAGTAGGAGTGGCGTTGTACATGATTATAAGCCTAACTCTGGCTTTGCTAACATCATCTTATCTTTCGTTACCATGGTTTCAGAAGTCGAGTGGCGATGGAAAAGTGACGATGCGTTCATGTTTTTTTTTCTTAGACAAATTACGATCAGTTCTACGCTGGAGAATAGCTTAATATGCGCATTGTCGAAGAAATATCGCAGAAGCCGTTCCGGTTTCACCGATCGCATGCCAGCGCACGAACAACCTGAGCCGAATTACAAAACAGGCCAGCTGCTGTGTAGAACATAGTTTGCCGTGTTTGCAATAAGCATAGAAAATAACCTGCTGGTTTTTAAAGACATTGTCGTTTTCACGAGAATTATACAATAGAAAACTTGTCAGTCATGGTCATACTCGTTGAACGAGTCGAAAGCCGACATTTTTACAAATCCGAACAAAAAAACAGAATAATTATTAGAAGTGCTTAAAAATCATGTAACTACCGTTGGTTATTAGTCATATGAACATAAATGAATAATTGCTTCCAAATGACCCCCATGTATATCACTTTACCGGTTATGATTTGGGTCTACTCATATTTGATAGAAGCTGCCTTTGTTAATTAAACAGTATATTTATTTATTGTCGTCTACCGGCCTGAATATTTGAGAATCTTAATAGAGAAACCTACTGGAGCGAGCATATTTTTTCTTTAATGAGTTTTCTCGAAGATTCAGGCCGGTAGCCGAAAATAAAAATATATACTTCATAATAAATAAACGGAGCCTCTACTCATATACGAGTATCAACTAAAATAACGTTTAACGTGATAAACACCTGCAGGATAAATAACAAGTCCATTCTAAAACACACACATATATATCAGAAAATCTAAGAAGCGAGGCAAACCTATATAGGTTTCACCTAAATGGATCTGAAGATCCATAAGTTGAAACCTAGGTAGGTTCGCCTGTCTCCTTAGGATTATTTTAGTTTATCGCTCTACTTAGTGTACTGAGCACTTTACGTAGTTGACTTTTTATTCGTTTTGTTTTTGTCTTTTTTCATTGGAAACTTAAACTCTGGACGATTGTTTTCGCCCTGTTTTAATGTTCTTGGTTCTTTCTTTTTTTTATTAGCCATTTTTCCTCGGGTACCGATTTGTTCTACTGCAAGTCGAGGTATCCAAGCTTTTTTCCAAACGAGTACCACCATTTTTATATATATATATATATATATATATATATATATATATATATTTAGATAGATAGGTAATTATGAGTGATACGGAAAATTAAGTGTTTGTATATCAGCACTCACTCTCCTCTGTATCTCAGATAAACAGTTTTCTTATAAAGCGAATGAATAGATTCCTCAAAATATTAACGTATAGCAGTGCAGTATATAGTTTTAAGTCAATTCACTCCAATTAACGTGATAGGACACTACTAAGACACAAGGGGTAAAGAGAATTGTATAAAAGGAACCGGAAAGACAATCCTAAACATAAAGCAAGAGATAAACGACTAGTTCCGTTGAAAAGGCTGGGGAAAACTGCAAACCGGCCGATAGGCAAACCTGTGTACTTCAATTGTTTCCCATTCAATATCTAATTGAAATATACATATTACTCTGATGATATAGAAATTGTTTATATAAATTTGATCAAAATTTTAATGCTTCACTTCACGAGCAGTTTACTGAAGCTTCAAATTCTTTTAATTGAAAATTATAATTACACGGATATGACACTAATTTTGCTAAAAGAATTGCAATGAACCAAATTAAATAATTGTTTTTATTTTTTATGTTGACAATGTTATAAAATGATTACTAATTGGGAAATGTATTTTATATGTTCGTTTCTACATTTACTTTGGCACCTATTTTATTTATTCCTGTTACGTAGACAACAAAACTAACAGAACATTATTCTATTCACAATTTTAGCATTATTACATACAAAAAAGATGAAGTAGATATATATATAAACGGAGTTTATGTCGAGAGTCAAATGTATTGCTGATAATTTTTTTTTCAAAAATGTATTGCTCGTAATATTTTTTCCAAATATATATATACATATATACACACACACACACATATATATATATATATATATATATATATATATATATATATAAAGAAATATAGTCTTAAAGTGTGCTATATTTATGGAATAAAGTGCTCAATATCAGAGATAGAGCGTGTGTAAATATAAAAGAGAACATAGAAGTCAACACTTAGAGGCGACAGTCTGTTTCATGCTAGATGCAATCGTCAGGCAACGAGTGCTGTTATTTTTCTCGGCTATTTATATTTACGGGTCAGTGGTGCATTGTGGGTTGTCTATTTTGGCAGATATTTTACCGGAAGTCGTTTATTTGTTTATTTGTGTCAAATTATTTTCCTTGTTTTTATTTAATTTATTCTTGTTTTTTATCCTTTATATTTAATTTATTTTTATTTTTTTATTTTGATCGGTGTTGTTATTAACGTAGTAAAAATTTGTTTATATAGCTTATTGTGGGTAGTCTATTATGCCAGCTATTTTAACGGAAGTCGTTTATATATATATATATATATAAATTAGCAAACATAATATCTGTAATGTATTTATCGAAAGTACTTAGGAAAGGAAAATAAAAGAAATTTAAACAGCTATAGCACATCTATCTCATTCTTTAATATGAATACCCGGAAGTTTATTCGGGAGTATGAACGGATTTTGTTAAAAATTAGCAGACATAATGTCTATAATTTATCCAATCAGTAATTTATAATATTATAAATTATTTCAATCAGTAATCTTTAATTTATTCATATATATATATATATATATATATATATATCGATGCATGTTTCATTAAATAATATAGACAAGTTATGTCTATTTATTTTGTGCAAATTCCTTTCATATCGTCTAAGTTTAATAACATTATCATTGAAAGACGAGAGAAAATCAGCATATTGATACACGTTTTTTTAATCCTATCTAAGCTTTCGGATTACATAAGCCATCATCAAATGTGACAATAACATTACAATATATTAAAAAATACACGGACATAGCAATAACGGTAGTCTGTTTTAGATTGCATATAAGATTTCCAAGCAATTTCAAACTCGTGCATACGAGACGCTGGAAGTGAAAATTGCACCGCAACTCATGACATCACACATGATCACGCGAGAGTGAAAATGAGATGTGCTGAGCATGGGAAGCCGTTGGCATAAACCAATGGCTTCTGTTATCAATTATAGTCATTTGAGCATATTTGTGGAGTTTTCATAGTTTATTTTCTTCAGATTATGTTTCATATATATATATATATATATATATATATATATATATATATATTATTGTGTATTTGGGCATTAATCACACTTTTATACAAGTTTCGTGAAAAACGATTGACAAGGTACAGTGATTAATTTTTTTTTATATATGTTTTCAAGTTTTTTATATTTTTTCGGGACGTAAATTATATAAAAATTGGTCAAATGCTTTATA
>OZ038497.1:89719788-89762288 GCA_964036315.1 Acanthosepion esculentum | reverse complement strand
ATGTTTCGGTTTCAAATAACCAACAAAAGGTTGATAATCTGTAAAAAGTAATAAGATCTTTAGAATAAGAGGCTCGTCCGCATCCTCTATACTCCGCATGGTTAGTGTTATGTGTCCTTACCTATAACTTCAGAATGAACTCTTCCTAACACTATGTAAACTAGGCCTCTCAAGAGAGAGGGACGTATTGAGTCGAACCACAGTCTCTGACTGTGCGCGACTGTCTGTCTGTGGCAGAGAAAAACCCAGACGAGCCTTTGCCGAAGGGCAAAGTTTCGTCCGGGGTGGTAGACAAGCCCTGAACCCGTTTATACGGTTTCTTAAGGGAGTATTTTTGGCCGAACTTACGTGCTCGGAGAAATCCACGTTAAACTCGGCCTTGTGCCACATACTTTCCTCGTGGGGGGACTGTTAAATATCGAATAGAGTCGAGCCGATAGTAGTTCACTCCAAACCAGACTGACAGTCATACTAACACCTTCCACATCTTGTATTATTATTCCGTGTAATATATCTTCGTTATTTCTACTCTTGTGTGCGTGTTGTTCTTCCTTGGTCCTAACCTGGACCTTAACAGTGGCGTGGACCATAACATTTAGCATTTTCATTTTTTTCATTCACTAGAATATTTCATAAGAGCAGAATATTCCGAAACAACGAAAAAGTTTTAAATCTTCTCTGAATTTTTTTGATAAAAATGCCTCAGATTTCTTTAAATCTACAATCGAAGATTTACCTTACTCATGCGCGGCATAGTGTAAAAATGGAGTTGATTATATTTTCTTAAAAATAATATTTATTTTACCTTTGCGATTATAATTTTTCAGGTTAAACAGGATTATTTTCTGAACACCCTAATATTTAGAGAAATTTAATTTACATTTATCTTTTATACTTTCTCGTGAAGCGTTCTTATTTTCCTAACAACTTAATATTATATAGGCAGTGAGTATTATTACCGTACAGTAATATCACTGATCTTATTTTAGCCAGCGCCCACTGATAAGAACAGAGGCATAATTGTCCCCGTTTCTTTTTTCGATATTTTCACCGACAATCTAAAGCATTTTATAGTTACTTATCAATTACCCCTAATAGAAAAATTGAAACGGATTTAATATAATTACATTTACTTAATGTTATATTTAAAATATATTTTATAAAATGTTGTGTGTACTATCGCCGTAGAGTTTGTCAGTTCAGGGTGGTGTAATAGTTAACATCTTTTCTCGATAGATCAATGTACACCCGAGTAGTGAGTTCGATCTCACTGGCTGCTCTATGATTTCAGCCTTGTTCCACATCTAAGCTACAATTTCTAAGTTTGCTATCATCATTCGATTGATTGATTTCTTTCTTATGGCTTATCAGTCCTTTGCTATTTAAACTAGAAAATATTTTTTTAGATTTTAAGACTATTTTTGACATATTAATTTAGTGATATAATCTTACTAATTAACCCATAGCTAATACATGTTTCTAAGGTCTTTTCGTGTCAGTGAATATAACGAACCCAACTGCAATTGGAGTTCTGCTCTTCGAAGAAAAAACACACCACCCGCACACCCACGCTTACAGCAACTTGTCTGTCCCAAGTGGTCACCCATCATGGTACAGATCAGGTTCGACGGTGCTTAACTTCGTACGAGAACCGGTGTTTCGGTGTTAGTAAGCCACGTCACCGTACAGTGAACTTCTACGTAAAGATAATGTCTTCCGCCATGTTGCTTCGGTTGAGGTCATCAGGTCATTGTTCATACATGGCGTCAGGAACCTAAAACGACAGCGGTAGCAGGAAGACTTGAGGTGACTGTTTACAAAAGACGCCCACAGTAATTCTGTAACTACATTTCTGACTGTTTAGGTGATAATCAAAACTCCCGAAAATCCACCTTCACTACACTGAGAAAAATTAACCAATCTCCATACTATGATAATAATATCGCCTGTCATATACTTGTGCGGTAATAATAGTCACTCCCTATTATAGTGATTTTCTAAGTGCGGCTTAGATGGGGCACAAGGCCGTAAGTAAGAGGCACCCAGTAAGGATCGAACTCACTACTTAGCTTTCTAACCATTGCACCACATTGAGGTGCCCAAGTCACTCCTCGTTATATATTGGGTTTGATATGTTAGCGACTGTACTCGATATAGCCAAATTTTACTTTCTGAATTCAGGTAATAGCACAATCTTTCATCGTGGATTAATATCACATGGAGAAATAATATTTTTGACAAGGAAGAGAATTTCTCGTGTTTAAATGCTGACAGTTTCTTTAAGTTCATGCGAAACACATTATCTTTGCTTTTGAATATTTCATAAACAGCAGAAACGACACCTTACTGTTGATTGATTAGACCAGTCGGTAAGAGCTGACTCCATACTTGGTCGAGTTTGCCTCCCGTTTTACAAAAGGTATCGCTGAGAACTTTTCCTCGAATTTAATTGGAATCCTTCAAGTACACGTGTTAAACGATGCACGAATGCAATGCGTGATCATTGAGATTCTCCGAGTTAAGATTTGTTGCATCTTTTTTTTTTAAAGAATGGCTTCGATAATTATCTGCGCAGTTTTTCTTGATCACTCATCAGTAAGTTTACGCTTGAAAACGCATTTTAGATATGCACTAACCCACGCTTTTGTTAATAGATTTAATTTCCTACTTTCATACGTATGTCTAAAGTACAGGCTAAAATAACATTGTATGTATATATATATATATATATATATATATATATATATATATATATATATATATATATGTGTGTGTGTGTGTGTGTGTGTAATTTGGCAGCAAGTTTTCTTTTAAACATGTTGTGTTGAATGTCAAAGACAACATAGTCCTGCATATTCTCTTTTGAATTTTGTCATATTTTTAATGAGACTTTTTATTATATAAAATTATATTGAAATGATATTATTTTTGCCAAATATTTACACATTTTAAACTACATGATCCTGCGCAGCTTTATATGATACCAACACCAGGGTTTACAAAGAATATCTTGTTAAACGACAAATTGATTTTGCCAAAAATAATATTATTTGAGTATAATTTTCAAATAAAAAGTCTCATTAGAAATTATGAGAAAATTCAAAAGAGAATATGCAAGACAATGTTGTCTTCGACACTCAACACAATTTCAGTTGAGCTTTCTGGGGAGGAAGTGTGTATTTGTAAACAGTGACTATTACGGCTAATAATGCAAGACTCTTCGGAAAATCAAATCGAGTTCTCTCAGTCACTGTGTGTTTATCTAAAAATAGATACACTTAAATTCACCTTCAGCTCTGCTGTACACCAATGGCTTAGTGGTAGAATCCCCGACTGAAGCCAATTCAGTCGGGTTTCCATCCTAGCTAGAGGCAACCAGACGTCTAGCCACACTGATGAGCTGTGATACAGCGAAACATTCTGTCTGTGGATGACAATATATATATATATATATATATATATATATATATATATATATATTATAGGAGATTAAAAAACATGTTAAAATCGCTATACAATATGTTTCGTGTTTCTTGTAAGTTATGCTTTTCAGGCGATGGTAAATAACTGATGAATAAACGATTTCCATAAAAGAATGGTATTTTTCTTTTGAAATTAAAAAAAATTATTTTCATTTTCCTTTTTTCATCCATATATCAATGGCCGATATGGGATGTACAGAGAACAAACACTTGAATATTTGAGTTGCTAAAAGGACTTCACAGAAGCTGAGACCTCAAAAAAAGAATAAAATAAAATAAATAGATTCAAGCATGGCACGTGGAATTAGAACAATCTATGGACTAGATAAATGTGTTCGATTCGAAGAAGAAGGCATGAGCGTATATAGCAACCAAAACGTCTTGAATATGACAATCAAGATGAAGACAACAGTCCGAACAATGTAAATAGCCTAAATAGTTACAATACTTCATCACAGAAATATAGACATAAAAAGACATATTTGTCTTATTCGCTTTATTATACGAAAGGTTGGAGACGTGGTAGCAGGGCTTCTGGAAAATAGCGAGAGGAAGATATTCATGACGACTGTTGGAGTAGCACATCGTCACGTGCGGGTTAGCCACTCAAAGTAATCTGGGTGTAAAAGGCGCATGGACTGTTCCAAATTCTCGCGGCTGTCTGCTGAATTCACGCCGGTTTTTTTTTGGTTTTTTTGGCTTATCCAAAGCTTCGACAAAGGCAATACATCATATTTAGAATTCCACGCCCACCGTGTTTTCCGACGAACAGTCTCTCTCTTCCTGGGCGGGTCGTCGCGTTCTGTAACATCTAACCGACGGGGATTATGACTCTTGGCGATTTACGCGAACGTATATGAAATAAAATGAAAACAACGCTGCACATATCCCATAGATATAATTCTATATTTACAGTCAACGTAATGTCCACGTTGCTGTTTTTGTTGCCACAACGACCAAAACGTGATAAAATAAAAGTAAAAGAAAAATATTAGCTGTGAATGGCCAACTTATATCACTTGAACAAGACAGAGCAGCCCCTACAGCTAACGTTATTTATTCGCTCTCCACCTCGATAGTGGCGGGATCTCACACATGGTCTTTTTATGTGGTGACCCTATGGCTAAACAACACAAACTGTCCACTGTCACACGGGCGTCGGTAATTCATCACCATTTGCTCTTTAATTCGGTGAGACAGGTGACGCTGCTACAGGGATGGAATCCTCGACGCCAGGCCTTCGCTCAAAGACGTTTTCCATGATCTGTCCAACGACAGACACACAGTAGAGAGGCAAATACCAAGTTCTGCACTTTGATTCCAGCCCGAAAGCCGAGAAAAGCGGTGCCCCTGACGTAGAACAGATATACAAGTTTAGTTTGTATTTAGAAATTAATCCACATTTTATAGATGTTTCATTAATTACGACAGACAATGTACTAAACTATGCTTTTTATTTAATTTTTCTTGTGCTCAAACAACTGTTTTCTTTTCTGGACACAGAGTGGGTAGAAACTGTCCAAATGTTCAGTAATTCCGAGCGCTTTCGGCCATACTTTTAGCTATTATCAACGATGGCTTTATTTTTGCTGTTTTAACTGAATGTATGAATTGTTTTATGTATATAACTAGATCTATGAGGGAAGTTTTATTTTTTGAACAAATATAGCCAAAACCGCTCGGAATTACACATCATTTGGACAATAAAAATTGTAAATTTAGGTTAACAACTGTAATCTATGTGTTGAAAAATATTAATTAGATTTCTTGCTCGATTTAGGAATAAAAATGTTAATTTATATTTTACTTTTCTCTATTTTGGGTTTCAGTTGGTGCAGCTACTTGATTTACTTACAGTATACATATACATACATATATATATATATATATATATATATGTTATGAAAATGGACGAAGTCCGACAATTAGTTTAAGACATTTTTTATGTTTATACGTTCTTTTTATAGATACAAATATTTAAGTAAATGTTCTGTTTATAATAAACAGTATTAACAACATTTACCGGTCTGAATGTCAGAGAAATTTTCATAGAAAATATGCATTCTCCGAAAGGATTCGAACCTGTATCCTATAAGAAACCGTCATATAGTCTGACGTGCTTTACTGATTTAGCCACAGAGGAGCGTTTCGGTTAGCAAGGTCGATTTTACTGTTTTTAAACTACAATTCTCCATGATTTTCTCACGTAGATTCATATCTGCTCGATGCACATCAAAATGTAAACAATTGACGTCACACATTATGAAGTGGACCAAGTCCGACAATTATTTTAAGACAATTATTATCATAATGTGTGACGTCAGATATGAATGTACGAGTGAAAAACATGGAGAATTGTGGTTTAAAAACAGTAAAATCGACCTTGCTAACCGAAACGCTCCTCTTGGCCCAAATCGGTAAAAGCACGTCAGGCTATATGACGGTTCCAGATAGGAGACAGGTTCGATTCCTGTCGTGGGCCGCATATTTTCTATGAATATTTCTCGGACAATCAGGCCGGTAAATGTTGTTAATATTGTTTATTATAAACAGGGCATTTACTTAAATATTTGTTGCCATATTTTAAAAATATTTTCAAATGAATATGATTTAAAAATATATTTTTAATATGCCAAAAATATATTTTTTTAATTTGATTGATTTAAAAAATATTTTTAATGAAAAATATTTTAAAATACGTGTTGTTTATAGATTAAGTATTTTTATTTTAACTTTTTTTAATTCGACAATTTTTTTAAATCAAAAGATGTTTAAGTTAAAGACATGCACAAAGAGATACCACTTTCCTGTTTCGTCCAGTTGTTTGTAGCGCAATTATTCATATTTAAGCTTTCTTTAAACAAACAATATTTTAAATAGTCCGATTTCGTTAGGAACGCAGTTCCTTAAGGGGCATTTGACCACATAGATAATGTTCGTTCATTGATGTTTTGACTTAGCAGGTGTGTTGTTATTTTTGAGGATGAGGTTAGCTGTCTTAAATTTTTTATAATAGATAATTAATTTGATTTTTTATTTGGTTCGATTGGGGTGGTGTATTTCTTTATAATATGTCTTAGTGAGGATTCGTCTTGTTTGTAATTGTTATGCATTTGGTTTTTGTAATAAATGTGTATGTGATTTTTTATATATATATACAAAAAAATTAATTGAGAGGGAAGAGGATTTTTTTTATTACAATTTATCTTTTTCTCTTCGTAGGATGGATATTCGGCTTGTAAGAACAAAGTCGACCACTGAAGTCTAATATAATTCTTAGAATAATACTAACCGTTTTGTGATATTGAAGACCGGTGTATCGAAACCTGATATTGAAAAATCAATAAACCTTACTTATTCTTCACGCAATAATTTCAATTAATATAATGTGAATGTTTCTTTAACATATATTATAACTTCATACACAACCTGTAGTTTAATTATTCGCTTACTTTTTTAATTAATTCACCCCAAGGTAAACGATCAAGCGATTAAAGTCAATGGACTACTGAGTGACAGAAAATGAAATAACATTATGAACTAGGAAGGACAATGAAAGATGAAGCTTAAAAAGTCTGATGACGATTAACATAGCATTTAAATTATGGGAGATCGTAGGTGACAGATAGACAAAAAGTATCTCAGGCGTAAAGTGCAAAACTTACGGATCATATCTAGCAATTTCAACAGTAAAATCATGAAATTACTGCCAATCTAGCACTACGCTTAATATCAGGAAGTGAAGGTATCAAATAAGAAAGCAATATTATTTTGTAAAATGCAAAAATGTGGCGCAAGACAAAAACGTGGATGGGGGATGGCCGGGCTTCATGATTTATAATGAAATTGAGCTATCCACAATGACTGACCCAAACATAACTCAGTATTTCTTACACCAAAACAACACATTCTTACTTGTCATTCTTACTACAAACGCCAGAATACATCAGCGTATCTATGAAGTCTTAACTAGTCCCTATGTATCCATTTTTACTGGTGGGTGGGGTGGGGACTAAAAAAAATAACTTTTAAGAATGAAACTCAAAACAATTTCCATGAAAATGTTTATTGAAAAGGCGCAGGGAAGTAACGATAAATCTATGGTGAGTGATTCAATTGCATATATACAATTATTTTACAATAATATATATGTATATATATATATATTATTTTACAATAATATATATGTATATATATATATATTATTTTACAATAATATATATGTATATATATATATATTATTTTACAATAATATATATGTATATATATATATATTATTTTACAATAATATATATGTATATATATATATATTATTTTACAATAATATATATGTATATATATATATATTATTTTACAATAATATATATGTATATATATATATATTATTTTACAATAATATATATGTATATATATATATATTATTTTACAATAATATATATGTATATATATATATATTATTTTACAATAATATATATGTATATATATATATATTATTTTACAATAATATATATGTATATATATATATATTATTTTACAATAATATATATGTATATATATATATATTATTTTACAATAATATATATGTATATATATATATATTATTTTACAATAATATATATATATATATATATATTATTTTACAATAATATATATATATATATATATATATTATTTTACAATAATATATATATATATATATATATATATATATTATTTTACAATAATATATATATATATATATTATTTTACAATAATATATATGTATATATATATATATTATTTTACAATAATATATATATATATATATATTATTTTACAATAATATATATATATATTATTTTACAATAATATATATATATATATTATTTTACAATATTATATATATATATTATTTTACAATAATATATATATATATATTATTTTACAATATTATATATATATATATTATTTTACAATATTATATATATATATATTATTTTACAATATTATATATATATATATTATTTTACAATATTATATATATATATATTATTTTACAATATTATATATATATATATTATTTTACAATATTATATATATATATATTATTTTACAATATTATATATATATATATTATTTTACAATATTATATATATATATATTATTTTACAATATTATATATATATATATTATTTTACAATATTATATATATATATATTATTTTACAATATTATATATATTATTTTACAATAAATATATATATATTGTTTTACAATAATATATATATATATATATATATATACACATTATTATTTTACAATAATATATATATATATATATATATATATTATTTTACAATAATATATATATATATATATATATATATTATTTTACAATAATATATATATATATATATATATATATATATTATTTTACAATAATATATATATATATATATATATATATATTATTTTACAATAATATATATATATATATATATATATATATTATTTTACAATAATATATATATATATATATATATTATTTTACAATAATATATATATATATATATATATATATATATATATATATATATATATATATTATTTTACAATAATCTCTAGATACATAGCATAAGCATGAGACCAGATATGGCAACTCGTGAAGTCCGTACACGCACATTTGTTCGGCAAAGCCTCGTCCGGGTTCCTCTCTGCCAAAGCAGAGTGTTCGGCAGAAGTCGCACACAGTTAGAAGACTGCGCGTCGACTGCCCAGTCCAATTGTCTGCTGCCATCTATCTAGCGTTCTGTCTAGTATATAGTGGTATGGCTATGCTAATTAGTATAAGCCTAACCAATCCCACTACACCAACATTATTCAGTACCGGGGCAAATATCAGACTTCTTGATGTGCAAGATATATTCTGACGAGAAAAATATTATAGCTCGACACACTCAATCAAATTTCCTCGTAGAAGAATTGCCAGGTGATTCGATATATTCGTTCCTTCCAATTTATCTGCAGTCAATCTGCAAGGAACGACTTCGCGGAATGTACATACGAAGTTCTAACATGTACACTGGGTCATGTGTCATTGGAAAAATACGAAAAAATGTACATAATAACGGTATTATTCGTTCTGTTTCAGTTAATTTGTACAAGGGTCTAGAAGTTGGTTTCATCTGGAGACACAGTCAACTAAATTTCCTCGTAGCAGAATTGTGAGTTGATTCGATATAATCGTTCCACTTTATACGTCAGACAGAAAAGTCGCATTGAATTACTCTCCTGTAGGTTAGCATCAGTTATGCTACTGGAAAACAAAAATTGTTCTTTAAGTGAGAATAACTTATAAATGATTTTATTATATCACTGTCATATTTTTTCCAAGCAAAAATGAAATAGTCGTCCGGTAATACCATATACTTGAAGCTTACGAAGAAGGCTGGCATGGCAAACCCTATCAAACGCCTTAGAGATTTCTAATGCCACAGATCGAGCTTCGCCGTTATCAAGAACTTGGTATACAAATTCAGTTATGGCTGTCAGTACAACAGCGGTAGACCAGGCAAAGCGGAAAGAGAGTAGATCATTGGATGTAATATTTTTTTAAATATTTTTAGTGTAACTCATACCGGAACAGAATTAAATGAAGTATCATGACGGAAACAGTCGACTACCAATAGTTGGAATATGCACACCTCTAAGCATTGCTTTCATTAAGCGTTAGGAAATTAAATTTAACTAATAAAAGATATATTTCCGTGCAGATAAGAACAGCCAGACGTCTGAGTCAGTTAAGGTCAGCTGAAGAGAAATTTAATTTTGTTATCTAAATAGCTTTTCCATTTTTTTTTAGTTTTAACCACAAAATGCTTCAATCGAATAATGAAAATACTTAGATATTTTATTAATATGAATGTTTCACCATTACTAATATTGGAATAATATTTATTTAATCTTATTCAGTAACTTTTCATCGCAACTGCTATGACGGTTCTTCTAGAGCCATGAGTAAACAACGCAGATAGGATATAAAGAAGAAGCAATATTAAAACTCACATCACTACACTATTTACATTATTCGGACTATCATCCTCATCGTTGTCGCCATATTTATTACAACGTTTCGGCCGTCGTACGCGCCGGGCTTCTTCAGGTGGTTAGAATATAGAACTGAACTCTTTATTTCACTCACTGGGATAGACTGTTCTAGTTCCATGTGCCATGTTTTTAATGGATGCCAGTTGTCAGTTATCTCCTGTTAATTCCCCTCTCCGAGTTCTCCAATGCCTTTATCCACCGTGCCATGTGTCCTTGAACAGGCTACCCCAGTGAGCGAAATAAAGGTTTCAGTTCGACATTCCAACCACCTGAAGAAGGCCTCATCTCAGAAATATAGACAGATACTCATATCTCTAGTTGTAACTTTTTATTCTTCTATTTGCCGTGTTCATTCACGTTGGCGATCGTGGCTCTCCACAATTTCCTGTCCATTGTTGTTCTTTAAAAAGTTGTTTTTTTGTATCTCTTCTGAAATTGGATCCTCCATGCATTTACTCTAGCTCGCCTACGTAACTTGCTTTCATCTTTCTCTCTTTCCTTCATTCTGTCCTGTGAGTGTCAAATTTTCCTGTCCCCTTTACTTCATTATGTGCCGAAAAAATTTCAGCTAACTGTTTTCGATGTTAACTATAAATGCTTTTTGTTTCCATTTTCTCTAAAACTTCGTTCGTTCGGTCCATCGTATTCTCAGGATCCTTCTATAGAACCGCAATTCTGTCGGTTGAAGTGTCTTCTTTATCTGTCTGTAGATTGTTCTGCATTCACAGGCATAGACGAGGACTGGCATTACGTAACAGTTCAGTAATCTGAATCTGAAGTTTTGTTTCTTAATACGTTCTGAATTTAAAACGAATTAAATACTAGGTAAAATAGATAATGATTGAAAAAAGCTATATTCTATGATAATTTAACAATATTTTATTTGGCAGCTGCCTGCAGAACTTCGGCGTTTATGACTCTCCACACACTCCTCTCCCTTATTGCATTATCCAACATTTGACTCATTAGAACTATTCTTTGTCTTTTTTCTATCCTCTTGATCTTTGATGCAATTTTAGACGCACGATTAACCAAAGCGTTTTGATTCAAATTTACCCGTCGCCTTTTAATCAAAGTTATGAGTTTCTTCAGTACCAGTTCATCAATCGTCCCTGAATACGTGCCAACACATTCTTTCCATAAGACAACTTGAAACCCCAGGTATAACAAAGGAAATACCGAAAGTTTTAAACCACTGATCGAGGAAACAAAAGATCAGGACCGAATAGAAATATGTACATCATAAGAAATAGCTGTAGAAAGAAAGGATGTGGTTACATGTTGTTAATGCGACTATTTTAGTTACTTGGTTCTGGTATCCTGCCATTTGGTAGCTTGATGTTTTGTCAACTATTATTAATACTCGGATAATATATGATTTAATTAAGCTTTCATTGTATGACTCTTGCTTTCCAGCATGTTAGAAATCCTCATCTCTTGTCCCTGTCTTTAAGAACTCTGGAGACCCTTCTGATCTTTCTAACAACCGTACTATCAGTTCCCTACCACTCTTTGGCAAATTCTTCGAGGCTTTAATCAACGCCAAAGTGGATAACAACCTTACATCCCATGATCTACTCTCTTTCCGCTTTACCCAGTCTACCGCTGACATGTTCACGGCCATAACTGAATTTGTATACCGAGCTCTTGATAATAACGACGATGCTCGAGCTGTGTCTCTAGACATCATTAAGGCGTTTGATAGGGTTTGGCATGATGGCCTCCTTCGTAAGCTTCAGGGATACGGTATTACAGGACGATTATTAATAATCAATACAATTATTTCTGTCAAACGGTGAAATGAAGGTCGTTCTAAACGGGTTCTCCTGCAGTTCCTTTCATACAAACGTTGATGTTCTCCAAGGATCCATCCTGGGTCCTACACTGTTTCTGATCTTCAACGATCTTCCTGATATCATCAGCTCCCAAGTAGTCATCTACTCAGACGGCACTACTATTTACTCCTGTCTCAATAGTAAATCCGGCATTGCTGAGAAACCCAACGTGGCCGTTATTCACGAAAAGGACATCCAATCTGTGGGTAACTGGGGCAGAAAAAAACCCTCCCTATCTCCTATCATTATGGCTACTGTTCAGCTCCACGAGAGCGTCTCTCTGTGCCTGCTTAGTCTCACGTTTTCCACTGACCTGAGTTGGAACAATTACTTTGAATCAATAGCTTCATCTACCGCAAGTAAAGTTCTGTGTCACGCCATAAAGTTTTTTTCTCGCCTGAGTCCATCCTATAAAATCTACAAACTTACTATTCGTTCTTGCATTAGATACTACTGCCATATATGGTCTGGTGCCCCCTGTTCATCTCGAGGTCCCAGACAAAATGCATAGGCGGATATGCAATGTGATAGGTCCTGATCTGGCATCTCGTCTACAATCACTTTCTCACAGACATGCTGTGGCTTCAATCTGTCTTTTCTGCAAATAATTTCAGAGCAACAGCCCTGACGAGATACTTTCATTGCTACCCCATCTGCATGAATCTAAGCGTGCTTGTAGGTTGCCATCACGGTCCTACACATTCACTGTCGAAACGGTTAAATGTAACTGCCTCTTCTACTCCAACAACTTCTTCTCTCGCACTTCCCGCCAATGGAACTCTCTTTCTATCACTTGATTTTCTTATAGCTATAATCTTCAAATATTCAAATGTAATGTAAATCGGCATCTTCTGATGCCTTGATCTTGATCTCCGACTTTAAACATCCCTTTTTTTACTCTTGCTCTCACTTTCTGTAACCCCTTGCATCCTAGGGGCACTCCCGCCTTGACTGGGGTGAAATGCTTCAAAAAGTACTATGGTCGTAATTCTGCAGCCATTAAGTAACAATACAAAGCGAATATAAAAATGAGCTGGATTAAAATTATCCAAAATACAAATATCGCGAATAAAACAATTTACTAAGTGTTATGGTGTAAAACCATAGAAAGATAACACAGGCTCGGATATAGGTTAAATAGTATATTCTCGGAAACGTAGTACAAAGGTAAATGTGAACAGGAGAGTACTTTCTCTCACCGGTGTCCCGACTGACTCATTCACTCACTCACTCACTCAGTGGCTACTACTCGGTGACCCTCACTTAGTGACTGAATATTTAACAACCCGCCCACACACACACGGGTCGCATGTGGCACAAGTCCGGCTTAATGTGGGATCCCCGAGCCCGTAGGCTCGGTCAAAAATATGCCCATTACAACCCATATAAACGGGTTCAGAGACTGTCTACCTCCACGGACGAAACCTTGCCCTGCGGCAAAGCCTCGTCCGAGTTCCTCTTTGCCGAGGCAGAGAGTTCGACAGCTGTAAAGCGTCACTGCCTGACTGACTGAATATTTAACAACCCCCACACGGGTTGCATGTGGCACAAGGCGGGCTTAATGTGGGTTTACCGAGCCCGTAGTCTCGGCCAAAAATAAGCCCATTTACAACCCGTATAAACGGGTTTAGGTAATGTCTGCCTCCCCTGACGGAACTTTGCCCTGTGGCAAAGCCACGCCAGAGTTCCTCTCCACCGAGGCAGAGAGTTCGACAGCAAAGAACAGTCTAAACGACTGTTCCAGTCACTGGGTGACTGAATATTTAACAAGTGCCGCACAGTCCGGCTTCATGTGGGATCACCGAGCACGTAGACTCGGCCAAAAATATGCCCGTTTACAACCCGTATAAACGGGTTTAGGGGCTCTCTCCCTCCCCGAACGAAACTTTGCCCTGCTGCAATGCCTCGTCCCAGTTCCTTCCCGCCTAGGCGGAGAGTTCGACAGCAAAGAACAGTCTAAACGTCTGTTCCAGTCACTGGGTGACTGAATATTTAACACCCCCCCCCACACACACGGGTCGCATGTGGCACAAGGCCGACTTAATGTGTGATGACCGAGCCCGTAGGCTCGGCCAAAAATATGCCCATTTACAACCCGTATAAACGGGTTCAGGGACTGTCTACAAAGCCTCGTCCGAGTTCGTCTCCAATATATTCATTTATCAGTTATATTCATTTACGCGCAATTAATCTTGAGAGAAGGCATGGATCTGATTCTTCTACTCCCAGCTATGGGTTAACAAGCAGGAATTGTATCAGTAACTCCTTTAAAGAATTCTTGGAATCGAAAAATATTTTTGATTTTAAATAACCAGCAAAAATGCTGATAGTCTGTAAAAAGCAACCCACTTAATCAATCCATTTGTTCTGCGATCAATTAGATGTTTCCCCCCCCCCTTCAGTATATTCCGTGGGTGTACAATTCTGCAAAATATTCTTACCGTGTTATGTGTTGAATTATCACTTCTTTCTGATCTCTATCTATAAAAAGCAGGGTCTGTGTGTGTGTGTGTGCGCGCGCGCGCGTGTGTAACGAATGCATGGCAGCAATTTTCGACGGATTTGCACCAAAATTTATCTGCACATGCTCCAAGTTAGTATAAAGGCCAAGACCGACGTTGCATTTCCCAACTCCCATCGATAGTGGAAATAATCGATTTTTTCATGCTTCCGGCAGTTTTCATGTAGTTTGCGACCATTTTCTACTGGCCAGAGTGAGAGCCTATACCTGGCTGCCACGAAGAGGCAGGAAGATTCTATTGGCCAGAGTGAGAGCCAACAGCTCACTGAAACGAATGTTAACTAGCATGCTAGCATGCAAAAAAAAAAATCGATAGCTGCATTCGTCACAAATGGGAAAAATTTAAATCTGCATGGCACTTTACTGCAATTGGCTTAAACTCAACGTTGATTCTGATTCCGCAGAACTGGGTTGGGTGTGAAAAACTATGTGTTGTTAGCATTCTTTTTTCATTCGGTTTTTCCAGTTACGAGTCCTTTTTTAAAGCTGATCGTTTTGTGTTCATTTTGTTTAGTTCTTTTTTCGTAACAGATTTAATGTTTAGTATAGAGCTTAGAAAAAATTCGCAGTGTGAGATAGGCAAGAAGTAAGGCATGTAGCAACATCAGCACGGAAAAGGGCACTCCTTTAAAAGCAAGGAAGGGCAAAAATATTTTAAGTCGAGTGATAGCGATTGCTGTATGAGTTGTACGATTTTTGAATCAATCACGGACAACGCCGTGTCATGCTGCTAGTTCTAAATAATAATGTAGCTTTTGGTCCCCTTGTTATAAAATCGTCCTCATTGCTAATATATTCCTTCCAGAGAATACTGAGAAACATTCTGTGTTACCAGAAGCTCTGTTGCCTTAATTTGGCGTATCTTTTTCATTTGTGAGAAAATTTTCCCGCCTTCACTGCTATATCGGAGGACTGATGTTACATAGCAGTTGAGTTTTGTTTGTCTTAGTTTGTAACGAAATTTCGCTATTTCTTTTAGATTTTGGTAGACATTTCCCAAAATTCGACTCTAATTTCGGATTCCAGTGTCAATTACAACACTTCCTAGTGTAAAAATAATATTAGTATTGGAGGTGGATATCAGAAACAAAATGCTAACATAGAAATGGTCTGTAGCAATAAGAGAAAATAGGAAACGATTTTTTACATTAGATTTGATCATATGTAAATGGCAGAATGCTTGTCATACGCAATTAGATTTGTCAAGGTAATAAAGTTGCAAGTTCCAATCTCGCCAGGAGATTTTTATTGCTGATACGCACTAGTTAATAACAGTCCTCGAATGACGATCTTTAATTGGCACTGAAAAATCAGATTAAATTAACATAAAATATATTTGTCTAAAACTAACAAATGTTTAAGATTGATATCCACAGGCTTAGCAACTGAGAATTAGCGATTACTGATTCAGTGACACATTTTTATGTCTTTAGGGAATCTTGGAATCCTGGGGGGGGGGGATAAAATTACTTAATGTATTTGACAGGTTTTAAAAATCTCCCATCATCTTATAATCGAAGTTTGATCATCCCCCATGTGCTAATTCAGTTGGTCTTCAGTACCAGTTGATCCATCAACCCTAAATATATGCGTCCTGGGTAAGACGATAAACTACATCCAACAGCAAGGCATCTAATCAGGTTTTTTTAGGAGCTTCGAGCTACCTCTTAATTGCTGGTGTTTCCAGGTACACTCTGACCCGGGATGGTAGCACCTGTTAGTGTCCCAACTATGCGCAAATAGTTATCCTCCAAACTGGGGGTCAAAACACTATGAAATTGAAAAATATGTTTTAATACCAGCAATGCATTTTTTTAAAGAAAGATTATTACCAGTAGTACATTATTACCAGCAATACATTTTTGAAGAAAAAATCAATTACCGATAATACATTTTTGAAGAAAAATATATTACCAGCAATAAATGTTTAAAGAAAAAATATATTACCAGCAATACCTTTTTGAAGGAGAAATATAAAACGAGAAATACATTTTTGAAGAAAAAATATATTACCGGCAATACATTTTTGAAGGAGAAATATATTACCAGCAATACAGTTTTGAAGGAGAAATATATTACCGGCAATACATTTTTGAAGAAAAAATATATTACCAGCAATACATTTTTGAAGGATAAATATATTACCAGCAATACATTTTTGAAGGAGAAATATATTACCAGCAATACATTTTTGAAGGAGAAATATATTACCAGCAATACATTTTTGAAGGAGAAATATATTACCAGCAATACATTTTTGAAGGAGAAATATATTACCGGCAATACATTTTTGAAGGAGAAATATATTACCAGCAATACATTTTTGAAAGAAAAAGAAAAAAATGTTACCAGTAATATATCTTTGGAAAAATTATTACAAGCAATAGAAGTCTTGTTGGCATAAAAATAACACACTGAGGTGTTGATATGCCGTGAAACTAAACAAACCCAACCTAAATATGCGTCAGCCTACTCTATCAAAAACAGCTTGGAACAACAAAAAAATAATATATATATGTATGTATAAATGAAAGTAAACATGGCTAATGACAGAACATTAATCTCGAAAAGGTAACATTAAGCTTTCTTACAAATAAGTCCGTCATAAGAAGTTGTCAAAGAACAAGGTGGTTAAGCATAGGTGTTTCCAAATGTGATTAATCATTTAACTGGCTTCGTAATGAAGAATTTAGAAGACATTAAAGGGTAGAATGGTGGGGTTTTGCACGCTTGTGCATCAAAGATATTCTGCATAGAAAATAAACAATTTTTATAGTGTATGAAACAACACAACAAACTTGGAACAAGGAAAATATTAACGGACAAATTGAAAGACAATAAGCGTGATAAAAGTAATGAAACTATTTTATAGAGTCGTATACGAAAGCTCTCTGTGACCAGAGGCTGGTGTTCGAATTCAGATAGGAAATGAGTTTAAAGGCGGATTTCATAGGTAACAATTCCTTCTACACTTAAAGGTCTGTAGTCGCAGACTATTCGATTCCACTTTTAATCTTATGATTCTTTGTGAAATATTAAGCTAGAAATTTATATAGCAAAGTAACATCGGAAAAAGAACAAAATAGATACGTTTAAAATAAAGAAAAAAAGCAGCAAAATAATACGAGGTAGAGCAAAGTAATTGAAATAATGAACTCGCTGGAGTAAAGTGCCATGCAAAGGTTTGTAACCAAAATCGTCCTAATATGGTTCCGCTTCTACTTTCCTGTGAGGAACAGCATTTATTCGTTGGCGAGCGGTAGAGGAAGTCATACGTCTTCTTTTTATACTATTGGCTGAAAATGAGTAAAAGCTATATGCAACACTGAATTAATATCACGTGTTGTGTGAAGCCTTGAAAAATGGTTCATTCTGAACTTGCTATGAAGTAAGGATATGTTTTTGAGTGCCACAATCACTTCATGGAAGGCGGAAAGATATATATGTTCGCCCAAAAATTGAGTCATTCTTACAAACAACAAAAAAAGAAACAAGGAATAGACGCAAATGCTATATTTAGATGTACAGAAAAGCCACAAGAAATGGTTTGGTCATTCTGACAATGTAAACACGCATGATGTGTTAGAAATACTCAAATTAATGTGCAAGAAAGGCATTAAAAAATGTTTCATTCAACTCATAAAAACTTAAACGATTCGTAATTTTGAATAATAAATATATTACCAGAAATACATTTTTCAAGAAAAGATATATTACCAGAAATACATTTTTCAAGAAAAGATATATTACCAGAAATACATTTTTCAAGAAAAGATATATTACCAGAAATACATTTTTCAAGAAAAGATATATTACCAGAAATACATTTTTCAAGAAAAGATATATTACCAGAAATACATTTTTCAAGAAAAGATATATTACCAGAAATACATTTTTCAAGAAAAGATATATTACCAGAAATACATTTTTCAAGAAAAGATATATTACCAGAAATACATTTTTCAAGAAAAGATATATTACCAGAAATACATTTTTCAAGAAAAGATATATTACCAGAAATACATTTTTCAAGAAAAGATATATTACCAGAAATACATTTTTCAAGAAAAGATATATTACCAGAAATACATTTTTCAAGAAAAGATATATTACCAGAAATACATTTTTCAAGAAAAGATATATTACCAGAAATACATTTTTCAAGAAAAGATATATTACCAGAAATACATTTTTCAAGAAAAGATATATTACCAGAAATACATTTTTCAAGAAAAGATATATTACCAGAAATACATTTTTCAAGAAAAGATATATTACCAGAAATACATTTTTCAAGAAAAGATATATTACCAGAAATTCATTTTTCAAGAAAAGATATATTACCAGAAATTCATTTTTCAAGAAAAGATATATTACCAGAAATACATTTTTCAAGAAAAGATATATTACCAGAAATACATTTTTCAAGAAAAGATATATTACCAGAAATACATTTTTCAAGAAAAGATATATTACCAGAAATACATTTTTCAAGAAAAGATATATTACCAGAAATACATTTTTCAAGAAAAGATATATTACCAGAAATACATTTTTCAAGAAAAGATATATTACCAGAAATACATTTTTCAAGAAAAGATATATTACCAGAAATACATTTTTCAAGAAAAGATATATTACCAGAAATACATTTTTCAAGAAAAGATATATTACCAGAAATACATTTTTCAAGAAAAGATATATTACCAGAAATACATTTTTCAAGAAAAGATATATTACCAGAAATACATTTTTCAAGAAAAGATATATTACCAGAAATACATTTTTCAAGAAAAGATATATTACCAGAAATACATTTTTCAAGAAAAGATATATTACCAGAAATACATTTTTCAAGAAAAGATATATTACCAGAAATACATTTTTCAAGAAAAGATATATTACCAGAAATACATTTTTCAAGAAAAGATATATTACCAGAAATACATTTTTCAAGAAAAGATATATTACCAGAAATACATTTTTCAAGAAAAGATATATTACCAGAAATACATTTTTCAAGAAAAGATATATTACCAGAAATACATTTTTCAAGAAAAGATATATTACCAGAAATACATTTTTCAAGAAAAGATATATTACCAGAAATACATTTTTCAAGAAAAGATATATTACCAGAAATACATTTTTCAAGAAAAGATATATTACCTGAAATACATTTTTCCAGAAAAGATATATTACCAGAAATACATTTTTCCAGAAAAGATATATTACCAGAAATACATTTTTCCAGAAAAGATATATTACCAGAAATACATTTTTCCAGAAAAGATATATTACCAGAAATACATTTTTGAAGAAAAGATATATTACCAGAAATACATTTTTGAAGAAAAGATATATTACCAGAAATACATTTTCCAAGAAAAGATATATTACCAGAAAACTATAACTTTCGGTACAAAAAGTTAAAACTCCGGTTCTCGTATAATCACCGGATTTAAGCAAAGTCGAGCCTTTTTATCAGAAATTCAGTATTATTTTTTAATATTTTGTTAAATTCAAACGCTTACAGTCACTTCACGGGAGATCACCACAATAAGTGAATGAAAGGATATCTTCGACAGAATTGATGGATGAAGCCGGAGAAATGCAGACAAAGTTGCGTTTCTCCCCGTAAGACGTAGAGAGGACGTATTAAAGTTGTAACCAACATATTATATGATATATTATTATGTTGATATCATATTAAATTATATTGTTATATTTACATTACTTAACTCCCTGACGATCTTTAGTTAAAGGTGTCCCTAATGTCTGGACACTCGGGAAATTTCATTAACTTTTGTCCCTCCTGAATTAAGCATGGTTTTGTCGAAAGAAGAAAGAACTGACTTCTTTTTCTGGGCTATGCTAAAGGAGAAGGTATTATATTAAATTATATTGTTAGATGGGCAACCGCTTGGAAATATCAGGTGCTGTACTCTTGGATGTGCGGGTGGTGTAATGGATAATGGCGTGGAATTGTTGCAATATTCGTTACGTCTGTTTTATTCATTAACGGGCAATTACTCTTGGGAACGTTATGTCTCCACCTCTTCTAAGTCCAGTTATATGTTAATAAGATTTGTATTACTAAACCATTATTATCTAAAACAAAAACTTCTTAAAATCTAAAAATATTATCTGGTTTTAAATAACCTGGAAAACATTGAAAAATCGTAAATAAAAATATCAATTTAGAGCGAGAAGTAAATTTGCAATTTAAATGTTGGTTCCCGTGACTGGACTGATTAGCGTAACGATGCTTTCTTCTTCGGAATACGACTCATTTCTATGTGACTTTGTATCCTTTTAAAATATGGGGCGGGGAAACATCAAGTATGAAAACACATATAATAGGATGAAAAGAAAATAACAACTTAAATTATCTGTTTAACAGAATCGAAGAGAAAAGCGACGAAAAATAAAGAAAAGAAAAGAAATAAGAGTAAAAGCGAAAGAAATCTGAACATGCAACAAGACAAAAGGCATATTTAAATGAAATAGCTAAACCTTTCTAGAGTTGATAGAACTCATGCTTTTGAGAAGCATTTTCGATTCGGAATTCATTTATGATATTCAAATATTCCGTGCGTTGAAAAAAAAATTATCCATGACAGCGACACCAAATAATTAATTTTGAACTCAAAAAAAAAAAATGCAATTTTTTTTAATTGGAAACAACCCTTTCCAGGTTATTTAAAATAAGAAAATATTTTTAGATTGCAAGAATATTGGGGTAAATAACAATGATTTAGTGATACAAGTTGTGATAATTAACCCATATCTGGGAGAAGAAGAGCTAGATCCGTACATTTACCAAGTGTATTTCCGCGAAGGTGAATATAACGAACACAAATGGAATTGGAACTCGGGTCTCTGGTTCCGAGCCCTTTTCCATTACACCACCCGCACATCCAAGATTACGTAAACTGCTATTTTCAAGAGGTCACTCTTCAAGATACTAACCGGACTCGACTTTGCTTAAATTCTGGGATTGTACGGTAACAGGAGTTTTCTACGCTATGTGGCCGTAAGCGTTTGAATTGAACAACAGAAGCAAAAAATAATTTTAATGTCTGCTAAAAAGCGATTGAAATATAATTTCAAAGACAATGGGAAAAATACCAAAATGTAATCATGTAGAAGGCAATTTTGTCGTCTCTTCGCACGTCCTCTTGAAATGAAAATAAATAAATGCTTACACATGCCAAGCTTGTAATTGACGAAACGAGATCACGACAAGTGAATGAAAGGATATCTTAGACAGGATTAATGTATGAAGCTGTAGAATGCAGACATGGTGGCGTTCTTCCTCGTACTTTTATTTCGGATATAAGAGCACGTACTAAAGCCGTATTACAACATATATATTATATTGTTATTTTTATATTATATTAAACTAGCAGTATAACCCGTCTTCGACCGGGACTTTCATTACTGGTAATTTTTACCGTTCAATTGGAGCAGTTTAAGTTTCAAGTCAGCCCACCCGAAAATCAGTAACAACAACTGGGTGAAACTGAGGCACCCCCCAAATAGGGGGTTGACAATTTGAATAGGGGGTAGCCCTGAAAAGGGTAGTTTTTGCATTCTCAATCTTGTTTCAGCCTCATGTACAGCAACAGTTGAAGAGGCGTTTGTCCTCAGCCGTTGAGTCCTTTGTTCCTCATTTTCAGCCTCGTGCGCAGAAGCGTTCAGGTATGCTCTGCTGGAAAGCCGACGGCTACGTTGAACTTCGGACTCAGTGGCTCTGATTGAAGCATTCCGGGAGGCATTTTAAGACAGGCAAAGTAAACCTTCTAAAGATGATTAGTTATTTCTTATTCGCATGGTGGACCTGGCGGTAGCAGTTTTGTGAGCTAGGTAAGTTCATTTCTTTGGGTGGCTTGTCTTAGGCAAGTATGAATTGTCAAATGGAATGCGTGGGAAAATACCAGAAGAGAATGCTGTAAAGCAACAGGGATCACTAAGGTCGAATAGCTTTAGGAAAGGTTGGAAAAATAAATGTTGAGTAATGAAAAAGCAAGCTTACTTATTACTACGGTGAATGCAATGCAAAAACTGGCAGGACATTAAAAGAAATTTATATTGGGAATGGCTATAAACGACAATGAAAGCAACGTCTGAAAACTATAGTAGTAGGCTTTATGCAACGGAAAAGCTAACCTCACTTGAGAGAGATTGAACGCTTGGCCAAGAGAAGGGGAATGTGTAATTTGGACTCAAAGCCGGCACTGAAGAATTATCTATCAAACAAAAAATTTTATTGAAATCGGATGAAAAATGTGAAAACGCATAAACATCCGATCACACGCACACACACAAATATATACACACACATACATACAGAATTATAGATATAGATAATATTATTGTAATAATTTAAAGTATTTACTTTTATTAAAGTTTTTATGAAAGATATATATCCAAGAACAAATAATAAATAGTAAAACGTTGCTGAGAGTTATAAGGAACAGGAAATAGTGGAGAGCCAGCTTCGCCAACAATTTGGACTCAAAACCGGCACTGAAGAATTATCTATCAAACCAAAAATATCATTGAATTCGGATGAAAACTATGGAAGCGCATAAACAAAATTCGATCACACACACACATTTTGAGAATTATAGATATAGATTATATTGTTATATTATATTTACGTTACTGAACAGGAGATCGAAAACTAGCTTCCAAACACAGAATTCATGGTAAATAAGCCAATGATATATTATTATAGAAATTATCACGAAACAAAAACATAAACAGACATCCTGTTGATCTTTGGTTAAGAAAATACCTGTTGTCCCTTATGTTTGGACACGTAGAAAATATCATTAACTTTTTTTTTATTCAATTTAATTCAGATTAAGCATGGTGCTGTCGAAAGAAGAAAGGATTTACTTCTTTTTCTGGGCTATGCTAAAAGAGAATATGCGCTCAATGAAAATCACATACGCAACACACTTGATTGAACGCATAAAGAGTGATTGTGAAAAAGTTGACGGCAATGTGTAGTTATTGCATCGAATTCACGTGAATCTTCCAAAGCGCATCAAACATTGCATCACAAATGATGGACATCATACTGAAAAGGGTTATTTGTTAATATTCCAGTGTTGTATCCTTAAAGAGGTTAAAACGGACAAAAGGTGGTACTCGAGTGAAGGAACAGCGTAGATGAAACAAAATGAGGTTTATTGTAAAAGAGAATACACTGCTGAAAGACAGGGAATCGGTTTTCAGCCTAGTAATTTCCGAAGCAAGGATATCTACCAACCGCTCCACGCGGACAGATGTGGTACAAAGCCGAAGTCTTGGCTAAATATTGCACGTTTAAAACGGGATCAGCTAGCTGTTCCCCACGACGAGAGACTGCCCTTCGACATAGCTTCGTCTGGGGATCCTTTCTGCCGGGAGGCAAAGTGTTTGACCAACACAGCTGGAAACGAATCTCCAACTCTAGACTAATTCCCGAAGCAAGGTTATTTACGTTACCCAACTGCGAGTCAGGATGTGGCACAAGGCCATTTTTTAATGCGGGGCATAGCCTCGTCAGGGTTCCTCTCCGTCCGAAGGCAGAGAGTTCGACCAGCTTAGTTGCAGACGAATCTCCAACTAATTCCCGAAGCAAGGATATTTTCCAACCGCCACACGCGGTCAGATGTGGCACAAGGCCGATTTTAACGTGAGGTATCCAAGCCCGTAGGCTCGGGCAAAAATTCCCCGTAGACCCCGTAAAATACGGGGTCGAGTAGCTGTCTACCACCCCAGACGAGACTGCCTTTTCGTTCCTCTCTGTCCGAAGGCAGAGAGTTCGTCTAGCTTAGCTAGAGACGAATCTCCAACAAATTGGTGAAGCAAGTCCCCAGGTATATCATGTGCTCCCGATAAATATATACTGATATAGTCAGTCAACATAGGCGATAGGGAAGTGGGACATCACACTGCAACATCCAGTTAAATAAAATAAAACATTAGGGACACCATATATATATAAATGCCCATTAAGAAATTGTTTTTCTGATCAATCAAAATTCGTAAATAATTATATAGGCCACACTACAACATGCTTGACACGCAGACTTAGTCTACACCTTTCTGACAATAGCTTAATTAGATCTCATTTAAATATTCATGGAGACCTACCGGACACTATTCGGAACATATTTGTCGACAACAGTATTATAATAGAATCTTCTACATGCAAAAAAGGCTAAAAATAATGGAAGCCTTATTAATAAAAACAAAAAAAAACAACAGTTAATAATATTAACTTTGAACATGGACATAATATCTTGACCGTGTTTTGAAACAAAAAAATGAAAACATTTTATAAAACATACATACAACAAACTATTTCTAATTTTAACAGTTAAAATATAATCCTTGAAAATGGCTTAATTTATAGCCGAAAGCGCTCGGATAAAAAGAACATTCGGATAGTTTATATATAATTTATCATCCGAAAAGAAAGAAAAATATTAGATCGCATGAGTAATTGTATAAAATCTAAATAAAAGCCCCTTGTCTGTCGTTTTCAATGAAATGTGCATGAAAAAAGGATTGCTGCCTAAATACACACACACATTATATGAAAGTGTGGAAAAATTTTCAAAAATTCCACATTTTCATCATACCGTCGGATCTACATCCACACATTGGCTTACATACTGTCTACTGGAAATACAAACCCGAATTCACTTCACAACATGGAAGACTTCAAGCTCATACGCAAATATAAGAACCTACTAATTTCCACGTACTCCTAAAATTTTTTCCACATTTTCATCATACCGTCGGATCTACATCCACACTTTATATATATATATATATATATATATATATATAAATATATATATATATATGAATAATAAAAGCAAAAGACGCTATAAAATGTAAATAGAACAGATATGTGAAAGGAAAGAGGAAACCTACAAGATCTCAAAAATATACCAACGATACTCAATGTTCCGAGTTTCGACAAAAATCAGCGCAGTTTGGACATGTAGGAAATCTCATTAGCAATTTTTCTTTTTTACCTTCACAGATTCAACATGGTTTTGTCGAAAGAAGACTAAATTGACTTGCTCTGGGGTACGCTAAAGGCGATTGGGGTACTCAATGAAAATCACAAATGCAACAAGCTTAATTGAACGCATAAAGATTGATGACAATGTGGAATTATTGCATCGAATTCATGTGCATCTTGCAACGAGCATCAAACTTTGCATCACAAATGGTGGAAATCATATTGATGATGTTATTTGTTAATATTCCAATTCAATAAGATGTTGCTGAAAATTTAATTTCTTTAAATATTCATTTTTGCCAATCCGTCCAGACTTTTGAGACACCCGGTATATCGAATTCTCTCTTTTCTCTTTTAATGTCCACTTACTATATTTATTGTTATTTTGACTTTTATGTTTTATTCGGAATGTTATCGCATATTTTCTTATCTTCCTACGCGCACGATCGTGAATTTAAAAGAAATATACATATATATATATATATATATATATATATATATATGAATAGTGCATATTTGGGGAGCAGTTTTTCATTCCTGTAAGTTTGCTTGATGACAAGCAACAAATCTTAGATTAAGATTGTTTCAAATTTCATTTTTTTCATCACTCAGCCCGTGGTATGTGCGGGCGGGTGGAGGAACGAATAGAAAGCAAGAATGAAAAATCAAAGACTTCGGATTCCAGCCGTGTTCGTTACATTCACTTAAGCGCCAATATTCTTCGGAAAGAAATGGGTCTATCTCGTCTTCTTCAAGTGATGATGTAATTCGTAAGAATTGTATATAAAATCATTTGTATTTTTTTATTCTTTTAGTTCAAGCAAGGCAATAAAGCCACTAAGAAAGAAGAGATTAGCGAATGTGAAAGGATAAGAGAAAAAGAAGACGTGTGTTTTGGTTTGGTTTGTTTTGTTTTACAACATATCAACCTCAATATGTTATTTAATGCCGGCAACTTTTTTTTTCCAGGTAATATTTTTGTTTTATCATAAATTTCTGGTAATATTTTTTCCTAAAAAAATGTATAGCTAGTAATATTTAAAAAAATGTATTGCTGGTAATATTTTTTAAAATGTATTGCTGGTAATATTTTTTTTCAAAAACGTATTTCTGGTAAGTTTTTTTTCTTCAAAAAATTATTTCTGTTAATAATTTTTTACAAAGTATTTCTGGTATTAAAACCTATTTTTACACTTTCATAATTAAATCAGATGATTCAAATATACGTGGTCCGAATTATTTTTACTGTTCTGTTTTTTGGTATTAAATGGTAGTAGTGGATTTATATCATTTTATGGAAATCGCCCATAATTATCCAGTTAAATAGAGCACCATTACGGTTGTATAGTGCTACCTGTCTAACTTTAAACAGAAAGAAATGCAACACTGGAGATAATATGAAGTTGGAAAGCAATTATTTTTATACTAAATTTAATCTAAACCAAGACACGACTTCCAATCAAATACGACTTTTGCTGTATGAATTGTCATAATGAATCCAATTAGGCATCTACGCAGACGACACTACTATTTACTCCTGTCTGGATAGTAAATCAGGCATCGCTGACAAACTAACATGGCCGCTGGTCTCGAAAAGGACCTCCAATCTATAGTTGAATGAGGAAGCAAATGGCTTGTAAACTTTAATTATTCTAAAAGGAAACTGCTCTCATCTCAACGTAAGCATCTCTCTGTGCCTTCTCGGTCTCACGTTTTCCACTGACCTGAATTGGAACGACTATATTGAATCAATAGCTTCTTATACCGTAAAGAAAGTTGATTCTCTGTATCGCCCCAGAAGGTTTTTTTCGACTTAGTCCAGCCTTCAAATTTACAAATCTACCATTCGTCCTTGCATTGAATACTATTGCCATATATGGTCTGGTGTCCCAGCTGTCCATCCAGAGACGGATATGTAATATGATAGATACTGATCTGGCATCTCGTTTACAGTCACTTTCTCAGACGTGCTGTAGCTTTCCCCTGTCTTATTTAACAAATATGTTCATGGCAACTGCTCTGACGATCTGCTTTCACTGGTAATGCATCTGCATGGATTTAAGCACGCTACTAGTCTGGCATCTTGTTCCCACGCTTTCACAGTCGAAACGGTTAAATGCAGTCCTCACTTCTACACAAACAGCTTTTTATGTCGAACTTTCCGCCGGTGGAAGTCCCTTCGTCGTACTTGCTTCCCTGATAGCTATAATCTTCGACTAGTCCAATGTAATGTCAATCGACATCTTCCTGTGATTTGGTCCTTATCCCCGTCCTTCTCTATACCCTTTCCTCAAGCATCCCTCTTTACTGTTCACTCTTGCACTCACTCTACGTAACCCCTTGCGTGCTAGTGGCACTCCGGCCGAACTTGGTGTGAAATACTAAAAAACAATAAAAAAAATGTGATACGAATTAAATATATAATATGTGGATATGGAGGATAAATATAATTTTCCCATTCATTTGAACAAGTTAAGATTATAATGACCAAAGAAGCATGCGGGCTGGAGCGTATTCCACAATACATCTGGTCTGTGGGAAAAAGCATTCTGAGTAGAATACGTTAGGTATACAAACTATATTAGCTGTAAAGTTAAGAACTCGTGGAACTGACCTGCAAATTTGTCGTGGAAATAAAAACAGTTAAGCGAGAGATTGCGACGTTGGTAAAAATAGGCTGCGGAGAGCGGAATAAGTAATGACCAATTCCCCAACAACGTGTAAACTATTTGGAAGTCCGTCGAGAGTAATTATTGCCTAGATATGGCAGTAACCCTCCATTTCTATTTTCAAATCTAATTTATGACTCATTTAAAGATACGATATGTAGGTATATATATATATATATATATATATATATATATATATATATATGAAAAAATTGTTTCGGTTGAGCTCTTCGGGGAGAAAAGTGAATTTGTAAACATTGACTATTACTTCTGCTGATGTAAGACAAATCGAGTTCGCCGGTCACTGGCGTGATTGTCTAAAAATAAATACGTCTAAATTCACCTTCATCCCTGCCGTGCAACAAAGGCTTAATCGTAAAATCAGTCGTGTTTCGATCCCAGCTAGCGGCAATCGGATGTCCAGCAACACACTTATGAGCTGTGAAACAGCAAATTAATCTGTCTGTGGATGACAATATACATATTGTATATATTGTAACACCAATATTTTCCAAATAGTGTAAAAGTAAAATTGTATCTTAGAAATGATTAAATATATCTTACTGGAATTCTCATGTTTTTATAACAGTATTGGCATCAACACTGAACACAGGTTTCACGTCCGACTTCATCTTCAAGTCTTTTTTCACTGCTCTTTGGACTGAAACTCATGTCTCACGTGCCAAATGTCTCTTGAATTGAATATTGTAACCTCTTGATCCGCTTTACGTCTCTGCTGCCGCCTTTTTTATAAACTTATTCACCGTTCCCTTGATGGTTCTTGAATGTACGTTGAAAATGGAAGCCAGAATATGAATGTTGGTGCTATTACTGAAGACTTGAATTATCTTTTGCTTCTCACCATTTCTCATTTGGGAATACGGCGAATGGTGCCAAAATGGTTAAACGTCTTAACTCATTTTAGTGGTTTCTAGATATTAAATATTTCGCTGGATGGACAATTATGCTGTTACCCTTGGTGTGAATGTGTATATTATATATATATATATATATATATATATATACATACATATATTCAAAACCTGCGGAGGGTCGTTTTGGGACCCTGTGGCACTCAGTGCACCAGGTCTCTGTATTCGTCCCTTTAAAAAGTGTGGCTGGTCCTGCACGAAACCTTCACCAATATAATCAAATGTCATGTGTCGGCGTCGGGCTCTCAGTTTCTAGAAACTGATCTGCTTGACCCTCATACGTCGAATTCGACGGGAGAGTCGATGATATATATATATATATATATATATATATATATATTTAATCCTCCTCATAAATAAATGGATTGCTCTACTATTATTACAGTACGGTATAATATCAATATTTAAATTATACAACGGTAAATTTTCAGTCAGCACTTGACAAATGCATTGTGCATGAAACTCAGAGGCGTGCGACTGGCTAGGAAATGTATTATTATTATACATCGATGATATATATATATATATATATATATATATATATATATATATATATATATTGTGATGATGGTCTCGGAGGAGATCGAAAGTACTTGGCTTCGCAAAATCTATTTGGAGATTTTGAACTTAACATCACGAAACTCTTTAGAGAACTTATTTAATGAAACATTCTTGAATGAAGATTTGCTGTCTAAACATACATATTTTAAATTACATGATCCAGCAACTAATCATGATACCAACATTTGGCAATTTAAGTGTTGCCCTGTGAAAAGCAAATCATAATGGCAAATAAAATTTAAGAACTTCCAATAAGAAGCACAGCAGATCCGCGACAAACGTAAACAGTTTACAACACCTGAACAGTTTCAAGAAATTCTACATAGACTTGTAGAAATCGCCAGTATATCCGAAATACAACACCGTCTGAATATTAACTAAAAAAATTTAATAAACTATATAAATGGATCTGTCCATCTTCAAAATAACAAAAAAAGATTCATAAACATCTCTAACTACGAATTAACAGAACATCAAAAAGAATTTCTCAAAATTGGACATGTCATCTTTACAAACAATACAAGAGATTGGACAAAAAACAAATTGAAATGTTATATTAAACCATACAAAAATTTAAAGAACATCAACTAATTAAAACATGCAGAAATTCGTGATCTGCTTTAAACCGAAGCAATAAATGACTGACACGACAAAGGGAAAAATCTTCCAAGTTCCTAGCAAAACAATTAAAAATGGCTGCTAAGAAACCATGTAACTATACTCATATAAATTTTTTTTTTAAAAAACGGATAAAAATCTATATATTTGTTGTATTAAATAAATCTGATTATAACTGCAAATTAAAGAAAAATACCAGACTCATACGAATTTTTAAAAAGTCAACAAACATCGTCCTAACCAAGCGAAATTAAAAATTAATAAAATGATCCGAACCAGCAGCACAGAACAGGACAACTTATGTATGGAAATATAAAACTACACGAGACAATCTTCATTCTCCGTCCCATCATATCCCAGATCTGCAGTTTACTCCTGTTACTAATTAATTCAAACCATCAACCAACTCATTATAACATACATGAATAATAAATACAGTATTATATCAGTTCATGAAACAATCCAATTCGTAAAAAAAAACACATAAACCTAAGAAAGAAGCCATAGCCTCACTTGATGTTGAAAGTTTATTTAACAATGTCGCTGTTACAGAAACGATTGATAGAATTATGAAGAATATTTACACCAATCCATCTCCCCCTCCATAAAAAATTAAACCAAATATGACCATCAAATTAAATAATATTAAGTACAACTAGATGACGTTTCAAGAGGTGAACGTCAGTGTTACTTTCAATTTTACGTAATTCAGACGATAGTTTATCCATCGCACCCTATATATATATATATATATATATATATATATAAAGATATTTTCATGTTTCTACGTTCTGTTTATCGATACAAATATTTAAATAAATGCTCTGTTTATAATAAACAGTATTAACGATATTTACCGGCCTGAATGTCCGAAAATTTTCATAGAAAATATGCGGCCTCCGACAGGAATCGAACCTGTCTCCTATCTGGAACCGCCTATATAGCCTGACGTTCTTTTACCGATTGAGCCACAGAGGAGCGTTTCGGTTAGCAAGGTCGATTTTACTGTTTTTAAACCACAATTCTCCATGATTTTCTCTCGAACATTCATATCTGCTCGATGCGTATCCAAATGTAAACAAATGACGTCACACATTATGAAATTGACAAAGTTCAACAATTATTTTAAGACCATTTTTATGTTTATACGTTCTTTTTATAGATACAAATATTTCAGTAAACGCTCTGTTTATAATAAACAGTATTAAAGGCATTTACCGGCCTGAATGTCCGAGAAATTTTCATAGAAATATGCGTCCTCCAATAATATATAATGTATGCATGTTTGAGGAGAAAACTATGCTTGATTGTAATATGTCTTGTTTAGGACTATTTTACTTTTAGCGTCAAACTCATTTGCCCACGATATACCGTTTCCCATACTATCGCGTACTACTTCGATACATCTGTGAAATTTTTCAGGTGTTTTTTTTTTCTCTCAGCATAATTATCGATTTGCCGCTTTTTCGTCTTGACCGGATGGCCATCTTTTTTTCTCCCTCATACTCCGCCACATCAAAATGTGCTTGGTTGGTGAATGCAATTATTTCTTAATACACTGCTTTTGGCGTGCATCTTCGGCTATGTACTTTCGCATTTTGGTGTCGCACTTTCCATGCTCTCGTCTTCTTTCCAGCGGATAGCACTTCCCAGATATTTAAATTCCTGCATTTGTTTGATTTTGGTAGGTCCGATTCGCAGTTCGCACATTGGGCCCATCTTTGCGCTAACAACCATAAATTCTGTCGTCTTGTAGTTTATGTTTAATGCTTTCTTCCCGCTTTCCTTCATTACCTTCTGTAAGAGATTTTATAATTTTCTTTTCGTGTCTACTATCAACACACTCTCATCCGGTTATCTTATATTTTTTAAAATGTAGCCGCCATTTAATGAATCCTGGTTGGATATCTAATTCTCTCAGAATCGCTGCACTGTATAGGTTCGAATAAGTCCGACGAGAAGAATGTCTTACATCCGTTTCTAATTTTGTATATCTGCTGAGCACTTTTTTTGTCCGTAAACTGCCAGTCCCTTTCATTAAATTTTTTTCCGGATTCTTAGTAAATTTATTTTCAAATGGACATTCAGCGTAAGTGTTCAAACATGCAGTTTCGAAATTCTTTACTAAAATTGAATCATTTTAATTATCAAGTTTCATCCAGAGGCTCTACAAACCTGACACGAGATGATTAACAGATCAATTCCTTTTTTTTCATTTTATTTTTCCCAACTGCTTCCCCCCAAACGACATCACAATATAAGATTTGAATATTTGAAAATTTCAACGATTCACCATTGGCCATGAGCAAATAATTTCCGCTTGATAATTAAATAATTAAACCCGATTCGACAATTAATAAAATATTGGAAGAAGATTACATCCGCTTTCTTCCTTCTTCATTTTTAGCATGCGCCAGTTGTGTAGTGAATAACTGGTCGGAATGGGATATCGGAGAATATTGTTGGAATCCCATTGAATCACTTTCAATAACGCGCATATAAAGAGTAATACAAATGTAGAAGAATGTGTAACTTTTATAGACTATGCAAAGTCCTTCGACAAAGTACGACAGAAAGATCTGTTACAGCTTCTTAGCAACCTTGACATATTCAGGAAAGACATCAGAATAATCAAAAGTCTCTGCTGGCAGCAAACCGGCTGTATACAGATAAAAATAGGTTCAGCAGATATACAAAAATAGAAAGGGATGTAAGGCAAGGATATGTCTTCTCACCGGACTTGTTCAACCTATACAGCGTGAAAATTCTGATAGAACTGGAAATCCTACTTGGCGGCCACAGTCTTAGCAGCATAAGATATAGAGATGACGCAGTGTTGATAACAGATACAGAAAGAAAACTACAAAACCTACGCCGATGGTAGCGAAGGAGAGTGAGAAGTATTTACTAAGTGTCATCCATCTTTTTGAATATCTGATGTTTCAGTTAATTCCCTTTAGTAACTTAAGTCTCCAAGTTTTTCTTTCCTCTGCAGTATCCAGGTATTGAACTCACAACTCTTTGGATCGAGTCACTTTTTGAATTACTCAACCAATGAATAACTGGTCGGAATGAGATACCGGAGAGTTGTGTTGGAATCCCATTGAATCATATTCAATTACGCGCATATAAAGAGCAACTCAAATGCAGAAGAACGTGTAACTTTTATGGCCTATTCAAAGTCGTTCGAGAAAGTATGACAGAAAGAACTGTTACAGCTGCTCAGCAACCTTGACATATTCAGGAAAGACAGCAGAATAATCTAAAATCTCTGCTGGCAGCAAACCGTTTGCATACGGAAAAAAATAGGTTCAGCAGATATACAAAACATAGAAAGGGATGTAAGGCAAGGATATGTCGTCTCACCGGACTTAATAAACCTATACAGCGTCAAAATTCTGATAGAACTGGAAATTCTACTAGGATTCATCATTGGCGGCCACAGTCTTAACAAACTGAGATATAGAGATGACGCAGTGCTGAGATCAGATACAGAAGGGAAACTACAAAATTTACTCTGACGGTAGCGAAGGAGAGCGAGAAGAAGGAACTAAGCATAAACTACTATAAGACAGAATGCATTGTCACGAGCAAAACGATAAGCCCAAAATTAAATTTACGGGCCGGGTACAATAACATCAATCTCTTTCCTAGTGGAGAGTCGCAAGCTATTTTCTATTGATTATAACTTTTTATTTTCTTCTTGATACATTGCAATGTTACCGCTATTGAATTTACTGAATTTAAAAAAAAATTAAAAAAAACTTATTTCAGGTTCATTGCAAACTTTTTTGCCTTTCATTAGGAGTGGAAATATACGGATTTCATCTGATTATTCGATTCGCCTTATTTGCATATATTTACATACTCATTTGCATATAATTTGCATATAAGATCTTAAATTTCAACATTTAGCCAGGTTTTAATGGAGCATGTTTGCAAAACAGTTGAAAAGATACCTGCGAAATGAAAGCACACACACACACACGCGCACACACGATAGAAAATAGCATTTCTTATTAAATTACATGTTCCCGGATCAAAAGTATGTAATGCCCGGGGGTGTGATCATATACTCTCCAGCCGGAACGTTTGGGGGCAACCCTTCAATTTTGTATTTTTTCAAAGTTAAAGACAAACTTTCATTTAATCCAGTGTATTTGCTTTTTTTTGTTTTTTGTTCTTCTCTAGGTTCCTCTGATTACCAAAAGGCCAAATTAGGATTCGTCTGTACTCAATACATTTTTATAAATTATGAATATTTTGTTCCAGGAACATTATATTTTTCACCATTTTCAGACCCCCCACTCTCAGTAGACATTTTGATATTACAAAAATGTTCAACTCAGTTAACTGCTAATATAGATTTTAAATGTCAATTCAGCAATGACTGATGTAAACCAAACATAGTACCTGTCGATATGTGTAGAAATTACTCCATTACCACAGTATTTTCAAACATTTTTATTCATTTTGAATAATTTTCCCAAAATGGTAGAATCAAAGCTGTTAAGCATTGAGTTGAGGGCAGACTTTTAAATTTTAATCAAAGAAGGCCACTCTCAAAGACAAATTGCCAAGAATTTGAAGATTTGTAGACATAGGCTGCAATGTTCGTTAAAAAGGCATTTACAAACTGGTGTAAACTTTGACAGAAATCGAATTGCCCTAAACCAGTAATTGATTATTTCTCCCATGACTGGTCCAGAACTGCTCAATCCTTACTTTCCAGCCTTGATTGAGATCAACACATTGAGCGGTCTTGTTAGGGAAGAATTTCTCACAGAGAGGCAACGTGAAAATTCTATTGCTACTCTATGGTTACTTCCTTTAGATATGTTACGTTCATTAGTTCCACAAGTTTAGGCCTTTAGATCTAGTACAATGACAAGCAACTTTCACGGGATCGAATTCCCTTCAACTTCCAAATGTAAGAAGAATGTTTCACTCAGAGATATTTTCCTTGTGAACTGAAGCTTTGTAGAATAAGCTCCCGCGTTTATGCTCCCTTAAAAATATGTTTTTACCCTCTTCATAGCAAGTCAATCATTATCTCCTTCTTCTCGAAGTCGTCACATAACAACATTTAATGTTAACACTCTACCTTGAGTGGTTCTTCTGCTGTGTACAGCCTTATGAGGCAGAAATACTTCCTGCACATACCTCATAGAATTACCCCGAGAAATACACCCCACATAATGGTATGACATTAGTTGCTCTTGTGCCTAGATCGAGCGAATCTTTTACCAATATTTGGGAGGAATTTCTAGGATGGATTTCTTCGAGGTGCTTCTGAGAAATATTTCGCTGCACCATATATCTGGTGTATGTTAGCAAATGCCATTTTAATGAGCATAATAAACGTTCTTTGATATCACTCCAGTCAATGTTCAATGCACAATTATTGAATATAAGACATTGATTAACACATTCCTAAATAACTTTTCATCTTAATAAGTCTGTCGTTTTTTAAGATGAATATATATTAGTTACACTTAACTTTTACTGTTTTAGCAACACTTTATTCAATTTAATTAAAAGAGAACGTCGTAATCCGATCAATATTAATGTTCCTATCGTTGCAAAAAATGCAAATGTTTGTCAATGAATACAGGTAAACAGGAAATGATTATGATATAAACGGGAAAGTAGCATTAAGGTTGATTTCTCGTTGGTGACACGAGCGCCATTAGTGCAGTGTTTCATCATCAGACATCTTGATAATTGCGTCGTATTTTAATTGATAAAAAGTGAAAAAAAAAATTCTTATAATACATTCTCTCAACTTTCAAGACTTTAATATCCAAAGATAATTCTCAAGGCTTCATTTACTAAACTAACTTCAAAAATGACCCTGCTATCATAATTTATTGGTAGATAGCAAGATTATATTATATATTACGCATAGGAATGTAAATAAGAAAAGCTATTATTCGTAATGAGTTATTTAAAAGTCACACGTGTTGATCGAAATGTTTATATTAAACAGTTTCTATAATGAAAACATTCTGAATTCACTGAAACTGAAACTATTTTTTTTTTAAACAATTTTCTTAAAAAATTCTCAAGTGTTCTTCTTTATCTCTGAGCCATGTCCATTCAGGATATCGGTGATTATGGATCTCCGCTATATTATATCTAGTGTGGCTCTTATATATTTTTTTCTCTTCACTAAGGCTCCGCCCTCAGTACCACCATAAATTCATATAAGCTTGTCAGGTAAATGGCCATCTTTTATGTCGCCTGCATTCAGTAGGCTCTGTAAGTGTTAAGTTTTCAATGCCATCCTTCCTCATTAGCTGTCCAAGGAATTTCAACTGTTTTTCCTGATTTTGAGTATGTGTTCTTTCTGTTGGCATTTTCCTGAAGACTTCCTTTATGCATAATTTTTTCCGTCAATCGAATTTTCAATTACCAGGAGATAACTGACATCCATTAAACATGGCACGTGGAACTAGAACCGTCTACCCCAGTGAGCGAAGTAAACGGTTCAGTTCGACATTCCCACCACCTGAAGAAGGCCGGAACGTACAACGGCCGAAACGTTGTAATAAATATGGCGACAAAGATGAGGACAATAGTTCAAATAATGTAAATAGTGATATCACTCTTTCTGATCTTCCTTCCAAACATTTTGTTTAAGGTAGTGTAAAAAGTTAACATTTTGATAATATCATTAGCATCCATTCTACTTTCTACGATCCATTTTAGTCGGTACTGCCTTCGGCAAGTCTTCCAGTTACATTGTTCTTGGCACAGGTATTTGTGAATTTGTAGCATCGATCTATAGAGTTTAAAGAATGTCTTCTTGAAAACCTAAATGATTCATTCAATTGAAGTCATTTTTTCTCAACTCATCATTGAAAATGGCTTCAAATAGATGATAATTTAGGCATTTCTAAACGCATTGTACCCTATGCATGGCATCCATATTAGAATTTAGGTTAGTCGGGGATATGTAAATACATGAATAGTCATAACACATAAGAGCTGTTAAACTGATAGTCAAAAATCTATATTCACTCTTGTGTTCAATCATTTCACGCCACGCAAGGCAATAAAGTCACTAAGACTTAAGGGGTTTACAAACAGTGGGAAAATATGAGGTAAGGAAAAACGCTATTAAGAAGATAGGACGATTAAATGAAAGGAATTAAGAAGACAGAAGATAACGACAGACTTCGCCTTTACATTTTTAGAGATCAAAGTTGACTGCAAAGCAATAGGAAGAAATAAATTTTGAAGAGCATGAAGGGCGAGATAAGAAAATGTTAGTATCGAACTTATGGATACATCTAGCTATTTCATTTGTGAAATGATAAAACCTATCTGCCAATCTATCGGTCTTAAATTTGCAAAATTTAGATGACAAGGATGAAAACTAGGAACAATTGCCATGAAAATATTTATTGCAAAGGCATACGGAAGATACGTCACGGTATTGGGGGGAAATGACTGAATACGATATGCCATGTTAGAACCGATAACATTGCAGATTCTTTGAATTTTATCAAATAATCACTAAGTAAACAGAATAAGTACCGGACCAGACACGTTAACAATATTAAATTCATGGTCTAATGGAAATTTATAAATAGGTAAGATATATTATCAACTCGTCTTTGAAAATCAAATAGATGATAATTTCGGCATTTTTAAACGTATTGTACCCCATGCATGGCATCCGTATGATAATCTAGGTTAGACGAGGATATGTAAATACATGAATAGTGATGACACATAAGAGCTGTAAAACTGATAGTCAAGAATCCATATTTCTGTTGTGTTCAATCATTTCACGCCAAGCAAGGCAATAAAGCCACGAAGACTCAAGGGGATTACTAACAGTGGAAAAATATGAGGTAAGGAAAAACGCTATTAAGAAAAGAGGACAATTAAAGGAAAGGAATTAAGAAGACAGAAGATAACGACATCCTTTGCCTTTACATTTTTAGTGATCAAAGTTGGCAGGAAAACAATAGGGTGAAATAGATTTTGAAGAGCGTGAATTGCGAGAGAAGCAAATGTTAGTGTCGAACTTATAGATACATCTAGCTATTTCACTTGTCAAATGATAAGACCTATCTGCCAATCTTATTATTAGTCTTAAATTTGCATAGGTGACAAAGAGGAAAACTAAGAACAATTGCCATGAAAATATTTATTGAAAAGGCATACGGAAGATACGTCACGGTTTTGGGGGGAAATGACTGAATACGATATGGCATGTTAGGATCGATAATATTGCAGATTCTTTGCATTTTATCAAATAATCAAAATAGACAGAAGAAGCAGCAGACCAGATACGTTAGCAATATTCAATTCATGGTCTAATGGAATATTTATAAATAGGTAATATATATTCTGGCGAGTAAAACATGCCGAGCATGACACAGTAAAAAAAAAGTTTCCTTGCAGCAGAAACAATAATTAAATAATTGTTTCAGATTATATCTCTTCAGACTTTGTAAAGGTATGAAAAATATTAATCATATAAAGGAACGTGTTACTATGAATCAATTAAATTATAATTGCTTCGTCCTTCGTAAGAATCTATGGGAGTCATCGCATTTCAAAATATTTTACATAAACCGCGATATCATATGTTGCATATATTCTTCTTTGATATCGCATTGCTTTACAGGTCGTGGACGATTATGGCTCTCGAAAATTCCTATAAATTCTATATTTAATATATAAGATACAGAATTATCAATATAATTTAAATTATTCTTTCTGTTTGTTCTCATCTTGATTATTATAGATGTTATTTTAGGCATAACGTTACAATCAAATACACTCGTGTGTATATCTATCTGTGTTAATATAAGATATCTGTTGATTATAATGGTATTATTGCCCCTCTGGTGTCGGGCACTTTTCATGGAAATAGCGATAGAGCAGTGAGAGGCTTGACACATCTTGTCTATCGAAGACGGATTGCAGGGTGGAAAATATTTTGTCACTCACAAGGACTCTAAGACGCTTTTGGATTCTTACCGAGACTGGAAAGTGAGGACTGCCCAAATATGACAGCAATACTCCACTTTTGGCCTGATTTGCATTTTGTAACGGTAACGATGATTCAGGTACATTGATCCTTCTGAACAAGTGCATATTGTTACAGTACTTGAAACATTGATTGTAGTCAAGGACAATACATGACAGGAACAGATATACCATTTATTATAGATGTTATTTTAGGGATAAGATTATAGTCAAATACGCTCAGGTGTACACCGATTTGGTCTATATAAGATATCTGTTGATTATAATGGTATTATTGTCCCTGTGATGTCGGACTCTTTCCATGGATATAGCGATAGAGCAGTGAGAGGTTTGACACATCTTGTCTGTAGGAGAGAGTTTTCTGGGTAAAAATAATGTGACACTCACAAGGACTCTGAGACGTTTTTGAACTCTTATCGAGACTGGAAAGTGAGGGCAGCCCAAACATGACAGTAATACTCCATTTAAGGCCTGATTTGGATTATATAACGGTAGAGGATAGCACAAGGATTCAGTTACTTACTGGAGTGGTACAGGGAACCCACTATTTTTCCTACATCTCTATCGATAGATCGTATGCATAAGTTTCACTCGAAGACAGTGTGGTGTTACAGGCCGAATATTTTTCTCAAAGCACAAAGCCACCCCCCCCCGCCGGGCGGACATCCATTCATTGTAACTGCTGGTTTAATCAGATATGATGGAATATAATCAGTTTGGGTTTCAAGTCATTGAAGGTAATCAGCCAGTTCTTCCTTCTATCCTATTTTAAAGCTATTTCGATGGTAAGATCAGCTGCCAAACTCTGTTCATCCAGCGCAGAAGTTCTCAACCAGAGTTCATATCAAGCATGGGCTCCAATATAACAGAATGGGAGCCCGCACACAATATAGCAAATTGGGGGCCATGGTGATATTTTCGTTGTTCATAGAGTAATTTTAGTCCCAAACGGTCATTAGACATATCTCGTCTGTCGGAGACGTATTGCAGTCTGGAAAACAATTTGTCACTCACAAGGACTATGAGACCTGTTTGGACACTTATCGTAAATGGATAATGAGGACCGCCCAAATACGACAGCAATACTCCATTTTAGGCCTGATTTGCCTTTTGTAACAGTCGAGGATAGCCCGATGAATCAGGTACTTTGATCTGTCTGAACAAGTGCATATTGTTACAGTACTTGAAACATTGATTGTACTCAAGGATTATACATGACAGCAACACATTTAGCAAACACTTTATTAATTTTAACGCCTCCAAAACTAAACACATCTCCATTAATTATACGAGAGACCCTCTCTGGAACTCCATCAGTGTGGCTGATGCTAAACTCCAAGGAAGTGACTCGTTTCGCCTTCTATGTCTAACTTCTCGGGTGACGTGGAAAGACTATACTGAATCCATTGCTAGATCAGTTGCTGAATAATTTCCCTCTCCAGAATCTATCCTACGTGTCTATAAGTCTACAATCTGTCAATGCTTAGAATATTGCTGCCACATATGCTTCGGGGCACCTAGAGGTCTTAAAATAAAATCCAAAAGAAGAATCACTAATATTATTCGTCCTGATCTGGTGGCTCCGGTTCAGTCATTTTCTTACCGTTGTAAGGTTGTCTCACTGAATCATTTTTAAAAAATACTTCCATGAAAATTGTTCGGATGAGATCTTCGCTATGGGAAGCGAGACTTGATGGATTTCAGCGCAGTACTAGACTGGCGTCGACATCTAATCAATTTACAGATCCGAGCTGTATCCCATTTCCTTTTGTTTCAGCCAAGAAAATAAATTTCAAGTTTAAAGAATTTGTCTGAAAATGACACGTATAACGAAATATAACGGATTTTATTTTTGAACGAAAAGTCTACTGCTATATACTCTGACGCTGCGAATAGACTTACCTGAGAACGTCAACGAGTTCACAAACTTTCTAATGCAAATCTTGACGACAAGACCCCATTTTGTAGTTTTTGTTTGTTTTGTTGTTGTTGTTTCACTGTAAATATCATTTATTCTTCCTAAGTGTGTTAAGAGATGGGTACTAGTTACAGGAGTGGTCTCCCTTGACAAAAACAAAAAAAACTGTCTCGGCAACAGCAAGTTTTTTTTTTCTTTCAGTGGGTGATATCCCCAACTTCATAGGTAAATAAATTATCAATCAATAGTAGTCTTCGACTACGTTTTTCCTAAAGCAAAAACTCTTTTAACGAACTTTCAGCTTGTCTTCGTTCAATCGACACTAAAACATCAAACAGAAAAATTCAGCTTTCTAAAGAGAGACATTTTTGTGTGTCAACTGAAAACCGTCGCACTGACACCAGCTTTCCTTTTCCCTTCAGGAAATTTACTTTCGGTAATATGGTTTTAGTTCCAGCATCTTTCATTGAACTGACATAAACATATACAAGTGTGTGTGTGTATATATATATCTATATATATGTATGTGTGTGTATGTATGTATGTGAATGTGTGTGTGCGAATGTGTGTGTATTATATTACACATAATAAAATGTCCGTGCGCATGAGGTTTTTATACTGAATAAGCGAAATGAAATATATTCGTCCTTTTCTATGACTATATATATATATATATATATATATATATTTGTGTATTTAGGCAGCAATCCTTCTTTCATGCGCATTTCTTTGAAAACGATAGATACGGTGCTTTTATTTAGCTTTTTTATACAATTTCTCATGCAATCTATTATTTTTTTTTCAGATGATAAATTATATAAAAACTGTCCGAATG
>OZ038497.1:89654788-89714788 GCA_964036315.1 Acanthosepion esculentum | reverse complement strand
ATCGTATTAAATGAATTACTTCTTTACCGTCTCCCTTCTCTCTGTTTGACAGACACGTAACCCAGTGATAGAATGTTAATGTTTCCATAATGAAATCCAAACTCGACTCTCACCATGGTCGATTTGACAAGCAGGTGACTAAATTTAACCAGTGTATGATGGCCACCGAGGATCTTGAGGACTGGTGAAAGCGATCTCTAAATATTTTGTGGTAAACAGACGCTTAGAAGCAAGCGAGCCATAGTGGCTTGCATCTGGTGCAAAGAAAAATAAGTGTTTTACCTCAACGTGCGGCAAGTGGCATCGGAATATTGTTCCTTGAAAACAGCATTAACTTTTTTTTGTACTGCTTAGCATGGTTTGACACATAACGAGTCGTGTGCTGATTGGTCGGACTGGTGGAGGTTATTGGCCTAGGTAACTGAGAACAAAAGCGCAGAATGTTGATTGGTTGGACGGCCACAGTTTTGGCCTGATAATGTTTACCTGGGTTGAACTAGCGCAACCCATCCCTGAAATTAGGATAGTTTAGTTTTGGGGGGTTTTATGATTCTTTATTTATTTTTATTTTTTTCCCCAGTAAACTTAGCTAGGGTGTGTTTGCTCATTGCCCCTTGTTAGGTGGTCAGTGATGTCAGTTCTCTGGTGGATGCGGGGCGCCTTTCGTTTCGTGTGTGTTTTCCTATTTGTTGTTGTGTCAGAATAAGTGCATGTTTGTGTGTGTGCTTGGGATGGATCAATGTTTTTCTATATTTTTATAGCCCCCGCATCGATTTCGTCCAGGTAACTGATATTTCTGCCACATTTAAGTTTTGTGGGTTTTTTTTTTATTACTAACATGATTTTGTTTAGTTACATGCAAATAGTTTATAAACATATTGTACATAATCATTGGGGATTTTTTAACTTGTTTTTTATTTCACCCCCGCCCCCCACAGACAACGATTTGTACATATGGGGATCTATTTAGGATTTTCTTTGAGAAAATGAGGTATTTTGGTGGATGTAGTAAGAAAAATAAGTATGAATGTGTTGTTTTGGTGGTAGGAATATTGTATTGTTTTGACTGGGTCAGTGGTTGTGGCTAGCTAAGTTTTAAAATTAAGACAGATGATGACCGTCCTTCCCCAATCCCCCTTTTCTAGGCCTTGTGCCACATTTTCTGTATTTTTTACAGAAATAAATTTTGTTGGCCTGATAAAAGAGGGCTGACGCGGTGAGAACGCAGAACAGTTTTACATTTGTTGACCGGTTCACAAAGGGTGTGATCACGCTTTTGAAAAAGGGCAAGGGTGTTGGGCTGGATTTAGATTACCTTAGGCCCATAACACTGTTAAACAAAGAGTTAAAAATTTTTAACCAATATCCTGCAGGAGCGTTAGCAGTCAGTTACCGAGTCTCTGTTGTGTCCTGAGCAGAATTGGTCTGTGAGGGCCGAGCAATTCAGAATAACCTGCATCTGATCCGCATGATCATAGAGGGTGTAAAAGACGACGATGCGTCCGCGCTGATCAATTTAGATCTGTCCAAGGCATTTGATAGAGTTGACCATCGCTACCTTGCTGCTGTCCTGCAGGCCGCCGGATTCGCACCCGACTTCTGCCGCCGGATTATCCTGCTGTATCGCACCCCACCAGGGCTGTGGTACAGGTAAAGGTCGACGTGGCCGTTCAGACTTGGCGTCGATGGAGGTTGTCCGTGAAAGGCAGGGCGGAGGCGTATGCCACGTACGTCCTATTGTCCTTTATCGCTTGTCTGTACTTCCTCTCTGTTAAGATCATAAGAAGGCACTCGAACGCTTGCTATCCTCCATTTTATGGAGGGGACTCAAACATCAGGTCGACAAAGAAGTCTGCGCACAACGCCCGTGTCATGTGGGTGCTAGTAATGCCACACTTGGCGAGTCACAAGCTCTCCTCGAGTCTGGCTTTCCTATGTCACTCGTTGACAGGAGATTCGATAATGGCGTGTATTGCAAGTGACCCCTTTTCTTTCCTTACTATCAGTTCCCCCGTATCTCGCGGATTTCCTTCGCGAATGTCGATATGCCTTGGCAGTCATTCCTCGGTCCAATGATCTTTCTCGCCCTAGGAGGGTCTTCTATCGTCATCTAGTGGAGGGTTTCGGGAAGGATCCTATACATGAGCGGCTCGACTTGTTGGAAGAGGAGTTTTGTTCTTTCGCGTCTCGGGCCCCAGCAGAGAATTATCTCAGTAACCTTGAGTTTTCGCTTAGCTGGCGACTGGCTAGGAATAGACTGCCTTTCAATGACAAGACTTTCATATGGGGCTTGGCGGATTTTCCAGACTGTGAACGATGCGACCTTGGTTTAGAAGAAACGGCTTCGCACGCCTTCTATCATTGTCCTCGGCTCCGCCCCCTATGGATGAAGATTAGAACTGATAAAAAAGCGCTTTAGCAAAAGGTTCGTTTGAACGGGGCTGGGCTTCCTTTTCTCTTTTATGTCAACCTAATTCACATCGGAGTGGTTTGTACCTAGGGGTGCTTTGTGTACCTAGTTAATGTGAGTAAGTGTTGTCCCTGGCCTGCTCCCGGCCACATTTTTGGTTATTGTTATGATCCAAGTTGCGATTCCCAACCTCCCCAGTTTGTGTTGTCCCCCTTTCACCTGGATGAGTCAGTCTTATATATTTCCCATGTCAGTATATATTTTCGCCTTTCCCTTTCGCTTAATGAGAGATCCCCTTGATTCTGTCATAGAGCAGAATACAGTGGTATCTTCTTTTTGAGGGTTGGACCGATCCTACTAAAATCAGTTATATTTATTTTGATTTGTTTTGAGTTTGTTTTGTAGCACACATCCTTCCCTCACATTGTCAATCATTAGATTTTTATGTATGGAATTTTTATTATCACATTTTTATATCGCAGGGTTCGTTTTGTAGATCCCTTTGAGAATATGCGGCATTATGGTATATAGAGGATTGTTTGATGACATGAGTTCTTAAGGTGAATGTGCGAAATGTAATGAATGAATGGGTCGTGAATCGGTTTAGTTAGGTATAAGATAGCCAGTGAAGACCAGCCTCAACCCATTCACCCTTTTCGGCCTTGTGTCATAATTGTATTTTTATGCAATAAATATCGCAGTTTTACATTTAAGGTGTGCGGCACGCAAGAATGGCGGATTGAACAAGCGGCGTCTTGTATGAAAGACGCCCGAGGAATAGAGGCCTTTTTTACCTACATATTTGTTATCATTTAAACCTTGAATGATGAAACAAACCAATTTGGTTTCAGATATAGATATATGGCAGATCTCTACGCGAGGCAATCTGATCGGGCTCGGTTAACCGAAATGGGGGTATTTTTCATTGGCGCCTATCTGCAATGGTAGGTGTTGCTTTTATAAACATCCTATTACCACATCTGACTGCGTCGTGTCTGCCTGTTTGAACCATGATAGACATAGTGGTGTAGTTGGACTTTAGTGGCGTGCTCTCCTTTCGATTAATAATAACAGTGATAATTACACGATTGTCTATCAGTAGGCCATCAGAAGAATCTACAATCATCAAGCAAAAACTACATCCAACGCCATTGTGAATAATTTGAAAAAAATCGATAATCTCAATTATTGTTAATTATTCAATTATAACTTTTTTTGCATGTCATACTGAAATAATCTTGCCGAAGGCAAAGAGATATTCAATTTTCTCTGAACTTTTGAGTCTTTTGGAGACTTTTTTTTCCTCGTGTCTTAGATTCCTTACTATTGTACCTAAATATTTCATTTTTCCGATAATTCTTTTCCAATTTCAGTCTGCTTTTAAATGGCGTCAATTTCGATGTTTTCGACAAAATCGAATGTATTAAACACTCTTAATCGACACAAGAAGTTAGTTCCCCCGGCTAAGACCCGCCATTCCACGCACATTTTTGCTAACCAACCTTAGTATTCCATTGATATGATGCAAAATTCACCCGACCAGCTTCTTCCCAAGAAACGCTCCTTTGTCTAACCGACTCCCAACCGTTTCCCGATCACTACAATCTTAACCTGCCTAGAACCTTTATCGTTATCTTTCCCACCGTTCATGGGTATGAAGATAAATTACATCCGCGTCCATGGGTATGACGATAAACTAAATCCGCGTCCATGGGTATGACGATAATCTACATTCGCGTCCATGGGTATGACGATAACCTACATTCGCGTCCATGGGCATGGCGATAAGCTACATCCGCGTCCATGGGTATGGCGTTAAACTACATTCGCGTCCATGGGTATGACGATAAACTACATTCGCGTCCATGGGTATGACGATAAACTACATCCGCGTACTGGATGTGGTGATAAATCACATCCAACAGAAAGGCTATACGTTTTTGGAAAAATAGTATTACCAGCTATACGTTTTCGAAAGAATAATGTTGCCAGCAGTGCATTTTTTGAAAAATGATATTACCTGCTATGCGTTTTTGAAAGAAATATTGTAACCAGGTATAAGTTTTTGGAAAAATAAGCAATATATTTTGGAAAAAAAAGAAAAGAACAATATATATTACCAGCTAAACATTTTTCGAAAAAGGAAAATATTACCAGGGATACATATCTGAAAGAAAATCATAACCAAAAATAGATTTTTTTGAAGGAAACTTTTTTACCAGAAATAGATTTTTTGAAAGACAAATAGTACCAGAAATTGATTGAAAAAATAATATTACCAACAATAAAAATTTTTGTCGGCATTAAATGACCCATTGAGGTTGATATGCCGTAAAACCAAACCAAACCTTTCCAACGTATTTCCCTGTAATCTGTGTCTCTTACAATGTAAACCTTTACTTTTACTACTGATCCCGAACCCATACTCATATCTGTTATGGTGTATGGGCCTTCTGCCCCTGGTCTAAAAGCAGTTTTTTTTGGGGGGGGGTTGAGGCTAAATTGAGCATTTTGATCTCAGAATTGCTTTAACGGGTTGTTTGATCTTGGATTAAATTTGTTTTAGAGTAATTTGAAAACGCTGATTCCGAATCCGTACGTATAATTGGTCGTCCAAAATTTAGCGTTTTTCACATGATTAAGGAGAGCTTCTTCAATATAGGATAGCCAAAGATGCATTCTAAAAGGTAAACAACATATTAAGAAACAGGAAAATGTCGTATGTAACAAGGAAAAGAGTGCCGAAGTGTAATGCAATATCGGTCTTTCTATATAGCAGTCAATGATGGGCAATCTCATCACAGTCTTAGAGGCTGGAGGTAACAGAATGAGTGGTTCTACAGAAAATCCTGAGAATCCCATGAACTGAACTTGTGAGTAACATGAAATTGTTTAGGAAAATAGAAACAAAGAACGGTAATGCTTAGAATCAGAAATAAATTTTGGATCTGCCGAAGACAAATAATGAGGAAAGTGTAAATGAACTTCTTTATTTGCTGTATCCGCTCAGGAGATAGACGATCGTGACTTTCCAGAACTTTCTGTCTCTTGTAGATATTAGTAAACATTTTCTTTCTGTTATTTCTCCTGAGCTCTAGTCTACCATACATTTATTCAAGCTCATTCAGTATGTTTTGCGTTGTCCCACTTGCCCTCTATCTGTCCCGTGAGTATCGGATTATCCCATCCCTCCTCATATGTCCCAGAAACCTCAACTGCCTCTTCCGGTTGTTATGCATTAGTTTCCTTTTTCTTCTCATTTTCTCAAAGACTTAATCGTTTACTCACATGTTCGGTCAGCCTCCTTCTGGGGAATCACATTTCTGTTGTTTCAAGTCTCCTCTTCATTTTTTAAGGAGATCGTCCAGCCCTCACTGCCATACAGGAAAACAGATATCATATAGCAGTTTAGTACTTATTTCTTTGTTTCTGGCGAAATTGTCTCATTTCTTCGGATTCTGCTTAGGTTTTTGAATGCTTCATTGCTTATCTTAATACGCCTTCGGATTACAGTTTCGCACTTTTACTTTCATATAACCACCAGGTATTTACATTTCTGCACTTGTTTGATTTGGTACCGATATTCGAAATTTGGGCTCATTCCTTTGTAACAACCATGCTTTCTGTTTTCTTGTAGTTGAAGTTTAATCCTTTCTTCTCGATTTTCCTCACTTTGAATATACGTCGTCAGTGATGTTCTGAATTGGGTCATTGTGCAGTTTCGGCTCTTTCAAACATCATACTCCCCTCACCAAGTCGACATCATCAGAGCTGATCAGTCTCTGATGCGCCCCAATCTACATAAACAGTCTGAAGACACTACCTTATATTATAGGCAAACCCTACGCCCTCTGTCACGCGTTTGATTGGAAGTTGACCAACAGCCAATCGCAATGGTTTAATTTTATTTAAGTTGTTTACGGGAACTTTTTACTTTTTATTTTTTTTATGTGGATACTCGTCGTATACTCGGAAGGTAATTGTGTGTTTTACGGTTTATTTTTATTTCCTTTTTTCAAGATTCATCTCCCCAGCTGATAATTACTGTTAGTAAAGAAAAAAAATATAAATAAAATAAGAAATAATGAAAAAAAAAAATCCAAATTTAAAATAATTAAAAAATTACATAGTTTTACGATTAAAATAAATCTGTGTCCTATAAGAGTTTTTTTCAGCTTTCTTTCTATGTCTACTATCAATATTGTTTAATATGCTGTGCCGAGCCATGAAATTTTTCTCGCCGGATTCGATCCTTCAAATCTACAAATCAACCATTCGCCCTTGCATGGTGTATTGCTGCCATATATGATCCGAAGCCCCTTCTATTTGTCTCAAGGTCCTTGATAAAATCCAGAGACGAATATGCAATATAACTGGGCCTGATCTGGAATCTCATCTGCAGTCGCTCTCTCACAAGCGTGCCGTTGCTTCCCTCTGTCTTTTTTACAAATACTTTAATGGTAACTGCTCCGATGAGCTGCTTTCGCTGGTTCCCAGACTTCATAAATTTAAGCGTTCAACTAGGTTGGCATCTCGCTCTCACACTTTCACTGTCGAAACTGTTAAATGTTGCCGCCTCTTCTAATCCAATAGCTTCATGTCTCGCAACTCTCGCCTGTGGAACTCCCTCTCCTTTTCCTGTTTTCGTGATGGCTATAATCTCAACTATTCAAATGTAATGCCAATCGACGTCTCCAGATGTCCTGATCTATCCCCTATCCTTCTCTTCATCCTTTCCTCTATCACTCCTATTTGCTCTCGCTCCAACTCTCTGTAACACCTTGAGTGCTAGTGGCTTCCCGCCTTGCTCGGGGTGAAAATCTTAATATATATATATATATATATATATATATATATATATGTTATTAAGAAATTGGCCGCCAATAAAGAATGCTGGTAGGATTACCAGTTCTCTAGATTATCATCAAAAATGCATTCAAAGCCATTTTATACCATTCTTTTATTTGTAGTACGATTAACTGTTCTTTTTTTGACTGCAATGTTAAGTTAATGGTTCCTGTCTACAAAGTGATAACAGTTGTTGATATGAACCCATTCAACAATAATTACGTACATATTTCTCTAAAGGAACTAATCTTTAATTGATAAAGATTTTGGATCATGGTAAAAAGTTCTCTGGAGTACAGAAACTTATTCCTAATAAAAGCTTATATTACTTTATATTTATTTGTTTGAAGGCATATCACTTTCCTAAATCGAATTAAACTCTCCATATAGTAATCTGCGAAGAGTCGCCCAGCTGTGTCACAAGGCCGCAAGTACGGAGCGCTGAGTTATATATCAAGGTTACTATTCCGTTGCAAATGATCCAGCGAGATGTGTGCTTATCAGTACACTCTTATGGGCACGTTAACACACCGGTTCCCGTAAGACGACCAAAGTTAAGCAACGTCAAGCCTGCTAAATATCTGGATGGATGACCAATTATGGATTATTATGTAATGTAAGCTGGGATGTATGATTGGTGTAATGGATAACGTATCCGAATTTTTTATCGGAGAGTCAAATTCCAATTCTCGTTGGGTGTGTTAAATTCACTTACAGGCAAATACACCTGAGTAGGGTATAAATCCACCTACCATCCCCCCACTATGGGTTAATTAGTAAGATTTGTATCACTAACCATTATTATCTCCCCACCTAAAAAAAATCTTAAATCGAAAAATAAGTTTGGCTTTAAATCACCGACACGGATTAATAAGCCGTAAAAAAAGAATTACTAATATATTACCATTACTCCACATCGATGTGTTCTAAGAAGCGCGCATGATCATTCTTGACAATAATATGCATCTGTCCCGTGAGAATCGGATTATCCAATCCCTCCTTCCTCCTTATATGTCCCAGAAACCTCAACTGTCACTTCCGGTGGTTAAACATTAGTTTCCTTTTTCTTCCCATTTTCACAAAAACATAATCGTAACTCACATGTTCGGCCATGCTATCCTCAGCCTGGGGAATCACATTTCTGTTGTTTCAAGTCTCCTCTTCATTTTTGAGGAGATCGTTCAGCCCTCACTGTCATACAGGAAAACAGATATCATGTCGCAGTTTAGTACTCATTTCCTTCTTTCTAAGAAGACCATATAATAATTAAAGACATCGTATGAATTGGAAGAAGGAGGACTGGGTGGGTCATACTTTTAGCTTACTCCATTATATTGCCTGCGGTATGAAATAGCCTAGTCTAAATTCTACGTCAGGTATAAAACAGGCGAGTCTAGGATAACTGTGATATAATCTGGTTTGTAACAGGGAATTTTCGATACCACGCCGTAGCTTCATTTAATGTCGCTTTGGAATTTCAATCTAATCATGAACACATAAGATTTTCAACAGATTTCACTAATGAACCAGAAATAATCTACTTACGACTAAGTTTATTGACTTTCTTTTCTACATATTTTTCTTTTTGTCTCCTTGACGTATTTAATGATTTAAACTTACGATTTTTTTTTATTTTTATTTATTCAATCAATAATTTTATTTTCGTTTCTTATCCCTGACATTTCGCTTCTTTTTTTTCTTTTTTTTATTAAACTCTCATTTTTGCACCTTTCTCTTTAATATTACTTCCTAGATTCTTTTGTTTTTTTTTGTTTTTTGTTTTTTTTAAGTCCTTTCAATTCTCAGTTTTCTACGATTATACTTTTTCATGGATTTTTATACGCCATCTTAAAGCTGTCTCCATCTTTATACGCCATCTTAACGCTTTCCACATTTAGAATTTATTTGTTTCATTTCAAGTGACTTTTTCCCAGATGCGAAATTTGATATTGTTTCCAGATTATACATGAAAAATTGTATAAAAAAAAAAAAAAAAAAAAATGTATAGAAACGAATGGAAAGTGCTTGAGAACGATTTCAATTTAATTTTTCCACTAATGATCGAGTTTTAAATAAAAGCGGGATTATTATACAGCTGGATTTTTAGAATAGTTGCTTTTTTTCTGATGGTTTCCTTTATAACAGTTTGACCTAAAATATCAACGACACATCATAAGGTTACTATTTTCAAACAAACGTTAATTAACAAATGTAAGAATATATATTTATAAATCTACCATTCGTTCGTGTATTGTATATTGCTGCCTTATCTGGTCCGGTGCTCCTGATATATATTACGAGATTCCAGGACAAAATCAAAAGGGTCTGTAATACTATTAGCCTTGACCTGGCATCCCGAATTTCCCATGTTCCTGGTAAGGGTGGTTTGCTTCTTTATTTTCGCTAAATATTTTGATGGCAATTATTCTAATGAAATTTCCACATTGGTACGTCAACCGCATGAATTTCTGTACTATATTGCTGATGGTCTCAAGGAGACGAATACACGTATATATAAATATATATAAATATCTTTATTGTTCGAATTGCGGCGAATGGGTAGAGTGGGGGAGAGTCACGGAAGTTAGCATAGCGCACACTGAAATTGGCGGAGACAAATATTCGGTAAACCTCTAGCCAGCCTCTATGTCCATCAACAAGAAACGGACCGGTTAAATAACTTTTCGACACCTACGCAATTTCACATGGCCACGCCTTCTTCAGGTATGTTACCTCCAGAACTTCATGTGGTTACACCTCTTTCGGCATGCGCCCACGCATTTCTTTCTGCTCAAGACATCTGTGCGCCCTGTTTATTCAAGGCTCAGGACACCTGTGGGTCTTGTTTATTTTAGCCACCGGATACATTTCCTGTTTATGCTATCCCCAGTTACAATTTCCGCTCAAACACTGATGCACACTGATGCAGCGGAAGTAAGGCTAAAGGTCTTTCCTCAAACGATATCCGACATTTCAGCGTACTACTAGATTGGCAACGAAATCTCATCGTTTTAAAACGGAATTAGCTAGATGTAGCCGTAAGTTATTTTCTTATAGTTCCTTTTCTCTCGCTTCTCTCATGTGAATACACTTTCTGTTGCTTGCTTCACTGCCACCTGCTATCTTCGTCAATTGTCATTTTCTGTTCCCCTAAATCCTATTGTCTTATTTATTTTCTCTTCGTTACTCTTGTTTCACTTTCTCTCCAAGCAACACCTTGCGTGCTAATGGCATTATCTTCTTCGATGTGATTAAAGCATATTTCTACAGCACGTTACACCAGAAGTGTCATATACAATTAGAGTAATAGCTGTTCAATATATACTGCAGTCATAGCCGCAGTTGCGTTTCTAGGACAAATTAATCCATCTTCAAGCTTGTTTTGAATTCAAAAATGTCTTTCTCTTGGGTCAGCCCTGTCAATCACCTCATAATTGAGTAGGGGAAGATATGCATTCATTCATTTGCCAAAGGTATTTATAAGATATTGAATGTAATGACATCGACAGGAATTCTAACAAGGTTCCTCAATTTGTTCTTTTCGAGTCGATAATTGTTATACTACAGCCTAGCACAAACTGATGTTATTCTAATATTGTCTTATACCCAAGGAATGCCAGTCTCAGCCAGTTAATACCCGAAGTTATAAACTGGGGTAAGCAATAATATACCTGGCCTAGGTTAAAATATGCCTAGTTCTTTTGACTTAGAATATGAGCTATATCATTGTATCCTCGTATCGTATTTAGTTACTTTCCAACTGTCGGAGAAAGATAGTGGATCGATCAAGGCAAGGGGGTTACAGAAGATTTGGAGCGAGAGAAATAGGAATGAAAGGTGAAAGGATGTTCAGAAGGGAAGTGGATAGATCAAGGCAGCTGGAGATGTCGATTGACGTTATATATATATATATATATATATATATATATATATATATATATATATGAGAACTAGACCAGATATGTCAACATTATTCAATGAACGGATAAATGTTAGATTTATAAATATGCAAGATGGATGGAGACGAGAAAAAATACTGATACGACACAGAGAATCAAATTCCCTTGTATTAAATGTAGCAATTGATACGGTAAAGTCTCTCCTCTTCATGACAGTGGAAAACGTGGGGTCAGGAAGGCGTAAGGTGTGGCTCAGCAATACTGATGAGAGGCAGAGAAGGTGATGTGTGGTGATTAAATGAAAACAGTTTTGTTTTGGAGATGTGAAAATTTACAAGCCATCTCTTAACCACGGATTGGAGGTCCTTTTCAAGACCAGGTGCCAGCTTTAACTTGTATCGCAGATATACATTAAAACCAATATCAATATAATGGGGAACATTCTCTCACGGGAGCTCACACAAACATAAACAATTTGAACAATGTGGGATTGGGCATATATCCTCATATCTGCGTCGTTGCACACACACACACACGTACGCATTTGGTCGCTGTATTCAATGTTGGACTGTGTAGCAAATATTTCCTTGCCTGTTACGCTGTCAACGCGCCGACCGTTTTTCTATTTTTGTTCGTTGAATACCTTACTCACACGCACGCATATACGTATGATGAGGTTTGTGTAAAACTATGACAGGTAAAAATTACTATTATTTTTAATTTTTTTAAGGCCGTTTATTTATTATTTTAAAACCTGTTATTTGCCTGTTTTTATTTCTTGCACATAAGTATATGGTAGAAACTACAATTCGTATTGCTTACTAGTATTTATGCGCATAAATTCTAATAAGTATTACAACTAATAGTAATTTTTACCTATCATAGTCTTACACAGACTCCATCATACGTATATCCGTGCGTGCAAGTAAACATTATTCAAAAATAGAAAAACAGTCGGCGAGGTGCAAGGACATATATATGAGCATATATGCCCAATCCCACACTGTTCACATATGTTTATGTTTGAGTGAGCTCCCGTGAGTGTGTGTGTGTGTGTGTGTTTGCATCGATGAGTGTACATACGTGTATGTATGTTTGAGTAAGAATGAGTGGCATCCCGTCACAATTTTTCCTCCCACTTATATAAAAACACCGATATACGCAACCATATATAAATCCAAAACTTAAAAATTCATCAGTTTGTCTGATGATCGCAAATAGCGTGAATCCCAGGGTCACAAACTCACATTAATCCAACTATATATATATATATATATATATATATATATATAGTGCGTGTTGAATTGTAAGGAATCTGATTTACTTCTTAGCGACATGGGCACAACTCATGGAAGCATGATATATTGGCTTTTGGTTTAAAATGTTGTTTTGTTTTTCCACTATCCTCTAATTTGAACCAAAATAAGTCGTGGATGTACCTGAGACTGTTTTGCATCATTCTGTAATCTATTCGTCTGAAAAGACTATATATATATATATATATAATTTGTATACAATGACTATCTCTGCTAATACTGCAAAGCTCTTCCGTGAATTGAGCCCCCTGTCGTTGGTGTGTTTATTCGTAGAATAGGTACGTAAAAATTTGCCCTCCTCTCTACCGGGCGCAGATAGCTCAAGGGTAAAATCTCCGACTGATAACAAATCTTGAGGCAATCTGATGTATAGCCACACTGATGCGAAAAATCTGTCTGTGGATGATATATATATATATATGTGTATATATATATATGTGTGTGTGCATATATATATATATATATATATATACATATATATAAGTATATTCAGTGAGAGCAACTTAACCGGTATCACAGTTCTATGATGTTCAACAGTTAAATTGAGGCGTAGAGAAATATGTCTATAACCTTTGGGAAACTGATGGGTCCGTATGCTCCCCACCAGTCAAGTGCAATCAACAGTACAGACTGGCCCCTATAGACTTGGTTGACAACCAGAGCAGAAGAAGGGACACTGTATCCATGCCACGCTTGAAAAGGTTGGCAAAGGGCGGATGAGATTTTTATAGGTGCCAATAGCGACATGCAACGAGTAGATGAAAAGTACTTTCTACCCGCACCGAGACAAAAAAAGCCTGCAATTATGGTACCATCTGACATGTTGCACTAACTGCATATTGTGTCAAGAGGGAGGAGGGCTACTCAGTTAAAACGTTAACCTATATATATATATATATATATATATATATATATATAAATATTACTTATATCTAAATATCAATTTTTTTGTTGTTTTCCCCGACTTCGAAGTTACTTGGTAATGTTCATTCTTCAAGGGATTCTGTTTAGAACAAAAAAACAGAACCCCTTGAAGAATGGGCATAAAGAAGAAACTTCGAAGTCGGGGAAAACAACAAAAAATTGATATTTAAATTTAAGTAAGAGTTTATATAATATTAATGCTCTATTTTTTATATTATTTTACTATTTATTATATTGAGCACTATATGTAAAAATAACTGGTGCTGTTATAATCTTATATATATAGTCATAAATTGTATTTTTAAAACAGAATAAGTATATACATTGTCATGAATTATTTTTCTTTAAAACTGGGTAAATGTATATTTTCATAAATTGGATTTAAAAAAAAAAAAACTCAGTAGGTATATATATATATATATATATATATATTAAAAGAGTCTCTCTCTCTATATATATATATATATTAAAAGAGTATATATATATATATTAAAAGAGTATATATATATATATTAAAAGAGTATATATATATATATTAAAAGAGTCTATATATATATACATATTAAAATAATCTATATATATATATATATTAAAAGAATCTATATATATATATATATTAAAAGAGTCTATATATATATATATTAAAAGAGTCTATATATATATATATATATATTAAAAGAGTCTATATATATATATATATTAAAAGGGTCTATATATATATATATTAAAAGAGTCTATATATATATATATATTAAAAGAGTCTATATATATATATATTAAAAGAGTCTATATATATATATATTAAAAGAGTATATATATATATATATATTAAAAGAGTCTATATATATATATTAAAAGAGTCTATATATATATATTAAAAGAGTCTATATATATATATTAAAAGAGTCTATATATATATATTAAAAGAGTCTATATATATATATTAAAAGAGTCTATATATATATATTAAAAGAGTCTATATATATATATTAAAAGAGTCTATATATATATATTAAAAGAGTCTATATATATATATATATTAAAAGAGTCTATATATATATATATATTAAAACAGTCTATATATATATATATATTAAAAGAGTCTATATATATATATATATATTAAAAGAGTCTATATATATATATATATTAAAAGAGTCTATATATATATATATATTAAAAGAGTCTATATATATATATATATATTAAAAGAGTCTATATATATATATATATTAAAAGAGTCTATATATATATATATTAAAAGAGTCTATATATATATATATTAAAAGAGTCTATATATATATATATATTAAAAGAGTCTATATATATATATATATATTAAAAGAGTCTATATATATATATATATTAAAAGAGTCTATATATATATATATATTAAAAGAGTCTATATATATATATATTAAAAGAGTCTATATATATATATATTAAAAGAGTCTATATATATATATAATTAAAAGAGTCTATATATATATATATATATATATATATATATATATATATATATATTAAAAGAGTCTATATATATATATATATATATATATATATATATATATATATATATTAAAAGAGTCTATATATATATATATATTAAAAGAGTCTATATATATATATATATTAAAAGAGTCTATATATATATATATATATTAAAAGAGTCTATATATATATATATTAAAAAAGTCTATATATATATATATTAAAAGAGTCTATATATATATATATATATATATATTAAAAGAGTCTATATATATATATATATATATTAAAAGAGTCTATATATATATATATATATATTAAAAGAGTCTATATATATATATATTAAAAGAGTCTATATATATATATATTAAAAGAGTATATATATATATATATATATATATAGACTCTTTTAAAAAGGTCATTGTTTAACAGAAAGTAATATTTACCAAATAACGGATAAAATTAATAAAAAATATGTTCGATACAGTTAAAAAAAAAAAAAAAAATCGAAAATTCAGAACAATTTATATCATTGGAACTTCAACTTCCAATCAGCTATCATCATGAAGAAAAAGATAAAAATATGTATATAAGTGGAGTTTGAGACTCAGCTGTAACAGTCTTTTTCCTGCTTAAAAGCAATCTTCACGCCATGTGTGTTGTGTTTTGGCTCGACTACTTATATATTCTGGTCAGTGGTGCATTATGGGTAAAACGTTTATTATATTAGCCTAAGTGTTATTTGATTGAGTTGTAGCGGTTGTTTCAAATTATTCTAGAGTTTATTGAGTAGAAGTAATTTTGGATTCAAATGCCATTATTTGTTGCCATTTTTAATGCTCTTTGTTAGCATTTACTCACCATTTCTTGTTGATTACTTTATTAGTTGTTCTAATTACCTAGGAATTACCTAGAAATTACCAAGTACACATGCTGAAAAATCGTAATGCAGATTATGTAATGAATACCAACGAAGAATTGACCATATTTATTACATTTACAGTGTTACCTCGACTTACGCCGTTTCGAGTTAAGTCATTTTCGAAGATAAGTCGGTTTTTCTTAAATATTATATGGAAAAATAAAACTCGCCTTATATCGTTTTACTCGAGTTTACGTCGGCCATTAAAAATATTAGAAATGTCAAAACACTAAAATAACAATGAAAACATAAAAAAATCATATTTAAATACATTTTTAAAAAAATAATATGTTTTATCTATATCATAAAATCATCAAAAACTAAAAAAAATATTATCAAAATAATGTCTGTTCAGTAGATGTTCTTATTTCAAATTCCTGTCGACAAGCGGCACTCGTGCGTTGTTTCCTGCTCCAACGCTGATTTTGAGTCCGACTTATTTATATTATGATTTAGAATACATTTTTGCCTATGGCTCCGAAGAAACGTCTCAATGTTAAGCGTAATTCTATATCGCTGGAAGATAAGGTTTAGATTAATTATTTTATTCCGAACGCCGTATGTGCATATCATAAATACTGTAATATGCAATGGTGGGTGCTTATTTGTGGTTTATAGTGTAGTTATTTCGGCTTAAGTCGTTTTTCGACCTAAGTCATGATCTCTGGAACCAATTAACGACGTAGGGTGAGGTATGTACGTATATTTATATGTGTATTCGTAGTTTTTTTTTTATTTGCTCATTATTTACTTAATGAGATTTATTCCTTTTTTTTTGTTTATCTTATTTATTTTACTTATTTATTTGTTTTTCGTTTTCTTTTTTTTTTTAGTAACGTATTAGAAGTCTGCGTTTTGTGATGAGGTCTGATTGTTTGTTTAGTAATCCGTGTTGGCCTAGCAAGGTAATTACGTAAAGGATAATATGCATTGACATGAATCTTTCACTGGCCTTCCTGACCCCGTGAACGTTGAAATAATCAAGCTGAATCTAAATGACTTCGTTACTATAACTCTTTGTCCCGAATATTAAATGTAAGTGAATTTCTACAGCCGTTGGTAAATAAAATAAGTTGATTCTGGCGTATTCCTTAATAAACATATATCTTACCTTCATACATTACAGATTCACATGCTCTGGACGCAAGACACTTACCTGAAATAAAAAAGAAAACAATTTTAAATTTACAAAGAATGTATTTTGCAGCCAACGTTTTCTCTGAAAAGGAAGTTTAAATTCCTGTTCAAGGGAGATTTGTTTCGCTAGATCTGTTACAACTAAGAATGAATTCAAACCACACTGGGTGTTGCATTCTTTCGTCTTGTGCTACATCTAATCTACGCTTAGAAATTCATTTTTTTGACGGCGCTTCGACATGCTGTAATGTTTGCAAGCATATTTCGCTAGATCGATTACAACTGAGCAGTGAGATCGAATCACACTGAGTGCTTCATACGTTTAGACTTGCGCCACGTCTAAGACAACTGCATTAAGCATACAAAATAAGTTTATACAGACCTAGTGTGATGGTTACCAAGTTTTTTCTCGCCAGATCAATTACGACTGAATAGAAAAGTCGTTCCTCATTCGCTGCTCCACATTTACGTCCTTGTGCCACACCTAAGCTACGCTTAGATTATTATTTTTGGACACTTTGATTTAGTGAAATGTTTAGCGAGATGGTCTCGCCAAATTAGTTACGACTGAATAGCGAATCCATACTCACTGGCTGCTTCATACTTTCAGCCTTGTCTCACATATAAGTTACGCTTAGAAAATCGTCATGTCGATGACACTTAATTTATTGAATAGAAACACATATATACAACTTCAACACACTCCAGAATAAGGATTTTCTCTATATGTTAGTGCTATATGTGGGCAAGGAAGAGGCAAGGTAAATTTATGGGCAGAGGACAGGTTGTAAAATCCGTGCTAAATAACTAAGAAACAAGAAGGGTGATATTATGGCAGTAATGGGCAAACTGATGTGTGAAGCAAATTCTGAAAAGCCTGAAAATATAGGAATTTCCAAAAAAATCATAATCATAGTTAACTTTTCACGTCTTGCGTAGATTTCTCTCCATGCAATGACCACAATTACATGTTTTTTTCTTCTCTCTTATTGAATGGTACGTCTTATGTTCTCATCTTCTGCTACAAAAAGAAAATTGCTGTCGCTTGAAGTCTCTGTTTGAGACTTGAAGGCACCCTCTACTACAAAAAGCAAAGGTAATAATAATAATGATAATAATAGACATGTTATAATATGATATTATAAAGTATGGCTTTATGTACGGTATGGTCGCCTACGCTTGTATCACGCATGGCACAACTGTCTGACTTTATGTACAGTGGCTTTTGAGTCGAAAGTATGGATGCCATGTTGCCGAATATGGACACGAGCATTTCCCTGGCAAAATTTGTCTCGCTAGATCAATTACGACTGAATAGTGAGCTCGATACTCACTGGGTGCCCAATACTTTCTGGCTTGTGCCACATATAAGCTACACTTAGAAAATCACCACGTGCCTAGTAGAACAAATGAAATAGTTGGAAAGTCCACAATATTCGTCGATGGATTTTCATACAGTCAGAATATAGCAGTTTGGATAATATTGTGCTTGATAAAGGCACAATAATCTGTCATATTTGTTGTGACGATGGATATTTCCCTACACGTTTGTATTTGACTGTCAGACGAAAGACATAAAAATACTACTACATGAAATGAAAAAACAGTCATTCACGGCTAAAAATTCCTTCTCTTTAATTTCTATTCAGATTCTGTTTCCCTGTGTCAAAAAGGTAATAAACTTGTTAAACCAATTCCAGTTTTCTACTGTTGATTTTATAAATCAATTAAAACATATATATATATATATATATATATAGTGAAGATTGAAGTCAACACTCAGAGGCAACATGCTGTTTTATGGTAGACGCAAACGTCAGGCCGCAATGATCTAGCAGTAAAAAGCCTGTCGCCTTTGAGTGTTGACTTATATATATATATATATATATATATATATATATATATATATAGATAGATAGATAGAAGAAATTAAATAAAAATATCAATATATTATCATATATTGTTGTGGGGGAGAATATTTCCCTACAAATTTGGATTTGACTGACGGACGAAAAACATAAAAAATACTCCTACATCTGCAGTAGCAGAAGTAATCTTTGCTGAAAACAGTTAGTCATTCACGGCTAAAAATTATCTTAATTTCTATTCAACATTATGTTTCCCTGTACCAAAAGGTAATACATTTGTTAAACCAATTCCGCTTTTCTACTGTTATTTTTGTTAACTCAGATATAACAATATTATTGATGTTGCCATACGAATTAACAGTAATATAGCAAGCTATATAATTGAGAACATTACAAACTACTCTGATTTTGAAGTTGAGATGGAAGGATCGTTTGGAGGGTAGCAATTGAACGTCAAGGTGATTCCAGTCGCGCTTGGTTCCTTGGGAAAAATCACATTAAACCTGTCTGACTTCCTTGACCAACTGGGAATACCATACTAATACTAACCAGAAATCGGCTCTTGTCGCAATCGCGTATATTTTGAACAAAGTATTATCTGTCTGAGCTCATTGTTGTAACTTGACAGAAAACTTCATCTAACCGGTGTATTCAAAACTTTTCACTGTAAAATAAAATAGTAATAATAATAATAATAATACGAAGGGCTTTATCTATGTAATTATTATTGTTTTTCTTCTTTTTTTTCAGTGGAAAGTGTCATGATGCCATTTCTAACTTTAGGTCCCTAGGCGGAACCCGGAAAGAAATGTGTCAACGCCAGATATCAAAGGAAATAAAAATAATAATAATAATAATAATCTGAAACCGAATACTTGCTGCACAGAACCAAGCTTGCTAACTAGAATTTACTAAGCACAATTGTGTTAACCCGAAATGCAGATTCTGTGATAAATATCCACAAACAATTGACCATCTTTTATCAATTTGCACACTGTTAGCAGAGACTGAATATAAAAATTGGCATGACAGAGTGAGCCAATATATGCAGTGGAAAATATGCAACCTTTACGGGAAGGAAACTGCAAGAATCTTCCATGAGCACCACAATGACCCGTTTACACAGATAGGACCTGTGACAATTTTATGTGATTTTCCAATCACCCAGACATCGTAATCAAATACCTAAAAAAGTCCTTTCTTATTGAATAGGGGTTTCCCAGCAGATTGTAATGTATCTTTGATCTTCAAAAATCAATCAAAATACAAGGATCTTGAAATTCAAATCTAAAAGATAGGGCCCATGAGGACATCAATAATTCCAGTTGTAGTTGGGACCCTCTGGTTGTGTGGAAAAGGTTGCGATAAACTCATGAAAGGATCCCTGGTAGCCCATGCCTTAAAGAAATATATAAGAAAAAGTTTACTTACAAATACAACGCACACATTACAAAGGCCTTTATGAATATCCTTTATTTATGTAAAAGCGTGTGATCTTTGTTTTTTTTGACAAACATGATCAGTAAAAACTGTTATGAAACCATTTCTTATCTCAGGTCTCTGGTGGGGACCCGGAAGAAAATCTGTATACAACAGAAATCCAAGGGCATATCACTCCTATTACTGCTACAATAATAATAATGATGATAACAATAAAAAAAATATGTCGTATGGACAAATATCAGAAACTTTCAGTGGAAATTATAAGTACTGAATTTTGTAGCATATCATAATCCAGTGCTCCTATGAATTAATGCGCAGAAAAACAGATATTGTAGGGTAGGTAAAGAAGAAAATAGACCCTTCCCATAATATTACAAGCCCCGGAGACAACAATACAAAAGAAAGACGAAAATTATGATAGTGTAAAATGTGAAGAATTCAAATTGTAGTCAATGAAGAGAGTAGAGGTCATCCCCATTCTTGGTGGTTTCTGGGCACCATAATTACTGAACTTGTGAATTGGTTGGAGAAAACAGGTGTCAGTGTCAAGATTGGGCACTGACCGAAAGCTGAGCGCTTTACGATTGCTCGTATACTCAGGAGTCTAAATAAAAATAGGCCACCTCACTCCACTGGATGCGAATAGGTGGCCGCCCTTCAAATCATTCTTCCGACATACACAAGAAGAGAACTTAAACTAAGGGAAAAGTTTAATAAATGCAGTAGAATCTCTGACAACCGGACTAAGAAGGCTTTCCGTATATGAGGAATCGGTTCCAAAGTCCGGATATGAGGTGTTATATTTAGATTAAAATAAAAGAACTGAAATTAAGTTTAACATTTATTTTCAATGTTTTATAGTAAACAAAATAAGCAAATCGTGAGTGAACTATAACGGAATTGATTTTAAGGAAAAAGAAATAAATCTTGTAATGTTAATAAAAATTCATTAAATTAAGTATGCCACGTATGCAAAAACAAATAATGTGACAATGATTTATTTATCGCTTTTGCATAATGATTCTTTTTCTTGTAATGTCATTCTCAACTTTTTCCGCATTTAGTTTTGCTTTTGTTCTTGAAATCTTTTAAACGAAAGACATTTTTAACTACGTGCGTTATTGCAATCGTCATAGTTGAATGCTGGCTTTCTTTTCATAAACCTGACATCCTTTTCAATGGCACTATTAATCTCAGTCCAGATTTGATCAAAAATCATGTTTTTTATTTCCTTGTTCATTGTGGCAGTGTGAACGCTGGAGAATAGTTCCTTTGGTAGATTTTATATCATAAAATGTTGACTTTCCTGTGTTGAACACAGTAATTAGTTACTATGAACTTTCAGAAGCGTCTAGTCCGTTTAAAATTTGTTGTTCTTTTCCTCTTATTCCCATCATCTTTTGCACCAATACACGCCATATTTGGGTGAAAAAAATATAAGCAATTACCCAAGTAAATTTACTGAAAAAGAGAAATTTCAATTCAGTGAAATATCACCCAAATTGTTCAAATATACATATCAAAATCATGCCCGGATATGCGGGATTCCGGAAATGTAGTATTTGATGGATTCTACTGTCTATTAGACTTGATAGGAATTTGAATAACCTTGAAGTGGTCAGTCGTTCTGCTTGTTATCGAAGCACTGAGATCGGCGCTAAGAAGCGTTTAAACACGGCTGGAATCAGCGGTGGCGTTGCGAACATCCAGATGACAGCATCACGTAAACAGTCTTGAATACTTCAAAATATGCTGGAGCATGGAGATGGTATGCTTTCACTTAATTTATAATCATACATAAAAAAGTTGACTATAAATAAAACATTACACCATAGTGATGACGTTGACAGAATATGTGAAAAGTCATAATAGAGTATTAGGTCTTGGTGGCACTGAATATATATTATCATCAATTTTATTTAATCAATGCCGATAGTTTAATACTAATTTTCAGTCGAAAGATGGTCGAAGAGCTAATCAAGAATCAGGTTGGTTGGCTGATTATCTTTAGGGACATATCGACCTCTATTTGTTATTTAATGCAGAAATAGAATATATTTTAACACGATTTTATGGCTTCAACCAAATATATTTTGAACGAAATTGTATGCATTTAACTACAGATAAAATGTATTCGTCATTTTAATATAAAGATGGTTTGTCGTTGGTTGATTGCTTAGCAACATATCAACCACTTTTATGGGCTAATTGATGTCAAAATGCAAATATTTTGTACTTAATGTTGTTTTCAAATACAAATGATTTGTAAATAATTTTATAGTTAAATTATGTGGACAAGACAAATTGGTATGAGATGTCAACTGATAAACAATCTTAGTTTTTTTTGCCGGCGCGTTTCGTTCTCCGACTTTTTCAATGCAAAAATCAAATCAAAATGTTGTTTTTTTGTTATAATTACGTTAGAAAATCCAAATTTAAAAAAAGAGATAGAGACGCTTCTGCGTAAGCCTCTGTTTAATATAAATATCCTTCATACTAAGAGTCTTATTTTTCTTTCCATCTCGACAATATCGTTAAATTCCCAGATCAATTATGTGGAGAAGACAAATTGGTGTAAGATATCAAATGGAAAACAATCTTAGTTTTTTACCGGCGATTTTCGATCTCCGACTTTCTCAAGGTAAAAATGAAATCAAAATGTTTTTGTGTTATAGTTACATTACAAAATCCAATTTTAAAAGAGAGAGAGAGGGGCGTTTCTTTGTAAGTATCTTTATGTTTAATGTAAATGTCCTTCATACTAAGAGTTTTCTTTCTTTCGATGTCGAAAATATAGTCATATTCTCAGACCAATTCTGCGGACGAGACAAATTTTTAGAAAATTACAATTGGTAAAAAATCTTAGTTTTTTGCCGACTAGTTTTGTCTTCCGACTTTAATTCAGATAATTTTATAATTTCGCTGTAAAGGTATTTTTTAAATGTATTTTTGTAGATCATAAACTCTATTGTTGTTCATTTTTTATATATACACTTGATTTTTTGTGGTAACATCAGTATTTGCCCATAGGGCCCAAACAGATGCTACCAACCCGGGCCAGGGTGGACCTGGGAACAGCGACAATTATAAAGTGGATCCACGCTCCTCAAAACCTCCTACCCCCCGATCAGAGACCCTCACCGACGGATGTAGTTTATCGTCATACCTAGGACGATCAAGGGATAGGGTTACTGTGTGGCGATTTATAGACGTAAGAAAAGGCAAGAAATGCAGATCATGGAGTGAAGATAACGGTAAAACCTGTACTTGAATTGTTCAAGCGTGCAGTGGCCGTGGAAAATTCTTGCCGTGAGTCTGTTCGCCAAAGCATTAGCTCTTTTGAAGAAGCTGTCCCAGGGGGATTTGCTAGTGGAATACGAAGGGAATAAGGGTGAATCGTCCATGTGTATGTGACATGTCGGGTCCAGTTGCAAGCGAGAAAACGAAGAATGAAGGTCGCCAGGACACATGCCGTGGAAATAGGGAGAGTTTCGCGAGATGCGCGCAGTGTTTCGTCTGAATAAGGAAATATTTACGATAAAGGCAACGACTTGCAGCAGAACTGACAAAGGACTGAAATGTTTTACACAACAAGCTATGGCTGAAGTAGAGTAATGATAGATATATCAAATGAAAGAACAAGAAACTTTTCATTTCTGTTGTCTCCAGGTCCACCATGAGCCTGAATTCTATCACTTATTAGGGTCTCAGCAATGGACAAATAATTAAACCACAAACTGGGGTCAAAACACTATGAAAGTATATAAATACAATTTTACAATAAATATACTGCCAAATTCTTTTGAAAAAATACCATAGCTCACAAGGAAATTATATTTCAGTACTAAATGAGCCATAAAGAGTTTATATAACACTGAACACACGAAACCAAACCAAAGAACAAATAATCAAAGATTGAATCAACACGTATATGAGGCGAATTATATTTCGGTATTAAATGACCCATAAGATGTTGATATCTCATTAATCTCACCAAACCAAAGAACAAATAATCAAAGATTACATAAACACGCATATTAGGCGAAATATATTTCGGTATTAAATGACCCATAAGATGTTCATAAGCCATTAAACTCACCAAACCAAACCAAAGAAGAAATAATCGAAGATTAGATGAACACGCATATTAGGCGAATTATATTTCGATATTAAATGACCCATAAGATGTTGATATGCCATTAAACACACCAAACCAAAGAACAAATAATCGAAGATTACATAAACACGCCTATTAGGCGAATTATATTTCGCTATTAAATGACCCATAAGATGTTGATATGCCATTAAACACACCAAACCAAAGAACAAATAATCGAAGATTACATAAACATGCATATTAGGCGAATTATATTTCGCTATTAAATGACCCATAAGATGTTGATATGCCATTAAACTCACGAAACCAAATCAAAGAACAAATAATCAAAGATTACATAAACCCGTAAATGAGGCGGAATTTTGTGGGTAGTATGGAATGTCTAGTAACCAGAAAACAATGCTGTAAAAATTATCAAGAAAAAATGGACACATGTCACAGAAAAAGAATAATTGTCGACAGTGCAAAGATAGTCATCAGCCTATCAATCATAAAGATGTGTATACTACAAATGAAATCAAATTCAGCAGAAAAAGTGCATATGGCATTGTAGGGAGGGTGAAGCACTGAGAATTGTGAATATTTGTCAATATAAATCAATGTCGTATGCACAAATCAATCGTAGATATCATTTGGAGATTCAAATGGCTCAATCATTAAGACAGGGAAGTCCACGTCTCATCCATGGAAATAAAAAGGAAACTTTATTCCAATCATTTGTTTTCTGGCATCTTGACTTCAGTCATTTTTTATCATGTTCCCGCTGTCATTTCCTACAAATCTTTTTTAATTATACCGATGAGCATTTTTTTTTTTGTCAACTCGATTATATGAATTTAAGCATTCTACGAGATCGGCAACTAGGCCTCACCGTTTTACTGTTGAACTAGATAGATGCAACCGCGACTTCTACTCTAAAGGTGGCTTTCCTCGCACCTTCCGATTTCTTGCTTCCCTGAGATCATCAATCTTCAATGTAGATGCTCCGTAAATCTCCATCTCCTGTCTTTCTGAACCCAGTTCCTCTATTGCCCTTCCCTCACTTCTCAGTAAAGTATTCTCATTTCTCTTAACTCCCTGTAACGCCCCTGCGTTACAGTGGCAGTATCGTCTTGAGTGGGTGGACATGTTAAAAAAAAAAAAAAAGACTTTTTCGTAAACTCGAAAAATATCTGTATCTAACGAGAGATCCGAAGAAAATGTGGTGTAAAAAACAGTTGTAACATCATTAACAGTACGCGTAAAATTCGTGGGAAAATCCAAATTACCCGGATGTTTGCAATGGTAGACCTAAGCAGAAAATTGGAGTATTTCAAAAACTTCCCCTCATTAATTTCTTTACTGAAAGCATCAAATATTTTTATTCCTAACATCATTTTAATAATGCTACTAATAAAAACGGGGGCTTACGACAATATCTTTTGGTAACACCGGTTCCCATATGATAACCGATGTTAAGTAAATTTGACCTTGGTCAGTACTTACATGGGTCACCGATTGTGAATAGTAGATGCTTGGATATGCGAGTGGTGTAATAGATAATTCCTCAAAATTGTTAATTGAATAACCGAGTTCCAATTCCACTTGGGTTCTTTTTATTTACTTACGGACGAATACCATTGGGGACTTTATCCGAGCTATAGTTTAATTAGTAAGATCTCCATTCGTCAAACACTATTATCTCGTATAAATTTTCTTACACTTTAGACTATTTTCTTGTTTTGCAAAGGGTTGATAAGTCGTAGAAAATGAACCATTGAATAATAAGAACGGAAAAAGATTAATAGCTTCCTCGAAATGGAAATTCAAAATTCTTTAGGAATTTCGTAAACCTAAAATCCTTAGAGGACGGGGAGAATCAGAAGGAAAAATTACCGGACTTTTGTTAAAGCTGTTATTTTTTTCTGACGACTGTATCTATTGTGATTAACCTTTTAGACGGAGTTAGTGGGGCCCTGCATGAAGGCGGGAATAATTATCTTCTTAGATCATCTAAATGACAGCAATAGTAAAATGGTAAATAATGGATACTTGTAGAATTCAGGAAACTTGCAAGTATGTCGAGTGTCACAAGATACTACTAACCTAAAATCACAAAGAGGACAACATAATTTCAACCGAACAAAAATATTACAAGTATTATATCAAATATAGAAACCAAACAAATAAAAATATTAATAAAAAGATATATATGTTATTTTAGAGTAACAACGAATGTACCCTGTCACGAAGAATTACTTTGTTTTCAATTTTAGGGCTTTTTTTTTTTTTTTTTTAAATGTTTGCATTGCAAAATAGACTATACGGAATTTTGTAATGTTAGTAGCTCGATTAACTACTTAAAATCAGTATTTAATTAATTAGACAACTAGAATAAATATATTTGAAAAAGTCGGTCAGAACGACAAATTATCCACCCCTTATATATATATTGCATATACATATATATATGATATATTATAATATATATGTGTGTGTGTGTAAATATATGTATATAAGTAAATATATATATATATATATATTTAAAAAAAAAAAAATATATATATATTTAAAAAAAAAATATATATATATATATATATATATATATATATATTTTTAAGCGTATCACCCCAAGCAAGGCTGGAGACCACTATCACGCAAGGGGTTACAGAAGGGTTGGAGGAAGAGCAGATCGGAGTGGTAAAGGAGAGGATGTGGAGAAAGACAGTGGGTCGATCAAGGCAAGGGGGTTACAGAAGATTTGGAGCGAGAGCAGAACAGAATGAAAGATGAAAGGATGTGGAGAAGGGAAGTGGATAGATCAAGGCAACTGGAGATGTCGATTGACGCTACACTTAAACCGTTGGAGATTGTGTATATATATATATATATATATATGTAAACATATATATGTAAATATGTATATGTATGTAAACATATATATGTAAATATGTATATGTATGTAAACATATATATGTAAATATGTATATGTATGTAAACATATATATGTAAATATGTATATGTATGTAAACATATATATGTAAATATGTATATGTATGTAAACATATATATGTAAATATGTATATATATGTAAATATATATGTAGAATATGTAACTATATATATGTATGTAAATATACATATATATATATATATATATATAAACGTATTATATTATGCAGCATATATTATATATTATGAAGAAATAATCATACATTGAATCAAATAACTGATTCAATGTATGATTATCTCTTTATAATATATATATATATATATATATATATATATATAATCCATGGATTAATTTGTCGCCATGATTCATAATTTAATCTTTCATTAAAACATTGCGAGATTAAATCCATGTAAAATCTTTACAATATCCAAACTAAGTGCAACAGAGTTTTAAAGCTTATTATCATCGAATCAGGTGTTTACATATCGTCGTCCAACCATTTAGTAGGCAAAGTTTACTTGGATAAAATGTTAGAAAAGTCTACTTCCTACTCTATAACAATGCAGTTTCTCTAAAAACGAACTTAATCACATATCTTGTATCTTTTGAAAATAAAATGGAGAAGAAATCATATTTGAAAAGACAGATTTTGGAAGTAGATAAAACTACGCAGAATACTTTAAAGCAGTTAAAAGGAAAATATCAATTCCCACTCTTTAAAAAAGAAGTTATTCATTCACAGATGTGATACTACCTCGGTTCAACCAAGGTCTGAAATAATAGGTACTTTTACACATCTTTTGATAACGTCAAACGTCGATAATGCAAAGGTATTAAGTCGATTGCATCAGAAATTACGGAAGTGGTTGTGGAATCTTCCACGCTTGCCAGTTACCCCCCCGCTGAGAAATGCACTCTTCCTGTTGTAATTTTCACCACCGACATACTTACAAAATATACAACGAGCATTCATTGGTCAATCACCTCCAACCTAGCTTGTTGATTGGTCAGTTTCAACCAATCAAATCAACTACACGCGACAGGTCCGTTTTCGCGCCAACCAAGTTTGAGCCTGTCACGTGATACAACAGACTATAAAAACCAAAAACGCACGTCTCACCGCTGCTGCCAAAATGTGATCTTAAAGAACTCCCGTCTTGACTAATGCAGTCAGACGTAAAAGAACTTTGCAACAATCACTCAAGTACAATTCTGAACTCTTACCAATTTCAGTCCAATTCACCAGTCAGTCACTTAGCTTCGGAGAGATGCCACACGAATCCTCGCGTGTCACTATTTTGACTTAAGAAACTTTTCGCGCGTCAACTGCTGACTCAACCACCAACATCATTCTCTCTCTAAATCCATTACAACTTTCTGAAAAAATGTTCACTTGGACTACTAAATAGAAATTTCAAAAGACAAACAAAAGACAGTCCAAGGTAAACATCTCTGGAAGAATAAGAAAACAAATCCTACTTTATTCTCGCATATTTACGACCTAAATTACCTTTTTAATAAATTTTCTTTTCTTATTCTATTTGAACATTTCTTCAACAATTGAACATTCCTGAACTGTAATTCATTAAGATACTTAATTCACACTTCGTCAACTTTCATATAACCAAAACACAAGCTTTTTCAAATTGTATTAATTGTATATAAATGTTTGATATTTTCTAATTGAATTCAAGAGTACCGTTGTTTCTTGTTCAGTTTTGCCTTGATATTTATTCAACTTGTATGTCTATGCTTAATATTGTCGTGATTAATTTGAAGAACACGCTTTCACACTTATCATTTTAAACAAAAAATCTTCTGTTTACAAATTGATTTCATAACAATCCCAACAAGGTAAATGTGTAGACAGAACATTGATAAAATCGCCATGTGCGTAAGATGCTGAAACTGGGAGATCCACATAGAACTTCAACTGCCCCAATGGAATTACGGGGTCAGAATTGACCAGTCGGGATGAATTATGTCTCTGAGCAGGAATTTTACAGACATCCTTATTTATCCAGACGCACATCAATCGTTAGTCAGTTGAAGAGTCGCGCTCTAGTGTCAGGGTCCAATCGCCAGGCAGTAATACACAGTCAACGTCGGAGTTTTTAAGAAATGTCCCCAGGAAGAGCTTTCAAAGAACAGTAGTTAAAACTTATCAAAAGCGAAACTTTACCTAATTTTGGCGGTCCTCAGCAATAAATACACTAACAGACCGAAGAATAGTGAACTTACCTAATTTTTAGCATCTACACTAGTGTATATTGCTGACATCAAATTAAATCAACTAGCTATTATTTATGAGAACAGTGGCAGCTTATTGCTTGGCAGAAAGTATTTATACTACTCCTGTGCAACGACTAGAAACGTCGATTCCAACTTGTTTCGCAGATCTGGCAGACATTAACAGAAACATCTTTTTCAGCGTCTAAAATAGTAATATTGCCTTATCGATATTTTTACAAAGTATTTCTGATATTAAACCCTATTTTTACATTTTCACAGTGCCCCGACTCCAACTCGGGAGTCAACCATCCTCCCTTATCCGGGACCCAACAGGAGGCACGGCTCCGGGTCAGGGTGAACTCAGAAACACCACCAACCAGGAGGCGGCTCCACGCTCCCCCAAAACCCCCGATCAGATGTCCCGCTGCTGGACGTAGTCTATCGTCTCACCCAGGACACCGATGTAGTTTATCGTCATACCCAGGACGGCCGAGATGACAGGTCACGACCGATAATATTGCGGGAACCAACAGAAATGAAGATTGTTCGGTTTATAAAAATTGCTGGATTTTTTTAAATTATTTTTTTTTTCAGCTACGCAAAACTAGTTCTTGGAGTACCGGCAACATTTGCATAGGCTAATACCAAAAACGAAATTAAAAAAATCGAAAATCGATCCAAAAATATATTAATTTTATTGTACATCATCTATCAGCATCTGTCGTCCTAGAGTGATGAATGTGGTATTAAAACGAAGACAAGTTATACAAGCTGTCCTTTTTTTACGACGTTTAGTAAATAACACAGCTTAACTAAGTAATTTTTTTTGTCTCAGGTTTCTCTTTCTTTCTCAATCCCTGATATTTCTTATTCAATTAAATTACTTTATACTCTCACTCACGATAATGTATGTAGGCGTTTGATTGGGTTTGGCATGCCGGCCTTCTTCGCAAGCTTCAGGGTTATGGAATTTCAGGTCGATTGTTTGACTTAATACAATCATTCCTGTCAAACCGTGTATTGAAGGTCGTTCTCAACGGATTCTCTTCCAGCTCCTATCCCACGAACGCAGGTGATCCCCAAGGCTCCATCGTAGGACCTACTCTGTTCCTTATCTTCATCAACGATCTTCCTGACGTCATAGATTCCCAAGTAGGCATCTACACGGACGACACTACAATTTACTCCTGCCTCAAAACAAATCCAGTGTCGTTGACAAAACTAACCTGGCCGTTTGTCTCGAAAATGACCTCCAATCGGCTGTGAACTGGGCAGGAATTGGCTGGTAAACTTTAACGCCTCAAACTGTAATTGGCCCTGATCTGGCATCTCGTTTGCAGTCGCTCTCTCATAGACGTGCCGTCGCCTGCCTCTTTCTTTTTTTACAAATACTTTCACGGTAACTGCTCCGATGAGCTGCTTTCGCTGGTTCCTAGACTTCATGAATATAAGCGTTCAACTAGGCTGTCATCTCGCTCTCACCCTTTCACTGTCGAAACTGTTAAATGTAACCGTTTCTGCTACCTCAATAGCTTCATGTCTCGCACTTCTCGCCTGTGGAACTCCGTCCCCTTTTCCTGTTTCCTTGATAGCTATAATCTACAACTATTCAAATGTAATGTCAATCGACATTTCCAGATGTCTTGATCTATCCCCTATCCTTTTCTTGATGCTTTCCTCTATCACTCTTATTTGGTCTCACTCCAGTTCTCTGTAACCCCTTGCGTGCTAGTGTTTTCCCGCCTTCCTTGGGTGAAACGCTTAAAAAAACTGTGCTGCTAGCTATCAACATAGGTATCTATCCATTCTATTTCACTTGAATGTTACTCTTTTCTAGTTTCTTTTGTTTTGTCTCCTTGCAATTGACCTCCATCATTTTACTGAGTTAATACGAATACCTTATCACTACTAGGTCAGCGGCTGCATCGATTTAAAAATACTCTCTCTTATCTTGGTCTGAATCTATAGGCTTTAAGTCGTCTTGAAAAGTAGTCAGAATGGAAATCGTGAAATTGAATGCTTTTCCTCTTTTCGATCTCAGTATGTAAGTCAGACGTTCACACGAAGATCAGTTGTTTTTTGTGCTTTTTGTTTATATTTTTTCCAATATTATACGAAAACAAAACTAGTGACGTTCTCGCATCACCGAGAAGGACCCTGAATGTTCACCTAACACGAAGAACGGGTGCTCTCACGGAGGTCTCTTGCCTTGATTGCTTAGGACAAACCCAAACAGACCTCTAGTAGAACATGTACATAAGGTACATCAATAAAAAGGGAATGGAACGTTCCGGCGGCGCTCATTTGGCACCTCTTATTCGGCGAGGCCGATTGAGCGTAGCCGATTCGACATAGGAATTTTTCGGTAGAGGGACGATTATGCGTCAGATTACTTCTTCGTCTTTATAGTCAAATTTTCTCTCTCTCTCTCTCTCTATCTCTCTCTCCTCTTTAGTAGTCAAATTAGTACTTCGTCGTTATATGCTCGAATAGTCCAACTTAAGAAAAAGAGTAGTTGAAGGTATTTTTATATTTAAGAAAAAATTTACATCGCATTTCCTTCAATGCAGCTTCATATTTTTCAGCCGCCAAAGCCATTCTATTCCAAAATGGAAGCAAATATTTGATCAGAAAGCGGAAGAAACAAAGTCATACATAATTGATACGTTTTTCTATTTTTGACTCAACGAGAAGGAGGGATCCGGAATTAAAGCTGTGGTGATGTGAACAGAGAGCTTTGTGAATAACGGAGGACAGAAGTAAAAACAGCAAAATGTTTAAGACACTTCTAACGTTTCGCTACCATTGATTAAAAGATGGCGCCGTTAGATTTGTTATCATTTCTTCTTAAATTGTCTCGTTCGGTAACTAGACGGGTGGCCGTTTGGAACTGCCAGATAATGTACGCTTTGAGTGTCTAGTAATTCCTACGCCGAATCGATATAGAAACGTTTCGGCAGGGGGACGATTAGGCGTTAGATTACTACTACGTCGTGATAGTCAAATTTGTCCTCTCTCTCTCTCTCTCGTTTAGTAGCCAAATTAGTACTTCGTCGTTATATGCTCGAATAGTCCAATTTAAGTAGAAAAGTAGTTGGACGTATTTTTATATTATATTTTTCAGTCATCAAATCGCTTTTATTCCAAGATGGAAGCAAATATTGAGATGCTGACGAACGAATCAAAAATGCCATAAGAGAAGTTGAATCATAAAATCCTATTGAGTTCCTGAAGGGTGTTGCTCATAATTACGAAATGAAGAAGTCTATGATTAAAGATGTCTAAGATTAAATAACTTTAGTAAGTTTTTGAATTTTTTTTTAAATACAATATTTTAAAGTTAAGTTTCTAATTTGCATTATTCCATTAGTGTTTTAATAGGATCCTTAATTCCCTAAATTAATAAAATTTCATATTGCATAGCTTTTAGCCTTTTTTTTTTTTTTTTGCAGGAGTGGGTTTTCCCTCCGGTCAAAGACAGTGACGTGGAAACAGTCTGACGCCTAAACGGCTATGCCGAATAGTCCAATTATTTTTCTGAGGCCGAATCAGCCACGCCAAATGGGATACGCCGAAACGCACCAAATTCCGCTAAAAATGCCGGAAAAGTGATCGGTTACCTGTACCGCTACAGTAAGTAACTGGCTCATCCTGCTATCCTTTACATTTACTAGACCCAGATCAGGTCAAAAATAGACTACCTCTGCCATATATGAACAAGAGCTGCACTGTCTTTTTTTTCCCAATCCAAAATAGGCCAAAAGCATCTCCCCAGCGGGTAACGAATTATTTTCCAGCCTACATTACCTTTCTCACAAACGGGACGTCGCAAGCCTCTCGCTGTTCTCTCTATCTCTCATATATATATATAAACATATATATATATATATTATAAATTAATAGATTTAAAATATGGTTTTACCGCTACACAGTGATAACCATGTTTCAGAAATGGAAGCTAAAGCCCCTGAATTAATTTTGGAGTAACTTACTTTTTAAAATTTACGGTTGTTAACGGCACAGGAAAGATTCATAGTTTGAGGGTTTCCAAGGTTACCGATAAATCCATTCATCTAGACAAGGGGTGGTAGAGGGTTCAATTTTTAATTTTCGTTGTATCAGTTAATAGTTACATTTGAAAGCGGGGTTATGCTTAGGGATGGGTAGGGATGTATCTGTTAACAAATTCTGACATCGGCTAAATTCATGTCATCTGGGTTTTTTTTTTAAAATTACCGTCAGCGCTAAAATTAAAAAAGTTAACTTCCTTGATATAACATTAGATTTAAAGAACAATACATACACACCTTATAAAAAACCCAATACGAATCCTTTATATATACACCCTAAATCAAATCACCCCTCATCTATAATTAAACATATACCTTTATCTATCCGAAAAAGAATTAGTACAAATTCAGCAAATGACAAGATTTTCGACGAACATATTAATTTCTATAATAAAGCTCTAAAAGATAGTGGCTACAAAAACCTAAAACTAACTTATATTAAAAATGAAAACGGTAAACATAGGAAAAACAGAAGTAGGAAAATAATTTGGTATACACCCCCATACAACCAAATGGTAAAAAACAAATTGGGACAAAAATTCCTTGAATTAATACTCAAGCATTTTCCCGGTGGAAGTAAACTAAGTACTATTTTCAATAGAAATACACTAAAATTAAGTTATAGCTGTACTGATAACCTAGAAAAGATTATTAAGAAACATAATACTAATATCTTAAATAAACACTTATACCAGAACCAAAAAATTGTAGACAAGGGAAAAATACAAACAACAACTAATGAGGGTGAACAAAAATTATGTAATTGTAGAAACCCTCAAAACTGTCCTCTACAAAATAAATGTTGCATGGAATCAGTAGTATACCAATGTAATATATCTTCTATTGAAAACCCTGAAAACATAAAAATTTATATAGGTTGCACTAGCCATGAGTTCAAAAAGAGGTTCAACCAACATCAATGCTCGTTTAGGATAAATAAGTATAAAAGTCAAACATCTCTCTCGAAGTACTTCTGGCACCTAAAAGAATCCAATAAAACACCTACAGTGAAATGGAAGTTAATAAGAAGGGCTAGAATATGTAGGTCATTAAATGACCCATGTCCTTTATGCATACATGAGAAACTATATATTACTAAGTTTATAAAAAATAAAAATTTACTGAATCATTGAAATGAAATAGCTATTTTATGTCGTCATTGCCAAAAGTTTCTTTAAATAATATTTAAATAATCTTTAAAAAAAAAAAAAAATTACCTGATAATTATGCATACTCATATTTGATGGGAATAAATAATTTTAAATAATGTAAGCAATTATATTACATTTACTTGGTTTATAAAGAAATATAGCCGATTAAATTTAAAAGTTAAATTTGAAAGTAGAATTTTTAAAAATGTTTTAAAATTGAAATTAAATAAAACAGATTGTAACCTAAAGATCTTTTAAAATTGTAATTAAATAAAACGTACTCTAACCATAACACCTCTCTCAAAGCAATTCAAACACTGAAAAGAATCCAAGTGAACACCGAAAGTCAAATGAAATTAATAAGTTAGAATATAATATTGAACATTAAATGTCCTTTATACATACATATATACATTTATAATACTAAATTTATAAATAAAAGTTTATTGAATTAGTGAAATAATTTAACCACCTTTGCCGTCATTGTCATAAAGTTTACATAAAATAAAATAAAATAAAAAATAATATTTACTTATACTCGATAAGAATAAATAATTTTAAATACTGTAAGTAATCCTAATAAATTTACTTGGTTTTTAAATAGAAGTATAGTATATTAAATATTAAAAATAATTTTTTAGAAAGGTGGATAAAACATATTCTAACCTAAACAGTCCCACAAAATCTTTAAATATACAAATAGAAAAAATACCATAAGAATTTTTGCCGTTAGAAAAAAACCCAGATGACATGAATTTAGCGGAAGTCAGAATTTGTTAAAAGATACATCCCTACCCATCCCTAAACATAACCCCGCTTTCAAATGTAACTATTAACTGATACAACGAAAATTAAAAATTGAACCCTCTACCACCACTTGTCTAGATGAATGGATTTATCGGTAACCTTGGAAACCCTCAAACTATGAATCTTTCCTGTGCCGTTAACAACCGTAAATTTTAAAAAGTAAGTTACTCCAAAATTCGCTTGATGAGGAAATGGAACTAATGTCTTTGGTTTAATAACAAAATTAAATTCAGGGGCTTTAGCTTCCATTTCTGAAACATGGTTATCACTGTGTAGCGATAAAACCATATTTTAAATCTATTAATTTATAATATTAATGCTCTGTAAATTTTAATTTACATAGAGCACTATTGTGTAAAAATAAAATTATCTATAAGAACACCGGATTTTATATCTTACTGTTCATTCCTTTTTATTTATATATATATATATATATATATATATATATATATATATTTGCAACGGCACAAAAGCGTATTAAGGCATAAAAAACATTTTTTTTATTATAGGCCATGATACATTTAAAATAAAAACACCAGTCAACAGGTCTGATGAGAGGGAACGAAACCGGTTGACTGGTGTTTTTATTTTAAATCTATCATGGCCTATAATAAAAAAATGTTTTTTTTTGCCTTAATGTGTGTGTATATATATATATATATATATATATATATATATATATATATATATAAAAAGTGATCAGAACTACATTACTTAGTTCCACATATAAGACCCGCCATATCAAACACAACACAGCGAACCCCCATTCCCTCCGAATTCTCTTGATGAGATGTAAGTTCCACACGAGAAGCTTCTCTCGACCTACTGCTTTGTGAAAATCACTGCCAAGAGGATACTGTGAGAGTTTTGGGGTACCTTGGTGTACTAGTTAGCTAACCATAATGATTTGACTCATTTTATAGTTGACCAATAAAAGGGGTTAACAATTCAGAGAGCCATGTGTTTTCCAAATATTCACTGCCAACCCCCGAGACATTTGAAGACTGAATAATTACGGAACAGCTGCTGCTGCTGCTGCTATTGGCAATATAGTCAGATCCAGTAGAGTGTCTGACTCGGGAGTGTTAATCTTTAACGTTGTTTAATTGAACAGATGACGTACTGCGCTGGATTCTATATTCATAGACTACGACGAACATGGTCAACAGATACTTCCTCGATTATTACACTCTTAACATATCCATGCCGCCGGTCAACCCTTAACTTCCATATATATCCACATAAACTCTGCCTCTTAACCTGTAAGCCTCTATCCGAAATTATTCAATGTGATCATCCGTGATATTTCCGTGGGATTTTTTTGTTTTTGTCTTTTGAAATAAAATAACGCAACTACGTTTTACGAAAAAATATTTCTCTTTGGTGAAAATGGATGCCAAACATAATATCTTTGAACCCTCAACAGCTCCAATCGCCAGGAGTATTTGAGGAGAAAAGAAACAGAATTTAATTCTTCTCCATCATGCTCCATTCAAAGCAATAACCAAAGATCCCAGAATATGACGCGAGTCACTGCGGTCTGTAAACTAGGCCCTCGGGATTTTAATTCAGAGTTGTCCTTCTCGTAGACCAGTTGCCATACAAGGCCATAGAATCCAGTCTGTCTTGCTATATAGCCAAAGCTAGAGAGAGGAAAGTTGGATTCATACCTTTCTCAAGGATATAGTATGCAAATGAATGTAATGAACTCAACTGAAATTCGAATACTCCTATCTGATTCTTCAGTCAGAGTCACTATCCATTATTCTTCTATGGAAAGAAACACAATCTCATAAGAGCGCTAATTTCTGCAATTTTAAATACGTGGAATTATATGACGGTTAGCTATAATTACATAGCTGGCAAGTTGGTGGAGAAAAGGTCACCTTTGCGCTACCCGTATGCACTTCGGTTCAAAGCTTCTTATACAGGCCCATATGTCTACAGAATATGACAAATGACGTCACTATCAATGTCTGATATATTACCAAGAGAGAAAGATTTCTCACGCTATTGTTCACTCAAAAACAAGACCACAGAGCCACTCAAGGCAGAGTGTTGCGAGGTGTGGACGTTTTAATATATACTGCTTCCCGTCACATTTCTCCCACAAGCAATATTTGTTAAACCCATATGAGTGTGGGTAAAAGTAAGCCCTAGAAAATGGATTTTAAACAAACAATTCAAGCATTTAAAAAGTACACAGTTGAAAATGTAGAAAAAGACCCTAAAAATTAAAGACGTGCTTGTCTGTGTTTTTCTGATAGACGGGTGCTAATAGCGTTCAGCCGTCAGACGGCCTGGAACTTAGGGGACGTTCGATCCTATGTACTGATATATCTTTGAGCAAGAGGAATAATGAAAAAGGAATGAAATGTTTAAATTTTAATACAATTAAACAGCACCACCTAATGGGGGTTTGTTGAAGCCATGTGGAGTAACCTACAAGTGTATTCCAGAATTAAGGTGTTTTATGGACCTAATAATTGTAGATTATACGGATACATAGGGTAGATAACGGTTGATCGTAGACTTGAAGAGGATAACATTGTATTGTCCAGGGAAGATTTCTCCGGGCAGTCTGTTCCACAAAGTAGCGATTCTTGGAAAGAAGCAGTCCGAATGGAAAATTCCTCTTACAAACAGAATACGAAAGAAATGCGGATGGTAGGCATTAGATTGCTTGGCAGAGCGGGCCTTAACTATAAATACCTGAACTGGAAGATCAAGGGAATGTAGCGCGTGAGGATATTTTCCATGGAAATAAAGATAGAATTATAAAAGGTGTGTGACGTTAAGTCTGTGATTAAGGGGTTGTAGGGTGGAAAATATTGTTTTTGCTGAGAGGAAGTTTAATTAACGGTGCCTAAGTTTATCACTTGAGCTTCCAAACAACACCAAACCACGTAATTGTTGGTTTACTTATTTTGATTCAAGACATTCAGCAAAATCTTCAATTTACACATTTCTTTCTGTAATGTCGTATACCTCGAGGCATATTTTAAAGCTAGACTAGTTTATAACCCTTTGTATAAAATGGTTTAAGATGGGTTATACAGCTAAATATGGCTAGACAATAAAAAAACAGAGTTTGCTTTGTTTAACAGTGCTGATGGCCACTGTAGATTTCTACAACGAACAAAGGCCTAGGTACAAGACAAACGCTTGTATTTCCGATTTGAGGAAGAAATCAGATCGGCTCTTTGATTAAATTCTAAGGAAGCTGTTTAATCCTCCTGAATTCTGGGACAAACTAATTCAACAATGTAGGGTCCTGCACGATCTAGTCTGAATAAGATCTTGTTGCCTAAATATCCGTGTAAAATTATATTTATTAATTTCCTAAGTCATTGGAACCGGACCTCTTGTTCAATCTACGGAGGTTATATTTTTTCTCTTAGAGGAGCTCATATTACTTCGGTTTCATTGTATTTAGTTTGACTTTACTTCTCCACTATATTCTCAAAATAGAATTCAGTACAATTCTGAGAGAGTCGCTAGAGGAAATGTATAATGTCGAAATTTCTTACAAACGCACGCCACCAAAAGGCAACTTATTTAGTGTAAAAGAAACCAGAAAATGACACCCTTCAGCAAGTAATGAATGAATGAATGAACATTGATTTTTATCGAGGTCCATCCTTTTTAGAACCTCGTGGACTGGCGTTGCAGAATCATTATCAAAGACTTGTACCAAATAATAGAAACGACATTACACGTGGGCATTCAACAGCTGCTACACCAACAATGGATATCACAGGTAACTCGAAGAGAAAATAATGGTATTATCAAGATTTTGATGTTCGTCACTACCAGTGCGTGTCTTTACTGTAAATACATGAACTGGACCATCTAGGTAATGTAGCCTGTGAGGATATTTTCCATGGGAATAAAGATCGAATAGTAACAGGTGTTTGACTTTACATCTGTGATTAAGCGGTTTTAAATATTGTTTTTTTTTTACTGAGAGGAAGTTTAATTAACGGTGATTCAGATTAGCTCTTGAGCTTGCAAACAAAACAAAACCAAACCACGTAATTGTTGGTTTACTTATATTGATCCAAGACATTCAGCCAATTCCTCAATTAACACGTTCATCTAGATCTGACATATCTTTCTGGAGATAACTTGAAGAGTTCGGCCGAAGTGACAGCTGTCATCATGTATATTTAGGATAAAAAAGGCCAATTATGAGATTAAAGAATTGGTAAGACGTCAACAGATGTATCAAAATCGAAGCTTGCTGAAGATTGGAAATTCAAGAAAAAAAATAAATCCATTAATTAATCGATATTGCTGTCTTGTAATCTAAGAGATTTTCTTTCAATTTCTTAATCTGTACATTTAGCGAATTAACATTGCATCGCATTTACATTCAAATCACTTTAAAATCACTGGTTCAAGTTCTATCACTACAAGTAAACAGCTTTGAGTCAGTACTTACATGAGGACCGCTTGGGTACACTTGTTATTGTAAGCAATTAGTGTGTAAACCTCTGCAGAAATTCTTACCTTCGGAATACACGCAGTTCTTAAGTAAAATAGGGTAAGTTAAACGAAAGATTGTTATTCATTCAGATCCCCTTTTCCATCTTATTGGTGGAGGATCGTCATGGACGCATTCAGAATGCTCTCTAAAAATTACGCACTTTTAGCACGTTGATGATCATGTATCTTCAAAAATTGCTGTTCATTATAACTCTTAATAAAATTTGGTCTTTTTGTTATCTCCCTTAAATCTTGTTCCGCCATTCATTTACTCTGGCTCTCCTGATAGGTTATTCGTTGTTTTTCTCTGTCTAGCTTGCGTTCAGTCTATGAAATTTCCAAGCCTTTTTCCTCATTATGTGCCTTAGATATTTCAACTGTCTCTTCCTGACTGAAAGTAGAAATGTCTTATGTCCGTTTTCTCTTAAACCTCATCATAGTTCTCTTGTTCGGTCTATCGTATTCTCAGCAGACTTCTGTTGATCAGTCATCTTTTCTTTATTTCTAACGATTTTTTTTCTGTTTCTTAATACGTTGCTTAACTTTTGGAAGGCATCTTTCGCTATCCCAAATGAGCCCTCGGATTATGGCGTCGCACTTTCCGTAGTCTGTTAAAACACTTCCTAGATATGTAAATTGTTTTCCTTTTTTGATATTACTGGTCTTAAAACAAATACCACTATACAGCTCGGATTTCGAAGAGACAGGTACCCCATTCAAGATCGTACCCCACAAACGACTGTTTAATGTGGGCAACAACGATCAAACTTATCAAAACAAATACCAGTAAACTTGATCGTGACATAGAATCTCCACCAGACAAATTGCCAAGTCAAACGAAAAATAATATATAGTAGAGATTGCAGCATCGATGGAATCCCTCCGGAAAAATGTAATTACAGAAGCGTAGTTATAGTGATTTTCTATATGTGGTACAAGGCCGAAAGTGTGGGGAAACAAGTGATAATTAAACTCACTACTCATTCGTAATTGTTCTCGTACGACAAACAAGCTAACAGTTAGACCAAGTGTAGGTGTCTCAGAAGCGTAGTTATGTAGCCACTGCCTTTCAAGCGCATTGCTACAGGGGACTAAGCACACAAACGGTACATCAAAGACGCCGTCACCATAATCTTCTACGAGGTGTAGAAAGCGAACATCAGATCGAACAAACGCGATACCATATTGAGCTTTGCTGCTTTCACAACTCTTATAATATTCTGCTAAACCTCCGAGTAACAGGTTTCTCTGGTTAACCTTACTGAGAGCAAGTATTGATATCAAACGAACCTTTATACAACAGACATGGGATTCGATATCAGGACAAATCCATAATGGGAATACGAAGGTGAAACAGATTTATAATTACAGTAAATATCAGCTGTGAATGATATTGCATAATAAACTACATCTTATCTTATCGTTGGTATTATTGACATGGAATTAATGACATGGAATTAATGACATGGAATTAATGACATGGAATTAATGACATGGAATTAATGACATGGAATTAATGACATGGAATTAATGACATGGAATTAATGACATGGAATTAATGACATGGAATTAATGACATGGAATTAATGACATGGAATTAATGACATGGAATTAATGACATGGAATTAATGACATGGAATTAATGACATGGAATTAATGACATGGAATTAATGACATGGAATTAATGACATGGAATTAATGACATGGAATTAATGACATGGAATTAATGACATGGAATTAATGACATGGAATTAATGACATGGAATTAATGACATGGAATTAATGACATGGAATTAATGACATGGAATTAATGACATGGAATTAATGACATGGAATTAATGACATGGAATTAATGACATGGAATTAATGACATGGAATTAATGACATGGAATTAATGACATGGAATTAATGACATGGAATTAATGACATGGAATTAATGACATGGAATTAATGACATGGAATTAATGACATGGAATTAATGACATGGAATTAATGACATGGAATTAATGACATGGAATTAATGACATGGAATTAATGACATGGAATTAATGACATGGAATTAATGACATGGAATTAATGACATGGAATTAATGACATGGAATTAATGACATGGAATTAATGACATGGAATTAATGACATGGAATTAATGACAGGGAATTAATGACAGGGAATTAATGACAGGGAATTAATGACAGGGAATTAATGACAGGGAATTAATGACAGGGAATTAATGACAGGGAATTAATGACAGGGAATTAATGACAGGGAATTAATGACATGGAATTAATGACATGGAATTAATGACATGGAATTAATGACATGGAATTAATGACATGGAATTAATGACATGGAATTAATGACATGGAATTAATGACATGGAATTAATGACATGGAATTAATGACATGGAATTAATGACATGGAATTAATGACATGGAATTAATGACATGGAATTAATGACATGGAATTAATGACATGGAATTAATGACATGGAATTAATGACATGGAATTAATGACATGGAATTAATGACATGGAATTAATGACATGGAATTAATGACATGGAATTAATGACATGGAATTAATGACATGGAATTAATGACATGGAATTAATGACATGGAATTAATGACATGGAATTAATGACATGGAATTAATGACATGGAATTAATGACATGGAATTAATGACATGGAATTAATGACATGGAATTAATGACATGGAATTAATGACATGGAATTAATGACATGGAATTAATGACAGGGAATTAATGACATGGAATTAATGACAGGGAATTAATGACATGGAATTAATGACAGGGAATTAATGACAGGGAATTAATGACAGGGAATTAATGACAGGGAATTAATGACAGGGAATTAATGACATGGAATTAATGACATGGAATTAATGACATGGAATTAATGACATGGAATTAATGACATGAAATTAAAATGCATATAACGTACAACTTACTTATTTTGTAAAATAACATATTTCTGAATGTTAATCTCTGACCTTGATCACAATTATTACGAATTAGATGAAGTTGAATAATCTGAAGATGAGAAAAAGGAAAAATAAATGTAAGAAAATTTCTACATTCATTTCTTCTGTAATGATATCCTTTTGAGGTCCACTGACAAAACATAAAATGCTCCAAAAGTGAATTAAATCTGAATAAAGTAATTTATCAACTGAAAAGAAAAGAAAAAAAAACGTTATCAATATAACTGATATATATATATATATATATTTGTGTGTATGTATATAACTGAATCTGAATAAAGTAATTTACCAACCGAAAAGAAAAGAAAAAAAAAACTTATCAATATAACTGATATACAACTGAATCTGAATAAAGTAATTTACCAACTGAAAAGAAAACGTTATCACTATAACTGATTTCCGGGGTAACACATATTGGAGTCAATCATTAAATTAGATTACCAGATAATGAACACTGCGTTCCTTTTAAGCTTGTTTGCTTTAGATATATTCCTTTCAACGAGAATCCTTTCATTAATTCAGAAAATTTGCTCATGTGTCACTGAATCATTTCTGCTCAATCTGCGTGATATTTTTCGACAATTCCCAAAACTAAATTGAATATTGTAATTAAGGAGAACACTCAGTAAGTTGTGAACGCCTACCAAATGACTGGGAATTCTTAGAGAAATAGATGCGGAGTAAATGTTTATTTATTTAACTGAATTATTATTATTATTTCCTTTGATTTCTGATGTGTACTCATTTCTTTCCGGGTCCCGCCCAGGAACCTAAGTTTAGTAATGGCATCATGACATTTTCAACTGAAAACTGTTTTTTTTTTTTTTTTACATAGATAAAGCCCTTCATAAAGTGTAAGCTGTACTTGTGAGAATATTTTTAGATTGAACATGGGAGCAATGACGACGTTTTAGAGAAGATGGAAACCGAAAGGACACTTATACCTAGAGTCAGAAAGAAACAGTTGAGATTTCTAAGGTACATAATGAGAAAAGAGGGCTTGAAAAATTTGATACTCACAGGATAAATTGAAGGCAAGAGTTACAAAGGAAAACAGCGCATAAACTACCCAATGAGCCGGTATAGATGGCTGGCAGAACAGGGATGAGGATAGATAGCAAAATGACAATGTTTACTAGGAGTTACATAGGATAGGAAATTGTGGAGAGCCGTGATCGTTCACCTTCTAAATAGAAAAGAAGAACATAAGAGAGACTAGCTCGTCTACGTATCTTAATTCAGGCACAAAAATTAACTTCTTTGATATAACACTAGATTTACTGAATTATATATACCTACCTTGCAAAAAAACTCAATACTAATCCTTTGTATATACACCCTAAGACTAATCACCCTCCATCTATAATTAAGCCTTTACCTTTATCTATTGAGGAAAGATTAAATACAAATTCAGCAAATGAGAAGATATTCTATGAACATAGAAATGTCTATAATAAAGCTCTAAAGAATAATGTTTATAAATGCCGCAAACTTAATTATATAAAAAATAAAAATGGGCGCCAAAGAAAAAATGAGGATCATTTGATATACACCTCCATACGACCAAATGGTAAAAATAAATAAATAAGGACTTGAATTAACCGATAAACATTTTCCTAAGATAATAAACTAAGTACGTTTTTTTAATAAAAATAGCCTAAAATTAAGTTACAGTTGTATTGAAAACTTGGAAATGATTATTAAGAATCAATGCTAATATCTTAAATAAAGATTTATGCCAAAATAAAAAAAGATAGATCCTAAAATAAAAGAATGAAAATAAAGAAAGATTATATATATATATATATATATATATATGTATATATATATATGTATGTATGTATATACAAACTCACATACATATACACATATATATATATATGCATATACTTGTGTGTGTGTGTGTGTGTGTGTGTGTGTGTGTGTGTGAACAACTTCCCAGTGATATATTCAGTACCTTGCGCGCTTTCATCAGCGTTGTCTGTGTAATATTCTAAAGACCTCATGGGGTTACATATGCCTGATACAAGAGTGGTGCAGTTGCATAGATCGGCAAATACTGAATCTATGTATATGAATCACCATCTTACTAGGTCTGGTCACATTCTTTGCCTAGAAGATTTGCGCATGCATAAACAGTTTATGTATGGTGAGTTAACACAGGGAAGACGGCCGCAATGTAGGCCCGCAAGAGCTATACAGAACAGTTGAATGGCATACTCAGAAAGACGAATATACATTTATGCATCTGGAAAAGACGTGCATCAGATCAGTAAACATGTCAAAATGTGAGTGCTGCTTGTGTCAACAATTCTGAGAACCCTAGAAAAGAATATGCACAACAAAAGCGTGCAGGTAGATATATCAGAAGCATTAACCCTCTCCCAGAACACGATTTGAAGGAGTCTTTTACATGTGATTAATTTGACGACATTTCCTTTTCAAATGTAGGTTTTCTCAGCCACAGCCGCGCAATCATCGTGATGCTAAATACCCCAATATGACATCCCCGGTGATCATTCATGCACAATAAACTGTGTCGAGAAGCCAGGAACTCTGGATGTATTTAGAAATAAACCAACTTGTTTGTAAAGCAGCATATGAAAACTCATCTAAAAACCTGAATATACAAAGGAAAAAGAAAATCGCTATGAAATAAAAGGATAGTTACTATCGATTTGGTTTTGGTTTGGTTTACTGCAGATCAACATCAATGAGCCATTCAAGGCCGAAATATTTTAATTGCTGGTAATATTTTTCAAAATTGTATAGCTGGTAATGTTTTTCATTTAAAAATGTATTACTGGTAATATATATATATATATATATATATATATATAATGGACTCTCCGTCGGTTTCGACGTATGAAGAGGTGAAAACTTAACCAATAACACATGACTTTGTGAAAGAACGGCCATCACCCGTCGGTCTGCCACTGTGTAGAGCTCTCTCTCTCTCTCTCTCTCTATATATATATATATATATATGTATGTTTTTTTTTATTTTCAAAAATGACAATTTTTCGCAAAAATACATTGCTGGTATTAAAACCTATTTTAACACTTTCATAATGTTCTGACCCCTAGTTTGGGGGTTAACTATTTGCTTGTAGCTGTGACCCTAACTAACAACTGCTATCACCCCGGGTCAGCATGGACCTGGAAACACCAGCAATTAAGAGATTGTTCCACAAACCTCAGAACCTTCTGATCAGAAGCCTATAGTTTATCCTCTTACCCAAAACGCGGATGCAGTTTATCATCATACAAGAGACATATCGAAGCAAAAACCTAAAGCGTCCAATGACTCACGAAAATAGAATAAGATAGATAAACCTAAAAACACAAACAAAGCTCAGGTTTTCAAATCCAATTCGTAAGCGAGTTTCACGCATGGCGATCGTTAAACGAGAGGAACAAGAGAAGAATAACGACCTAAATAATAACACGAGGTACAAAAGAAATATATATAAATAAGCGTGGCAGTATTTTGATACGAGTTTGTCCAGAATCTGTTTACTCGAATACGGGCATTTGAATGTAGTTGATTCCGGCGGGCGGATGCACCATATAAGGGTTAATGGCAATCAATGGAATCTTTCTGGAGTGGACCCAACCTTCCGGTTATAAAAGAAGACATTTTCCCCATTAAAACCCACTGCACTCTTGAGAACGGAACGATCCGATAACCTGTCAAAAGCGAGAAAGATCCATTCCGCAACCACTGACAAAAGCACACTTGAGAAATTAATTCTCTGCAAGTAATATCATGATCGTAAGATTATTAAGTCCATTATCGTATCAGTTTTCACTAATAGGGACATGCATTCGGTCGCGCGGGCTCTCTCTCTCTCATTTTTATATTTATATATATATTGACGCATGTTTCCTTAAATAATATAGACAAATTTTGTCTAATTATTTTAAGTAAGTACCTTTCATATTGTCTGATAGGCTTAATCACATTATCATTGAATAACGAAAGGAAATCATCATATTGATACATGTTTTTTTAACACCTATCTAAGCTTTCGGCTTACATAAGCCATTATAAAAGATGACAATTACATTTCAATATATAAAATGATACACGGACGAAACAATAATGAGTCTGGTTTTGTTGCATGAAAAATTTCAAAGCAACGACAAAATTCGTGTATACGAGACGCGGAAGCGAAAATCACATCGCAGCTCCTGACGTCCCACATGACCACGTGATAGTGAAAACGAGAAGTATTAAGTATGGGAAGCCGTTGGTATAAAACAATGACCTCTATTATCAATTATAGGCATTTAAGAATATTTGTGGAGATTTCATAGTTTAATTTGTTCAGGGTAGGTTTCAACTGTTTTATGTATATAGTTTCAAGAATTTTTAGATTTTCTTTATTGGTTTCGTGTTTAAGTACAGGTGTTTCGATATTATTAATGAAATATGCATCAATGAAAAAATACTGGCTAAATACACACAATTTATATATATATATATATATATATATATATATATATATATATATATATATATATACTCATACATGTTTCATTAAATAATATAGATAAGTGTTGTCTATGCAAGTTCTTTTCACATCGTCTGATAAGCTTAATAACATTATCATTAAACAATGAAAGAAAATCACAATATTGATACATACTTTTTAATCCAATCTAAGCTTTCGGCTTACATAAGCCATTATCAAAGATGACAATTACACAATATATATATATATATATATATATATATTAATTATTTTAATACCTATAGTCTGGAGGTGTAAAAAAAACAGATAATACAATTTGTAAATAAAAATATATTTGAACAAACAGATATCAGGGGAAAAAATTCAGTAAAGATTAAAAACATCCGTGTTGAGCGAAAATAATCAATCAGCACAGCAATGCACAATCAAAAGAAAAAGAAAACACCGACAGAGGAAAAAAGAAAAAGTGCTCAATACACTAAGAGCAAAAACTTCAGTATTACACTGAAGATCCGTTAGGTGAAATCTTGGTAGGTAGGTTCTGGCTCACTAGGTTATATATATATATATATATATATATATATATATATAATTAAGTAATTCATTGAGTCTGAAAAAAAACTCAACAGAATGCAGAAAGAATTTCTAACAATTTCTACATGTGTATATCATTGCTTGATCCGGCTTCTAATGCTTCGGTTTGAGCGTCTTGGTGATAGTAGTCGTGGTTCCTGGAGGCACAGTCCTTTGGTTACAGAGAATTCCACCACGGAATGTGTGAGCGAGCGGCGCTATATTGAGTCTGATTTGCTACCTCTTCATCACCGAGGCCCGTTGGAACAGTTGGTATAACTTAACTGTTAAGGTTTAAATTCTCGGTAGTGGATGCGCACTGCTGATGAGATAAAAAATATAGGACGAAACGGCATTTCTGCATTCTGTTGAGGTTGCTTTCAGACTCAACGAATTATTTAATTATAATTATCAAATCCTAACAATTTCTATCATATATATATATATTTCACGACGCTTGACACTACATTTGAATGATAACTCTAACATTTTTAGGCATTTAAAACAACATGCCTGGCCGCATAAACAATTCCGGAAAATCCTCGTCGAAAACACAACTATACTTAAACATGAAAACAATAAACAAAAACTAAAAATTCTTGAAGCTATATACATAAAACAGTCGAAACCTAATCTAAACAAAAACTATGAAATCTCCACAAATATCCTTAAATGCCTATAATTAGTAACAGAAGCAATTGGTTTATACCAACGGCTTTCCATATTCAATACAGATCGGATTCACTCTCTCGTGGTCATGTGTGACGTCATGAGCTGTTGTGCGATTTTCGCTTTCAGCGTTTTATATGCACGTGTTTATCGTTGCTTGGAAATCATCCATGTAAACAAACAAGGCTATCATCAATTTCTTGTTCGTGTATTGCTTAAGTATATTGTGTAATTGTCATCTTTGATAATGGCTTATGTAAGCCGAAAGCTTAGATTGGATTAAAAAAAAAATATGTATCAATATTGTGATTTTCTTTCATTGTTTAATGATAATGTTATTAAGCTTATCAGACTATATGAAAAAAACTTACATAAAATATATAGACAACACTTATCTATATTATTTAATGAAACATGTATGAATATATATATATATATATATCACTGGGTTATATATATATATATATCACTGGGTTATATATATATATATATATCACTGGGTTATATATATATATATATATATCACTGGGTTATATATATATATATATATATCACTGGGTTATATATATATATATATATATCACTGGGTTATATATATATATATATATATCACTGGGTTATATATATATATATATATATCACTGGGTTATATATATATATATATATATCACTGGGTTATATATATATATATCACTGGGTTATATATATATATATATATATATATCACTGGGTTATATATATATATATATCACTGGGTTATATATATATATATATATATATATCACTGGGTTATATATATATATATATATCACTGGGTTATATATATATATATATATCACTGGGTTATATATATATATATATATATATATATATATATATATATATATGAGACACGTTGGAGTAATAGATAGTTTATTTGAAGGAAACGGAGATCCGGGTTCGAATTCCAGTCGAAACAATTACATTCACTTACGTGCTAATACCTTTGGAAAAGTTATGAATCCTCTTCTAAATAGCAGGACAGAATGAGTTCTATAGACTTGGATGGCAACTGTACTTAGAGAAGAAAAACTCTGAATTCAAAATTCGTTTGGGGACCTTGCGGCACGTATTCTATATTAGGTCCTTTAGAAAGTGTTGAGGGTTCGGCATAAAACCTTCACCAATATCAAATCACATGTGCCGATTTCGGGCTGTCAGTTCCTAGGAACTGAGCTGCTTGACCATCATACGTCGAATACGACGGGAGAGTCGAATATATATATATATATATATATATATATATATATATATATATGTATGTATGTTTCGTTAAAGACGACTGAAAAGTCTACTGCGATTATGGTTTATTTAATTTTTCGTACAAGTGTTTTCTTTAAAACAGCTAAAATTATCATAAAAAATAAGAGACCTGCAAAATAAAAACTAAAAAGGATCATGATAATTTACTAGTTCAAATACCTATTTTTATACCTATATGCATAAACTGCCATTGTGTTTCATGCTTGTGTATCTTATCATAGACCTTATGCAGATAAAAGCGTTGTAGAGAACACCTGAAATAGTTGAGGTCTTACACAGCCAACGCGAAGAGATAATTGCTTTCACAGAACACAGACCATTCACTAAAAAAAATAACGATTAAACAATAAAATAAAAATGACGGATTAATAAAGGAAAAATACATTCCTAAAATATGTCTCTGTTTAAGTTAGGATACGCAACTGAGCAGAGATCTATATTTCGAGAATGGGAATAGTTCATATGCACTATTTGGGCTTTGTTTGCCAATTAAGCGCTCTCTAGCGGAGAAAGCACGTAAAGTCTCACGACGGTCTTCACTAGGAGAAAGCAGGTTCAAATTCTGCAGTGAGAACACATATCGTTCTAATATTTCTCGAAAATTCCGGCCGGTAGTTAGAAATAAATATACTTTGTTTTAATAAATAAACAAAGAATCTACTGAAACGGATTACCAAAAAATGATTCCATCAATGGAGACGATGCTGTCAGTTCTTTTATAAGATCGAGGACCATTAAATACCGAATTTATCTGTCTATTTCTGTCATTATGTAATGTAATTATTTACAACATTTATATTGTTAGGGATTCTTGTCCTCATCTATGTTGCTATATTCACGCTGTTTCAGCCGTTGTACGCTCTGACCGTCTTCAGGTGTTTGGGAGGCCAAATGACTGTGTGTACTCTACCCCGGACAACTGAAATGTAAAGGAGAAACAGGCTGCTCCACTTAAGGTAAGACTTCTAGAACATCGTAAAGTCGTAACACGAGGCGAAATAGAAAAATGAGGCGTAGCTGACAACATATGCAGAGAAAAGGAATGTGGGATGAGATTGAAATAATAGAGAACATCACTGGAAAATACGAAAACTTAAGGAATCAACACATACGCCTAAACCGCAAAAATCTCCTGAGCCGACCAAGCATAGAAATGAATACAATATGAGAACCAGCAATACGAAGTACTAGAGAAAAGCAATAATAACAATAAAAATTGCAGTATGAGGTCTGGTAAAAAAAATGTTCTTGAGACAGTAAGTTTATAAGTTCCAAACATTTATACACAGTCATCATCAAGGAAACATGACCCAGTAGCTAAAAGCGTTAGTTGGATCCAGTGACATGCCCGAAAGAGTTGTGAGTTCAATACTTGGCTAATGCAGTGGTGAACAAACGTCGTAAATATAGCAACAAAGATGAGGATATCAATCCGAAAAATGTAAATAAAGCCAATAACCGAATTTATGTGTTGCAATTTTCTTTTTATAGCACCAACCTATATTTTTCATTAGACATCGATTGCATATGATAATAGATAAACAAAAAGGCAAAACACTTATCTTCCAACTCTAGGTTTCGCAGACACCCCTCAGCTCGTCAGGTTAAGAGGAATCTGAATGAAGTGTGTGATATGAAAGTAATGGGAAGATATAGGAAGTGAAGATTATGAGGATATGTAGGCTAGATAAATATTGTCTCTCGACTTGAAGCGGTTAAATTGAGTTTTCTAAAATCTTTAGCGATAGTTCGCCTATAAATAATTATTGTCGCTAGCGTCATTACCGGTGATAAGCTAAGTTTTTCCATAAAATTAATAATTTGCTTTCAGAATGTGAACCATAGTGTATGTGATCTATGTAGGCTTTTGCCATGAAACAGATCAGCTTTAGCCTTGCAAATTGTCCTTAAATACCAAAATAACTGACTTAACAATAATCTTTCTCATTATAATCGCTATATGATATTCCAATAAGAGTTATCTCTGATCACATATATATATATATATATATATATATATATATATATATATATATATATATATATATATATATGATGAAATGGACAAGGTCCGACAATTATTTTAAGACATTTGTATGTTTATACATTCTTTTTATAGATACAAGTATTTAAGTAAATGGTCTGTTTATAATAAACAGTATTAAACAACATTTAGCGGCCTGAATGTCCGAGAATTTTTCATAAAAAATATTCGTCCTCCGACAGGAATCTAACCTGTATCCTATACGGAACCTGACGTGTCTATTCCGATTGGGTCACAGAGGATCGTTCGGTTAGCAAGGTCGATTTTACTGCTTTTAATAGAGGTTCGATTCGTATGAAAAATTATCGGACATTCAGGCCGGTAAATGTTGTTTAATACTGTTTATTATAAACAAAGTATTTACTTTATTTGTATCTATGAAAAGAAATGTATAAACATAAAAATGTCTTAAAATAATTGTCGGACTTTGTACATTTCATAATGTGTGATATCATTTTATTTACATTTGGATACGCCATGAGCAGATATGAAGGTACGTGAAAGGATCATAGCAGATTGTAGTTTAAAAGCAATAAAATCGACCTTGCTAACCGAACGATCCTCTGTGGCCCAATCGGTTAAGGCACGTCAGGCTATATGACGGTTCCGTATAGTATACAGGTTCAATTCCTGTTGGGGGACGAATATTTTCTATGAAAAATTATCGGATATTCACGCCGGTAAATGTTGTTTAATACTGTTTATTATAAACAGAGCATTTACTTAAATATTTATATATATAAAAAGAATGTATGAACATAAAAATATATATATATATATATATATATATATATATATATATATATATATAAACAGTGAAATCCAAAATTACCTCCAGAGTACAGAATATTTCAACTAAAGCCGAATGCGTCAGCATTATTCAATTCAATTGTCGGACTGTGGAATACAGTACATCATCAGTGTTGAATAAGTTTGACGCATTCGGCGTTATTTGAAATAGTCTTCCACCGGCATCTGTTCACAAATTAGCTTTTACTGGAAGGAACTTCCTACATACCAGTGAAATACATAGACAATGAGAGTAATCAAAAGTGTGAGCGCGACAAGGCGGGTATTGGCTAAACAATAGCAATACTAAAGAAGGTAACTTCTCTGAGCTTTCTTCATGTAAGAAGATATATAAAAGCGATATTAAAAAAATGATAGGCTTCTGGGGTTGCATCTGTAGGATAGCAGGTGTAAATTGAAACATAAATCATTTCATGTAACCGTTCTTGAACTCTGTGAAAGTTGGAATGTAAGAACTGGACAGCTTCAGCCCAGATATGGCAGCAGTATACCATAACTGATCAGACTCTTGAAATCGTAAAACATGGAAGAAGGAGCCGGATACGTTCTGTATGTGTATATATATATATATATATATATATATATATATATATATATATATATATGGGGGCAGCTATGATGCTGCAAAAGTATGCATATACATAATGACTAAATAAAAATATTAACACAGCAGATATACGTCCATACAGATGCCACGGTCTATTAATCCCAAGAAACTCTAACGATAGAACTACAAATAAAATAAAACAAGAGATAATTTAAGAAAAAAAAGTAGGATTTACAATTGATATAAAATCGATAGAAAAATATAGTAAATGTCTTAAATATAACATTCAAACAAAACAACAGAACCTACAAAGAATTCACAATAACATGTAGTAGAATAATTTCATTAAATGTAGTAAGAGGAGGAACGGTGGTGTAATGGATAGCGATTCGGATTGAGTATTTGGCGGACAGAGTTCGAATTCTCGTCTAATCTATTGTATTCACTTATTAGCTAATACCTTTAACACAGCCGAAAAATTTTTTTCCACTTTTGCATACATCTTTTCCTTAAGCTTATACTTGATATATATAGATTTATATATCGTTATCCCACACATATATATATATATGGTATAAAATGACAATTTGAAAAATCTTAGATCTTGCCGACGCGTTTCGTCTTTCGACTTTTTCAAGGCAAAAATGAAATCGAAATATCTCTGTTGTTATAGTTACATTAAAATCCAAATTTAAAAACATAGACGCTTCTGTCCAAGCCTTTTTTTTGGTTAATATAAATTACATTTATGGTAGGAGATTTTTTTTATTTTTTAAATCTTCTACCATAAATGTAATTTACATTAACCCCCCCCCCCCAAAAAAAAAGGCTTAGACAGAAGCGTCTATGTTTTTAAATTTGGATTACCAATATGTCTTGTCTACAGAGTTGATCTGGGAATTTAACTATATATATATATATATATATATATATATATATATATATATATGTGTGTGTGTGTGTGTGTGAAGAAATATAGTTATAAGGTGTGCCATATTTACGGGATGAAGTGCTCAATATCAGGGATAGACCAGATGTAAATAAAAGTGAACATTGAATTCAGTACTCAGAGGCGACAGGCTGTGTCATACTAGACGCAATCGTCAGGCCATATATATATATATATATATATATATATATATATATAGCGTGTACTTCGTAGATATTGCAACGTCATCATGAAAGTAATTAAATTTGTGTTATCAATTTTAAAAGTAACGGTTCTCATATATTTGAATGTGTTAATCATCTCTAGGTGTTGGAGCTTAATCTTTCGACTAAAATTGTTGTGTAAATCCATCAATTTGAATGATGCTGATTTTATATGAAGCCAATGGCTTGCCCTCTAGCGGGTTCAGTAGCCGACGTTACAAGGACGACCACTCAATATTCGATAACCGCCTTCAGGAAACTGACAAAACACCGGCCTGTTAAATTATTCTCCTACAACGTCGCCAACAGGAAAACAGATCTGAGTTTGCAATATACACTTAAATACAAATTCACGCATATACCAAGAAGACACCTTAAATGGAATGTCGAAGTGAGGTAAATGTCGATAATAGACTGATATGACTAGTTTTTTTTAAACGCATGCTTTATCTTTGCCTCTTTCTGGACTAACACACAGTATGTATTACTCGTTTTATTTCCACTTAGCCCATTTTAAGTATTGATGTTAACCGGAGCCAGTCCCACTTATCAGACGACTGGATGTCAAACATTTTTTTCGTTTCCCGCGGAAAAAATTGTCATAAACCATAAATGTAATATCAGAATATATAATTCTCAGGCAACTCGTTCGCTCAAGTTAATATCTATCTATATATCTATCTATATATCTATAACAGTGATCGGACATATTATATTCTATTTACTTGTGGTGAGAAAGCTCATGCTTTTTTGGTTCATACTGGAGTGTAATATCTGTTCAATTCTCTACCGGCCATATCACGCTGAAACAATTGTTCTCATACAATCTCCTAAGTTAAGCAACGTCGAGCCTTGACAGTAGTTAGATGTGTGACCGTTTGGAAATACAAGGTGCTGTAAGCTTGGATGTGCGGTTGGTGCAAAGGATGTGTTTGGATCAGAAAATCGGAGAGCCGAGTTCCAATTCCAGTCAATTTCCTTATATTTACATACGCAAATACCCTTGGGAACGTTATGAATCCACATCTTATACCACCTGCAATGGGTTAATTTTAGGACTTGTATCAGGAAATCATTATTATCTCCAAGAAATTCTTAATATCTAAAATATTTTCCGGATGTAGATAATCTGAAAAAGGTTGAGATGCCGTAGAAAGCAAATCAGTCAATCTATCAATATCGATAATATATTATGTGTCAAATCAATACCGCTCGCTTATTTTTGATAATCAGGTTATTATCGGGTTTTGCGAGAGGCCCGTTAGGAATCTTTTAAAATTTAGAATGGACAACTCACTCTAAATATTATAATAACCCAAGTTATGAAACACAAAACTCATTATTCTCCATTCCTACTGAAAGGAAAATGTCTAAAATGACCTATTTTGCAAGTGGGCTTTTGTAATGAGAAAAAAATTAACATCCTCTTTTTCTCCGTCAAACAACTATATATCAATTCGTGTCAACGACATTTCAAGATTTGAAAAAAAAAAAAGTGGGATGAACCAAACGTCTGTCTACGGTGCCTAACGCGACGCCCATGAGATACCCAAAAGGGTGTCGGTCGATATAGACAGTAGGACGGTGGCCACATGTGTCGGAATCCGCTAAGGCGTGTGTAACAATTGACCTGCCGAATCGAGCGGCCCCGAAAATGGATGGCATTGGAGCGACGGACCGATGCCGGACAGTCGCGGCGAGGATGCGCGCGCATGACCGATACCGCAACGAGTCGGAGGGCGCGGCGGTGAGCACGTAAGCCTAGTACGCGAGCGCGAGTAGAGTGCAGATCTGGGTGGTAGTTTTGGAGACCTTCGAAGACTTAAGTGGGGAAGGGTTCCGTGCCAACAGCGGTTGTGAACGGGTCAGTCTGTCCTAAGACGCAGGCGAAAGTCTTCCCGAAATGGGCCGGATCCGTAAATCTCACCACGGGTGGTGGTGGTGGCGGTGGCGGCCAGAAAAAAAACCGTAGGAGTAGAATTTGCACCGGCATCGCATGCACGGCCTCCACTTGCGTCGATTCTGGTGCCAATGCCTTCCGCCAACCCGTTTTCTAGATTTGAACACGTTAAAAGCCGAGCGGCTGGTCTTCCGTCGATAGGAGATCGGGTTAATATTTCCGAACCCGGACTTGGAAAGTGTCCGGAAGTGGCAACGCGACTGGCAGCAATGTCGAATATTGGATATTATAAATATTTATGGGCAAATAGTTGAACGCAGATGTACACATATTTTATATTTTCGCGTAAAGAAGAGACTTGAAACAAAAGAAATGTGGTTCCACAAAAGGATGCTGAGAACACCATGGACCGAACATTTGAGCAAGAACGACGTTCTAAAAAAACTGACAACAAGTATTGCATATATAATTAACATCAGGAAGAGACAGTCGAAATTTCTGGACACATAATTAGGAAAGCGGGCTTGGAAAATATGATAATCACGGGAGAGATTGAATGATACGAGGGACAGAGGAAAGCAACGCATAACCTACCTGGCGACCTTGAGTGAATGCATCGTGGAGCAGACTTTGGAAACTGACCACATTTATTAAGCACTACAAAGGACTGGAGAGCCACGATCACCAAAGTTCTGAAGGGACACATCACATAGTAGAAGAACAAAAGAACGTTAGCATTCCGACCATGAATACCGGGTTCGTATCTTCCTACAGTCAATTTGTCAAGCGGGTGACGTCTCGATAATATCAGACTGGCGAAACTAAACTAGCGTACGGCACTGTCTAGTAACTGACTGTAAACCTTACCGCAAGATGATCGAAGCCGTGTAAATGAAATTGGGTTGAGGAAACTCTTTGGAAGCCAGGGAGTCTTGCCCTTAGACAAAAACTGTTCGGTTAGTGAATAATATTGGAGTAATACGAAGTCAAAACAAACGAGAATTTTGGAGTAGATTATTCAAAGTAAGGATAGCGCCAGATTATGTGAACTCTCAAAGAAATTGTAACTAACGTCGGCTCAGCGCAGTTGAAGTATAAACCACAAGCATGGCCATTGGAGGTTGAACAAAACGCAACACGTTCCTGAGCAGATATCTCCAACGGGATTAGCTAGCCACTCTCTTTCTACGGGATTAGCTAACTACTATATTTCTACAGGATTAGCTAGCCACTATATTTACTTAATTACAAGCCTATTATTTTTATTTACATTTTTATATCAATAGATTCCTTTCGTGGTTTGATATTCCTTTGCTTGTTGTCGAGTGTGAGAGAGAAATGTGTCAAGACAAAATCAATCCTGATCTGTTTCGATTTTTGTCAATTGTTTTTTTTCACACGACGAGTGTTGGAACATTATGAAATCGATACTTTTCTTCCACTGGTACACGGATATATATATGAAGTGAGAATGGTAGTTTTCACGAGAAAACAAATGTAACAAATCATGGTGAAATTATATACTGGTATATACTAATATATATATATATATATATATATATATATATACACACACACACACACATACTAATATATATATATTAATATATATATATATAAATATGCAGTTCTGTTCGATAAAAGTGACTCAACTGATTTTTTTAATAAGAATATTTTTTGTTTATTGTTTTTGGGGTTAAAATAATTTTTAATCTTCCTAATATAAAGACCCCTTCCCGACCACCTAGGAAAAATAGTTTACTCACCCTAAGGTATTCTATTGATAATTATAAATGTGAATATAAAGGAGATTTATGAAAAAAATCTGCGCAAAAAATAGTGACTCAGATATCGCATTCTAATGATTAAACTGGTAAATTTAAAGAGATTTGACAATATATTGAAAAATATTTTACAATACACTCAGAATAATATTCTAGTGAATTCTACAACAGCTTAAATTAAGTCTAGAATATTCCAGAAAGCCTCACACGGTATAAAATATCTTGAAATAGCCACTCAAGTCACTAACCAGATGAAAGGGTACAAACACGCATCAGAACCACTTAAGGCATCTATTATTGCCCTCTCAAAAGAATAACGAAGAAGGAGGACAATGATGATGAGGAGATGGAGCAGGTGGAAGAGAAGACGAATGATAATGAAAGGGGAAAAGATGATGATGAAGAAGAAGAGAAGAAGAAATATATACTAAGTTGAACTTCTACTCACTAAACCACTAGTCCCTTTTAAGTCAAATACACGACTACTTTCTCAGAAATTGGAAAAATTTGTGTTCATTTTAAAGTCGGTTATCTCCGCTACAAATTTAATCTTACTGTTGTCGCTTAAGAATAGCAACGCTAACATTTTATTGAACTCAGTTTTTCTATGAAAGCTGTCAACGAATATCCTTACTATAGTAACAAAGTACCGTCCGATTAAGGTAAATAGTATTCAATGCCTTTGAATGAGAATGTTTTCTTTTGTAAGACGCCAAACGTAACGTTTGCTAAGTAATTGTACCTGACAATATATTTGTCTTCATACTTATTTTCACACTACTCTTCACATACAATTACTCTGGCTGGCTGAATTTCAAGAGAGGACATTTCTTCATTGCTAAGACGGACATAAAAGTCTACCCCTAAGCAGAATAACAACATCGGGAAGAACCGGAATTAAGATAAGGGTTTTACATGACCAGATATTTCTATTTTAAAAGACACGGAAATAAGAGAAACCCGGATATAAGAGAGATTTTCTCTGGTCCCAAATTAGAGCCATACTTACCTAAACAAAATAGACCAAACCCGTATATAAGAGACTTCTCCGGTCCCGACAACTCTCTTATATCCGGGTTACACTATATATATATATATATATATATATATATATATATGTAGGGTGACCCAAAAAACGGGAATTTTTGAAGTGCGTATTGCCAGACATGAGCAAGTGGCAATACTGCGAGACAGTCACCTTGAGCAAGTAAACATTTCGCCATTTTAGTAACGAGAATGAAATTTACAGTATCCCAACTGAGAGGTTGCAGCAGTCAATAATGAATCTCAACAGCAGATTTCAAGACTGCATTCGTACAGGAGGACGCCATCTACACGACGTAATTTTAAAAAACTGAAAATTCCATCATTGTTTCTTAAATGGCATGTTTTAAGGTTTCAATTACTATGAATTAAATATTTTCTCCATCAGTCTTGGTTTTATTGGATTGTTAAAAAGTTCCCGTTTTTTTGGTCACCCTGTATTAAATGGTATTAATTAAATTTACCGTCCTGAATGTTCGAGAAATTTTGTAGAAAATATGCATTCTCCAACTGGACGCGAAAAAACGTCCAATATTGTGTGTTTCGAAACAGTAATTTGCTAACCAGACGCTTCCCTGTAGCTAAATGTTATAGCACGTCAGATCAAATTACGGTTTCCATATCGGTATACAGGTTCGATTC
>OZ038497.1:89617288-89649788 GCA_964036315.1 Acanthosepion esculentum | reverse complement strand
GGACAGAGAACAACTCGTCGAAGGGTTCCACTCCGGCACTCGGGCTAGAGAACCACTCGAGGTAGGGGGTTACAAAGTAAAAGGCACGGCTTCAATGTATGGAATAGAAAGGTTAACGCTAGAGTTGAGACAGATTAAAATTGTTGTATTCTGGGAAGCATCCACTTAGCAGTCGGTTCAACACGGATGCAGTTTGTTTGAACAAGCTGCACAACTGAAACTTACATTTCGCCAAACGAATACGAAGGAAATAAGGTTGTTCGCTGCAATTGGCGTGGCATGGTGGGTTTTAGCCGTGAAGTTTTAAACTGGTGGAACGAAAGGATGTAGTTTATTTGGACGCTTTTCATGGAAGTCCCCATGCCGCAGCGAAAGGCTTGTGACGTTTTTCGTCTTTGAGAAAGGAGTTGTTATATGGAAATTAATTCAGCACCCACACGGACGCAGAGACGCTTCTGGACTCTATCCAGGGGTGGAAAGTGAAGACTGGGCAATTCCTGCAACATATATGGTAGCAGCAATATAATTTCGTATTTCTATTGCTAATGGATGTACCCGTCTTTAGTCAAGTAAGATATTGGTTGTTGGATCGCCGGTTGTTACAAATAAAATGATTCCGTAACGCTGGATAATTTCTCTTCCCGTATAACGGAAGTAATTGAATAAAAAATACAAAATAAATCCCTGCCTGTTTTATTACGTTTTCAATTTAAAGATATGTTATTTTCATTATTCACGTGCGTCAAATTTCATTTTCTATGGCAGCAGTTGGTGGAGATTTTTCTGTTGGTTTTCTAAACGTAAAAGTTACATTTCTACTGAACACCACTAACAAAAAAACAAAAAAATGAAAAATAGAAATTGCGATATCTTTGTTCTGTGAAATTGCTTCTTCAAAATTACAGAAATATGTTTCCTGTACAGGGATTAATAATAAAATAAAAATTATAGTCTTTTACCTTATGGTTACAAATGATAACTGCATTCTTTTTGCATAACAAAAAATAAACAGTGAATCCCCTTTCCTCAAGGTGACACATTTTTATTTTAAAACTTCACTAACAGAATTTAATGAGACACTATATAAAGATCTTATTATTCAAGGAATTGGTAGAAAGTTAATGTCTCATTAAGCCTTGTTAGCGAAGTGATTTCGCCATTAACCACATTAACATTGTTAATTAATTCTTTGTATAAATTGTTTATTATATAAAATATAAGCTTTGCACTCTAATATATTTACGACATCAGATGCGTGGCACAGTAATAATCAGAATTTCAAATTCTGTGGAAAACTACTAAGCCATTTTTACTCTACCAATTGGATTATACTCAAGTCCTTTTCACTTTAACTGATAAACACATATAACAAGAAAGTCGCTTTGATTTACAACTTTTCAAAATTCAAAGAAAATTCTCACTTGATATATTTGAACAAGGACTCTAGCGTCGCTGCATCGCGCGCTCAAAAACATATATTCAACTGTTAATAGATAGCATAATTAAAGATAAAAACATTTCGTTCTACACAAATTTCATCTTGTGTTCGCCTTTGTATGGGAAGATTTCGCACTGAAGATGATAACTTGAAATTGTCGAAAGTACTTGGCATGTGTCTTCCATCTGACAACAACTTGAATATAAGGTTATTATTATTCAAGGAATAGACAGTAAATAAATGTCTCATTAAGTTTTGTTAGTGAAGCGATTTCGCCATTTATCACATTAACATTGCTATTTAAAACGTTGTATAAATGTTTTTCTGTGAAAGAATTCGAGAGATAGAAAAATATCTTGTAAGAAGCATAGGTAGACACTCTTTCTTTACTATTAATGAAATATAAAGTATCAGATCTTAATTCCCTGACAATTGAATAAGCAGCCATCTTTTGACATACCTAATAAACAGCCAATGTTATTTTAATCCTGCGAGCTAGGCCTTGGGCGTTTCGTTTTACTGGTTGTGTCGCGAAACATTAACAGTCATAAAATTCATCTTTCAGTAGGAAAATAAATCCTTTTAAGAGTGCTAATTAACTGATAATAGCGACAGTAATTCATAGTTCATTATATCTACTTCTGATAACGTAAGCAATAAACGTTATGGCGATGTAGAGAAGAAGTAAAGTATATAGCTTAATATTTTATGTAAGGTTAAGCCAAAATCGTTAAATTGCTCTAAGGGAAAGACTGAAATAGGAAATATGAGTTGATTTCTCGTGGAAATCTTTTTTTTTATGTATAAGATATTTATTTAAAGGTCGTATGATAACATCCTGATTGTTGAAATCAAACGTTACTAAAATAAAGAGAATGAAAAGACAGACAAATATAATAGTGAGGATTTCAGATTTTTCTTTAATTTTTACTTCACCCACACCGATATTTTCCAAAAAAAAAAAACATCAATGGACGTCTTTTATATTGTACTTTCTTTAGATACAGATAAAAAGCCCAGTATATGTCTATATATTCGAGATGAGGTATTATGTACACTATTTACACTATTCGGACTGTCTTCATTTTTGTCGCCATATTTATTACAACGTTTCGGCCTTTCAGTATCTGTCTATATTTCTGAGATGAGGTATTATGTACACTATTTACATTATTCGGACTATTGTCCTCATCTTTGTCGCCATATTTATTACAACGTTTCGGCCTTTCAGTATCTGTCTATATTTCTGAGATGAGGTATTATGTACACTATTTACATTATTCGGACTATTGTCCTCATCTTTGTCGCCATATTTATTACAACGTTTCGGCCCTTCAGTATTTGTCTATATTTCTGAGATGAGGTATTATGAACACTATTTACATTATTCGGACTATTGTCTTCATCTTTGTCACCATATTTATTACAATGTTTCGGCCTTTCAGTATCTGTCTATATTTCTGAGATGAGGTATTATGTACACTATTTACATTATTCGGACTATTGTCCTCGTATTTCTCGTGGTATTTATTACAACGTTTCGGCCGTTGTCCTCAACGACACATGGCATAAAAAGCGTTAGATCCACTGACAGGACCCAAAGAGAGTGAGTTCAATACCCGGTTAATGCAGTAGAAATCTTGGAGAGGGGAATTAACACAAGATAACTGACATCCATTAAACATGACACATGGAACTAGAAGAGTCTACCCCAGTGAGCGAAATAAAGGGTTCAGTTAGACATCCAACCACCTGAAGAAGGCCGGAGCGTACAACGGCCGAAACGTTGTAATGAAGATGGCGACAAAGATGAGGACAATAATCCGAATAATGTAAACTATTTTATTTTATCAATAAACGACAAAATTCGCGTTATTTATTCATTTTTTTCATCAGTAGGAATAGTTAGTGTCTACCTATCCTCTAGTTCACAACTCTCCTCGGTTTCTAAAACAGGGGTAGCCGTTTATCACTTGTTTCCTGTTTTAGGCCAGCATTTCCCGTTCCTTCTAGAGTATTTTTCATTCACTTTCACTTACAGTAGCTCTTTGCATCTTAGTGGTATTGCCTATCAAAAAACGCTTTATATTATAATTGTTCACAAATTCAAATCTGTATATATATATATATGCAGATTTGAATTTGTGACTATTTCGGCTAATAATGCAAGACTCTTCAGTAAATCAAATCGAGTTCTCTCAGTCAAGAACAAACCATTTTATATCGTACAGATAACATGTCATATACTATTTCGTAAATGACCGTTACATCTGCAGATATTTTCCACAATGATGTTCACGCTTTAGAAGTCTCAAGAGCCAATCAACGTAGAATGTTACAGAGTAAGAGGCACAGTTTATTGGAATATGTGAGGAAGGTAACGGCTGACACTAGACGTAAATATTTTAAAATTGTAGTGATCGAGGAAATATCTTTTTGGAGGTTAGAATAGAATTATAAGCATAAACAAAAGATTTGTCGCTTCTGTCAAAGACGCAGCCGTTAACAAGAACGAAGAGAGTACCACGTTCAGTAGAAAGTTTTTATCTTCTGCACAAAATGCTGATCTGCGGAATTGGAAATCTCTGCATTGCGACTTGCGCGTCAGGTGTGTCGTCGATGCAGAAACAGATAAGACGTATACGAACGGATAATGGGAACTGCAAAAATGATTTTTCTCTTATCGGTTTATAAGATTTCAGAACATCTGCAAGAAAACTATAACGTTATATCATCAAAAACAGATGGATTCCTTTATATGACTTATTTTTTCTTTTAAATAAACATTGACACTTGATAAGACACCAGAAGTCTTGAAACAAAATGGCTATTTTTGTAGTGATTTTATAACATGTTTATGTTATAATTTTCGAATAAATAATTATATATATATATATATATATATATATATATATATATATATATGTCGCGATGGATAAATAGTTTTCGAAATTACGCAAAATTATAATGAAATACTAAACAATGAATTCATTTAATAATATTGCCATTGGCTTCAACCTCGGCCTCCAGACGACTTCGGAACCTCTTGGAACTCTTCTGGACGGTCTGCTTGTTTTAGTTAGTGAATGCTGCCATAATTCTTGCCTTCAGTTCATCTTCGGTGTTATAAGGAGTTTTATTGGTCGCTCGCACAACTGCGCCCCACACACAATAATCAAGGGGGTTGCAGACTGGAGAGTTTGGGGCCCAGACATGAGGGATTATCTGGTCGCAGAAATTGTCTGACAATCATGACTGTGTTCTCCTGCTTGTGTGTCATGGTATCCAGATATGATCTTCCAACAGCCACACTCTTGACCCAGGACAGCATTACCTTCTTAAGTAACTTGATGTAGGCTTTCTTGTGGATTCCGAGGCCCTACAGGAAGAGGAATGTAGGTCTAACCTCGCCTTCACTAGTGATCACTCCAAACACCATGATGTTAACTGGATATTTGTTTTTTTTATCACTTTCGGTACATCTTTTGGGGACGCGGTGTGCATACATTTGTTTTGTATGTTCTCATCTTATCCTGGCACAAATCTCTCTCGTTTTAGAAAAAACAATCTAGGTTCAGTTGGATGGAATTCTTGAGTTTATTCAAAAGATTCATATCGCGGTCTTTCCTCGTGTCCTTCATGGATTAGTTTAGAAATTAGCCCTTTCCCATCTTGTATCAGTAATATGGCACGTCTTCATGTACTATCTCTCTGATGAGACAGTCAGACAATCCTGTGTCCTCCGGCTATGGATCCTGATTAACCTGGAGTGGTCGTTGTCAATTATGGCCTGGATCTCACCAACAAATTCGGGTATAGATTTCATAGAACGAATAGAATGAGTTTTCCGAGCTGCCGTACCTTCGTAATGACCATTAGACTCATCCAGCTCTTCCCGAAACCTCTGCACTGTCCTCAGATGGGGAGTCAAATACACTTAAATGTTTGTACTGAGGCTTCCGCCGTTAATGCCAAGCAGTGCAGAATGAAGTTACCATATTTCTGGCGGAGTAAGTTGCGTCATGGTGCTCTTTTTTTCTCAAAGACGGTGCCCAACTGACCTTTGCCGTCGACAAAATCAAAAACAAACAACGCGCATGCGCGAAATCAAAATGTATAATGGCGTCAATTTAGCGATAACAAAGCTTTAAATAGTACTAATGAAAGAATCTTGATACTATTAAATAAATCGTCTAAGAAATATTTTGTCCAACACTTCTATGGTGGGAGAAAAAATATTTTTAGTAATACTGACAAGTACACAGAGATATTGATATATATTAGGCTAATAGGGTAGAAGAGCACATTGGTACACGATTAAAAGATAAAGATTGCCTTTTAACAATAAAGAAAACAATTGAACTTGTATAAATAAAAATGAATAAAGTCAGCCATTTTTTATTCATACAAATTAAATCGCTTTTTTAATTGTCAGAAGACAATTTTCATCTTTGGGTGGTGTAGCAGATTGTGTTCTACCCAAAAAATGAAAAACAAATGTGGCAAAAAGATTTAGATCGAACCTGAATGTAAAAGTAATGGTTTATTGAAATATTTAAAAAACATTCTATTATTAAAATATTTATTTTTAAATAAGTTTTATTTTAAAACATCTTAACAGCTTAACATGTGTAAAGCTTGAAAAATAAACTTCAATCTACCCAGTCGTCTTGGGTCGATCAATAAACTCGATTCGGCCTTTTCAAGATCGTGAAACCACCTCTTAATTACTGTTGTTCGCAGTGCCACACTAACCCTGAGTGGTAGCACTTGTTAGGGTCCTATCTATAGGCAAACCGTTAACACCCACCCCCGCCAACTGGGTTCAAAACACTATGAAGTATAAAAATAGATTTTCATAGTAAAAATACAAGCAATTCATTTTTAGGGAACAACAACTCTTGAACTAACTTCAACTCTTGAACTAACTTCAACTCTTGAACTAACTTCAACTCTTGAACTAACTTCAACTCTTGAACTAACTTCAACTCTTGAACTAACTTCAACTCTTGAACTAACTTCAACTCTTGAACTAACTTCAACTCTTGAACTAACTTCAACTCTTGAACTAACTTCAACTCTTGAACTAACTTCAACTCTTGAACTAACTTCAACTCTTGAACTAACTTCAACTCTTGAACTAACTTCAACTCTTGAACTAACTTCAACTCTTGAACTAACTTCAACTCTTGAACTAACTTCAACTCTTGAACTAACTTCAACTCTTGAACTAACTTCAACTCTTGAACTAACTTCAACTCTTGAACTAACTTCAACTCTTGAACTAACTTCAACTCTTGAACTAACTTCAACTCTTGAACTAACTTCAACTCTTGAACTAACTTCAACTCTTGAACTAACTTCAACTCTTGAACTAACTTCAACTCTTGAACTAACTTCAACTCTTGAACTAACTTCAACTCTTGAACTAACTTCAACTCTTGAACTAACTTCAACTCTTGAACTAACTTCAACTCTTGAACTAACTTCAACTCTTGAACTAACTTCAACTCTTGAACTAACTTCAACTCTTGAACTAACTTCAACTCTTGAACTAACTTCAACTCTTGAACTAACTTCAACTCTTGAACTAACTTCAACTCTTGAACTAACTTCAACTCTTGAACTAACTTCAACTCTTGAACTAACTTCAACTCTTGAACTAACTTCAACTCTTGAACTAACTTCAACTCTTGAACTAACTTCAACTCTTGAACTAACTTCAACTCTTGAACTAACTTCAACTCTTGAACTAACTTCAACTCTTGAACTAACTTCAACTCTTGAACTAACTTCAACTCTTGAACTAACTTCAACTCTTGAACTAACTTCAACTCTTGAACTAACTTCAACTCTTGAACTAACTTCAACTCTTGAACTAACTTCAACTCTTGAACTAACTTCAACTCTTGAACTAACTTCAACTCTTGAACTAACTTCAACTCTTGAACTAACTTCAACTCTTGAACTAACTTCAACTCTTGAACTAACTTCAACTCTTGAACTAACTTCAACTCTTGAACTAACTTCAACTCTTGAACTAACTTCAACTCTTGAACTAACTTCAACTCTTGAACTAACTTCAACTCTTGAACTAACTTCAACTCTTGAACTAACTTCAACTCTTGAACTAACTTCAACTCTTGAACTAACTTCAACTCTTGAACTAACTTCAACTCTTGAACTAACTTCAACTCTTGAACTAACTTCAACTCTTGAACTAACTTCAACTCTTGAACTAACTTCAACTCTTGAACTAACTTCAACTCTTGAACTAACTTCAACTCTTGAACTAACTTCAACTCTTGAACTAACTTCAACTCTTGAACTAACTTCAACTCTTGAACTAACTTCAACTCTTGAACTAACTTCAACTCTTGAACTAACTTCAACTCTTGAACTAACTTCAACTCTTGAACTAACTTCAACTCTTGAACTAACTTCAACTCTTGAACTAACTTCAACTCTTGAACTAACTTCAACTCTTGAACTAACTTCAACTCTTGAACTAACTTCAACTCTTGAACTAACTTCAACTCTTGAACTAACTTCAACTCTTGAACTAACTTCAACTCTTGAACTAACTTCAACTCTTGAACTAACTTCAACTCTTGAACTAACTTCAACTCTTGAACTAACTTCAACTCTTGAACTAACTTCAACTCTTGAACTAACTTCAACTCTTGAACTAACTTCAACTCTTGAACTAACTTCAACTCTTGAACTAACTTCAACTCTTGAACTAACTTCAACTCTTGAACTAACTTCAACTCTTGAACTAACTTCAACTCTTGAACTAACTTCAACTCTTGAACTAACTTCAACTCTTGAACTAACTTCAACTCTTGAACTAACTTCAACTCTTGAACTAACTTCAACTCTTGAACTAACTTCAACTCTTGAACTAACTTCAACTCTTGAACTAACTTCAACTCTTGAACTAACTTCAACTCTTGAACTAACTTCAACTCTTGAACTAACTTCAACTCTTGAACTAACTTCAACTCTTGAACTAACTTCAACTCTTGAACTAACTTCAACTCTTGAACTAACTTCAACTCTTGAACTAACTTCAACTCTTGAACTAACTTCAACTCTTGAACTAACTTCAACTCTTGAACTAACTTCAACTCTTGAACTAACTTCAACTCTTGAACTAACTTCAACTCTTGAACTAACTTCAACTCTTGAACTAACTTCAACTCTTGAACTAACTTCAACTCTTGAACTAACTTCAACTCTTGAACTAACTTCAACTCTTGAACTAACTTCAACTCTTGAACTAACTTCAACTCTTGAACTAACTTCAACTCTTGAACTAACTTCAACTCTTGAACTAACTTCAACTCTTGAACTAACTTCAACTCTTGAACTAACTTCAACTCTTGAACTAACTTCAACTCTTGAACTAACTTCAACTCTTGAACTAACTTCAACTCTTGAACTAACTTCAACTCTTGAACTAACTTCAACTCTTGAACTAACTTCAACTCTTGAACTAACTTCAACTCTTGAACTAACTTCAACTCTTGAACTAACTTCAACTCTTGAACTAACTTCAACTCTTGAACTAACTTCAACTCTTGAACTAACTTCAACTCTTGAACTAACTTCAACTCTTGAACTAACTTCAACTCTTGAACTAACTTCAACTCTTGAACTAACTTCAACTCTTGAACTAACTTCAACTCTTGAACTAACTTCAACTCTTGAACTAACTTCAACTCTTGAACTAACTTCAACTCTTGAACTAACTTCAACTCTTGAACTAACTTCAACTCTTGAACTAACTTCAACTCTTGAACTAACTTCAACTCTTGAACTAACTTCAACTCTTGAACTAACTTCAACTCTTGAACTAACTTCAACTCTTGAACTAACTTCAACTCTTGAACTAACTTCAACTCTTGAACTAACTTCAACTCTTGAACTAACTTCAACTCTTGAACTAACTTCAACTCTTGAACTAACTTCAACTCTTGAACTAACTTCAACTCTTGAACTAACTTCAACTCTTGAACTAACTTCAACTCTTGAACTAACTTCAACTCTTGAACTAACTTCAACTCTTGAACTAACTTCAACTCTTGAACTAACTTCAACTCTTGAACTAACTTCAACTCTTGAACTAACTTCAACTCTTGAACTAACTTCAACTCTTGAACTAACTTCAACTCTTGAACTAACTTCAACTCTTGAACTAACTTCAACTCTTGAACTAACTTCAACTCTTGAACTAACTTCAACTCTTGAACTAACTTCAACTCTTGAACTAACTTCAACTCTTGAACTAACTTCAACTCTTGAACTAACTTCAACTCTTGAACTAACTTCAACTCTTGAACTAACTTCAACTCTTGAACTAACTTCAACTCTTGAACTAACTTCAACTCTTGAACTAACTTCAACTCTTGAACTAACTTCAACTCTTGAACTAACTTCAACTCTTGAACTAACTTCAACTCTTGAACTAACTTCAACTCTTGAACTAACTTCAACTCTTGAACTAACTTCAACTCCGAACTAACTTCAACTCCGAACTAATTTCAACTCGATTTAAAAAACCCTAACCCTTACTTCCTAGTTGAAATTAATTTCGAGTTGAAATGAATTCTGGCCGCCGATTTTTTAAAATCATTACACTATTCATTATTGTTGAAGTTATCCCTAACATTTTTGTCTACATTTACAAACTCAACGTTTCGTTCAATTTCGCAATCCAATCGATGAAATTTGAATAAATTGAATATTTGTTTGGAAAAATACTTTGCCAAAAACCCTTCTTCGTAGTTTAATAATTTCTTTAATTTAATTCAATTTTATAAGACATGGTAAACAATATTTTTTTTAAGATAACGTCAATTTTTTTTTTATCTTAAGATTTCTTACTCTTTAGCATGCAACATACGACAGGCAATACCATCTTTTTGAAGCGTTTGGCTTGCGATTTATTTATAGCTATATTAGATGCAGGACGAACTGGAAACTGGATTCCCGTATATATAAAAAAAATCTTAAAGAGATCAGAAAACAATGTTTCATTTTATTAAATATGTATTTGTTATTTTAATCATTGTTTTCATTCATTGTTTTTTTTTAAATAGTGGGTGCATTTGTATGTTAAATAATTAAACTTTTAATTTTTCAAAAAAAATAATGAAAAATTATTATGCTAAGTTACGAAGCCTAGTAAAATCAACTGTATTTTGTACACCACGCACCCACATAAATGTTTGCACTCCTCCTCGAAATTTGGATTCGATTCTTCAATGTATGGCTATTTTAGTGAATGTGACGGACTGGCTAACGAAAGTAAAATATATATATATATATATATATATATATATATATATATATATATATATATATATATATATATATATATATATATATAAATACTTAAAATGCATGCAGGCGAAAGAGTCTGTACTGTACGCATTGCTATCAATATGCTACTGTTTTTTTCTTTACTTATATATTAATTTTGTTGCTTTTCATACTAATTAGAAAATCGTAATTCTATAACCTGTAAATAAGATAAATAGATCTGTACGGAGTAAAGCTGTATGTGTGACTTGAACTTGCTTTGCTTATTCCTAAACGTCTGACTGATTCAGCCAAGAAATCTGAAAGGCCGTTAAATAAATGTTTCGAGAGGTAAAATAAATGATAACGAAAAGGGAAGAGAAAATAAGACAAAAGAAAAATTACTCAATCACTGATATAAAAAGAAAGCATAAAGTTCGTTAATACTGATACATATATTATTAGTTAGCATCCGTAATATAACAGCGGCCATAATATTTTTGTTCAACAAGAGAGTCTTCAGTGTTTCTGGCTCCCAAAATATCGATATTAAGACCAGATACAAATTAAATTTAGCTGATAATGACTTCAAACGTATAAAATGCTTTATCAGTCTTTGTGTAGAACATTAAAGAAGTTGCTACAAAACAAATTAAGATAATGACCTAAATCTGCGATTCTCAACCTTTTTAACCTTGCGTAAGACTTACAATAAATTAAATGACTCAAGGAACGCTTGCGCAAAAAAAAATATTATATACCATATCTTTCTCATTTTATTTTCATCGTATTTCACGTGGTAAATACCAGAGTATATATTTTTGAATAACTGGATTAATGACAAAATCAGTTTGCAGTGTTGATAAATAAAATTCATACTCTATATATATTATTCGGACGACTGTCCTCATCTTTGTCGCCATATTTATTACAACGTTTCGGCCGTTGTACGCTCCAGCCTTCTTCAGGTGGTTGGAATGTCGAACTGAACCCTCTATTTCGCTCACTGTGGCAGACTGTTCTAGTTCCACGTGCCATGTTTAATGGTTGTCAGTTATCGCCTGTTAATTCTCACCTCCAAGTACTCCACTGCCTTAGCCTGGTATTTATCTCTTGTTAATTCCCCTCTGAAAGTTCTCCACTGCTTTAACATAATGTAAATAAGGTACATAATACTTCGTCTCAGAAATATAGATACAATTCATACTGTTTGTTTATAATACTTCATCAGGGAATTTTCAGTCACACGAAACTTCTAAACTAATTCGTAAAAAATAAACATAAGAAAATCAATATCATATACCTATAATATAAATGTAAACAGTTTGGTTTATTTGGTTTATTTTGTTTTACGGCATATCAACCTCAATGGGTTATTTAATGCCGGCAACATTTTTATTGCTGGTAATATTTTATTTTGTCAAAAATCTGTTTCTGGTAATATTTTCCTTCATAATTGTATTGCTGGTAATAATTAAATATTAACTCATAGCTAGGACTCTAACAGGTTCTACCACTCCGAGTCAGGGTGAGCCTGGGAACACAAGCAATTAAGAGGTGGTTCCACGCTCATCAAAACCTCCTTATCAGAGGCCTTGCTGCTAGACGTAGTTTATCGTCTTACCCAGGACTCGGATTTAGTTTAACGTCTTACCCAGGACAGAAATGTAAACAGAACGAAAACAGATAATTGCTGCATCATTTTCTGATTGTTTTTTATACATTACAGGCAATGTTGAAAGACATAAGTTAAATCCATGCAAAATGTACAAAATACGTTATATAGGATGATGTCTATATTACAATAACTAAGAATATATTTTCTGTGTTTAGTAATATTATGTATATGAAATTAAATAAAAAGTCAAAAGCGCATTAGCTTGTCTCACCTGTTCTTGCGGAACCACTGGGAACCTTTTGCTGAATCTTAGGGCCCGAGGAAACCCGTTTTAGAAAAGCTGCCTTAAATATTAGAGATGTCCGTAAATAGTCATTTTGTTTCGAAACTTTCATATGGAAGTCATCCACGGTTCTAAACTTGTTCAGAAATATCTAAACTATCGGCTGTATCGAACTCGCTCTCTCGGATCGGTGGTTTAAAATAGCTTCGAGGGATTGGAGCGAGTAAACCTTAGCAAGGAGCATTGGGCCTCGAACCGAGTCCACTGGCGCTACAGAATCGCAAAGAACTTTACCAGATAACAGGAACCACCATGAACTGAAGACTTTCAACAGTGACAACAATTAAAATGCGTAGCACATGATAACTCAAAGAAAATAATATCATAATGAATTTGTTTACGGACGGAACTACTACAAACAAAAATCAGGGAAGAAAGCAACCATCAATACTGGAAAGAGCGAAAACAACTACCGGACTCGAGAAAGCTATTTACCAGAAAAATTATTTTAAGAGAAAGATTTTATAAATTTCAACCGACGATAGCACAGTGAATGCTAAATGTTGCCCCATAAGAAAACGGTTACTATCACCATTACGCTATTTAATACAACCAATCGCATTTTATGCATATTTACAGTAAACGATTTAAGATAATTTGCATGAGTTTCAGTACACGGCCAAGCGTGCATATATATCTAATACGTCCGCTCAATTCGCGAAGGATTTTCGGAAGGAAATTGCAAGGTGTTAAGCAAATTTCGAAATTAGCTTCTAAAAATGGAAGCCTTCTGAAATAGAATAAAAAAAATAACGTTGTTATTCCCGTGATATTACATTGATATCGGTAGCCATTCAGTACGAAGATTACAAGGAGGACAAATAGACGATCACGTGAACTCTCACGAGATTTCAAGTTTGCATTTTGCACCGCCATATTTATCTCAGTAAAGAGAATATGAAATGTGTAACTCAGAAGTAATCCTATAAGCCAATAAATTTATATAATGGAAAGGGTAATAACAGCTACTGGATATGAGAAACATATTTACCTGAAAAAAAAACTTTAACAGAAATATTTTATGAATTTTCTGTGAATGAATGACGAATGTTTCTTTACATGTAAACGCATAATACATGTTTTTTGAAATGTCACTATGCACATATATTCTTTTATTATCTGACATATCTTTCATTATAGAATACAATGAAATCTGAAATAGTGAAATATAATTAAAAAGTAGGACAACTAATCGACAGTCGAAACAATATGAGTTTGGGCTTGATGATAATCAGATGGAATCACGGATGACGCATTTTTTTTAAAGGCCAAACAAATTTCATCACACGGCCCAAAAATATATTAATACATTCATCACTTTAAAGGACCTTATCTGAAGAAAAAATAGAAATCCATTACAGTACGTATGATGAAAGAAAGGGAATTAAAGCTGTTGTTTCAATTAATTTGTACAAGGATGGATATATATATATATATATATATATATATATATATATATATATATATATATATATATATATATGCACATTTCATTGAATACGACAGACAAGGTGCTTTGATTTAGTTTTTTATACAATTTCTTATGTGATCTAATATCTTTTTTCTTTTCAGATGATAAATTATATAAAAAATTGTCGGAATATTCTTTTATCCGAGCGCTTTCGGCTATGTATTTTGCAATTTTCAAGGTGGAAATAATCTAATATAGTATTGAAAATGCCAAAATGTATAGCCGAAAGCGCTCAGAAAAAAAAACATTCGGACTGTTTTTATATAATTTAGCATCTCAAAAGAAAAGAATTATTATATCACATGAAAAATTGTATAAAAAAAACTAAATCAACACACCTTATCTGACGTATTCATTGACATGTGCATGAAAGAAGGATCTCTCCCTAAATACACACATTTTATATATATATATATATATATATATATTGGGTGATTTATAAAAAAAGCGAAATAACTTTCTGCTGGGTTCTTTGGTTCGAAATAATCGTGAAAATTATGCGTGGTGGAATCAAACTCTATTGAAAATCATGCAAGTGGAATTCTAGGGTTTTCCTGATATCTCCAAAGTGGTTTGCGTACAAGATGTGTACAAAAAAAGGATTGCCTATATTTATGGATTTTTTTAAAGACTGATCCATTTCTAAAGAAATGGATGGCGTGTGCAAATGTCTGAACCGGAGACAATTGATTTTTCCAGAAATGACAGATTTGGCATTTAGCCAGAAACATAAGATTATCACGGAAGCGCCAAATATCTTGGAACCATCATGAAAGAAGAGGGTTGAGAAAGGTTTTATTTTACGACTTGCTCAACGGAAGATCACAAAACATTTGTTGCGATTGATTGGCAAAATTCAGACGAACGTGTTAAGTAGTTTGCGCTTGTTAAAAATGTGTTTGAATTTTTAAAGATTATGGACGATTATAAACTCAAATATTCATAAAGAACTAAAAAGATGTGAATATAGTTATTCAAAAATGCCATAGATGTCGGTAACCCCAAATATCCGCGGCTATATTTTTTTTAAATCTGTGTATTGGCAGGAGTTCTGTGGAAAATTCGTGTAGTGGTTTCCTTTTACCACAGTTTCGAATTCTGATATTTTTCTCCTAGCATCGACCGTCCAGCCAACAACAATTTACCCTATAGGCGAAGACGAAAAGAAATAGCTTCGATTTTTTTCGAAGTAAATTATATATATATATGTGTGTGTGTGTGTGTGTGTGTTTGTGTGTATAATTATTTATTCGCAAATTATAACATTAATATGTTTTAAAATCACTACAAAAATAGTCATTTTGTTTCAAAACTTCTGCTGTCTTATCAAGTTATCGTGCTGAATGGAGAATCTTCTACATTCAGCAAAATCACCTGATAAGACACCAGAAGTGTCGAAACAAATTGCTAATTTTGTAGTGATTTTATGACATATTTATGTTATAATTTGCGACTAAATAATTATATTTGCTCTAGTCTGTATTGAGAATATAATTTTAGTTGTTGGAATTTATTCCATATACACTAATCCTATACGTGGGTGTGTATATATATATATATATATATATATATATATATATATATATATATATATATATAAAATGGATTTAATTTAATCCAATATTTATATTACTTCAAAGGTTGCTATAGAGGACACTTCGTATTTTAAAGAGATACATTTTCAATAAGTAAAAATAAGCATCTATGTCAACCATGAAATGTCTATTATTACAACACTTGATCTCTATCTATAAAACGCAGCATGTTTGTCTGTGTGTGTGTAACGAACGCACGGTCGCAATTTCCAACGGATATGCACCAAAATTTACATGCACATGCGCCAAGAACGACTATGCATTTCACAACTCACACCGATAATAGAAATAATCGGTAGTTTTCATGTAGATTGCGGCCATTTTCTATTGGCCAGAGTGAGAATTTATAGCTAGCTCCCACGAATAAGCAGGAAGATTCTATTGGCCAGTGTTAAAGCCAACAGCTGACTGACACGAATGTCAACTAGCATAATATCATGCGAAAAAATCGATAGTTGCATTCGTCATACGTGGGAAAAATTTAAATCTGCATGGCACTTTACGCCAATTGCCTCATTCGCTTGCTTAAACTCAACGTTGATTCTGATTCCGCAGAACTGGGTTGGGTGTGAAAAATTTCATTCGGTTTTTCCAGTTACGAGTCGTTTTATTAAAGCTGATCGTTTTGTGTTCATTTTGTTTAGTTCTTTTTTCGTAACAAATTTAATGTTTAGTATAGAGCTTAAAAAAAGTTCGCAGTGTGAGATAGGCAAGAAGTAAGGCATGTAGCAACATCAGCACGGCAAAGGGAACTCCTTTAAAGGCAAGGAAGGGTAAAAAGATTTTAAGTCAAATGATAGCTATTGCTGCATGAGTCATACGAATTTTGAATCAATCACGGTCAACGCTGCTAGTGTAATATAATATATATATATTATATAAATATAATATATATATTTATTTATTTACATTATATTTATATATACATATGTGTATATATATATATATATATTATATAAATATAATATATATATTTATTTATTTACATTATATTTATATATACATATGTGTATATATATATATATATTATATAAATATAATATGTATATATTTATTTACATTATATATACATATGTGTATATATATATATATATATATTATATAAATATAATATGTATATATTTATTTACATTATATATACATATGTGTATATATATATATATATTATATAAATATAATATGTATATATTTATTTACATTATATATACATATGTGTATATATATATATATATTATATAAATATAATATATATATTTATTTATTTACATTATATATACATATGTGTATATATATATATATATATATTATATAAATATAATATATATATTTATTTATTTACATTATATATACATATGTGTATATATATATATATATATTATATAAATATAATATATATATTTATTTATTTACATTATATATACATATGTGTATATATATATATATTATATAAATATAATATATATATTTATTTATTTTTATATATACATATTATGCATATATATAAATATAATATATATATATATTTATATTTATTTATTTATATATATATATATTTACATTATTTTTATATATACATATTATGCATATATATAAATATAATATATATATATTTATATTTATTTATTTATATATATATATATTTACATTATTTTTATATATACATATTATGCATATATATAAATATAATATATATATTTATATTTATTTATTTATATATATATATATTATGCATATATATAAATATAATATATATATATTTATATTTATATATATATATATTATGCATGTATATAAATATAATATATATATATTTATATTTATTTATTTATATATATATATATATATTTACATTATTTTTATATATACATATTATGCATATATATAAATATAATATATATATATTTATATATATATATATATATATATATATATATATATATATATATATATATATATTTACATTATTTTTATATATACATATTATGCATATATTTATATATATATATATATATGTGTGTGTGTATATATATATATAAAACCAAAATAAAATATTTCTTAACCGACGCGTTTCGTGCTCTGCTGGACTTTATCTAGGCAAATTTAAGGATTTTATTTTCACAAGTATCTATATACTTAAGTAAAAATGTCCTGAATTTTTCAGTAATTTAACATTTAAGAATACTCATAAACATACTTCAGTCTAACTGACAATCAAGATAAACTATGCAGGATATTAAATGTTGTAGTATAATATCTAATAAATAAAGAGATTAAATGCTATTTGTATTATTTACATTTTTCACACTGTTGTCCTCATCTTTATTGCCATATTTACGAAGTTTTGACCCTTATACGCTTCATCCTTCTTCAGATATCTGGAATTTTTAACTGAACCCTTTACTTCGTCCACCTGAGTAGATTGTTCTAGTTATATGTGCCATGCCTCCTCCGAATATCTCAGTTATCACCCTTTAACTCAACTCCGAAAGATGTTGTTCGCCACTGGAGTAGCCAGGTATTTAATGCTTTCGGAAAATTCACTGGATCCAACCAACGCTTTTATCACTGGGCCTTGTTTCCTTGAGGTCGTAAATATGGCAATAAAAATGGGTACAAGTGTCCATGCAATTTAAATAATGCAAATACTTACAATACCTCATCTGAGATATATAGACCAATATAGACGAAATGTTGTTATCGTTGATATTTATTATGTAATTTAGTTTCGTTTGAGAAATTTATTCATTCATTAATATATTTTAAATGAAGATTTTGATTTAACAGTTTTAATTTTTTTATAGCCATGTATGTTGCTTTGGGAAAAGAGTATATGTTTTATTAAGAGAGACATTTGTAACAAAATCCAAGGCGAATATTCGTATTTTTGTAATCATTATCACCCAAAGCAAGCCAGTACAATCACTAGCACAGAAGGTGACACAGTGTGTAGCAATTAGGAGTAGAAGCATTTGTTATGAGGAGAATGACAAAAGAGCAATCTAGATAGATAGCGATTGAAATTGCATTTAATTTTTTACAGATTAAAGTTGGTTGGAAATCATGGAGCCGGTTGGGACTTTCACAAGCGAGAATTGCGAGATAAGGCATTGTTAGCATCGAAGTTACGGCTACATCTCGCTAGATCAACAGTAAATTGATGAGATCTCGTTTGCCATTCTACTAATGCGTTAAAATGCATACAGTCTAGTTACCAAAGCGAAGAGCTCATCACAACAATTACCATGAAAGTATTTATAAAAAAGGCACAGAGAGGCAACCTTACAGCAATGAGAACATGACTAAAGACGATCCACCAGATGAGGACCAACAATATTGCTGATTCTTCTTTGGGTCTATTTGAGGAGCTGCAGGAAAATAGCCGTGGCACTGAACTATATATGGCAGTAATCTTCTAAGCATGGAAGAAAGAAAGACTTAAATATATGCAAGATAGATTCCAAATAGAAAAATTGTCTCAGTCGACAAGGTGAACCGAATTTCTTAGTAGTTGATCTGGCGATGGATTCATTGTAATTTTTCCACCTCATATCAGCAGGAGAACGTTAGCCCGAGAAGTCGCTATTTGTCATTTTTAGGCGGACAGCATCAGCCATGAAGATGGAAGGCAGCAAGGAGTCTTTCGGATAATTACTAAGAGGAGTTTAGTTCTGGAGGCGTTAAAATTGACAAACTATCTTTTTCCCATGATAGCGACGATCTTGAGGTCGTTTTGTACATCGGTTGCCAGTTTGACCTTGTTTGATTTATCAACCATACTAGCAAGACAGGGGTCAATGATAGAGTCGTTAAAGAAGATGATAAGTTGATAATCAACTGCGAAATCATAATGTGCAAGCATAGTATCCATACCCTGTTGTAATATGGCTTGAGCCACTTTTATCCCAAAAGGAAGTCGGTTGAACATACAGGATGTCCATAAAGTTCGTGTTCACTTTCAAAAATTTATAACTTTATTTGTATTTGCGATAGAAATAATTTGTAAAAAGGATTAGAAAGAAGTAAATCTATATTTTCTAAGGTTTTATTGAAATTTTATTTAAGTTTCCACATCTCCATCATTAGCAATACAAACGGTAATACGATTTTGCAGTTCACGGAAAACATTTGCCAACTGATTTACAGTAATGCCTGAAATCACATTAGTTATTTTAGCTATACTTAAAACTAGGTACATTAAACTTTATAACATTTTTTACAGATTATTTCTATCGCAAATACAAAAAAAGCAATAATTTTTTTAAAGACACACGAACTTTATGGACACTATGTATATAATCCTTTGTGTGCATTTATAGTTGTTAAGTCTGAACATTTACAAATACGCTCCAGAAAGATGCAAATTCATAAAAAGTAAATATTCCACAGTTTAAACTCGTAAAGATGGGTAATGGGTAGTTATGTGATTCTAAACGTTAGTTTAACCCTAACAAAAGATCAGGACAGCAATATATTTTTTCTTATTTGCATACATTGTTCGTGTTGCCCATTTTAAATATTCAATCTTTTACATTACACCTATTTTATAAGTCTGTCTAATTCTTCGTTGACTTGATCCAATGCTGCCAACGGTACACTACATTTCTTCTTAAACAATGGCGTCGACTTGAAATTTCGCTTTGACTTCGACACACCTGATTCGAAAATCATCGGGAAAATATTTTTTCAATACTTACTTTAAATTTTCACATTGTTTATTTAACCTGGTCTCTTGTTCACTTATATATTTACAATAAATATTTATAGGTAAATACCACAACTCTAATAATTCCATCCAATCAGTACCCAATAAGTACGTAGTATTTTTAACACATAACCCTTGGCTTTTACCCACTTGTTACGAAATGAAACGTTACAAGTCATTTCACCTATAAAAGTAATTCTCACCCGACACGACACGTGCGATTTTCGAACTTTTAATATAGGTTTGCCGTTTCGTTGATTATTGTGAGATCACTACCAGAGTCTAGTTGCATTATTATATCCACATAATTAATTTTTACATACAGACATTTTCTTTTGTTTTCGGCAATTATTTTTGCGTTGCAACTTTGTATACGAATTTCTTTTCTATGAGAATCTTTTCTCTAGCTTTAATGCTATACTGTGAATTTTTATGTCCTACTTTTCCACACTTGTAGGACTGATTTCTTGAAGGATAAGGGGATTCTGAGATGTAAACTTCCACATGTGAAACATGGATTAATTTTTCTTTTCCAAAATTTTTCTTTAGCTTATATGTCTGCAAGTTTCTTTTTCCTCAATTTCTTCCGGATCGCGTCTCCGATTTAGGATTATCTCACATTCATCCGATATTTCTTGAAGTATTAGATTTTTTATTCTCTTCAATTTTCCTTAGAATTCTCGGACATATTCCTGCGTCTTATTCACGCCGTTGACAACTGAACGAAGATTAACCCTTTAAATATATTCGGAGTCAATTCGTTTAATTCGAATCTTTCACATTCCTTGTTAATGATTTCGGCATAAGTAACAAATTCTTCGTCTTCTTTTTTCGTCGAATTCTTTTACGTCCAACGGGTATTGAAGAAAAAAGCTTTACTCGCAAAAAGTTTTATTCAGAATATTTACAGTTTCTTCAAAGAAAATTTCTTCTGTTTTTATTTTCAATAGTACAAAATTACAGTATTTTTCATGTTCCACCGGTGCTAACATTCTCAACAAAAGTCTTGTTTTTTTTCGTCTTCCTAGTCGCTGCATTCCTTTCTGGAAATTTGCTCGTAATTTCGAATATAAGCAGAAAAGATAATTCCAGCATCCGAATGGTATGTGAATTCAAGTATGAATTCATCGGAAGTGAAATAACCTGTGGAATTTTCCGTTTTTTGGGGGATTATTTCAATTAAATTTTGTTCTTGCGTCTGGGTTTCCAACAACTGTTATTGTTGAAGTTGCTGTATTTTTAGCATTTTAATTCTTCCATATTTGAAGAATATCACCTTTTCTTTCTCCATAGCGTTTTTTTTCTTTTTTACACACACGAAAGAAATTCTTGTTGTCACTGTAATCATGTGCGCTAAAGCAAAAAAAAAAAAAAAAACAAATTTGTTTATACTCCATATGTGCTTCAATAACTTCGTCGCCGCTGTTATAAAAGTGGCGACGAGAATATAAACCTAGCGGTCATAATATTAGGTCAAGCTCAGGCACCCGCCGTGACGTCCTTAGAAATTCTCATCTTCTGACTCCATCAGACAAGAAAATGTGTTACAAGGCCAAAGGTGGTGATGGGGAAGGCGGATCAACATCTTTTATCATAAAATTTACTAGTCACACTCACTAACTCAAACTATACAATATTCCTTGTCCCTAAATACCACATTATTACCATTATTCCTAAAACCACCTTAATACCTCAAAGTCTCTATGAAGTCCTAACTAATCACCATATGTACAATTTGTCTGTGGTGGGGTGGGGAATAGAATAACAACATTTAAGAATGGAAATCTCCAAGAAATATTTAATGCGTAATACTATATATATATATATATATATATATATATATATATATATATATATATATATATATGAAACTAAACAAAATGGTGTCAGCAATGAAAAAACAGAATCCGTAATTGTGGCATAAATATAAGTTAGCTGGACGAAATTCATCCGAGTGCACATTCCTCATTAATGAGAATTTCTTACAGCAGTCTTCCTACCAGCATTCATAATTCCCATCCAATTTCAAACACATCCGGTCTAGGAAAGAGATGCAAAGCGTATGTTGATGAATCTCAACGGTAGGCATACCCGGGCTGCTTTGAGAATGGTGGTCATATCTTGGGAGCCTTGCCTCCCACGAGAAGGAAAACAAGACTAACTAATTGCATTAGTATGGCATACAAGAGTGGAAAAGAGAATTGAGTAGATATGCTAAACACTTACTTCCGCCTTCCCATTTAAAGAAAGGTACCGCCGTGACCACGGATGAACTGCACCCTCGGCATTCTCCTGCACCTTCGACCAATTCATTTCCAGCAAATGATCAGGATCAAACCAGACGCCGAGTATTTTGACCGGACTCTCCGCGCATAGGAAAGGCCCGGCAAAAAAGTCCCTTTCACCTAGCCAGCTGCATGCCAGCGGACCTATCGCGGTGATTTTGGTCTTTGTTACCGTCTCGTACCCTCCGATCTCTCGACCGATTTAGCCGATCTCATCCGTGCTTGAAACGTCATCAGCATAGACGAAGTACCTGGCCGTAGTGTTAGCATCAGGTAAGGAGATTCGCGTAGGAGCAGATTCGCTTTTAACTTGTGAAGGAAAAGTGAACAACCTTGAGGAGTGGAGCTAGACAATACGAAATATTCCGTTTTTATTCCATTCATTTCCACCGGCGTACTGGGGATGAATACAGAAGTCAGATCCAGATGCGAAAGTTTGGGCCGAAACCGGCGCCTGAGAGAACAGCCTCCAAAAATCGATGGCCAACAAATTTCGAATTCTTGGACTCATCTAATTGATAAACGCAGCTTCACTCTCGACATGCTTAATGACCAAGCGTACCAAATCAAGTTTGTTCGGCATAGTCCTACCCTTCCTAGCACATATCCGTCCAGAGCCAATCAGACTAGACAGGACAGCTTGCAAATGGCTGGTTCAGATATTGGCTAAGATCTTCAACTGTGTATTTAGCATCGTCAAAGACCGAAAGTTACCTACCCCATCCCCACCTTTCCTGCTTTTTGAGAAGTAACTTGATCACACTCCTGTTGAAGCGCTGAGGCATAGACGTCTGCATCATCCAGTTGTTTTAAATAAATTCCATCAAGGAAAAAAGAACGGGAGACTGATTCAAATGCAGTTCGTAAGGAAGAAAATCTATTCCCAGAGTATTGATCCGGCCAATGAAATAGGAAACAGAGAATAAACCTCTACTCTTATTATATATATATATATATAGTTGGATTCATGATAAAAATATAGTTTTAAATTAAGCTATCTTTACGAGTTACTCGATAAGTACTCAATATCAGGAATAGAGCGTATGTAAATATAGATATGAAGGTAGACAAGCATGAAACAAACTCACCGTTGGGTGTTGAACCAAGTGTCTACATTCATATCTATATTTACATACGCTCTATTCCTGATATTGAGTACTTATCGAGTAACTCGTAAAGATAGCTTAATTTAAAACTATATTTTTATCATAAATCCAACTAAATATATATATATATATATATGTGTGTGTGTGATGACGATTGCGTCATATATATATATATATATATATATATATGTGTGTGTGTGTGTCATGACAATTGCGTGATATATATATATATATATATATATATATATATATATGTATGTGTGTGTCATGACGATTACGTCATATATATATGTGTGTGTGTGTGTGTGTGTGTATATATATATATATATGTGTGTCATGACAATTGCGTGATATATATATGTATGTATGTGTGTGTCATGACGATTACATCATATATATATATATATATATATATATATATATATATATGTGTGTGTGTGTGTGTATGTATATATATATTTATATATATATATATATATATATATTTATATATATATATATATATATATATATATATATATATATAGGGTTATGTAAACCAAATGACAAGATGTAAGCAACCCTATAGTTGAAATTTCTAAATTTTTAACGTACATCCTTTTTTTTCTTTAAAAATGAACACTCCCTGCAATTCATTTTATTCAACGTTCGCACTGTTTTATTTTTGAACTAGAAGCACCGTCTCTGCCATGTGTCATATGTGTATTTTTATTTTGTGCCCGATGAGCTGGTAAACCAGCAAAACTTAAGTCGCACACCTAAACGCAGATATTTGTCTATGTACCTTTATTAATATATATATATTTATATATTTTCTTCTTTGATAATTTATATAATTTATATACTGTTTAAAACTGATGCGATTTGAAATTGTTTATGTCTGATATTTTATTATCGCAAAATTTCAGTTTCTCTATTCTTTAGTTTTCTTTAAGTGTACATATTGGAGTAAAGGACAATCTACATAAGACCAGTACAGCTAAGGAAATCTCTAAGATGCACACACTACCACCAAAACAAAAAAATGGAATTTAGTAGTCAGTACAAAACTTGGAATAAGAATAAAAATTCCATCGATATCTCCATGCCTCGTTTTATTCTCTATTCGAATTCTCCTTGGCAACACTCGTCTTCATTAATTATTTTTTGAAGCGTAAAACTTGCCCGTGCTTGATTAAAAATCGTACGACTCATACAGCAATCGCTATCACTTGACATGAAATATTTTTGCCCTTCCTTGCCTTTAAAGGAGTACCCTTTGCCGTGCTGATGTTGCTACATGCCTTACTTCTTGCCGATCTCACACTGCGAATTTTTTCTAAGCTCTATACTAAACATTAAATCTGTTACGAAGAAAGAACTAAACAAAATGAACACAAAACGATCAGCTTTAAAAAAAAACTCGTAACTGGAAAAACCGAATGAAAAAAGAATGTTAACAACAAATAATCTTTCACACCCAAACCAGTACTGCGGAATCAGAATCAACGTTCAACACCTGTAACGAATACAGCTATCGATTTTTTGGCATGCTAGCATGCTAGTTAACATTCGTGTCAGTCAGCTGTTGGCTCTCACGCTGGCCAATAAAATGTTCCTGCCTATTTGTGGCAGCCAGCTATAAGCCCTTACTCTGTGCCAGTAGAAAATGGCTGCAAACTACATGAAAACTGCCGTAGAAGCATGGGATGGGAGTTGTGGAATGCAAAGTCGGTCTTGGTCCTGTCAGTATCATTGAGCATGTGCATGTAAATTTTGATGTAAATCCGACGAAAATTACGGCCGTGCATTCGTCACACACACACACACACACACACACACACACACACACACACACACACACACTTTTATAGATAGAGATATTCATATTTCGCATCTCCACACCAAATATATATAAATAATATTTTGGATCTGTTTATCAATCTATTTTCTTACATTCTTTCTTGTTGTTCGTCAACTTGTACGTCTCTCCAAACTTTAATCAGCACCTTATACTCTTCGACGGTTCATATCATTTCTCTGGGTTGATTTTAATACACAGATATTTTCCTACGTTATATCCCTGAATGTGGCACACAAAGCATTTCTGACCGCATTCACATGAGCAATGTGTCCGGTTATTTCATTCTTTTCTAATTAATATAGCCTCGCAGTTTGGAGTTACGTTTAACATCAGAGAGCTTGGCACCGGTTCCAAAGCTCAGATCGTAGGTTTTGAGCGGCATGGCACCACACTGTAACTACTGTTGTCCCCATTTTCACACTGACCAAGCATGATAGCACTCATTAGCGCCCAAGTTATTTGTAAATAGTGAACTTTCAAACAAAAATCAACAGTACATTTTAATGATAAAATGAGCAACAATACATATATATATATATCAAGATGACAATCAATGCCAGACTAAAAAATGTAGTCTTACAGGATAGAGTTTAGCTTAACATCATTTCTTCAAAATATCTTGATTATATAAATACCCTACAGAAATTCTATGTGTAAGATCATAAAACAAATAAACTATACAAAAAGCATTCCGACAAAAAGAAAATCAAAAACAAAAAAAAACGATTACAAATATTAGAGACATTTTACATGAAAAAAGAACCGAAGCTGTTTCTATTTTACACGTTATTTGTGTTTGGAAATGTGTTCTTATTTCTTTTCAAATTTAGACACGTAATTTATTCCTACTCCGCTGCCGACAACAAGATTATATCTCTGAAGACGAAATAAAATTCCATGACCTAAATCTAATGAACATTGTTTCAAAAGCAAATATTGTACCTATGCTGTACAAAATTAAGTATGCTAAATAAAGTTAGAGATGATAATATTCATACCTGAAATTATACAGACCCTCGGACTGGGCAATTTGGCGGGGTCGAAAGGTGAATAAAGATTGTTTAAACTTTTCACCTCAAGAAAGGTTTCAATGCTCAAGGGTTTACTGGGAGTGAAAGAGAATTTAAAGAGTTTAGTGGGGGAAAATGAAAATAACAGAAGGGGTTTCAGGTAAACGGAAGATGGCTATTGAATTGCAGAAATTTCCAGAGGTGTGAATTGTGAGAAAATAAACAATTATGATAGACAATACGATTACATCAATTCACTTTTTTTAAAAAAACATTAAATCTATCTACCAATCTCGTAGTATGCTTAAATTAATGCAGTCATGTTACGAAGGAAGAAAGCTCATTAGAACAATTGCCTTGAAAATGTCTATAGAAAAAGATAGAAGCCACATCACGGCGGTGTGAAGGTGACTGAAATCGAGATGCCAGGTGAGGACCGAATAAATTACGGCCCTTTCTTTGGATCTTGACGAGGATCTCTAACAGAAACCCAAGACCAGTTTTGGAAGCAATATCCTATGCACGGACGAATGGTAGATTTATAATTCTGCGTTGAAAGTTTTTGTCTCATTAGATGTTTCTAAGATAATGTTACACGAATATTTGTATGCAGGAGTAGATAGATAGATAGATAGATAGATAGATAGATAGATAGATAGATGCTAAGAGAAATAGAGATAGATAGATGCTAAGAGAAATAGAGATAGATAGATGCTAAGAGAAATAGAGATAGATAGATGCTAAGAGAAATAGAGATAGATAGATGCTAAGAGAAATAGAGATAGATAGATGCTAAGAGAATTCAGATAGATAGATGCTAAGAGAATTCAGATAGATAGATGCTAAGAGAATTCAGATAGATAGATGCTAAGAGAATTCAGATAGATAGATGCTAAGAGAATTCAGATAGATAGATAGATAGATTTATTGGTATAATTATGACTAAGTTCTATAAACAGACCGAGATTACTAGATGTACATATGAATAATCTCAGATAGATAGATAGATAGATAGATAGATATAATTAAGACCCGAATATGATGGATCGACAGACAGATATATATTATCAGATTTAGATATGAATAACCTGATATAGATGCGAAATAAATGATCTAGACAGATAGAAATGAACAGAATGAGATAGATTGGTGACAATAAAAAATAACTAAATCACTGCACTGCATGACCTCACTGATATGAATGGCCCGGATTTGAGCATACAAATAACACAAAAAAAACATGTATTAACTCCCGTGCCTTATCTATAAAATCGATCGTCCTTTCTGACCCGACATAGGAGAACATGTTACCAGCCATGCTAAATTAATTTCTTCCTCAAAAGACAATGTTTCATAAAGAAATTAAGTAATATTGCAGAAAAGTGTGTAATAATGTCTTCTTTAATCCCTTTATCGACGAACAAATAGAATTATTTTGCAGACAATCATAACTTGCATATGAACCTTATTTGCAAAACAACAATTAACTTATTTTAGTGTAACCAGACGAACTCCAATTACAGAGAAATTGAATAATCAAAAAAAATATCTTGATTATATAAATAGCCTGCAGAAATTCTATGTAAGATCATAAAACAAATGAACTATAAAAAAAGCATTCCGACTAAAAAGAAAATCAAAATCAAAAACAAAACAAAAAAAAGCGATTACAAATATTAAAGACATTTTAGATCAAAAGAGACAAATCCGCTATCAATTAAATTTGTTTCAATTTAGACGGGCGTCTGATAAATAGCTTCGGAATCTAAGGCCATTTTTGTCACGTCATCGTAAGAGCTTTAGCGCAGTACTTTCGATCACATTTTCTTAAAGGCGGCCTCGGATAATTGGAGGTACTTTGAACAGAAGACATTATTTTACAGGACAAATGACTTCACGCCAGAAGACACAAAATGACTAAGAGTGTAATTCCATTTGAGTTCTATTTTGTAGAACAACTTTCAAATAAATGTTGCTATCCAAACACATACACAGTCATATATATATATATATGTATATATATATATATATATATGTAAGTGGACACTGAATTCAACACGCAGCGTCGATAGTCTGTTTCATGCTTAAACGCAATCCTCACACACACACATTATATATATATATATATATATATATATATATATATATATATATAAGCTTTATAATTTTGTATAATTTTGTAAAGCAACAAATAGTATTTAGAAAAATATGACAAAATAGAAATGTTTTTGGTGACTCGTTTCATGAAATGGCAATAGACTGTTTACCTTGGTATTGCAGTTATGAGAAGTATTTCTGCCGCACAGTATATATATATATATATATATATATATATATATATATGTGTGTGTGTGTGTGTGTGTGTATGTGTGTGTGTGTGTGTGTGTGTGTGTTACTAATATGTAACCAGCAACAATTATTTATTTATACAAATCCCATGTACTTTCATTCAGATTTTTATATTTCGGGCGATTTCTGTGGCTTCCGGTTAGAATTTAAATACATTGCTTAATATGTGAGCAAATGCCGCTTTTATAAGCCATTTACAAAGAAAATATTGATTTCAGTTTTACTTCTTAGTTTTTTTTAAATAGTTTTCTGGATAAGGAATATCATATTTTTTTTAATGCTTTCGTAAACTGACCAAAGTTGGGATGTTATGTTTTTGTTCACATGTTTTCTATGTTCCATAAAGTTCTAAGTTCGTATTTCTTCATATTGACTGAGACGACGAAAATACTTTGGATTAAAAGAACACGGGACAAGCATGACATTTGGACATTTGTTCCACAATTTTTTTTTCTTCAAAGAAAAACGTGTAGCAAAATTGCAATATTACAATGATAAGTTAAACTGAGAATGCTTCTCGCTTGAATGAACTTAACTTAAAACTTATTTAAATGAATTAGTAAATATACATCATATGAATATATTAACATTTTGTCTGCTAGCCTACATATCGAAGGTCTTATTTTTTTTTTTAAATAAAATTAGCTTGACGACACGAAACGAATCGTTTGTAATTTGAGAAATTATGCCGCGAGATTTTTTTTTTAAAATTAAGCTACAGGAAGCCATTACCATAAATCAAAGCCCAGTTATACAATCGATTAATATCATATCACTCATTACCTTATTTCGAAGTCTATATCAGCTAAATGTTTGAGTTCCCGTAAGATCACCGAAGCAACATCGAGCCTGGTCAGTACCTAGATAGGTGACCGCTTCGGTATGCCAGGTTGTGTAAGCGTGTATGTACAAGTGGTGTGACGGTTAAGAGCTCGGAATTGTTAATCGGAGAACCGAGTTTTGATTCCCGCTGTGTTCCTTATATTCACTTAATTGGGAAAAGCTATGAATTTATCGCTTCTCCCCCAGCTATGGGTTAATTATTAAGACTTGTATCTCGAAACCATAATAATACCCACAGAAAAAAAAATTCTTCCAATCTCAAAATATTTCCTGGCTTTAAATAACCTGCAAAGTGTACATAAACCGTAGAAAACGAATTAATCAACCATTACATTTTTATACATACACCACAGACAAATGTAGTAGATTTATGTAAATGTTGAATATCTTCATCCGACAATATTCCTGATTAATCTAAACGTAACCGGGTATCAACAAGTACCTACGCAAGTGGCTTGGAGCTACCACTATCACCCTACAGTTGGACCCTATACCAGTGGCGAAAATATTGGAACTTCCCATCTCCTCATTGGGTGGAGGAGTTCAAGGTAAGGAAGCTACGCTTTCACATGATAAGGGACCCGCCCAATGAGCTCGTCTACAGTTTATAGCCAGATATCAAAACTGGCACCAAATGGTCGCCAGTAGAAGCCACCCAAAAAAAGCAAATCCAAACTGAGAACCAAAGATATTATGGAGGATGACTTAAATCAATCGAGCTGGCCTGGGCAGCACAAACAACAAATTTTTCTTCAGAAAGGGTTCAAACGGAAAACGAGACATGGTGATTGAAGACATCAGGAATTTTGCGCAAGAGTAACAAACAACTAAACTTGTTTGTCAGCTCAAAGTGCTTGGACAACATGCAGTGATATTTGTCCGAGGAAGCTATCATGGAATACGCTGATGGAAATAGAGACATTCCTCCTGCGATCTACCTATGATCTTCTACCGAATGCTGCTACCCTCTACCTCAGGGGGTAGACTGATACTGATGTATGTGCATTATATAAAATTGATCGAGGTACTTTACGCCACGTCGTCTCTGTAAGCCCACAATCACTGCAGTTGTACACGTGACGTGATAACAAAATGCTGGAATAGTTCATGGGCTTAGACAGTGGACAGTGTGAAGCAGCCAACAAACAGCCTGTAACGGCCAGGGTACCTAAGATCCGTTTCCACAAGAAAAGTAAACGCCCAGTGCGGAAGCCCCAAATAACACCGACACATGACGCTATTGAGTGGATGCCGTGATTGGAGGATGTTTGTTGATCTTAGAACACATCTGCAATTTCCGGTAGACGTAATTCAGACAGACGCAAGCCCTGACATTTTAACGTGGTCTGATTCAAAGAAGTGTTTTCTCCTAGTAGAATTAACGGTTCCACGGGAGGAGAACAGGGCGGATGCGCAAGAGCCAAAGAAAAACCGCTACAGATTGTAACCATAATTATTAATTTTTCGAATGAATATTTCAGTGAAAAGCTTTTGCGCATAAGTCTTTTTTTAGGAAATAAAAATCCTGTTATTTAACCCATAGGGAAAATAGCTTTAATCAGGACATACTTAGAAAAGAATTTAACTATAAGAGTTTATAGTAAAAGAGAATATTTAGCAGTGAATGGGAGGCAGAAGGTCATGATTTCAAATTACCATAAGTTAGTGAGAACTACAAAAACAAAAAATACAGAGATTCAGGTTTACACAGAAGTTAAGCAAGGCTGAGTCTAGTCAGTAGTCAGATGAGTGACCCCTGGCGAGTATCGGATGTTGTAAGGTTCATCATATGCTTAACAAGCCGGCGATTGATTGATTTGTTGTTCTGTTTTACGGCTTATCAACCCTGTGACGCCAAAACACGTTTTGGATTAAAAGAATTATTCTTTTTTTTTAACGTGTAAATATTGCATTATTTTTGTATTAGTTTTTGGAATAACAACGATACAAGTTCAAATATTTAACTCATAGCTGATGGGAGGATTCATAACTTTTCAAAAGTGTATTTCGCGATAGTGACTGTAACGAACCAGACCAGAATTCGAACTCCGCTTTCCGATTTCTCATTTTGAGTTACAATCTCGGTACTTAGGCTAACATAAGGGTTCGATATGTGGGGGTGCTACTGGACTGACCGGTCAAAATCCCTAACCGGAATTAGGTAAGTAGTGAGTGTGCAGATCCATGATCGCGCATGTACTGAGAGCACATAACAGATAAAATAAAAAATATATATTCAAAATAACAATAAGAACATATGCCTTACGAGTAGGTCTATGAAAATATCAGATACAGAATTATATTGGCTTCCATAATGATAAACCTAAATCCAAAAACTGACCATAGCAAGAAAGAGACGGAAATGCTGCTGTGGACATGAAATCAAGGGAGGAGAAACAAACCTTATAAACTCCTTGACAAAGCAACACGTTGTAGACGGCTTAAGAGAGCATGTCCAAATCAGAATGGACATCATTATAAGGCTTCATAGGATTGCCTTTGTCAGGAAGAAATGGCAAAGTTGTACGCTTAAGAAAACGCCTAGGTCTCTGTGAGATTATGCGACATATGTAGACGTGTATATAAATTAT
>OZ038497.1:89542288-89612288 GCA_964036315.1 Acanthosepion esculentum | reverse complement strand
GAAACAGTGTTGCAGTAGAAGTGGTGGTTGCAACTAGCTAGTTCAACTCTAAAACAGGGGTAGCTAGTTTCTAGTCTAGTAGCACGCTTGAGTTTGTAGTCGGAGCACCAGAGACAAAACCTTATTAGTGCAGTCGCCACGAAAATATTTACACAAAAGACAGAGGGACGCCATGTTACATCGCTGAAGTCGAAATGCCAGGTGGGGAAAGATTACATTAGAAACTTGAAATGTACTGCAGGGTCACCAGACGAAATATATCAAGAATATTCAATGCCTGGACGAAATGTAGATTTATGAATGTGCAAGGTGGATTCTTACAAGAAAATTATTTCTGGTACGGCACAAGGAAACATTTGTTTTATAGTAGTCGAAACAGTTGATTCAATATAGTCGTTCCACGACATCCCTGTGGAGCACGCGAAGCCGAGAAGATTTAGTAGTGTGTTACTCTGCTGGAGTTTAACATCATAAAGAAATGAAAACTTCATTAAACGATTTGTTTGGAATGAGTGTATTAAGCCAAATAACCATCCCGTAACACTAGAGATCATAAGCTTGCTAAGCAGTTCAGCATACCAAATCCTCTCAAACGTCTTTGAGATATCTAGAGCCAAAGCCCGAACTTTGTCGTTCTTACCAAAACGTTTGATAGACAAATTGTGATGGTCATTAGCACATCGGCAATAGAAATTGCGAAATAGAAGCCATATTGTTTTTTGTTTATTTCTGAAGTGTTTGTGTGAAGTAACTTGCTTAAACACTTTGAGGTTGATTAGTTCCTTGAGTACTTTGCCAAAAGAAGAAACTAATGAAGCGATAATCTGTGGATCAATGTGTTCGCTGGAGTTCATGTAAACTGGAACTATAGAAAAGGACTTCCAACAATTCCATAAGCAAGAAGCAGTTATTTCTTGCAAAGGTTTGAGAGAATAGGAATTCAGGAGCAAATTTCCCAGGGACAACCGTAGTGATATCGATGAATCCGTATGCTTTGTGTGGAAGTAATTTGAAAATCTATTTTTGTATGTGACGTGTTCTGTCTTTTTGGAGATTATTGCACTAAAGTAATGTTTTAATTGTGTAATTATATACGCGTATGAAGCGGAGATGTATATAAAAACAAAAGCGACAGGTGGGAAATGCTGAAAATGAAGGTAAGTTGAAATTTAAACTTTTAAAGTTATTTCTTTTTGCTTTTCTAGATCCGTCATTTATTCATGCTTTTAATTTGATTATTTTCATTATTATTTATCCAACGTTGTGTTACTAGAGCATCTGCCAAGAAAATATTGGAAGAACCTGAAGGCCATTTTGTAAGCATTTCACCCCAAACAAAGTGGCAGTGCCATTAGCACGCAAGGGCTTACAGAATGAAAATCAGAGAAAGGACCGGGCATGGGCGATTGAGGAAAGGATAGAAAGAAGAATGGGAACCAAAGCATCAGAAGATGTCGATTGGCGTTACATTCAAATTTTTAAAGATAGTGTTATCTGGGAGGCAATTAAGAGGATGGGAGTTCCACTGTCGACAATTGCTAGAGAAGAAGCTGTCAGAGTAGACATTCAATTAACGGTTATATTTAAGTGCCTCAGCAGTAAAATGGCAGCACCTAGATGTCAGCCTACTTGCACGTTTACACTCATGCAGTTGGGGCACCAGAGAAAATACATCGTCGGGCGCAGTTGGCATGAAAATATTTGTAGAAAAGACAGAGAGAAGCCACATTACGTCTGTGAGAAATTGACCTGAGTCGAGTCAGGGCCGATCACATTCCAGATCCGTCTTTGGATTGTGTCGAGCACCGAGAGATGAACAGCAGGAACACCACACCATATATAGCTGCATTATTCCATGCATGGACGAATGCTAGATTTGTACATTTGTAGGATGAACTCAGACGAGAAAAACCTACTAGCACGTCACAGAGAACCAACGTTTCTTACAGTAGATACAGCTATGGATTCAATGTAGTTGTTCCACGTCAGGCTACTGGAAAATATGAGACCGGGAAGGCGCAACGTGGTGCAGCGAGACGCTCTCGTTAAGTCGAGCATGAAACATGCTGATAGGAGATAGGGAAGTTTCTCTGTCGTGGTTAAATGAGCAGTTTCCTTTCGGAGGGATTAAACTTTACAAGCCATTTTCTGCCCCAATTAACCACTGATTGGAGGTCATTTTCGAGACCAACAGCCAGGTTAACTTTGTCAGCATTTGCGGAAATACAATCAAAACAGGAGTAAATAGTTGTGTCGAATGATCGATCTCGCGATTACGCAAGTTCTGTATAATTCCTTCTTAGCAAATTGCATTCTTCTTTAATTAAAGCAACATTACTAGGATTGATTGTAATAAAATTATGTATTCACTTATAATTCTGTACTCTGTGTTTCATGGAAATTAAACTCGTTAGAGAACAAAATAGTTACGTTTTACAACCATCACAAAATAGCATCTATAAATGTGGAGATAACTCCATGTTTCATGATACTTACACTTACAAATGATACTTATAAGTATAATCCTATCTGGTTTTAGACTGAAGAACATATGTTGTTCTTTTTTCTATGCACCGTGCACCATATGGGTGCGGGCTATTATGGCTGTCAACAATTTCCTGTCTATTTTAACCCTTAGTAAATGTTATCATTTCGCTAGATCTTTTACCCGCTGTTCTCCCGACAATTCACTCAACTCGTCTGGTAGGTCTTTGACTTGCCATCAATATTGTTAGAGTTTTGGGGTACCTTATATACTAGTGAGCCAACAAAAATGAGCAAACTCATTTTATAGTTGACCAATCAGAAAGCTCAAAATATTCAATTCGACGTGTATAAAGGCAGCCATGTTTTTTTTTCCGAATATTCAATGCCAACCTCCGAGACCTTCGAATATTGAAGAATTACGGAACAGCTGCTGCTGCTATTTGCAATATAATCAGATGCAGTAGAGTGTCTGACTCGTGAGTGTTAATCTTTAACGTTGTTTCATTGAACAGATTACGTACTGCGCTGGATTCTATATTCATAGACTATGACGAACATGGTCAACAAATATGTCCGTTGAGTGTTAGATTTTTTAAGAACTTCTTTCCTCAATTATTTTCCTAGATATCCAAACTCTCTTTCAGATGTCAAATATAATTGCCGTTTTGTTTTGATTTTCTCTAAAACTCCGTTGTTGTACTTCATGTTCGGTCTTTGAGATTCTCAGCATCGTTCTGTAGAACAATAATTCTATTGCCTAAAGTTTTTTTCTTAAATCACTGAAGAGTGATGTTACTTAACAGTTCAGTACTCTTTCCTTTGTTTCTTTCTTTGCATAGCTTTTGGAAGGCACCTTTCGCTATTCCAAGGGCGCTTTTAGATTTCAGTGTCGCCCGTTTCGTCTTCTGTTAAATGAAACCGAATATATTTAATTTTTTTATACCTGCTTGATTTTGGCATCTAACACTGAAATATTAAACAGAAGATATATCACTCTAGTAAACAAAAAGAGTAAAAGTTATAAAAGGTATATGGACTAAATTTTGTTAGAAAATAATGAAGAGTTAATATAAAAATAAAACGAAGCCCCCACCCAATATGAACAAATGAAACATGGAATGAAGAGAAAAAGAGTTTTTGTAGAAATTCGAAGAACAGATAGAATTCCATAAGTATGACAGCGACAAAAACAGAAGAGGAAAAAAATGCAGTCTTTTTTCCAAAGTTGAACAGAAACTAAAAGAAAAGAAAACCAAACAAAACAAGATGATGCTGAAAGATGAAGAATATTTCCAAAAAGTCCGGAAATTGAATGAAAGAAAAATAGAAAACATTAGTAAAAGAAGTGAAATAGAAGTGAAAGAATTAGACAAAGAGATAAGGTAAAAAACATGGAGAGAAATCAGCAGAATAAGAAAGGGAAGAAAAAAGAAAAGGAAAATAAAAGATGGAACGAAAGAGAAAAAATGAGTAAATGTAAAAAAACAGAGAAAATAATGAAAGTACCGAAAGAAAAGTGAAGTAACAATAGATAAATAATAGAAGAAGAAAAGAAAAACAAAATAAGGAAGAGGACAAAAATATGAAAGAGAAGGGAAAAGACAAAAGAATGAGAAGGGAAAAGACAAAAGAATGAGAAGGGAAAAGACAAAAGAATGAGAAGGGAAAAGACAAAAGAATGAGAAGGGAAAAGACAAAAGAATGAGAAGGGAAAAGACAAAAGAATGAGAAGGGAAAAGACAAAAGAATGAGAAGGGAAAAGACAAAAGAATGAGAAGGGAAAAGACAAAAGAATGAGAAGGGAAAAGACAAAAGAATGAGAAGGGAAAAGACAAAAGAATGAGAAGGGAAAAGACAAAAGAATGAGAAGGGAAAAGACAAAAGAATGAGAAGGGAAAAGACAAAAGAATGAGAAGGGAAAAGACAAAAGAATGAGAAGGGAAAAGACAAAAGAATGAGAAGGGAAAAGACAAAAGAATGAGAAGGGAAAAGACAAAAGAATGAGAAGGGAAAAGACAAAAGAATGAGAAGGGAAAAGACAAAAGAATGAGAAGGGAAAAGACAAAAGAATGAGAAGGGAAAAGACAAAAGAATGAGAAGGGAAAAGACAAAAGAATGAGAAGGGAAAAGACAAAAGAATGAGAAGGGAAAAGACAAAAGAATGAGAAGGGAAAAGACAAAAGAATGAGAAGGGAAAAGACAAAAGAATGAGAAGGGAAAAGACAAAAGAATGAGAAGAAAATAGAAAGGAAAATAAATAGAGAAGAAAAGTACCGAACAAGCAAAAGAAAATAACGAAAAATAAAATAAAATACCCCCATAAAGAAAAATAATATGTTAATTAAAAGAAATGGAACTGAAAAAAAAATTAGTAAAAAGCTAAACGAGACAAAGACATAAAATAAAAGACAAAGGCGAATGAAAAGAAAAAAGTAAAACAAAGTAAGAAAAAGAGGAAGAAAAATTAAAATATTAACCAGAAAAGAAGGAAACAAGAAAAGTAAAAAAATAGAAAATAAAAAAGTCGGTATAAAAAACAATATGTAATAAAGATAAGAGCAACAAAGCAAGAATGTCAGATAAAAAAAATGAACAGAAAATTGAATTCGATTTGGTTTCTGATACAACCAAAGCTCGAAATCAAATTACCACTCGTCTTTCCATAAATACAAAGAATAAAACCCTACGAAATCCCGAAACAAAATAGCAACTGGAGTTAAATTAAAAGAAATCCGTCTTAAAATATTAACATTAACAAGGCGTTATGTAACACATTTAAGAAAGTCTATGATACAACGATCACTACATTCTATTCTCTGACTGCAGTTTCAAATGTCATGAATTTTTTATTCCAAAGCATATAAATTATGTTCTCTGTCAAAATACAAATTGCTTTAAATATTGCATACATTTTAACCAAGAGAAATTTTTAAAATACAAGTTATTTCATTCTTTGAGATCAGCTTAAACAAAATATGGCTCGGGTTTTCTGAAATTCATATAATACCCACTGTTGTTTTTTTCTTTTATATATATATATAATAAAAAAAACTCAATTTTTAAACATATATCCACAAATGATTTTCATATCTGCCCTAATGTGTAAGAATTAATTTTAAGTCATTTTGCACGTAATTATTCTCACATTCTTATTATTCTAACTTATCTATTCAGTGATCAAGGTTCTCCACAACTTCTTTTCTTTTGTTGTTCTAGGTTTACTTTATGTATCCGAGTCCCTTTTCTCACAAATATTTACACAAACTTATAATGTAGGTAATGCGCTGCCTTTTATCGTTCCCCCTCCCTTCAATATGTCCTGTGACTGTCAATCTCTAAGTATAAGTGTATATCTTGTTATCATTTTCCTTAAAACTTCGTTGTTGCTAACTTGTTACTTCCGTGATATTCTTTACATCCCTCTGTAGAACGATGCCTCTAGTCTCTTCATCTTTCAGGAGATTGTCCAGCATTAACTGCCATTTAGACATATATTACATTTCAGCTCATCAATTTTTCGTTCTAACGAAATGTTCCTACTTCTTAATACGTTTATTAGCTTTTCTCCATTCTAATACGCGTTCGGACTTCGGCGTCACATGTTCCATTCTCTGTTAAAGCATGTCCCACGTATTCAAATATTCTTGTTTGATTATGTCGTCTCAAATTCGTCGTACGCATCATGGGCTCGTCTTATTGCTGTCAACCGTACATCCAGTCTTCTTACAGAAGATGAATTATATATTGATAACAACTCAGTGTCGCCGAAAATGTAAATTGAATCATATCAGAAGTAAGAATATCCTCATGGGGAGAAGAGGTTTCAAACGCTTACGAACTTAACTGATATCAAATCTTAACGCCGGAAAAAAAACTCTTGTTTCTATTCAATGTTGAATGTTAATATTATCAGGTCGGAACAAAAGTTCTGCGCGATTTTATTGTGTATAATTCAAATGAAGATAATAATTCTTACTGTAATATTTAATCCTGAACATAAGGTCCTTTGCATCCTCGAACCTTATTCCATCTATCAGCAATTATATAAAGGGTGTTTCTTTAAGACGGATTATATATAAGGGTGTTTCATTAAGACGGATTATATATAAGGGTGTTTCATTAAGACGGATATAAGTCAGCAGTAAATAAATCAGTGTTATTGATGAAAATTTATTTGTCTATTGGACCCTGTTATTTAAGTCATGACAATCATGTGTGAAAAATAATATCGCTTAAATGTACGCCAAATCTGAACGAAAAAGGGAAAAAAATCATTAGACGCTTAAATTTAATTCACATTTTAAATCGGTCCAAGTTATTGGAACACCCTTTATATAACACGCTTATAAGAATTATTTTGATATAAAATCCAAGACAAACACGTGTCCAACATCATCTTTTGATCTCAACCTTATGCAATCCAAATGCTTCTGATAATCCCTAAACAAGTGATACTCAGACAGAGCAAAGCCGGAAGAATATGGAATAAAGCAATGTTTCCCAATCGAGCTTCTCTAAGACACCTTTAGTCAATCGGGCAGAGTGAAAACAGTCATTATTATCATGGAGGATTACTCAATTTATTTTATCTAAGGACGGACGTTTTCTCTCCAGAGTTTCTTTCAAATGACGAGGTTATTGGTAGCCTTAATTGTTTGATTCTTATCTAACAGTTCATAGTGGATAGTTCCTTTAATATCCCACCATAATGTTATATAGGGACACAATGTCGCTGCCGACATTTGCATTTGAACATAGATCGCCAGTGAGCAAACACAGGCGATCCCGTCATTGAATTAAGTATACCACGTGACCATAGATGAAGCGCATAACTCGGGTGACGTCTAACTGATTTGCATTTCTAGTCTATCCTCTATTAATATACGGACCTCTATTCTCTACTCTATTCACTATACTATTTCTCTATTCGGATCACTACACGGGTTACTTTTCGAGCGAGTATTATCGAGAAAGTGCCAGTAATGCGAATGATATTCGAAAGCTTGGGACACCAGCATTGTTCAACAGCGTACTATAGTTGTATCTGCGATTACAAAGTCTCTACTACAACGAGCATTACGAAAGTGACAACGAGTCTTCGTTTGCATCCCCATAGTGACAACGAATGTTCGTTGACATCACAAAACATACATTGAACAGGGACTTCTTCGGGATAAATTCACCTCTCGGTTACTGAGCAGGTCTGTTTCCTCGACAGACCCACTAGCGTTTAACATCATAGTAAAGGATGCATTTCTCATTATCCTTTAAAATCCTTACAGGATTTGTAATGTAAATATTAGTCTGGTGAAGGGAATAGAAATCTCGAAACTTCTACCAACCTTTAATAAAAAATAAAAGTATATAATTAATGCAGGACTCTATATCGTTATATTAAATATCTCTTGTCTGTGACCCAAAAGATTTTTGAGACTGAAATATCTCTATATTTTTATGAAATTTGCTTTCTTATTTCCTGCAAAGACATGAGGATTTTGGAGGCGTTCTTTAATATTCTGATTTCTTATTTCCCGATGTCGCGCCATACACAAAAGATAATAAGAAAAGAATGTATTATATAGTGACACTGTTCCTAATTATGGCGGAAGTATTTATTCTTATTTAAACACGATTTTTTCCTCCTTTTCTCTTTCGGAATTATTTTCTTAGGTCTTGAGGCAACTGTTACTGATGAATATTCAGAACAATACAGACAGAATTTGTGACAAAGGAATAAGCTCCAAGGGGAATTACGTTCAAGTCGCACAGAAAACACCGATTCGCGTTCAATCACACTACGTACATCTGTCGATCCTGGCCAGGACTTAGATATTATACCGCTTTGGAACGACGGTTACTGTAAGTTACTTCCTACAATCCGGAATAGGCACCTCGAGGTGGTGTAATGGTTAGCAAGCTTGTCTCGCTACAACAATTACGACTGAGTAGCGCATTCGATCCTCACTGGGTAGCCCTTACTTTCAGCCTTGTGCCACATCCAAGCTACGCTTGGAAAATAACCATATAATCCGGAACATTGTTTTGGCTTTAAATAACCCACAAGGGATTGATAAGTTGTATAGAATCGACTGAAGCTAAGAAAAAAAAAACGAACTATAAAATACGAACAATAAATAAATCTTGAAAAAGGAAGAATGTTTTCAAATACTCCGGAAATTGTATGAAAGAAAAATAGAAAATGATAATAACGGAATTGAAATGTTAGTGAAAGAATAAGAAAAAGAGATAGGGAAAGAAACTGGAGAGAAATAGAAGGGTAATATATAAAAGTGAAGAAAAAAGAAAAAGAAAAAAAAAACGAGAACAGAAGAGAAAAAATGAGTAAATGTAAAAAAAAAAAAAAAAGAAAAGAAAAGAAAAGTGAACATAATGGAAGTACCGAGAGGAAAGAGATGTAATAAAGGATAAATAAGAGTAGAAAAAAAGCCAGACAAAAAGGAAAGGAAGGGGACACAAATATGAAAGAGAAGAAAAGACAAAAGAATGAGAAGGAAAAAGAAAGGAAAATAAAGAGAGAAGAAGAGTACCGAGCAACCAACAGAAAATAACAAAAAATAAAATAAAATACCCCCACGAAAAAAAATAATGTTAATTAAAATAAATGGAAATGAAAGAAAAGGAGTGAACTGACAAATACTTTCTCCAATGTCATAAAACTAATTTTAGGCCAATTAAACTCATATAAAAATTACGTAATTTTTAAACGTAAAATGTTCGTTGTAAAATATGATCTCCAATCGTATAAAACTACATATCCCGGACATTTCCTACCCGTTAATTATGGTTGCCTTATTTATTTATGTAAGCTATTTACTAGCATTTATTATAATCTTAATTTATAGTCATTTCATCAGATGTTAATAAAACCACTACTAATATTACATGTGTTAAAAAGGAGGGTACGTTGTGGCAATAAAATAAGCACATACCATCTCCCCTTTTGCTTGTAACCATCCACTATAGCAAAATAAACGTATTCAGCACACAAGCTGAATTAGTCAAATAAAGCTTCATAAACTAATACGTGTAGTTGTTGCCATATAACATAGTGACTTAATAAAGAACATTGAGTGTATTGATGTATTTATATGCAGCATTTGGTTTTCTTCAAAACCAGCAAGTTGTCGTCGCTTAACATTTAAAAGAATTCTTGCGGAACTCTCTACCGGGTCGATGTTCTCCAACCAACTTTAATCTACTGAAATTTAAATGTAATATCAATAGATATCTTCAGTCCTTCTGATTGCTATATCCTCTCCCCGCTCATTACTAGCATTACTGTTCCTAATTCTCGGAGAGAAAATCTACAACTTGTTCCGTTCAGTGGCCACGTTCGAATTAAGGCAATTATTTAAGCCAAAAGCATCGACGCTAATTACTAACAACATGCTTAGACGTTGTGTACTTTCTGTAATAATAAAGATCAATTTTGTAATAAAGATCAGTTTTGGATTTAAGAAAGTATTTGGCCAGTATTTTGCTTTGGCATTTCTCCCAGTATCAATATCCTTAAGAATCTCTATCCATACAACGTTAATTAATATCCAGTAACTTGTTTTTCTGGCCTACACAGATCATAAAATATACCGAGAATGTCATACACTTAATCACTCTCGGTTTAGATGTAAAATTAAACGTAAATACTGTATTTTCCAGATTACAAGACGCTGCGGCTTGGAAGACGCACCCTTATACTGGAAATAAATTTCTACGAAAAAAAAAAAAAAAAAAGAAGGCATTTTCCTGCAAGAACACATTCACCTTACGTTCCTCATATACTGGCGCCACGCATTGTTTACATAAAACCTCGTCCAATTTTGTTTGTATGGCAATGACATACTAGCTGGTGGCTGGTAAATATACTTATACACATGCCATTGTCCTGGATGGTATTTTAAAAATATGCATGTAAAAATATAAAACAATCAAAGAAATTTTATTCATCCTCAAATCCAAAGAACTCGTCATTGCTGGATTCATATACAAGCTCTAAACTATCATCTGCAGGGTGATTACTACTGCCAGTCATTTACAATAAGTTATCCTCACTAACATCCGGCACTATTAGTAAACAGCGCATGCTTAAGCTTGTGGCTCGGCTCAAAGAAGATTTATAGTCTTGGAAATACCTCTAACAACTAAGCACTGAGGTTACATCAGGTTGGATTAGACAGATAGCCAACATTATAGTGTAATGACTCAACATGCAAATTCACGTCCCTATCAGTCAAGACAATTAGGTGACCGTCCAAGATTACTCGAGCCTGAGCGTTGCCTAACATTCGTCTTGGAATTTTTTCTGTGTACTTTTTTTGTGTACTTTCAAGAAGAAAATCACGTCCTGTAAGACGGAAAATACTGTAATTTACCAAGGTGTCCCAAAAGTTTTGTATGCCATTCTCATTGCACGAGGTTTTGATCACATGATAATAATGTTGATATTAATATTATTCCTGTTAAATCAGAAAAAGATTAAAGAGCTGTTTAAAGCAAAAAAAATTGAAATGTACCGATGTATTTATAGGCAACATTTGGCATTTTTCAAGACCAAGTTAGCTTAGCTCAATGTTTCATAGCGTTGTTACATTCAATCATGCTTCTTGGAGGCAAAATCTATGGCCTGTTCCATTCAATGCCACATGGAATTCGAGTCAATAGCAGCAATATTAATTGCTAGCTCCATATTTATAATAAACACAGTTTGCAAAAAAACAAAAAAACCTTTGTAAATTAAGAGACTGTAAAAAGAGATATCTTCGCAGGTGGCCCAAGGTTTTTGTATGACATTTTATCATCATCACTGTGCTTAAGATGATTTCTCATCCTCTGTGCAGTAACTTTTAACAAAGATCAGAAAATTGACTGAGTAAGGCATACTCCAGAATCAAACTCGGTTTTATTGTAAAATTAATAAAAGTAATTAATTGCCCATGGTGTCCCGAATATTTTGCACGCTAGTCTAATTCTCCGTGACTCTCAAATCAGTATAATAATGGTGATACTAATATTCAGTCAGTTATGTGCCATACTTGATACATGCTTAGGCGATCATGTATCTTTCGATATATTACTAACAAGGCATATTTTTCCCGCAGTAGATGGACCAGTTACCCAAGGCGATAGAACCGGGTCTGTCCTGCTATTTACCCATAGCTGAGGGGAGAAGAAGAGGATTCATACCTTTCCCAAGGGTATTAGCATGTAATTCGAACTCGGCTCTCCGATTCCTCAATCCGAGCCGCTATGCATTACTCCATCGTTCCTCCTCCGATACTAAAATTACACCTGTTAAAGCAGAAGAAAGAATAAGAAGCTGACAAAGAACATTTAGTCTTTTTCAAAACCGGCTTGAAGAGGTGGGAACGGGATGCCATCCTCGTAGGACGTTTAAATTCATGAGGCCTAGGAACCAGCGAAAGCAGCTCCTCGGAGCAATTACCGTGAAAGTATTTGTAAAAAAAGACAGAGGGAGGCAACGTCACGTCTGTGAGAGAGCGCCTGCAGACGAGATGACAGATCAGGGCCAATTACGTTGCATATCCGTCTCTGGATCTTATCAAGAACCCTGAGTCAAACAGCAGGGGCTCCAGACCATATATGGCAACAATACTCCATGCAAGTGCGAATGGTCGATTTATAGATTTGGAGGATCGATTCCGAGGAGAAAAATTTCCTAGCTCGGCACAGGGAGCCAACTTTCCTTGCGGTGGATGATGCAATTGACTTATAATTGTTCCATCTCAGACCAGCGGCCAGCGTGAGACCGAGCAGCCGCAGAGAGGAGCTCTCGAGAAGTTGGTCTTCAGACATTCTAATGGGATGCAGGGATGGATCCTTGTGGTGGTTAATAGAGAGCAGTTTTGTTTTAGAGGCGTTAAAGTTAACCATCCATTTCTTGCCCCAGTTCACAACCGATTGGAGGTTCTTTTCTATTTGAACTGCCAGGTTAACTTTGTCAGCATCACAAGATTTGTGTTTGAGGCAGAAGTAAATTGTGGTGTCGTCCGCATAGATGCTAACTTGGGAGTCTATGGCGTCAGGAAGGTCGTTTATGAATATGTGGAACAGAGCAGGGCCTAGGATGGAGCCTTGAGGAACACCTGCGTTAGTGGGATAGGAGCTGGAGATGAATCCATTGAGAACGATCTTCAATTCCCGCTTTGACAGGAATGATTGTATTAGGTCAAACAATCGACCTGTGATACCATAACCATGGAGCTTGCGAAGAAGGCCGGCATGCCAAACTATCAAACGCTTTGGATATATCTAGGGCCACGACACGAGTTTCACCGTTATTATGAATAGCTTGGTAGACAAATTCTGTAATGGCCGTAAGCACATCGGCTGTAGATCGGGCAAAGCGGAAACCATACTGCTTGTCTGAGAGCAGATCATGGGGTATCAGGTGATTAATCACTTTGGTGTTGATAATGGCCTCGAAGACTTTGCCAAAGAGGGGTAGGAGACTGATAAGACGGTAATTAGAAGGGTCGGAGGGGTCACCAGTGTTCTTAAAGACAGGAATAATGGTTGAGGACTTCCAGCAGTCAGGAAAACAAGACTCCTTGAGACAGTGGTTGTATAATTTAGAGAGGGCAGGCGCCAGTTCAGGCGCGCATTTCTTCAGGACAATGGCTGGTATCCCGTCACCCCCAGTAGCCTTGTGGTGATCTAAATTAGAAATAATGCCCAATGCCAACGACGGGGCTATGTGCAATCCGTTCAAAAGGGCCTCGGTTCTGGGAGGGAAATCGGGCATGGGTACCCCGGAAGAGTCTAACGTTGAATTGGAAGAAAACATCCAAGCGAAGCATTCAGCCTTGTCGGAAGAGGTGGTCAGGACCTCAAACTGATTGAACAGGGGAGGAATGGAGGGTTTGCTATTGTTCAGAACGCTCCTGCAGACACGATAACCCTAAACCATTAGAGTCGTATAGGCACCACATGTACTGCAACCACAGTAGAAGTAAGCAATAATAGCCTAACGGAGCCCAACCCTCTCCAGGATATTTTTTTCTGCAAGTTAGATTGATACCCGTGCCTGTTCTGCTTTTTAGAGGTGGATTCACACCTTTCCCAAGGGTATTAGCACGTGAATGAATGTAATCACTTCGATTCCGGGGCTCTAACCATTACTCCCCCATGCCTCAGAACGGATACTACGCTATTTATTCACTATCGTATATTAAAGGTTTGTATGAATGTTATGAAAAAAAAATCAATTACAATTGAAGCTCTCTGCAGATAGTAATAGAAAAATATAAAAACAATAGATAAAGAAATTTATGGTGAATTTGCTTTTTAAGCCCCGCACAGAAAATCTATTAAAAATTTCCTAAATCGTCATATTTCCGTGTAAATGTACATGCTCAACTCGAAAATAACGACCAAATTCTGATAAAACCTACCATTTTGTAGTTATCGACAATAAAAACTCGCATTCATTTGTCCGCCATTACGGAACTTTTTTTTTTTTTAACTCCCACACTGCTGAACATTTTGCGCGCGGAAACTTAATTAACGGCCTTTTTACTGCTCTTAACTGACCATACTAGTCTAAATTACTGATCACTTAAGTTGTGTCGAAAAGCAATGACAAGTGTTGTTTTTTTTATAGTAAAGCTTTCTTTTAAATTAAAAATAAAACAAATAATAATTAATGCGCAATGTTTGCACAAAATTTGAAAGGAGCATGATTAATAGCCCTAACCCCTAACTCTAAACCCTACACCTAACCCCAACCTTAACGGTTAGGGTTAGGGGTTTGGGTTTAGGGTTAGTAATCATGCTCTTTTTCAAAGTTCGTGCAACGTTTGCGCATTAATTATTATTTGGTTTATTTTTAATTTAAAAAGAAAGTTTTATTTACCACTTGTCATTGCTTTGCGACAGTGCGGAGTAATTTACACGAGTAAGAGCAGTAAAAATCAGTAAAAAGGCCGTTAATTAAGCTTCTCCGTGAAAAATGTTCCGCAGTGAAGGTAGTTAAACAAGTCCCGTAATGGCGGACAAAAGAACGCGACTGAGTTCGAATTTTTATTGTCGACAACTACAAAACGGTAGGTTTTATCAAAATTTGGTCGTTATTTTCGAGTTGAGCATGTACATTTACACGGAAATATAACAATTTGGGAAATGGTTAATAGATTTTTTTGAGCGGGGCTTAAAAAGCAAATTAACCGAAATTATTATTCTAAGTTTAGATAAAATTAATATATAACTCGTAATACACGTGAAAATTTCACTTTTGCCAGTTGAAATTTCTCACGTGTGGAGATCCATGATTCTCCACGCCCTGAAGGCAGACGGTACACTGAATAATAAGATAGGAGTCTTTTATTAGAACGAGTCACGGATTAGTATTTACTGACGAGGGATGAAAGTAAGGATATTCACTTAATAGTAGAATTATACTTGAAAAGAGAAAAAAAGAAACCAACCAGAGCCAATTGAATTTAAGAATAGACAGTGCAATGAAAAAAGTACATAGGTGTAAGATTTAAGAAAGCTTTATTCAACTGAGAATACAAGGTTCACGTATAGTGTTTTATAGTCCCAGTAAGCAGAAATAGCTCTGCCAAAGAGGAGAGTAACAAAACAAAGGGAGACCACTCTTGATTATTCATAAAAGATCGATTTATATTGGCAAGTAGCAAATCTGAACTAATGGTTTGTTGGTTTATGCGTGAGAGTGTAAGAATATGCATTTTTCGTGTGCAAGTGGTCGGAATATAATGGTAAAAACAATGTGTGTGCAGAAAATAAGAGTCAATCAAACGTGTACGAAAGGGAAGCTTGTTTGGAATGTTATAGAAATTTGGTACATTCATTTACTATTTAGCTCTTCTTTCCCCCGTCTTTGTCTGTTCTTCTTGGTTCCCTTCTTTTCCTCCCTCTTCCTTTAACTAACATCTGATAGTCTCAAAAACAACAACAAAAATAAAAAAAACGCTATACATAACCAGCTGAAAAATAATTTGTAATCACATCAAACCGATCAGTCTAAAATTCTACATCAAATCATGAACTTATAAATCAAAGAAATAAACTAAGTTGTGCTTCTTTTGTTGTTTTACTTTTATCAAACAAAAAAAAAAAAAAAGAAGAAATCAAAAATCGTCTACACAATTTAACTTAGATATAACGTACTTAGACAGACGGTGAATGTGTTTCTGACCAAACAGATTTTTTTTATTATGAATAAATGATGGTTTCCAAACGTGATAGAAATTTTATAAAACATCTTAATAAACGCATTTTATGATACTTGTATTTATTTTAATTCTTTTTCTTCACTGGAAAATAAATGCTAGCCGCATATAGGTTTATATTCCTATTCACTTTCAATTTGTTGCAATGTCTCGCCGACTTTATCGAACAAATAATAATATATACGAACAAAAAACTTTATGAATAAAGAACCGTGTTTTTGTATTTGAAATTTATATAAGCGTTCAAACACAGCAAACTACTAGCGATAAATTTGAAATATGCGCAAAAGTCACGCTATAACAATTCCTGACCCTCAGACATTCCTTCAAAGAATTTAGAGATAGAATCACCATCAAACAAACTACATAAGCTTGTAGTGACTACTACGATACACCACGCCCACAAAATACTTAATAATTATTGGCTATAAAGTAAGTACTATTTACTACATGACAATTTATCCATCGCAGTAGCCACACCAAATTTTCTGTCATTGACTTTGCCAAACTTGGTTTAGTAAAAAAAAAAAAAATTGGTTGATTTTTTACCAATCGTATAATTTAAACATTACTTTCGGTATTTTTCCACTCTCCTCTCTGGAGCCTACTCAAAAGGTATAAATACCGCGAAAATAAAACAATAGAACAGAAGTATAACAAATAAATTATTTCTATCGCAAATACAAATAAAGTTATAAATTTTTTAAAGCGCACACAAACTTTATGGACACCCTATATTTACGCGGTTAAATCAAAAAGTTAAAATAAGTTTTGAAATTAAGCGGTCAAACCAACAGGGAAGCGCTGACGCACGGTATCACGCATGCGTATTGGATGGCGGCCATTTAGCCGTGCACAGCATTATATCGTTCAGTCGAGTGACAGCGGGCAATGAGATCAGATGTATAGCCGCTCCACTCAGGGTCTGTACCATCGATGAAGAATGTTCGAAAGTGCTCTTTCTGTGGCGAGAAGTCGTCAAATGGAAATCAATGGATGGATGTTGGTGCAGTACACAGCTCGCACCATGAATCAGCAAAATACGTATGAGTGGGTAGAACGCTTTAAAGCTGGAAGGAAAGGTTTAACAGAGGAAAGCCGATCTAAACATCGCAAGCAGGAGAAAGCGTCCAGAAGATGGATACTATTGGACGGGGGAGACCGTCGAATCGCGTTTGCACATGTGGCGACATCAGCTGTTTATCTGCACAAAGCACAGCACATGATCACTTTCGGTACAGTAAATTTCCTAAACAAGCGAGCGGTGTAGATATACCTTCCTCAGCAACCGAAAAGCTTCCTTTCAGATTTGTTTTGTTTACCTGCATATCAACTCCTTATGGGTCATTTAATCCCATAAATTTATATATTCCGTTTTTTTTTATTTCAATCTTTTTTGTTGAGACCCATTTTATCTATCTCGCGACCCACTCAAGGTTTGGGACCCACTGTTCGAAAAACCCTCGCTTAGAAGATTCGCAAGTTTTTGACAATAACAGAAAGCGCGCTGTTCTCAGTCTACTATTATTTCTTGGACTCAATAATCTGGACACAATTACATTATAGAAAAGTCGGTGTCTGGATTCATATTCATGTCTAAATTTTACCAGACTGGACAAATATTATATTCTAGCCAAAGTCAAAAGCGATAAATTGTTACCTTCTTTTACTGCTGGGAAAAAGAGATGCAGACAATTTAGCCTGTGCAGTAGGATGTGAATAACGTTTAATATTTTTTTGTTTATTTTTGTTTTTTTTTCTATTTTACTCCTGCTAGAGTAGAAAAATACTTGTGCAAGAACCAAGTCAAGGAATAAACTTCCAAAGAAAATGGCAGTGTAGAAATGACTAGTAATAATAGGAGATAAGTTGAAGATGGATAGGCAGGCTGAAGAATGATAACAGGTCGCAAATCAAGTGTGATGTTACTGTCATTAATCAGTCCGTTGAATGTACAGATGAATAAAAAAAAATGGCGGTTGCGCATGCTCAATGGCGTTGTTTAGCTAGATACATTCCTGCACAAAAAAGTGAAAAAAACAGTATCAATGCTAAATCTTATTTGGAGAGAATGATTTTAGCGACATGCATAAAAATAGCCAATACGAAAATATCTTCTAAATAACAGACTCGTAATTTGTTCTTCCGTAATCATAAGTTATTTTTCTTATTTTTCTACAGTATGTAAGCAATATTATATGTACTTCGTTATTTATCTGAGAATTTCGAGTCGACACCCTTATTCAATTTACAGGAGAATGCTCTGTTAATTCCTCCACTCATAAGCATGGACAATGCAATGAGAATAATTTAACTCCGTGGAATATATAAAGGAGTCCTTTCAAAATTCTCGCCACAAACATCTGTTGGAACTGCTCAGAAACTTCGATATATTTGGGAATGATATTAGAATAACCAATAACCTATACTGGCAGCAAACAGCATGCATGCGCATAGAGAATGACTTCAGCGTCAAATAGAAAGTGACGTACGGGAAGGATGTGTCTTCTCGCCGGACCTGTTCAACCTATACAGCGAGAAAATTCTGAGAGAATTGGAATTCCTACCGGGATACATTATTAGCGGCCACAATCTTAACATAAGATACATAGACGACACAGTACTGCTAGCAGACACGGGAAATAAATTACAAAAAAAAACCTCCTGCAAAAGGTAGTGAAGGAGAGCGATAAGAAAGGACTAAGCATAAACTACAAGACAGAATGCATGGACATCAGTAGATGGATGAGCCCAAAATGCGATTTACAAGTCGGGGACACTAAAATCAAGTAGGTGTGGAAATTTAATTATCTGGGAAGTGTTTTTAACAGTGGACGGTAAGTGTGACGCTGAGAACCGTAAGCGTATTGCGATGGCCAAAGACGCATTCCAAAAAAAAAAAATAGGCAGAATATTAAGGGTTTCTTTGGCAACAACGAAAAGAGTACTGAGCTGCTACGTGACATCTGTCCTCCTTTACGACAGGGTATGTTGGACAGTCTCCTCAAAGATGAAGAAGAGACTCGAGGCAAATGAGTTATGGTTCTACAGAAGGATTCTAAAGATATGGACGTGAGCAACGATGAGGTTTTGGAGAAAAATGCAAACAAGAAGGATGCTTATACTTAACATCAGGAACAGGAGGTTGACATTTCTGGTACACGTAATGAGAAAAAAGGGCTTGGGGAATCTGATGCTCACAGGTTGAATAGTAGGAAAGAGGCACAAGGGAAAGCAACGCTTGACATAACTAGCGGGCTTAGCAAGCAGGTGACAGAACACAGATTGGAGAAGTAGGAAACTTATTGAGAGCTACAAAGAATAGGGAGAAGTAGAGAGCCATGATCGCTTACGTTTTGAAGGTAAACGGCACATAAAAAGAATGAAGATGCACACTGAAATAGGCTAGAGGTTACAATAGTAAAAAATTATCTCTATAAAAAGCATGATTACAGAGTGTCCTATAAACCTAATGATTTCTTTTTTACAGAAACGGTATTTCTAAAGTTGAATAAAACTGGCCGAGCCTGTGAAAAGTGTAGTAAATATATATAAGGTTAAAATAAATCTCCAGGGGTTCCATGAGTGTGGTAGGAAAAGTGGACTGTGTGGAAAATAAGTCAGAGGAACTTTTCGAATGATTATCTTTTTTTAAAACGATATTCAATATTTTAAATGTGTTTTTTTTTTGTCAAATGGGTATTTTATGGTGTTTTATTTAGATACCCACGAGTTACTTTTTAATGTTTTTATCTTTAATTTTGTCATTTAATTTAAATGTCCATGCACACGTGCAAATGCACATCCAATATATGGAAGAAATTGAAATTCACAGTTGTGTCACGAGGCTTAATTTCCCCTATTGTCTGGAAACAACCGGAAGTTAACAGGAAATGAGTATAAACTGAAATATTCCGTATTTAAACTGTATTTAGTTTAAACACTTCCTTACTTAAACTGAATAAATTTTGTAATAAATGTATTTTACATGACAGATACAAATTTGATCATCTTACTTTCAGCGAAATGTTTCTTGCCAAATTAGTGATATGGCGTCAAAGTATGACAAAAGTAAAGAAACTACGAAGATAGTGGCATATAAAGTGTCTTTCAATAACTTGGGCCGATTTTAAATGTGAATTAAGTTTAAGTGTCTAACAAGCAAACAATGTGTTAAAGTTTCAAGCGTGCAACTAGAAAATTTGTTCGTAAATTCAAAGAAACTGGGTCGGTGACCGATGTGAAAATACCATTTCGTGCTCGTTTACACCGTTCAGCTGAAAACATTGCTGCAGTACACGGGAATGTGGCCGAAAATCCAGACACCTCTATTCGTCATCACGCGCAGGAATTGAACCTCCCCACAACAACGTTACATGGTTTCCAATAGCTCTCTCGCTTGGTCGATTATTTTGACCCAAAAAAATCGCGAAGTTCGCGAAATGCATTTCTGTTTGAACGTCCATTTTCGTAAAAGGCTTCGATAACTGTAATACGTTATTTGATTGTCAATCTTTCCATGGTGGTAAAAAAATGAGAAAAAAAATCATTGGGCCGTATATTTATAAATTTGAACGTCCATTTTCGTAATAGGCTTCGATAAATTTAACACATTGTTTGATTGTTAATCTTTCCATAGTTGATTTGCCAAAGACTTAAGTTGTTAAAACTTAAAGAAAAAGAAATTAGATGCTTCAACTTCATTCACATTTAAAATCGATCCAAGTTATTGGAACAGCCTTTATGATAATGGACTTGTTTATAACTTTTAATGTTATCGTAAACGAATTTGAGTATATAATATTGTCTATATTAAAACTATTTATTTATCTTACATGTAAACTGCGACTGCGTAAAATCGGTATTCTGCTCACCATGCGAGGAGTAAGAAAAAAATAAATAATTTATGACCTGTGTAAAATATGAAGAAGACTGTAAGTGTCTTAAAGGAGAAATCATTTTTAATTCAAAATTCAGAGGTGAGTCAAGCTTACAAAGATATATTTATCTACAATATGATGAATATAATCTGGTGCTACACATGGCTTTTTTCAATAGATAAACATTTATGATATAAGAGGAGATATAATTCTGAAACTAGAGTTTATACTAGTCGATGTATCTGAAATAACATAGGACGTTATTACGTTGTTATCGCCGATCACGTCTACGTTTCTTCGTCGTGGGAGAGAATGTTTTGCTATTGAAACTTTTGAGCCTGTCATGTTCATTTTCGCAAACGATTCCTCAATTGATTTTTAGTACAACCTCGGAAACATAGCGTATTTCACAAGTTGACTTTCTCCTAACAAGGAGGAGGGAATCGAGTAAACCGGATAGAGGAGATTAGACTGCTGGGAGTGAATGCTCAGACTCCCTGAAACAAACTTTTGTTCGGAAAGATTAGATTCAAATAACACCTCAAGTTGGAGAAAACCATCAGCTTTTCTGGTTGCACCGTGTTGCTGGAAAATATATACTTTTTAACTTCTTTTTACTAATTTTCTAACAGCACAAGGCATAAGAGCCACTCAAGTCAAATAATTACTGAATTACTGTTATATGAACGTAAAAAGAGCAAGTAGGGCGTGAACATTATGATTATATATATATATATATATATTACAATGAATCGTTCATACAAAAATTAGATTAGTAAAGTTAATGATATAAAATGACGAAATCCCTTCACTAACAAAATTTTAAAGGTGCATTAACCTACAAATCACTCGATGAATCTTATGATCCTTGCTTTTTAAAAAAATTGTTTTTAAAAATTATAAGCTGTATAAGGTCTTTGTTTAATACACATGTACTTTCAACTGTACATTCAGTCATCTTCAAACAAACAAAATAATTCTTAAATTGCCATATTAATAAAAAAAAAAACTCTTAAATTTTCAAAAGATTCAGCCTTAGCGTTGCGACTGCACGCTCCAAAAGTTTCTGTTATCAATAACACATTTCAGAAAAAAAACATTTCGATTCGCATTATATATTTTCGTCTCGGATGCTACCTGCATTTTACCAAAAACAAAACAATTTCCATGCGTGAAGATGACTGAATTTCCAGTCGAAAGTACTTGCGTATTAAAGAAAGACTTTATATATATATATATATATATATATATGCTTCCGCTCTTTAGCTATGATTAATAAATAATGAATATGCCATTTTATCGATTTCGTTTATGATCGATTTCATCACGATACTTGGAGAATTCTTATTTCCCAAAATAGATTCCAATAGTGCTATGAAAACCTCGGAGAATTCCAGTAAGATATCTTTAGTCATATCTAAGATGCAACGGTTCAAATCTTAATCCAATAAATGGACATTTTTTTCCTTTAGACGACTTGGACAAGTTTGCTGTTACACACGGTAAGTTTCCCAATCGTCCGTAAAATCAATATTTCTACAAGATCTGGTCTCGTATCTCTGCTATGCATCTAGAGATTCTTGATAGAATTTAAAGAAGAATCTGCAATGTTATCGGTACTAAGATGGCTTCTCAACTTTCCACGCTTTAAAACAGTTGTAACGTAGTTTGCCTCTGCCTTTAAAAAATATTTCCATAGTAATTGCTCTGGTGATCTTTCCTCTTTAATAACTTCATGTCACCAATTTAATCACAGTACTAGATTGGCAGCTACGTCACATCATTTTACAGTTGATCTTGCTAGACGTAACCGTGAGGTCCATGGTAATTGGTGCTTTTTTCGAACTTTTGGTTCGTGGAATTCTCTTTCTGCCTCTTGCTTCACAGTCAAATATGATCTTCAAAAATTTTCTCTCTGCTCGATTCCTGTTTTATTATTGTCTTGTCAATGCCTCCTCAGCACTCAGTCACATCTTGCGTCTCAGTCGCTTGGCAGGTCAAATGATTATTAAAACAAAGAATAAAGTTTAAAGGCTGCTCAGAAAGATACAATTGAACAGCTTAAGAACAGGAGAGATTTGTTTGAACAAATAAAAAAAATGTCCGTTTCTTTGTGTATATATAGCCGAGAGGAAATAGTAATTATATATACATTTTTACCTTCCTCATCCAGTGTCATTAAACACCTCTGTAGGGAAGATGCCCATAGCATCATCGCGTTAGATGTTCCTGCTACGCTTTCTGTAGTGAGTAGGCATTAATTCAGCTGCAAGGCTATGCGTCATACACTCCACCCGCCGATTGGTCTTCCATGTGCCTAAGGATTAACGCAATTTAGATCTCATTGTCAGAGTTTCTAATATCGTAGATTAGAGAAAAAGCTGCCGGCCAACAACACTGAACACGAAATTTCTCTTTGCACTTGCTGATGGACGTAACATCATCAAACTAAATATAAAACAATATTAATTCCTACCACGATATTTAGTTAAAGCATTGGAATAAAAATTTAAAGGTGCATGACGTTATGGTGAAATGCGTCGTCTCTACAGGATGCAATGATTAAACCGTCGTATTAAATGACGCAAGCAATGAGAATAACAGACATCTGATTTTAACCAGATCTGCAGGGTGCGATGGATAAATTGTCGTCTAAATGAAGCGAAAATGAAAATAACACCGACACCTCATTTTAGCCAGATCTACAGGGTGCGATGGATAAATTGTCGTCTAAATAACTGACATCTCATTTTAAAAGACATAAAAGTGCATAAACATATCTTGAAATACTATAGGGTAAATTCATTCAATAAAATCGCCATCGGCTTTAAACACGGCCTCCAGACGACTTCAGAATCTCCTGAAACTCTTCTGATATGATCTCTTTGTTTAAGCTGGAGACTGCTGTCATAATTCTTTGATTTCAGTTCATCTTTGTCGGTAAAAGGAGTTTTGTTCGTCTCTAGCTCAACTGCGTCCCATATATAACAATCAAGGGAATTGCAGTCTAGGGAGTTAGGTGGACAGATGTAAAGAGTGATGTGGTAGCAGACGGTTTCTAAAAGCAATGAGTGGGTTCTCCTGCTAATGTGGCATGGTGCAGAGTCCTGTTGCCAGACATAGGATCTTCCAGCCGACACTCTTTTGACCCAGGATAGTATTACCTCCCCAAGGCACTTGAGGTAGGCTTCTGTGTTGAGCCTGAGGCCCTCACCAAAGAATTCGGAAGTTATTTTCTCATCAGAACGTTCAGAGTGAGTTTTCCGAGCTGCTGTACATTTGTAGTCGACATCAGACTCGTCCATCTGTTTCCATATTCTCTGCACTGCCCTTAGATTTACGCCCAAACACACTGAAATTTTCGTATTGGTGCTTCCGGTGAGAATGCCAAGCAGTACAGCAAGCTGTTCCCAAATTTCTGGCGGAGTGAATTGCGTCATAGTACTCGTTCTCTTCTCAGTCTGGGAAATATCAGCTACCAGTGGGCGGTTTCGACTGTTGGATGGGCGACGACAAACAGCTCACACAAAAAGGTGAATTATTTTAGATTTTGGTTGACGATATAGGATTTTGAGTTTTAAAAATGCACTTCAATATATGCAAAAAAGGCTAAAAATGATGGAAGCCATATTAATAAAAAAAAAAAAAACTCAATAATATCAAATATGAACATGGACACATCTTGACCGTGTTTTGAAAATGAAAACATTACATTAATAAATATATACATACAAAAAAATATTTCTTGCTAACAGTTAAGATAGCTCAACTATGGAAATGACTAAATGTATAGCCAAAAGCGCTTGTAAAAAAGAATATTCTGACAATTTTTATATAATTTATCACTTGAAAAGAAAGGAAAATTAGATCACATGAGAAATTGGATCAAAAACTAAATCCAAGCACCTTGTCTGTGGTATTCAGGGAATGTGCATGACAGGAGTGTTGCCTATATACACAATTTATATACATATATACATACACACGCAGACATATATATATATATATATATATATATATAGGTCTGATGAATAGGATCGTGATTACGATTCCAATGTAATAAATTATAAGTATTGTATATTAGAGTTTGAGCCGTGGTATTAAACACAAACACACACACACATATATATATATATATATATATATATATATATAAGCAGGACGTTAAATGGGAATAACCAGGTTACGATTGTACATAAAATATAAACATTCCCGCAAACAACGAATATTTTATTATTTTCTATGGTTTTGAGAAGTGTCATTAATATTAAAATAGTTCTTTAGTGGAAAATAATATTTTTCGAATATAAATCAGATAAAAATGACCAAAGAAAAACAAGAAATATTCGCTGATTTTTTATTACTTGCTGGTAGGTTATCATTTTTATTTTATATATATATATATATATATGAACAATTGTTTAATTGTCTGTCAACACTTGTTACGCTAACCCTAAATATAAAATTCTACCTTAACCATGAACGAAATTAAATATATAGTTTTCAATGGTTAAGATTTCGTTTATTCTTTAATACGGTAGTAACGGCAGTAGCCGCTATCGTATTTCTTATTTCCATTTGGTATATTTTTACTGCATCATATAGTCCGTTTTTGAACTAGTAAAACACTTTTACCAAGACATTGTTGTATTTTCTTTAAAAGTGGTTCGGAAACCCTCATCTATACGTTCTGAAGAATGGTTTACGAGAACTTGGAAAGATAGCAATGATTTAAAAAAATGGATTTAAGTCTGCCACCTACACGAAGGAAAGTACTTTCGGGAAAAAGAAACACTTTAAAAAAATATCATCTGTCATTATAATACTTTCTAATACAATCAATCGATTTTACCTATTGCTTTAGTCTTTAAACAGGATATATATCTCTATATTAAAAGCATGTAAGAGGAAATCCCCTGTTCTAAAACATTTCAAATGGTAATTCACATTGCATAGGGCAATGAAAAAAATAACCCGGATAATCGGTCACGTCTTTTAGTTTTTATTTTGTTTTCTATATAGACGAAGTGATGATAAAACTGAAGGTCCTACTTAAGGAAAACCCATTAACTAGATCTGGAAATAAATGGGAGTAGGATTGGAAAGGTTAACAGTTCTTAATGGAGGCGTTCGTCTACTTCCGTTTCAGGGACAGGTAATGCCTCTAATTATGCGTAATGGAAATCTCGAAACAGATTCAGTGAATTAAATAATACACGAAAGATAAACAAAAGAACAGCCATGTAGAGGGAGATTTGAATTTAAAAGTACAACAAATTAAGCGGGAAAATTTAAGCAAAAAAATGCACAAGTGCTTTATAGTTTGAAAATATCGAAAGGAAGAAAATTAAAAGATGGCGGAAAGAAAAACGGAAATGACGTAAAACACCGAAACACACTCACACGTACACACAGACATATATATATATATATATATATATATATATATATATATATATATATATGAACATGGACACAATATCTTACCGTGTTTTCAAAATGAACCTATTTCTTGTTAACAGTTAATATATTTCGACCTTAAAAATGGTTAACTGTATAGCTGAAAGCGCTCAGATAAAAAGAACAATTGGATTTTTTTAATATATAATTTATCATCCGAAAAGAAAAAAAGTTATGAGACAACATGAGGAACTGCATAAAAAAACCCTAAAACAAAGCACCTTGTCTGTCGTATTCACACACACACACACACATTATATATATATTTATAGGTCTGATGAATTGGATCGTGATTACGATTACAATGTAATAAATAATAACCATGGAATATTAGAGTTTGAGCCGTTGTATTACACACATATATATATATATATATATATATATATATATATATATATATATATATTTCGTATGATACGTTTCGTCTTTTGGGATTTCATCGGACTATACTGATGTTTGCGTTGATGTAACTCCACGAGCAAACATTTGTAATGTATTTTACATATTATCTACCGAATTTCATTTAATGTTTTTCTTACTGTTTATATATTTAGTCAATTTAATTATCTATCCGATATTATAATAATAGTAGATCTGTCAAGAAATATGAAATGTTATAAGAACCTAGATGCAAATTTACTGTTGATAATTTACCGATTAAATTTCTCACTCTATATGTAACACTATTTAGGAACGGCAGGTTAATTAATCAATTAATTAACCACAGAAGTTAATAACGGGGATACTTAAACCGATAGACATAACGAAAGACATACTGAGCGATTACTTACACCGATAGATATAACGAAAGACATACTGAGCGATTACTTACACCGATAGATATAACGAAAGACATACTGAGCGATTACTTACACCGATAGATATAACGAAAGACATACTGAGCGATATTCTTTTTGTTTTGTTATTTTCCCAAACAGAGTATCGGTGAAAAAAAAAAAGAAGATTTTTTGTTTTGTTATTTTCAAGTGCGAATTCAAGATAACCACATTACTTTCTCGCGGAAGTGTGATGCTGAGATATGCCAAATTATCTGCGAGGACAAAAGAAGGAAAGAGAGAAAGAAGAGAAAGAAACAGAGGGACAAGACTTAACAACTTAGATGATTAAAGAAAAAAAGACCACCCACGAAAATTCTGATGGTCATTGTCGTGAAAATTAGTTGAGGGATACCAGAGCTTCTGGGCAGATAGGACATTGGCTGTGTCAGGATTACGAACTTGTGTTATCAGTAGTTGATGGGCCGTCTGCCGACCGCACACAGGACATCTGCATTTTGTTTAAGTTCGTTTGTGATAACGAAGGCTATGTTAGGGTATTTTAATTAACCCAATTTCGCCAAAAAAGAATCGTCCACTTAATGTGGACGGATAAACCTGGTTGAAAAAAAACATATCCCGTGAAGTTGGATAAAAATTGAGATTATCAGTTGACGCCTATTGTCCGAATAGCCAGGCGGAGATCATGTGACGCAGAGAGGAGGCCGCCACCGCCCATTGAGAGGATAGGTATGAGATGTTACTGCGAGGAAGTGGGAAAACCGTTGACGCCCTCTAAAGTATGGTGAGATATCCAGATGAGAGCAGAAGAGGGTGGGAGTGGAATAAGATTTCCAAATACGGAAAATGATAATTATTTTTGGCCGAAAACAAAGAAAATCCTTATTGGGGATTTGAAATCAACGTGGTGACCACACCACGTCCGACCCCACGCCAGGTTTTGATCGGCGTCCATATAAGCAAACATCTACGGGTGTTTCAGTGAGTTCGTCGAGTTCGCAGAGGAGAGTCGAGTTCGGAGAGTCGGGTCGAGTCCAGACAGTGAGTCAGAAGAGTACAGCCAGTACAGTAAGAGAGAGACGCGCCTCGCACAGGTGACCGCACGATTCCATGCCTTCCGACTTAGACTTCTAACCAAGAACAGATTTGTTGAAGACCGACTTTAGATTTCCCACCAAAACAAGTTTCCGAATTAGACTTCTAACCAAGAACAAATTATAGAAGTCTGACTTATATTCTCCATACAGATATCCCGAACTAGTTAAGGAACGCAAAAGTGTTACAATCTACATTTTTTTTTCTTCGGGCTGGGAGAGAGAGAGAGCGAGACGCACTCCTGTAACCCAACAAACCGACATAAAATTAATCACTATTCCTAACCAGTGGCTCGCCTTGAAGTTGTTGTTTGTGCTTTTGTTTTTTTGTCTACAATTATTGTGCAGTATCACCTTGACCCGGATTCGGCTGGCACTACGGCCCGACGTTTGATTGATCTCGTCAACCTAAGATCAAATCACAACGTGGGTGGGTTGAATCGAGATCAAAGCAGTTGCTTCGGTGACCAGGCGTTGGAAGCGAGCCGAGTACGACAAGTTGGTACTAGAACCCAACTAGACTTCAACCGATGTCCCAGGGTTAGCCCGTCACAAAGGAACGACGTCACATATTGGCGTCGTGACTGAAAAAGGAGTTGGGTGTCACAAATGGTGCACTGACAAGGACAGAGGAGGGTTGGGTGTCACATATACAGCAATCTATATAAATTGCTTTATCTTTTAATTAAAGTAGCATTTTTACATGAAGATTAACGTCACACACATTATGCTAAGCATCTACTACACTGATTGTATTGTCTTGTAAAATATACCTTTTATGTTCATATAATCTTTTATTTAAATTGCATTAGCTTTGTCCTATGTATAATATGTGGCGATTATCACATAAATAACTCTTAAGTTTTAGCTTATTATTATTTTGTTTAGTATTAATTAATTTATTGTTTTAGAAGTAGTTGTATCAAATTTTATATTAGGCTCAGATGACGTCTTTTCAATTAATATTTTCTGGAATCATTTACCTCTAAGCAGGACAATAAAGCCGAGAAGACGCAAGCTGTTGCTGAGTGTAAGGGAATATGAGAAAAAAACATTATTAAGAAGAGTGAACAATAAGAAAACAGACTTTCACGAGACCGAAAATTGCAATTTATATTGTAATAAAATGATTAAAGATAATTTGATAATTCGTGAAGAAAAATTCTAGTTGTGATGCCTTTATTACTTAGAATAATATATTTTGATATTCTGGGTTTCTCAGGAATTATTTCCCAATTTCTGATTATTTTTTTTACATTCTTCTGTTATATAAAAATCTATATATCATTTCCCATATATATATATATATATATATATATATATATATATATCGAGAGAGATGACATATAACGTAGACCTGTTTAACAGGTGTAATATTGGAGGAGTTACTGTGGACTGGTCCAGTCTTGAGAATGTCTGATGACAGATCCTAAGAGCCAGTTAGATCAGGGCTACAGGAATGTAGGACGCCCATGGCTAAGATACAAAGGCAAGCTGAAGAGCAACTTGTTAGCTGTCAATATACCGCATAACACCCTCGAGCGCTTAGCCTTTGAGCGGCTAGAATGGAGATCAACGTGTTTTAGTGGACTCAGCAATTTTTCAATCTGGTAGTCTGGATAGTTTTCAAGAAGCGAGTGCAGGATCTAAAAGGTCAGCCAATCTAACAGTGATCTCATCCCAGAGTCATTACTTTTGCTCCATATCTGGCCTCCTTATAAAATCACTAGTGGGTCTTAAGTGCCACTTAAGATTATCGGCCAAAATTTCATAACTTCATCAATTAAGTTGTCACATCTTCATACGTCGAAACCGACGGGAGAGTCCATTATATATATATATATATATATATATATATATATATATATATACTAGCAGCATGGCCCGGCGTCGTCTGTGCTTGATTAAAAAATCGAACGTTTAGGTAGTTTTCTCTTACTTTTCAACGAATATGTGTAAACTAACTTGCAGTACAAACGGTAGTTACGCTCACCAAGCGTTTCATGTGACAAATTATACTGCCTCCGTTGAGATTGACTGGAAAGACACAAAGAGGTCTCTACCTCGGTTTCCTCCTCCCGTTTTCTCTTTGCCGCAGAGGCTCTTTTAGAACGCCTTCTAAGGTTGCCTACCCATGGTATTTTGGCACGCTTAGCAAGGCTACCGGGTCAGTCAACGCCACGGCACACAGAAGTGTTCAAAGCAGAGTTTGAAGTAAACGCCAGCCGCTTCTTCCCCATGGAGGTGCACTCAATAGAATCCTGCTCGCGTTTCCCCTTGGCCTTTGAGGCATTTTTAGAACGCCTGCTAAGGTTGCCTCGCCTTTTTGTTTTTGCAGCCTTTGCAGAGCTGCCGGGTTGGTCATCGCCACGGCACGCAGAAGAGTGCAAATCAGAGGTTGAAGTAGACGCTATATGATCATCTGTAACCGGAGTTATTATGTGATCCTCCGCAGTCGCCTTTTCTGCATGTGTAACGTTAACGGTGTTAGGGGTCTTCAGTTGCTGACGTGCGGATGTTCGTCGTGTAGGAGCCATTTGAAGGGTTGTAGAAATGCTCTGTAAGAATACGAATAGAAGTTGATGCCGAAGCTGAAGCGATGCAACCTCGTTGTATACGAAAACTAAAAATGCAGTGGAGCGGTATGGAAAAACCTTCTCCTAGCTATGGGCTGTGCTTTCTGGCAGCTCGAAAACGTCGCTGTAGGAAGAGGTTACGCAACCAAAACGTTGAAGCGTTGAAGGTTAAAAAGTAGTGAAACACTAAGGGGTACTGGGCCGCGTAGTAAAGGCAAAAGTAACTTGCGACAGCAGTTAACTGTCTAATAGCAAAACTGAACTACGAAAAGGTAGAAATAGGTATGGAACGCTAAGGTGGACTGGGCTGCGCAGTAAAGACAGCACGCGGAGATAAAATGGGTAATGCAAACGTTTAAGCAAATACGCAGTGAAGTACTGAGGTGTACTGGACCGCGTAGTAAATGCAGTACACTTCAACTTACAGTGAAAACTGTAACGTGGAGGTAAAATAGGTTGGGCAAACGATTGAGTAAATAAGTAACTTGCGACAGCAGTTAACTGTCTAATAGCAAAACTGAACTACGAAAAGGTAGAAATAGGTATAGAACGCTAAGATGGACTGGGCTGCGCAGTAAAGGCAGCACGCGGAGATAAAATGGGTAATGCAAACTGTAAAGCAAATAGGTAACTTGCGGTAGCAGGAAGCTGTCAATTAATCCAAGGACAGATGCGTTAATGGCGATCAAATCAAGACGTGAGTGCGGATGAAGCCGCGCTGAAGGTATGTAAAGGGAGCGTGACGTGCCATTGATTGGTGTAGCCTGGTCAATGGCCATGACTTAGACCAATGAATGAGCTCACGCAAAATGGAAGATACTAGCGCGCATGATTTGGCAAGCGCAAGGCTTGGCCGTAAACGGGGTCAAGCTGCCTGCTACATATGTTAAAATGTGACTTTCTTTTCAAGAAGTAACTCTAAAGCACTCATAAAATCTCATCGGAATCGTTTTGTAACCTAATAAGAATGCGACGTGAAAACACTTTGGGAGTTTTTTCCGATTTTCGACCAGTTTACATTTATGTGTTAAGTGTATCGACCCAGATTTGTGTAAAAAAAACAAACAAACAAAATAAAACGATGAAACAGCAATAATAAATTTTCGAATTTTAAAAAAGATAATAAAAATAGCTCTGTCCTTTCTTGGTACGATATTATCGATTAGTTTAAAAGGTGATTTCACCGAATGTTCCGCTTAATCATCGAGGTTTTCATGGTAGTAACAAATCCAATATGACGAAGTATCGACCCAGTATATGCTTCAAATATAAGAGATAAAACTGGTTTGTCTATCAAGATTATTTCCTCACTACATCAATTGATTTATGTGTGTCAATAAGATTGTAGTTACGATTGAGTGTTACTATATTTACTGAACAATGTAATCTTACCTTAAAAGAAACAGGACTTAAGCCTGTGTGGTTGGGGAATTCGCAGTCTTTCTTATATTTATGACGTAAGCGATCATGGCTCTCCAACTCCTCCTATCCCTTGCAGCTCTTAACAAATTCCTTCTCTCTGCTATCTCCCCCAGACTAAGTTCTGTCATCCGCCTGCTCAATCCCCCCAGGAATATCACGCGTTGCTTTCCCTTGTCTCTCTTTCCCTCTGTTTAACGCGTGAGTATCAGATTCTCAAGGCCCATCTTCCTCATTATGTGTCCCAGTAACTGCAGTTGCCTCTTCCTGATGTTAAGCATGAGCCTTCTTGCTGTCTACATCTTCTCCAAGACCTCATCGCTGCTCACACGGTCGATCCACGAAATCCTCAGCATCCTTCCGTAAAACCGTATCTCCCTCCCCTGGAGTGTCTGCTTCATCGCTGAAGAAATCGTCCAGCATTCGCTGCCGTAAAGAAAGACGGATGTCACGTAACAGTTCAGTATCCGTTTTTCGTCTCTATCTTCTCTTACGCGCGCAGATTTCCCATCTATGACTAAAAAAGCCAAACCAGACGTTTAAAGAACGAAACCGACATTGCGTTGCTTTTTATCTCAATTTTCGAATCGACATTGTACGATTTTTAGATGGGAGGCAGAATCGAACACTGAGAATACCCCTCAGGCTAGCTTTACATTTCCCTCTCTACTTCACTCTCCCGCCTCATTTCTCTCCCTCGAATTCTTGGTCTCTCGTTTTTTTCTCTCTCCCCTCTCTATTACGCGTGTTTCTATTCAACTAAAATGTCGATTAATGCAATTTTTAATACAAATTAAATGTTTCTGTAAATATGTATTTTAATTATGACAAGCAAAATCCAACCCCCACACACAAACACATATGCACGTATAGATGATTTGAATGTAGCTGAGAATCCGACATGGTAAATCTAAAAGCTCTTCAGAAATATTTGAAGATTCTGTCATCGGCCGAATTCTCAATTCTGACATTTCATTCAATAAATTATTTGTAAATAATATTAAAAGAGAACATTTTTAAAGATTTTGAAATTAGCGAAAAAGGTTTCCTAAGGTTTTTAAATAATTAACCAAGAAATTTAAATTAAAATACCTAAGAAATTCGAATTAAATGATTATTAATTATATTCAGAGAAACATGTTTATATCTCGAGTATCTTAGATGTATTAATCTGTAGCAGGATATAAATGTACTTCTTTTAAAATTACAGATAATCACCCGAATGGAATGCAAATGATAAATCGATTAATTCTTTTGTATTTCCTTTGATTACGTTTCGGATAAGGAAGGACGCAAATACGGGCTCTCGAGAAAATACGAAACGAGGGAATGTGCATTTCCTTAAGGGTAAACATAACCTTCATATGCTGTGACACGCTCCCCTTAAACGGAGCAAGGATTCTCGCCACTGGTTCTGATATATAAACCCGTATTACCAGTTTGTATTATTATGTTAATACATTTATTTTCCTTATCCATTCCTGGCGTTTGTTATTCATTGATATCAGATTCATCCCGGAATCCACAACATATTGGCGACGAGGTATTCGAACTCACAGGGGAAGAAGAATAAAAACAATTCTCCCTCGTCGACAACAAATTGGCGACGAGTATATCGAACTCACACGGGAAGGAAAACGAAACAAAATTCTCCCTCGTTGTCCACAACAAATTAACGACGATGTATTCGAACTCACACAGAAAAAAAAACAAAAGTCTCCTTTGCCGTCTTTTACCAGTGTCCACAAAAACTTGGCGACAAAAGATTTACGAGGAATAAAATACGGAAAAGCGAGTTTTTCTTAAGACTTATCATGGAGGATTTTAAAAATAATTTAGTAGAACTTGTAAAATACCACAATGAACAGCAATTACAACTCCAGGAAAGAATGGAAGAAAAATAGCAAAAACAATTACTACAAACGCAGGAACTAATATTAAAGGTAGCGGGTAACAAACAACAAAATATCGAAAAAGAGGCGACTTTTTCACAAGACGCAGTGTGGAATACGATAGAAACTTTGAAATACTTCCTAGAAGAGGATAAAAATTTCGGGGATTATTTCCGACGTTATGAAGATATCTACAACATCGATTGTCAAAACTGGACAGAAGCAAAGAAGCTACGTCTGTTGCTCAGAAAACTAGGAAGAGAGGAATACACGAAATTTATGGATTACATTTTGCCAAAAAAGACGAACGAATTAACGTTTGACGAAGCAGTTATGTCTTACAGATCTTTTCAGCCCCAAAACGTCACTCTTTCACAAGAGGTGGAAATGTCTTAACCTGGAAAATTGCGAAAATGAGGACTATTCCACGTTTGCCGCAATCATTAATAAACATTGCGACGACTTCAAGTAGGCATAATTAACACTGGACAATTTCAAGTGTCTCATCTTTGTTTAAGGGTTAGTCTCAGCAAAAGATAATGAAATGCGCAAAAGAATGCTTTCAAAACTACAAAATGAACCTGGACTAACACTACAACAATTATCAGAAGATTGCCAAAAATGCCTGAGTATAAAGAAAGACTTGAAAACATTGAGGAGTCAGTAGTATCACAGATACGTAAGTTAAACAAAAGTTTACGTTCTTCACCCTCCCCGAAAAGAAAAGAAAAATTCTATAATAAGGGAAAAAGTACAACATATAGGACAAATTATGACGAAAATCGAAGCAAATATAATCCCCCCCCATCTGCATATTATCGATGTTTGTTTAAATATAAAAACTGTCTTGTGTGTGGGAAAATGGGGCACAAGGCATCCCAATATAGGAACAGAAAACCTACTAGTAGGATAAGAGCTACTAGGATGCATGACGAAGACAATACCAACATACGGAAATATGTGGAACTTGAAATGTTAAATAAAAAGATAAAATTGCAACTAGACTCGGGTTCCGATCTAACGATGATTAACCTACAGACATGGAAAAAGCTTAACAGACCAACCATATTACATACACAAAAAATTGTTTAAGTCGGCGACAGGAAAGCGTATAAAATTCGAAGGAGACATAATCATAAATGTTAAATTTCACGCAAAAACAAGAAAACTCAAGATATACGCAATGAAAGATACAGAAAATCTAGTGGTTACAGACTGTATGCAAAAATTCGACGTATGGGATTCACCTATCAGCTCGTTTTGTAAGGGTGCAGCTAGAATTGAATTGAAAGTAAATATCCAAACAGTATGTAAAAAGAAGGGAAACGCGCCATTTGCTACCACAGATGAAAACAGTAAAGAGTTATACAAGGCAGTAAAGGAACTACCTGTGACCTTGCGAGAGATAAGAAAAGAAGCGAAAAAGGATGAATTTATTTAGAGGACGAAAGAAAAAAATAAATAAAAACCGGTATACACCGACAGTACTCAAGAGATCATTCAAACAAAAATGGGCCTATTTCAGTAACAATATGGCTTATGAGGAACCAAGTACAATAATTAACAGACTAGGAAACGTTATGTACACAAAAGGCGAAAAATATACCCACAGAAAACATATTGACCAAATACAAAGAAGACGGGTTGAAGAGCCAAGCTCGTCATCCGCATAAACCAAGACAAAACTGACCAAAATTCGTTTTAAAAAAATAAAATAAACAAATGAAAACTACAGATAAAAGTTCATTTTCTCCATCAGGTCATATATATATATATATATATATATATATTATATATATATATATATATACTGTAAGTAATTCTAATACATTTACTTGGTTTTAAAAAGAAATATAGTCTATTAAAAATTAAAAATTATTTTTTTTAGAATTGTAGTTAAATAAAACATATTCTAGCCTAAAGAACCCCCAAAATTCTTTAAGTATACAAATAGAAAAAATGTGGTAAGAATTTTTTGCCGTTAACAATAAATTTTTTATAAAAACACCTGACGACATGCATTTAGCGGATGTCAGAATTTGTTGAAAAATACACCCCTAAACTTAACCCCGCTTTCGAATGTAACTATTAACTGATACAATGAAAAATTGAAATAGAACACGCTACCACCCCTTTTCTAGATGAGTGGATTTCTCTGTATCCTTGGAAACATTCAATTATGAATCTTTGCCGTGCCTTTAAATTCAAAAATAAGTTAGTCCAAAATTCGCTTGACGAGGAAATGGGACTAATTTGAAACATAATTACTGTGTAGCGAAAAAAATTTAAGGAATTTTATTCCTCAAGAATCAACATTCGTAAATAATTATATAGGCCACACTACAAATTGTTTAACACGCAGATTAACTCTACACCTTTCTGACAATAGCTCAATTAGATCTCATTTAAATATTCTTGTAGACCTACCGGACACTATTCGGAATATACTTGTCGACAACACTAATATAATAGCATCATCCACTTGCAAAAAAGGCTAAAAATAATGGAAGCCTTACTAATAAAAATAAACAAACCAACACTTAATAATATTAACTTTGAACATGGACATAATATCTTGACCGTGTTTTGAAACAAACAAAAATGAATCACTTTATAAAACATACATATAACAAACTATTTCTATTTCTAATTCTAACAGTTGAAATATAATCCTTGAAAATGGCTAAATGTATAGCCGAAAGCGCTCGGATAAAAAGAACATTCGGACAGTTTTTATATAATTTATCCTCTGAAATATAAAAAAGACTAAATAAAAGCACCTTGTCAGTCGTTTTTAATGAAATGTGCATGAAAGAAGGATTGCTGCCTAAATACACACACACATATATATATATATATATATATATATATATATGTGTGTGTGTGTGTGTGTGTGTGTGTGTGTGTGTGTAGACCACAGCAGAAATACACCACACGAAATCTTAAGGCATTAGATAGATTAACATATTAGTGGCAATTGTGTCTTTATCTAACTAATGTCTTAGCATTATATAAATGTGTTTCTAGGCGGATTATGTGGAAGTATTTCTGCCACGCCCTGCATATATAAGGTTAGGTTTCGGTCAAATTACACTGAAATACCATTTCTCGCATGAGAAATTGAGTGGAGTTGAGCCCTGCCATTACTTAGTTGTGGGACCGCTTGGGGATACTGGGTACTATAAGTGAAAAATCGGGAACAAAATATGTTTGTTTTAGGGCTAGTAAGTTGATGCCGTATGACATTACATACCATGGAAAACAAAGCCAAAAGACCTAGTGTTGTCATGACCTATGCCCTTATAGACCGTTATAGAATCTACGGATCTAGAGTAGTAGTAGGAGGTGGCATATAAGTTTTCGGACGCACACACGCGCATACACACACAAACATATTATATATATATATATATATATATATATATATATATATATATATATATATATATATATATAATGTGTGCGTGTCTGGTTTACTTCAGGAGTCGCGTGGATATTTCTGATTGAATAGTCTGTATGAAGTATCATATATTTTGGTTAATGCATTCGTAATGAAAATGACAAGTTCATTCTGCCAAATCCTGTAGGCAATGCCACAGGACGAATACTTTTTTTTTTTTTTTACCTGCTTTAGTCAATATCAGAATATAAATATGGGAATATTTATCACAAGCAAGTCATATTGCACCGGTTTATTCATTCCCGTCTGTAACTCTTTCCATTTACTCTTTGACATCCTGGTTACTTTCCATGCTATCAGAAACGGCTCGAAGATTGAAGCAATAATAACAATAATAATAATAAATAAATAAATAACCATATTGTATCACGTTACACGGTATTAGCTTCCACGCAATGTAAAACTCGGTTTGACAGGATGGTCCAATATCTGCACTGGAGAATTTGCATCTCTTATGCGAACGAAACTGCAAGCAATTGCTATGAACACAAATCAGACCCGGTTAGAGATATGAGACCTCTACCAATTCTATGGGACTTTACAATACACAGAAACAGAACAATCAAACATAATCACTCAGATATATAAAAGAGCACAAAACGGGTATATAAAAGAGCACAAAACGGGTATATGAAAGAGCACAAAACGGGTATATGAAAGAGCACAAAACGGGTATATGAAAGAGCACAAAACGGGTATATGAAAGAGCACAAAACGGGTATATGAAAGAGCACAAAACGGGTATATGAAAGAGCACAAAACAGATATATAAAAGAGCACGAAACAGAATAAAATTTCTTACTGACATGGCAGTTCATTCAGAATGTCGTATTTTTGAAGATCTTCAAAAACTATTAAAATATAAGGATCTTGAATTGGAAATCTAAAAAACGTGGAACATGAGAACATCAACAATTCCAGTTGTAGTTGGAGCCCTTGGATTGTTTGTAAAATGTTTCGATAGACTCATTGGAGGCATTCCTGCTATCTCATGCCTTAAATACAAAAAAATGTACATGTCCAGCACGCATATTACGAAGATATTGAATCTGGTTTGAGTGGTATTCATACATATTTGTAGCAGTTTCTTTCTCGTAACAGATGCAAATTTTTCAGTGTAGATATCGGCCAAATCAATCATATCGAGTTTACATTCAACGGTTTCTAACAGTTTGCAACCTGATACAAGATGGTCCATTGTTATTGGATACTTATCGCAAAATCTGCATTTGGGGTCAACACATTTTTTCAGTGTCTGTGCTTGGTAATTTAACTACAGCAAGGCTTGTTCCTGTTAATATTGACAGAAAAGGTACAGGGACGCAACGATACGGCGGTGGGAAAGGGAACAAATCCGAGAGGCCAGATCAGGACTAATAATATTGCTGATTCTTCTACCGAATAATTCCTAAAAAAAAAAAAAAAAAAAAAAAAAAATCAATAAAATCTCCGTTATCTGTTTTTCTTTAAGGTTTAAAAACAGAACGTTTTATTTTATTCTCTCTAATATTTTTTTTGTTCAGACCCGGTTACGGGTTGTACTGACAGATAGAGAGAGAGAGGGGGGATAATTTATTAAAACTCGGGACTTTAACTACAGTTTCTGTTTTAGTATTTCTGTCATTGGTGGAATTTTATTTAGTAATCTAAATTTCTTTCTCCGCTTGATATTCCTGCATTTGCGTGTTGAGACATTTGGGTTTCTTGAGATCTCATCTGATTTCCTTTATTTTCGCTTCCCTTTTGCCTTCCAAGCTGGTTCTTTTTGTCTGTTGTTTGATATTTCCATTGTCTTCACTCCAAGCCTTCCAGTAGCTGCTAAATCTTTTACTCATATAACATTATTTACTTCTGTGATATTTCCCAGTGGTTTGTCCGTTAACGGTGTCTGCAGTGAAGCGTTGTATATTTACCCAATATATTTATTGGACTTAGTCATATGAATTTTTGGGAGCTGATCTCTATCTGACATTTGTCTGCGAGGTACTTGAATCAGGTGGTTTTTCGCTTCGGTGATTTCACCTCTGTCGTTTTCATGTAAACCTGCCCTAATGTAGTTGGACTCATCTTCAGTGACATAATCTGGTTAACTGCAGTTTATATCGCAGGTTGATTCTACAATTGTTTTTTCCAAAAGAGATTATTATTTCGTATGCCATTTATTTGAGCTTTTACCTCATCCTCTGTCATATTTATTTCTTCTCTCACCTCTTTTATTGTTTGAGTGATGGGTTATTGGATTCTGTTTCTCATTTGTTTTTATCTGATCTATTTCTGCATTTGAGAGTCTTTTATTTCGGACGAGGTCCCTGTGGACATTGGCAAGCATGTTCCGCTTCAGATAGTTTCTTATTCCAGTCCCTACTATAGTTCTCCACATTTGGTATGTCTGATCCGTGATATTCATTTGTAAATTTTCGAGCGCTGTGAAAAACGATGCCATGACTTGTTGATACTATTGGTCACTTGGTCCACGGTTGGAAATAGTCCGGGTTTGGTGACCAAGTGTCTCATCGTTGTTGGAAGAGTTTGTTCTAGTGACAGATTTTTCGGACCCAAGACTGGTTCGTTCCTCTCTGGTGACTCGGGTGACGGCCTATCCAGTATGATTATTCAGATTGTTGATTTTTTGTCTTTTATGCATTTTATCCCTGACCGCCAAGGGGCAATTTTGTTCAAGGTACCATCTCTTGGACGACTGTCGACCAAGACTAAAGAGCTCGTCCTACCCTTAAAATAGTATTCAGATTTCGAGATTTCATCATCTAATACCTGCATTCAGGGTGATAACATAGGTATATGGAAATGGTATTGAACATAAGTTTTAACTTAGTACAAGTCGCAATGACCATTGCAAGATGAAAGGTCAGATGAGAACATGTGAATTGGCAGTTATCACGAAAAATAAAATTAAAAGAAAAATAAAAGGAAAAACTTTAAGTGAAAGTCAAAGAAACTTAAAGTTAAAATATTATAATTTCAATTTAATTGTATAAAAGTTCACAGCTTGCATATTGAAACACGAACACAGAATTTCATCGGCCAAAGACTAAAATTATCAACTTGCCGACACCTATCAGAGTGATAATAATCAAACTCTACAGAGTAGATCACCCCAACCCAAGTTAGCAGAAGGGCGCGTCGCCGAGTCATTAGAACGTTCGCATTCTGAGAGACCCGGGTTCGAATCTCACCATGATCGATTTGTCAGGAAGTAGACTTCCTGATGTCATCGTAATGGAAAGGTCGATCCCAACGTGCGGCACATTTGGAAAAGGCCTGAAAACCATACCACGGGTTGATCCAAGCCTTGTGAGTGAATTTGGTTAGACGAAACCCTTGGGCCGGTCGATAGCCGTGACCGAGGTATTGTTCAAATTGGTGATCACGCTAGATAAAACGCTCTTTCCCAGAAACTGATGTCTGCTCAGTATAGTTGCAGTATAAACCACAGGTGGGTTCTGAGTGTGTTTAATAAACGCAACAAGGATTAGCTAGCCGTCCTAGTGGCCAGCTATACTACTACTACATTCACACTTTACAAGGGGCCACTGGAGGTAGAGGGTTACGTTAATCGTTAATACACACAAACGTAACTCTCTACCTCCATCCATAATATGTGAGCTGTAATTGTGAGTACAAGGCATATGCTACAGAAATCTCTTCAATATGTCCACAGAAACCTTTTGCAATCAATTCGAGTGTTCCAACTACAACTGGAATTTCTCATGTCCCACTTTTTTTAGATTTCCACTTCAAGATCCTTGGATTTTGATAATTAATTATTATTATTATTTAATTATTTTACTAAACGACTTCTTTAGATGTGTAAAGTCAAACATAGAAATATGTCCAATTTTATATGTTTCTGAAATATATTTTAACCCAGCAAAACCCACTGTAAAATCAAACGTTAATTATGTAAATTAAAATATGAATCCGGTATAAATTATAGGTTTCTAAAATAATCGCTTATGAATTAAATTTTTATGAAAATATACGGTATTTATTATATGTTTAAAAAATACAGTAAATCAGGAATATCACAAAATAGATTGCTGAGCATTCATTATTATGCGTTGTGTCCTTTCATGTAAATAGCAAATATGGCACCCCATAAATGTTTGATGCAACTTTTGAATATATACCATCCGATTTGTCTATATTTCTGAGATGAGGGATTATGTACATTATTTACATTATTCGGACTATTGTCCTCATCTTTGTCGCCATATTTATTACGTTTCGGCCTTTCAGTATCTCTCTAGATTTCTGAGATGAGGTATTATGTACATTATTTACATTATTCGGACTATTGTTCTCATCTTTGTCGCCATATATATTACAACGTTCGGCCCTTCAGTATCTGTCTATATACCTGAACTGAGTTATTATGTACGCTATTTACATTATTCGGACTATTGTCCTCATCTTTGTCGCCATATTTATTAGAACGTTTCGGCCCTTCAGTATCTGTCTATATTTCTGAGATGAGGTATTATGTACACTATTTACATTATTAGGACTATTGTCCTCATCTTTGTCGCCATATTTATTACGTTTCGGCCGTTGTACGCTCAGGCCTTCTTCATGATGTTGTTCTCAAGGACACATGTCACAGTGGATAAAAGCGTTGGTTAGATCCAGTGACAGGACCCAAAGAGTATGAGTTCAATACCCGGATAAGTCAGCGGAGATCTTGGAGAGGGGAATTAACAGGAGATAACTGATAACTGACATCCATTAAAACATGGCACGTGGAACTAGAACAGTCCACCCCAGTGAGTGAAATGAAGCGTTCAGTTAGACATTCCAACCACCTGAAGAAGGCCGGAGCGTACAGCGGTCGAAACGTTGTAATAAATATGGCGACAAAGATGGGGAAAATAGTCCGATTAATGTAAATGATGAAACCAGCCGACTTGCCTGCGATCTGCAATCTATTCACGCAACTAATTAGGCATGTCCCTTGCAATTTCTATCTCATTCTCTTTCTCTCAAACCTGATACTATGCCTTAGAAATGTTAAATATCTTATTACCGATGTTAATTCTGGTTTTATTTTGTAGTTCCTTTTGTTTTTAAATCTTCTTCGTAGTTTAATTATCCTATCAATAATCATTCAGAATTTGCTTGTAGTTCCTTATCTTTCTCGCTTGGAGTCTCTTCTTTATCTGTAAAGAAATTGTCCAGCTCTTTTTCTTTTCTTTTTTTTATGTTTTCTAACCAAATATTTCCACGTTTTCTTTTTTGAATTTCGGGAAAGGCGATTTTCGCTATTCCGATTGGCTTTCTCATCACTCTTCCACGCGCTTAATCTTACACTGACGAGAATTCTTTTTATACCTGTTTGATTCTGATATCTCCAACTTGATGCACACACCTTTTTCTATGCCCCTTGCTGACAACTATCTTCGCTGTCTTCTTATAATTATTGGTCAACCGTTTCTGTTCGCTTTAGTTCCAATGACCACTGTTTATAGTTTTCTTTCAGAGTTCTTCATTATTATTGTGTCATCCGTACCATAATATCATCTGCGCTAATAATAATGTCATTATCCAATAAATATATGGAATATATTTGTTTCGTCTAGATTAATTTACGCGTATATTTTTTTTATCTGTACCGTCCGATATTCTTCAAGCGTCTGTTTTCTATTGAAATATCGAAACTTAGATTCAGTATTTTAGAATAGGGACAAATACCAGCATCAAGATGGAAATTTCAGGGGCCAAAATATTTTGATAAAGATAAAATTAATCAGAATGTGATAGGATATACAACTACAAGACTTACCTAGAAAATTCGATTCTTACAGTTAATTTGCAGGATATTTAATTTTTTTTTTTCAGATTGTAAGAATGTTTTGACGACAATAAGGATTCCTAAATGAATCCCTACTAATTAACCCATAGTTGGAGGAAAGAGGTGGATTCATATCTTTCTCAAGAGACTTTGCGTATAAATGGATATAAAGAAACCAACCAGAATTCAAACTCGGCTCTCCGTTTTCCACGTCCGAGCCGTCATTCATTACACCAACAGAACATCATAGCCTACGGTAACTGGTATTTACAAAAGGTCACCCATCTCGGTACTAGTCAACATCGACGATGTTTAACTTTGATGATCTGACGAGAACAGAAATTTGAAAAAAAAATATTTATCATTAAAATATTCCTTTTCACCATCTTTTCGACAGACGCAAATCCATTTCGCGAGGAAGTGTAAATTAAAATATAATTCATTCAAACAACTTTGAATTAATGATAAGAATATATGTTTAAGACATTTTTTATGTTTATACATTCTTTTTATAGACACAAATATTTAAGTAAATGCTCTGTTTATAATAAACAGTATTAACGTCATTTACCGGCCCGAGTTGTTCAATACTATTTATTAGAAACAGAGCATTTACTTAAATATTTGCATCTACAAAAAGAATGTATATACATAAAAAAATGTCTTTAAAATAATTGTCGGACTTTGTCCATTTCATAATACGAATATATATATATATATATATATATATATATGTGTGTGTGTGTGTGTGTGTGTGTGTGTGTGTATTTAGGCACATTTCATTAAAAACGACTGACAAGGTGCTTTTATTTAGTTTTTTATATAATTTCTCGTGCGATCTAATAATGATTTCTTTTCAGATGATAAATTATATAAACACTGTCCGAATGTTCTTTTTATCCGAGCGCTTTCGGCTATACATTTAGCCATTTTCAAGGATTATATTTCAACTGTTAGAATTAGAAATAGTTTTTTATTTGTATGTTTTATAAAATGTTTCATTTTTTGTTTCAAAACACGGTCAAGATATTATGTCCATGTTCAAAGTTAATATTATTAAGTGTTGGTTTGTTTGTTTTTATTAGTAAGGCTTCCATTATTTTTAGCCATTTTTTGCAAGTGGATGATGCTATTATATTAGTGTTGTCGACAAGTATATTCCGAATAGTGTGCGGTAGGTCTACAGGAATATTTAAATGAGATCTAATTGAGCTATTGTCAGAAAGGTGTAGAGTTAATCTGCGTGTTAAACAATTTGTAGTGTGGCCTATATAATTATTTACGAAAGTTGATTCTTGAGGAATACAGTTCCTTAATGCGCATTTGAATTCGTAAATAATATTTGCTCTATTTAATTTTGTTCTAGGAGGTGAATTATTATTTTTAACTATAAGGTTAGAAGTTTTAAATTTTTTATAATAAATAATTAATCTAATTTTTTTGCTATTGTCAACTGGTGTTATGCATTTTTTTATAATGTTATTAATTCTGCATTCATTCTTTTTTATAATTTTCGTTCATCTGATTTTTATAATATATATATCTATATATATATATATATATATATATATAACACTGATACAGTGATGGCAATTTCTTGTAAATGATGATCAGAGTCTAAGATCAATATATCCAGCAAAATTACCCACGTTGCTTCTTTTTACTTGAGGACGAAATGCATCAAAAATGAATTGCGTCGTAACTTTTATCATTTGATTCCACCATTTACATGACGTCAACTTACGTAAATGTTTTCTGTCAGTTAATTTTAAATGTAAAGAATCCTATTTATTTATAACTTGTTTGCAGAGAAGAGAAATTCATAGAAATCGATTTTAGAGATGTGAATATATATGCAACAGATGTAAATATATAAGCAAATGAATATATATTATGTGTGTGTGTGTGTGTCTTTGGGCAGAGATCCCTCTTTCATACAAGTTTCATTTAATTCGTCTAACAAAGTACAGCGAATATGCTTTCTGTTTTCCTGTGTTCATATAAGTGTTTTATATTTCTGGATATAAAGTTTGTAAAAACAGGTGAATATTCTATATGTCCGAGAGCTTTCGGCTAATGTATTTGTCATCATCATGGATTTTTTTAACTGAATAAGTAGATTTTCACATATGTATATCTATAGTGATAGGGAATTTTTTTTATATATCACTGTCAACACATTGTGGTTGTGTTCATAGATGGTGTCATCGAGTGTTGTCTTTTGCTTCGTATTATTAATTTATACATACATACATACATACATACATATATATATATATATATATATATATATATGCGTGTGTGTGTGTATGTCCAGGTAAGATAATAACGGATAGAGTACAATTCCGACGCTCGTAACATTTAAGAGAGCTCAATACATAGAGAAATATTCTTTATTTTAGAAATATTCTTTATTTAGTTGTGTTCATAGATGGTGTCATCGAGTGTTGTCTTTTGCTTCGTATTATTAATTTATACATACATACATATATATATATATATATATATATATATATATATATATATGCGTGTGTGTGTGTGTGTGTATGTCCAGGTAAGATAATAACGGATAGAGTACAATTCCGACGCTCGTAACATTTAAGAGAGCTCAATACATAGAGAAACATTCTTTATTTTAGAAATATTCTTTATTTAGTTGTGTTCATAGATGGTGTCATCGAGTGTTGTCTTTTGCTTCGTATTATTAATTTATACATACATATATATATATATATATATATATATATGCGTGTGTGTGTGTATGTCCTGGTAAGATAATAACGGATAGAGTACAATTCCGACGCTCGTAACATTTAAGAGAGCTCAATACATAGAGAAATATTCTTTATTTTAGAAATATTCTTTATTTAGTTGTGTTCATAGATGGTGTCATCGAGTGTTGTCTTTTGCTTCGTATTATTAATTTATACATACATACATATATATATATATATATATATATATATATATATATATGCGTGTGTGTGTGTGTGTATGTCCAGGTAAGATAATAACGGATAGAGTACAATTCCGACGCTCGTAACATTTAAGAGAGCTCAATACATAGAGAAATATTCTTTATTTTAGAAATATTCTTTATTTAGTTGTGTTCATAGATGGTGTCATCGAGTGTTGTCTTTTGCTTCGTATTATTAATTTATACATACATATATATATATATATATATATATATATATATATATATATGCGTGTGTGTGTGTATGTCCAGGTAAGATAATAACGGATAGAGTACAATTCCGACGCTCGTAACATTTAAGAGAGCTCAATACATAGAGAAATATTCTTTATTTTAGAAATATTCTTTATTTAGTTGTGTTCATAGATGGTGTCATCGAGTGTTGTCTTTTGCTTCGTATTATTAATTTATACATACATACACACATATATATATATATATATATATATATATATATATATGCGTGTGTGTGTGTATGTCCAGGTAAGATAATAACGGATAGAGTACAATTCCGACGCTCGTAACATTTAAGAGAGCTCAATACATAGAGAAATATTCTTTATTTTAGAAATATTCTTTATTTAGTTGTGTTCATAGATGGTGTCATCGAGTGTTGTCTTTTGCTTCGTATTATTAATTTATACATACATACATACATATATATATATATATATATATATATATATATATATGCGTGTGTGTGTGTATGTCCAGGTAAGATAATAACGGATAGAGTACAATTCCGACGCTCGTAACATTTAAGAGAGCTCAATACATAGAGAAATATTCTTTATTTAGTTGTGTTCATAGATGGTGTCATCGAGTGTTGTCTTTTGCTTCGTATTATTAATTTATACATACATACATACATACATACATACATACATATATATATATATATATATATATATATATATGCGTGTGTGTGTGTATGTCCAGGTAAGATAATAACGGATAGAGTACAATTCCGACGCTCGTAACATTTAAGAGAGCTCAATACATAGAGAAATATTCTTTATTTTAGAAATATTCTTTATTTAGTTGTGTTCATAGATGGTGTCATCGAGTGTTGTCTTTTGCTTCGTATTATTAATTTATACATACATACATATAAATATATATATATATATATGCGTGTGTGTGTGTATGTCCAGGTAAGATAATAACGGATAGAGTACAATTCCGACGCTCGTAACATTTAAGAGAGCTCAATACATAGAGAAATATTCTTTATTTTAGAAATATTCTTTATTTAGTTGTGTTCATAGATGGTGTCATCGAGTGTTGTCTTTTGCTTCGTATTATTAATTTATACATACATACATATATATATATATATATATATATATATATATATATATATATATATGCGTGTGTGTGTGTATGTCCTGGTAAGATAATAACGGATAGAGTACAATTCCGACGCTCGTAACATTTAAGAGAGCTCAATACATAGAGAAATATTCTTTATTTTAGGATATTATATCAAAAGCGTGTAAAAATCGCTACACGATTGCAGTCGTGTTTCGATGCATATCAACGCATCTCTTCAGACGACCATAAAACGCATCGAAACACGACTGCAATTGAGTAGACATTTTCAAATGTCTTTATATGTAATATCCTAAAATAAATTATAGGGAGATACGGAGATACAGAGATAGATAGATAGATCGATCATTATCCTTCTTACAATTTGTAGAAATATTAGAAAAGAAATTCGGGGGATGAAATAACAAAAACAATAAGAGCAATAATAATAATAATGACATGAGAACATCAACAATCCCTGTTGTAGTTGGCACCCACAGATTGATTGGAAAATATAATAGATACACTGAATGGATTCATGGTAGCCCATGCTTTAAAGGAATGAAAAAATTGTGTTCACAAATACAGACCCCACTTTACGAAGGGCTTTATCTATGTAAAATACGTGTGATTTCATTTTTGTTTCAAAACCTCTCAGTGGAAAACCTCATGATGCCATCTCTGACTATACGTCTGTGGTCGGGACCCGGAAAGAAATGAGTATACACTAGATTTTCTAAGGAAATAATAATAATAATGATAATAATAAATATTCTATATTAGTAGGCCTTTAGACCAAGGAGAATGATGATCAGAAAAGATGTAAAATATAGGAATTTCGGACATGCTAGTGTCTTTTCTGAACGAGAAATAGCATGTATATACACGCCCTAAAGTAAATTTTATTTTTCGTTAAATTAAGACTGTCACATTAATTGAATCCATAAATAAATTCTCTTGAAATACTTCGAGTTAGTTAGACCAAATTTACCATAAGATATAACGAAATAGAAAATAGACAGCCTGTCCTATAGGTAGTTACGCCCAAAACCTTAAATTGCTATAAAACCGTAACATTAACCTACAAAACTTGAGTCATGATCTTAAATAGCCTCGTCAGCTCAAAACTTTCATATGGATGTATTGCAAGACTCCAAGCTGACAACTGTATACAACCGCTATCTCAGATCAATAGTTAAAAATAACTTTGAGCGAGAACCATACTTCTTCAAGACTTTTGGATAGGTGCTACGGAATTACAAATAACAGTGCCTAATTCCAGAAATCGCATCACTTGAGTACTTTCAATAACAGCAAGAATTGATATGGATAGATCATCTCAGAGAAAATGATGATATAATAGAGATGTTGAAATTTCCTCATTACTTCAGACAAAAGATTAGGTAGGAATCCCCCCCCCCCAATAAAATCTGGAAAGAACTATTTGACTTAAGGAACCTATTTTCCTAAAGAAATGTTTTAATACAAATATTTTATAAATTTTACCCGAAAGTAGCACTGGCTGCTGTGTCATTGAATGCCGAACGTTTCCTTATAAGGAAACGGCTAAGATTAAAATTACCATTATTCTTGTTTTTTGGCTAGGCCCGGCATGCTGCAAAGATACATAACAGCCACCGAACTTGAGAAACCTATTTCCCTGAAAAGTTGTTTTAACAGAAAGATTTTATAAATTTTTAACATGCTTGCTCGGTCAATGAATATCGAAAGTTTTCTAATATGGATACGGCTAATATTACCATTATTATTATGCTTGTTTTTGGTTTGGTCCAACATATTGGAAAAAGAACTAGGAACTTGAGGAACCTAAATTCCAGAAAAATTCTTTTAAGAAAAAGCTTTTATTAATTTCGAACTTCAGTAGTTCTGGCTTCTCATAGAATGAATGCCAAATGTTTCCTTATAGGGAAACGTTTAATATTACCATTACTATCATCATTGTTATTATGATTTATCAGTTATATAAAGAGCTATCGGGAAGACAACTTATTTCCAGGTGTTTTAGGATCACTTTTGGTATGAAAATCATCTTGGATTATTATACTTTAATATTACTATTATTATCGAGGTAAAATTATTGAAAGGTAGACAAATTCGTAACTTCTTCTGAGAATGTTATTCATATATACAGATAGATTTGTTTCAGTGAATGCAAAACAATAGAGAAAGAATAATGTAAATTGGCTTTTTCTCGACGGATTTATTTAACCTGAACATCGAGACATTGATAAGCGAAAGAGAATCCATTCCTTGACGTATTACTGCTGGGCATCCTTTTAACAACATATAATACTCAGATGACACTGCGTTAATAGCAGACGCAAGAAAGGAAATGAAATAACACTTTCTGCTGTAATGGTAACCAAAAACGTAAGCACAAAATATGAATAGAAAGAAAGCAAAATTCATCGTTTTCAGCAAGTGAGACAATCCGAAGTTAATACTTTGAATTCCACTTCTTCTATACGCCACGTCCCTTCAGAGCATAGCCAATCGTGACTCTTTAGACCCTCCTATCTCGTGTGTCTCGAAACAGTTTATCTCCCTTTACAAAGGCCCAAGTCTCCCGCCCCGGAAAACATTCGCACAAACTCAGCAGGTAAACGACTCGATGCCTTCCCCTATCTTCCTTGCCTTCAATATGCTCCGTGATGGTTAAATATTTTAATCCATTTTTCCTCATTATGTGCCCAAATAATTTCAGCTATATTTTCATTATTCTCTGTACTTTCCGTTGCCATTTTCTTTAGGATTTCTTTGTTGCTTATTCGTTCCGTCCATAACATTTTCAGTTTCTTTACGCCAACGAATGTTGGACGATTTTCTCAAAGATATATATATATATATATATATATATTTGGTTGTAATGTGGTTTAAAAAAAATAATATGCTTTATTTTCCATAATTTTGCTACACGTGTTTCCCGTCTCGCGACCATCACCTGGCAAAGAGTTGATTTATCCACATATTATTAAAAGGAATTAATTTTTCGCGTGATTTTCGATGTTAAATATTCTCGGTATTAGACATTCTCTTTTTTGTGTATTAGAGACCCAAATGTCTTTCTTGAACTTGCAGGGAAAGAATTTTGCGTGAAAGGTAATATAACAATTAAAACTGGTCCGAGAAAGGGTGGGAAAGATATCTATATACTTATCTTTTAATGAACTCTGTGTGTTCTTAGATCTATTTCCATTTTTTGTGTTTTTGCATACGTATATTCCATATATATATATATATATATATATATGACATTTTTTTTATGTTTATACGTTTTTTTTATATACGTTCTTTTTATAGATACATATATTTAGGTACATGTTCTGTTCATATTAAACGGTATTAACAGCATTTACCGGGTTGAATGTCTGAGAAATATTCTTAGAAATATCTTAAAATAATTGTCGGACTTTGTCCATTTCATAATGAGTGACGTTATTTGTTTACATTTGGATATGCATCGAGTAGATATGAATGTATGAGAGAAAATCATGGAGTATTGTAAGTTTAAAAACAGTAAAACTGTGGCTCAATCGGTAAAAGCACGTCAGGCTATATGACAGTTCTGTATAGGATTCAGTTTCAATTCCTGTCGGAGGACGCATATTTTCTATGAAAATTTCTCGGACCTTCAGGCCGGTAAATGTTGTTAATACTGTTTATTATAAACAGAGCATTTACTTAAATATTTTTATCTATTAAATGAACTTATAAACATAAAAAAACGTCTTAAAATAACTGTCGGACTTCGTCCATTTCATTATATATATATATATATATATATATATATATATATATATATATACCTACGTTTGAAATGCAACTTAAAATTTCATTGTTCTACCAACTCAACTCAGCGGGCACGAATTATTCCTTTTGATTTTTAAAAAGAAAAATATAATGTATCTCATGGGATAACGCTAAATTAAACCCCGATTAAAAGTTCAATTATAAAATAAACTTAATATAATACTGGGGTGTGAATACAGAATGAAGAATGTAGGAAGAAGGCTATTGTAAAAAAAGAAAAAGAAAAGAAAAACCTCGAGCTTAAAGTTTAAAAGAGGAACGTTGGGAATCTCGTTAAGTAAAATAGACGTTAGGAAATCTATATGTAAAGTAAAATATGGAAAGTGTACGTGATATTTGGATAATATATTCATCCAGAATTAAAATACTTTAAGAGAAGTATATATATATTCGACAGTCTGGCCTGACCTCAGGAGATCACAATAGTATACGTCAATGTTAAGCAAATCGCCTGAAGAGGTCACTGAAATTAACTATACGTGTGATTAAGCGTACTTTACCATGATTGAATACTAAATAGGACATTCAGTGACGTTGCTCAATTATATAACCTTCGGAATATTTGAAGCGGACATTTCCAGGTTGACGACAGCTTACACGTGTTTTATCGTCACTTGATAAATAAAGGACAAAAATTAGAAAAACTTCAAATTTCAATATAAAGAATAAAAATCATTCCGACTCTAACTTTTCGTTCTCGATCTACTCAAAATTTCGAGATAATTTGAATACAAAAATACATTAATTTCATTTTCGACCTGACTTTTAATGCCAACTCTTTTCACCACAGCTGTTTAAAACGCTTATATTTGTCCTACAGGAAAATCCAACATGGCGCTTGAACGAAATATTCGTTGAAAAATCCCATTGGTCAGTAACATTTTAAACACCTCATAGAATGCAAAGTTATCAAAGCAAACCTGTGCCAAACTGTTTTCCTGAATCCTTGATGACTTGCCTGTCCGGAAATGACAACATCAAGATGAAATAATGGAAACTGACCGTGGTAAACACAATTATGTGCAAGAAGTTTTCGATCAATCCGCTAACTTCTAGATGTTTTGGGGCTATGTTATAGGAACCAGACGGCTATTGTTTGCACACGGAATTATTCACTGGTAAGTAATCTTCGATTTGGCTGAGAAAAATGTCACTCGGGGGTTAGCATTAAAGATTATGGCCAGTTATTTGAGAAAAATCACCTTTTTATGAAAAAAAAACATTTTTTTTACTTCAAAACCTCTTCTGACACAGAATAATGCTAACCACCATATGTCCCGGCTTTGCCTGGATTCTTCATTCTTTACATGTCCCATCCCTTTTATAATGGATAACATCACTTTCGGAACGACATAATTTCAGCAAATCTCTCCCCAGATATGTGTCGACTGAGAACCACATCCTTGGCCAGATTAGAAGGTCTGAAAACTGTGGAGAAAAACAACGTGAAACCACTACAATAAAAGAAATACACAGATATTAAAAGAATTTCTGTGAAAAGACCTGCCTGCGATCTGAAAAGGCTTGACGTGAAAATGGGATTAATATATTTTAGTATTTAACAGTATTTTTCTCGAAATTTTGATTAGATTGAGAACGAAAAGTTAGAGTCGGAATGATTTTTATTCTTTATACTGAATTTTGAAGTTTTACTAATCCCCCCCCAATCTCTCTCACTCTCTCCATATATATATATATATATATATATATATATAAGTGTGTGTGTATTTATCATCTCAAACACAACTTTTTAACACGCAAATAAATGAAAACAGAAAATATGATTCCTAATGTCTCAACTTCAAACGAAGATTTTGGAGCCTTTTCTTTATCGCTAAACGTGCTTGGGGTTAGTCATAACTTTTGACAAAAATCTAGGACAGTTGTAAGTCGAAAGCTGACTTTTTTTTTCCATACATATAACACTTGACATCTTAGAGATTAGCTGTCTTGGACTCGGTGCTTATTCCTTTAGCATTGATTTTTTTCCCTTCTTCATAGCACCTTCTATCTAAGCAGAGAAAAATATGCTAGAATTGTTATACCTTTGTCTGACAATTGAATATATAAGCATAGAATTTAAAACAGCTTGCTATTTTGCTTTAGAAATTTTTTTAACACGTCGAACACGCCCCCCCCTTAACGTCTAGCAACAGATTAATCTTAGTGATACTGATACAATCATGTGTATTAAATTTCATACTTATACACATCCCCATCATCTCGCCATCAAGTACAGATCTATTTGCAAAACACTTACGTGGCACGCAATTCATAAGCAGATTCTAATCGTCTTGCCTTTCATTTCGTATTGGAAATCTAAAATTAATGTCTTTATCACTGGCGACTAGACAGGCGATTACCACCTGTCAAGTTTTACAAGATACGCCGAGTTTCAAGGATCGGTTCTGTCCTTTCTATGACAGACTGCTTGGCATTCGATAGGCTTGCTACAAGAATTCACTCGACCGCTGACGTTAAGAAGATACTAAAAGCATTTCTTTTTTTTTTTAAAAACCTCTCTTCTGAATATAGCAAACTTTGCAAATCTGACATTATTTTTGGGGTACAAGGGGAAATTATGAGATAGAAATGTGGCTTAATCTACCACCATACACGGCTATTGTTGGTGTTTCCATTCGGGAAGTCAAATGCAGATTTCAAGATAACAGACACTTCTCTCGGGTGATTTATAATTTATATCCTTCACCAATCGACCAACAAGAGATAGCACATAATTCCAAGCAAGAAATGTTAGAGAGAGAGGGGGGATAGGGGGAAAGAGAGGGAGAGGGGGAGAGAGAGGGGGAAAGAGAGGGAGAGAGGGGGGAAAGTGAGGGAGAAAGGGAGGGAGAGAGAGGGGGAAAGAGAGGGAAAGAGAGGGAGAAAGAGAGGGAGAGAGAGGGGGAAGAGAGGGAGAGAGAAAGAGGGAGAGGGGGAAAGAGGGAGAGAGAGGGGGGAAAGAGAGGGAGAGAGAGGCCATGATGATAATTTACTAGATTGGAATCGTAATCACGATCCAATTCCTCAAACCTACAAATTCAAAAAGAAATCGGAAAAATATAACTCCGGGTATGAAAAGTAAAATTTCAGTCAGAGTGCATGTGTGGGAGTGGTAGACAAGTGTGAGAAGGAAGTGAAAGCTCTAGAGAGGGGTAACAGATTAAAGAAGAACAGGAAGCCCTAATGGTGAAGGTGGGGTTTACAATTTAACAGAGAGAATTTTTTATAGAGAGGAGTTAATTAACGGTATAAATGAGTGAGATACAGATAATGAAATTTCGATGCATAATTCGCTACCGAATCGCTGATTTTACTATATATATATATATATATATATATATATATATATATATATGGTGGAAATAAAGCGAATATACAGTTACTTATAATAAAGTGCAAAGCATTGAAGCAGCTGAATTGGAATTCGAACTGTATTGGTAATTAGTTTACTATTATTTACTATAGCATTTTATTGTAATTAAACAAAATTAACCGATTTAATAATAAATTTCTGTACTGTTGATTAATTGCATTGTCTTCATTGTTATTGTAAGTAACTGTATAGTGAGTTTATTATCAGACTACACACACACACACACATATATATATATATATATATAAATTCCGGAGAGGATAGAATCCAGGTAGAACTCAATGTCCAGGACAGAGTAATAATATAATATAAAAGGCTCAAAAACTAATATTCCATGGTTATCATTTATTATATTGTACTACAAATTTGTAGGTCTGATGAATTGGATCGTCATTACGATTCCAATATAATAAATTATAACCATTATTATTTGAGCCTTTTATATTATAAGAATATATATATATATATATATATATATATATATATATAGTGAGAGAGAGAATATTGGAATCTGATTGCATTTTGACTACCTGTTTTACTCTTGATGGCAATATTCAGTATCAGTTTCTCGCTTTGTCTCACTCTCTCGCCTACTCTCCATTTGTTTCACTCTTTCGCCTATTCTCAATCTCTCTCGCCATATATATATATATATATATATATATATATATATGGAGAATGTGAGTGAGAAAGTAAGAGTGATTGACATGTGCAGGGATTCGACGTTCATCTGTATTTAGAAGTGAAGTTCAAAATCTCTCTTCACTGATAAAAACGTGCGTTAAGATCAGAAAGAAAATCAAAACTACGTTTGTTCAAATTTTGTGAATACGTCAGGCCAAAATCTATTCGATGCTCCTTCGTGTGTGCAGTATTATTTGAGAAATAGAGAAAACATATCTTGGTATAAGATGCATTAATATCGTGATATTTGTGTTTATGCCTTTTTTTATTTTTCAATCCTCATCATTGAGGTTTTCCTCAAGAATTTCACCTGCCATTTGAAAAATTCTATTTTCCTAATTACCAAACATATCTGATTTTCTTTATACAGAAATTAAACTTGTCTTCGCGGAAATACGACACGAAAAAAGGAACAGGAACGATTACAATCTAAGAAAAGAGAATCGAAAGCTGTCATTTAATTTCAGAGGTTTTATTGCAGTTATAAAAATGACAAAATCCTTAAAACGTGAGCTAGTTTTTAGTTATATGATAGAAATTAAAAATATTTAGGGTCTTCTTTACTTACCTCCGAAATCGAAGATTTAAACGGAGAAATAAAGCGAGAAATGTCGAAGTCTTTTTAATTACCCCACTTCTCCGTTCTCAGATATTCCATCGTAAACACTGCTCTAATTCTGGACCAAAACTGAATCAGTGAATCACCAAAAATAATTCTTTTTTTTTTTCCAGGAATTCGAATGAGAAACAGAATTAAAAATATGGTTCGTAGTCTTTCCTACATTGTTTAATATACAACTGCGGACTGGAGAAAACCGTCAAGGATGTTTTATTATATTTTCTTTAGCGGCATATCAACATCTCTATGGGTTATTAAATACCGATATATAAATATTTTGAACGCAATTATATGCCTTCAACTCCAGATAAAATGTATTCTTCTTCATTCTGCTATAAAATGTACTGCTGATATTTTTGTTACTATAAAAATGGATGGACCTGAGAACAGCGGCAATTAAGATGTGGTTCCACTCTCTTTAAAACCTCCAATATCCTAATCAAAGGCCGTGCTGCCGGACGTAGTTTATCGTCATATCCAGGACTAGCCGTCGAGGAAATGTCTATATTCAACAAAATAATTCTAACATTATAGTTATATGAGTATAAGTTTACGATTAATGATTAAGGTCAGAATTGAAAAGAAAACAGATTTATTTTTTTAAAACCTGAAAGGCGCACACATGTTGTTTGAAATAATGGATTTGATTGATTAGTTTTCTACGGTTTACCAACCCTTCGAAGGTTATTTAAAGGCAGAAAGCGATAGTTTTGTTGAGATAATAACGATTTAATGATACATGTCTTACTAATTAACCCATAGATGGGGAGAGAAGATGTGGATTCATATATTTCTCCAAAGGTTCTGAGCGTATCTGAATATATCGGACTCAAACAGAAATTGGAAATCGTCTCTCCGATTAAAAAAATTCGAGCCAATATACATTGCATCACCCGCATATCCAAGTTTACAGCACCTGGTATTTGCAAGCAGTCACCCATCTAGGTACTGACCAGGTTCGACGTTGCTTAACTTTACTGATCATACGAGATCAGGTGTTTCAACAAGATGTGGCCCTAAGGTTGTTGGAAATAGTTATTGTTTCTGAAATACGATAAATAAATGTCTACGCGTATTGGGATAGCCAAGAGCACATTCCTAAACCTGGGAAGCGTACTGCGAGATAGGAGGTTTGCTTTCGTAACAAAGAAAAGAATACTGAACGGTTACGTGGCATCTGTCCTTCTTTACGGTAGCGAATGTGGTTATACAGTTACGAGTCCTTTTTTAAAGCTGATCGTTTTGTGTTCATTTTGTTTAGTTCTTTTTTTCGTAACAGATTTAATGTTTAGTATAGAGCTTAGAAAAAATTCGCAGTGTGAGATAGGCAAGAAGTAAGGCATGTAGCAACATCAGCACGGCAAAGGGCACTCCTTTAAAAGCAAGGAAGGGCAAAAATATTTAATGTCAAATGAGAGTGATTGCTGTATGAGTCGTACGATTTTTGAATCAAGCACGGGCAACGCCGGGACATGACGCTAGTCACTGTATATGAGACAGAAACACGATGGGAGTTTTTTATCTTATTGGAATAATATAATCACAATAGGGGGGTCTAATTCACGATTCAGGAGTTGGAATAGGTTCTCTTATAAAATGGAAAACGAAGAAAATGAAGAAAACTATTTCGGTTATAAAGTAGATATTGCATACCTATATGACATTTCATTCGATTGTTTAATATTCAACGTACTTAAACAATTATCCGCCCAAGTATGGCGATAAACTACACCCGACATCAAGACCTCTGATCGGGAGGTTTTGAGGAACGTGCAACCGCGTTTAAATTGCTGTTGATCCCAGTTCCCACATGACCCGTGTTGGTAGCACCTGCTAGGTTCCCAGCAATGGGCAAATAGTTAACCCTCAAACTGAGGTCAAAGCATGACGAAAGAATAAAATAAATTTTTATAGTAAAATTACTGGCAATGCATTTTTTGAAAAAATAAACCAGTGAATCATTTTTAAGGAAAAACATACAATAAATACATTTCGCTCGAGACAAAAACCTATTTTATTTACATGAACCTAGTCTAAAAGTCTTGTCGGTATTAAATATACCAGTAATAAATTCTTGAAGGACAAATACCAGAAATACATTTGGCTCAAGAAAAAGACCTATTTACAAAAACACGTCAATGTAACCTGACTTACAAACCGATTTCTCACAAAGAATTCCTATTTTATTTACATGAACCTATCCTAAAAATCTTGTCGGCATAAATATACCAGTAATACATTTTTGAAGAAAAAAATACCAGAAATATATTTGGCTCAAGACAAAAGAGATTTCTTCCGTAAAGAAATTTCTCCTACAATTTTTTCAGTGAGATCTTCTGCCTCTTCTTGAACACGCGGGTCTGAAACTGCAGTGAATTATTATTAGTATCTTTCTCGGTCATTTTATTTTTCTTGCTTACCTAATTACCTATTATGAACAAAAGAAACTTGTCAGTTCTGTTTTCAGTAAGACGCAGAGACAGACTATTCTAGTATATTGGTAAGGGAAACGAACCTGGCGACGCAACCAGTTCTGTCCTTTCGACGATCACCAGTTGACAACAAAGTTACTGATAGAAACACGAACCTTCGTCCAAATACTTACCCGCAACCATCTCAATTATTTCTGTGCAACTAATATAGTTAACAAATGCGAACATTATATCTCCATTTTTTTTTTTCAGTTGATTCATATTTTACTTAAATTTCCATCAGCGAGCAAATATTGGTTTGGGGATTAATCAGACTGGAATTTTGTTTGAACTGTCTAATTCGTACTGTCAAATACAGAAGTAAGATACATAAGAGTAGTCCGGTATATTAGTTATTCAACGCCTATCTGAAAAATGATTCAGAAAACTATATCTATCTTGCTTGCAGAAAGTAATTTCGCGTTATTTGTTCATGTGTATTTAACTAAAAGCAACAACAAAATGCCACGTATTTAAAAAGAAAATGTTTGGGAATCGCAGAGTTTTACAGGGTAAAATGTCTCTCTTGGCAAAATTACATTTACATGACTTGATTTGAACAAGTCTTCTCCGTTTCCTATCGCAAAACGTTCCAGGAATCAATACATGAAAGAAATGTGTTCCATTTTCTAATATAAACCTGTTGAATAACCGACTTTTATATACCCTGACAGGTCAGGACGTAGGTTATCATAGACCTTCACAACTTCCTAACCTTGTTTTAATTACTGTTTGTTTCCTTACTATCACTCCCAGTCTCTGTTCTGTCGAATATCTATAAATTTTCGTTATGTAGGTTAAGTATTGTTCCCCTTTGTTTCTTTGTATGTCATGTGAGTTACAACTTCTTTAAGCCCGTTTTTCTTCATTATTTGTCCCAGTTATGTCAACTGTCTGTTTCTGATTGTAAGTGCTAGTAAAAGTCAGATAAAATCGGATAAGACTGAAACTGAATATCGTCATACTTATAAATAATACATAGGATTATTGACCTATTAATGTCATGTCTTCCCACCCAGCTATCTGTTAAACAGCAGGATAAACCAGGTTCGGTGGCAATCTGTCTAGAAGAGAAACAACACCAAATTGAAAACCCGGGGAAAGCCAATTGGAAACGCTTCTATTGTATTCCCAAATATGTTATGGAAATTCTCAGATGATAATTTAAAAAAAATCTTCCTCAGATAGTTGATCACCTACGATCTGAATGTATTTATAAATGACATGTTTATTAAATCTTAATTTGATTTAAATTTATTAATTTTATGTTAACTGATGGGAGCTTTGCGAATATGTTGTTGTCGGACTGTTTCTAGAGAGTGGCCTGTAAGTCTTGTCATTCCTATATAATATAATTTCCTATTTCAGATGGCTGACACGAGCTCCTACAACTTTGAAAAGAGGTAGGTGACAAAACTTTCGGAAAATCCTGTACATTCCTCTAATTCTTATCCCCTGTTAATCTTGCGTTTTCTTTTTGTTTTAACCCCGTGTTGCTATGTGTGTGTGAAAGTAAGGGGAGTCATCGTGCCTTAAACTTATCGAATGAACTTTGACGTTAATTTCTTTGCATTGCCCGTAATATTTATGAATTGCAGCTAGGGGGGAGTAATAGATGAATAACTGTGGTAAACAAAATACAAGATGACGTGCTTGGAAATGTTTCCTTGGATATTGTTTTGAGAGAGATTCTTTATAAAATAATTTAAACATTAGACACGCGGCAGGAAAGACGTGTTCGCAGTATAAATACTACATTTCCTAAACGTCGGTTCACCAAGAATATAAATTCTAACATCGAATACTTTCACACTTTTCAAAGAATCAAAAAATCTTATAAATTAAATTACTGATTTATCTAATTTTAATATTTATTAATCGTTTCTCAAGACTCAAGGCACTATTTCAAAAACATAAATATACTCTTTACGATTAAATAGCTAAGGATTCCACAGCAACAGGGGTTATTATTTTATGAGACAAGTTAGTAAACGGGATATATCAAATAGATCCGTGTTGCTCACATTTTTCCGTCCATGTTATTCTCAGCATAATTTTAGAACAACATTTTAGTTGCCTCAGTTTTTTCAACTGCGCGGAAATTCTGCATCGTTACCTACCCTATAAGGAGATTTCATCGTTACCTACCCTATAAGGAGATTTCATCGTTACCTACCCTATAAGGAGATTTCATCGTTACCTACCCTATAAGGAGATTTCATCGTTACCTAACCTATAAGGAGATTTCATCGTTACCTACCCTATAAGGAGATTTCATCGTTACCTACCCTATAAGGAGATTTCATCGTTACCTACCATATAAGGAGATTTGATATTACATAGTATTTCAAAAATCATTTGCTTGTTTCTAATATCCCCGTTTCTTAATAGTTTGCTTAGTTTTTGGAATGCATCTTTCGTTATTTTAACACTTCAGTATTCTTTTTCTTTTATATTTACTTTCATCTGTTTACTTTACTCTTTGCTACATCGACTTGAGGTAGTTAAGCGAAGCACCAGATTGGCGGTTAGGTCTCATCATTTTGCCTTTGAAATGGCTAGATTTAACCGAGTTTTCTATGCTAACAGCTTCTCTCTCTTGCAGGAATCTCTTCCTGTTCCTTGCCTGCCAGTCAACTTTAATCTTTTAACATTTAATGTAATTTCAATCGTTATCCTGTCAGGTAAATTCGTGTTGATTCATTGAAGTCTCTACTTAATAACATACCAACCCATTGTAACGTAATTGCTTTATCACCTTGTTTGCAACGATTTTACAAAATCTGTATAAAAATATCTTCTCAGTTAAATGTTAGTATTTGTTTTAAGTATGACGTCTGCAGTTCCAGACTCGCATCTTGGACTACCTCCTTGCTAACAGACATAATATCTGCGATTTTATCTTTGTTGTTTTGTCGTCTATTTTCTCTTTTCCGTACTACCTTGACTAGGAGTTCGTGGTGTTTTCTTTCTCTGTTTGCCATGGAAACTCTGCCATCTGAATATCTTATGCGGTTAAAATTGTGTCCATCAATAATAAATTGTGGTAGGATATATATCTCTTAGATTCGCCTCACTGTAGTATCGTATGCAAATTTGATGGACAAGTATAAATAGAGAATAACTGGCGAACATAGGACTATGCCTAGCAAACCCAGTAGCTATTAAGTACACGGAGAACTGTACTACGGCTACTAATACACAGAGAGATATGGAAAACATAACACAAACATTATTCTGTTTTCACTCTCTATTTTTGTATAATTACTCATTTTGTGTTCGCATGCAGGTGGGTTTTTAGTTGTAAGTTACTTGCCCAGGTGCGTTTCGAAGCCGGCAAAGTGTAATAATTCAAGTTGATTTTGACACGAAAAGTGATCCTAAAACACCTGGAAATCAGTTGCCTTTCCGATAACTCTTTATGGAACAGATAAATCATAACAACAATGATGATAGCAATGGTAATAATAGACGTTTCCCTATAAGGAAACATCTGATATTCATTGACCGAGAAGCAAGTACTACTGACGGTTGAAATTAATAAAAGCTTTCTCTTAAAATACTTTTTCAGGAATTTAGGTTCCTCAAGTTGCTAGCAGTTTTTCCACTATGTTGAACCAAACCAAAACCAAGCACAATAATAATGGTAATATTAGCCGTTTCCTTATTAGGAAACTTTCGACATTCATTGACCGAGCAGCCAGTACTAGTGTATGTTTAAATTTATAAAATCTTTCTCTTAAAATGGTTTTTCAAGAAAATAAATTTCTCAAGTTCATTAGCTGTTATCGATCTTTCCACTATGTTGGACTAAGGTAAAAACAATAGTAATGGTAATATTAACCATTTCCCTATAAGAAAACATTTGGCATTCATTAAACGTGCAGACAGTGCTACAGTGTGTACATAAAGTCTCTTTTCAATTTAAAAATATATTACAAAGGCAATTGATGAGATATCTTAATCAGATTTGTTCTATATACTCAGTAGTTATCAAAGTTTTTAATCATATTACATTTGTGTATTTCCTGTATACTGTTGGTGAAAGAGGTACCGTTAAATGAACCCCTAATATTTCCGGACTTGTGGATTGGAAGGGGCTAACCAATTCCCTGGCTACCTCGTTCCCCAGATATCACTTCTCTGGACTTCTTTCTGTGGGGTTGTAGTGTTTTTAATCCAGTTTAGGAGTTAACTATTTGCCCATATCTGGGACCCTAACAGGTGCTACCACCTCCGGTCAGGGTGGACCTGGGAAAATCTGCAAGTAAGAGGTGGTTCCACGCTCCTCAAAACCTCCTGATCAGAGGCCTTGCTGCTGGACGTAGTTTATCGTCTTAGCCAGGACGCGGATGTAGTTTATCGTCATAACCAGGACGAAGAGATAGAGAGACAGAGAGATCCTATAATGCTAACAACGTTATTTTTTTAGTGTTTTATAATTTTTGTGCTGAAATTGAAATAAAACAATCAATACATACAGGAATACATTGAGATGGACTACTAAATAGAAATGTACGTCCTGACAGGAATCGAACCTGAGACATCCTTATAGTTGAATCGGAGTAATACAAATTTGTCCACGGTAGACCATCAAAGTTTAAAAAAAGATTCAAATACCTACTTATGGTATTTCAAAAAGAGTTTTCTTCATAGAAGAAGAATGCACGATTCTCTTTCATCTTTTTCGAACCTATACTTGATATAGCTTTGTTGTCGTAGATGAAATTTAGACATTTTTTTCGAATGGATTTTTTTAAAAAACAACTTTATTTCTTATTAATATAAACTTTATATGCGTATGTATATGTGTTTAACATAACATACATTTTTTTTTGTCTATTTTCTTATACATTGAAATTTATTTCAAAATACCCAGATTGTGAAGTCTTACAATTTTTTTAAAAAAATGGTCCCCTTCTCCCGTCAGGAATCGAACCTGCGCTCAATTTTTCCACCAAGAAAATAAAGTATCATTAATTATTTGGCTCACAGCCAGACTAATTCACAATGACCGTTGTTTCCTGAACTGCCATGAACTTGACATTCAGATTCTGTATTGCTCCCAGATTTATGGAAGGCCAGAGGTGAAACCCTATTTGAAGATAACTTTCACCCACACCGAATAGTTGAAGAATTATTTCCTTCACAAATCCATAAAAATCCTCAACAGAGCCTGCCGTCATTTTAAACGCTAAACATGAAGATCTGTAATTACATTGGATATCTTCCAATTTGGCATCCAGGAGGATTTTCGCATACCAAATTATCTCTCTGGATTGTTTTACCTAGACTCATATCCCGCGGAAATATTTGACGTATTTTGTATATTATATGTATTTAATGAGGTACAATTCATTATACGTTTTTAATGAAATACGGATGTGATTTTTTGATTGATTTGCTTTTTTCCTGATTATCAAACATTTTGAAATTTATTTAACCCGAAAAAATATTTTTAGATCGTAAAAATGTTTTTGAGATACTAATTAACAGGTACATGTCGTATTAATTCATACCTGGGGAGAGGAGAGTTAAGCACATACCTTTTCCACAGGTATTTGCGCGTAAGTGAATATAAAGTACCCAACTGGAATTGGATATAGACTCCAATTTGGAATTCGGAACAGTTATCCATTATACCACCCACACATCCAAGCTTACAGCTCATGATATTCCCAAGCTGTCACCCATCGAGGTTGCTGACTAGATTCGATGGTGTTTAACTTTGATGATCGTACGTTGTCTCCTCAGGATATGGCCAAGAGTAGTATATCTTTTTAAAATCAACTTGCGGCATATTATGATCACATATTTTACAGAAATAAGGGAGATAATTCAGTTTTTGTTTTTTTCTAGGTTGGAGGCCATATTGGAAGATGTCAACTATTTGCGTATAAATCATGCAGGGAGGGTGGAAGCGAGTAAGCTCCTGATTGAGATTGTGTGAGTAGATAGTATGGTAATGACAAAGAACGGTATTAAAGGAGGACACGTTACTAAGTATAATAACAGACAGATATTTGTACGGAGAACCATGTCTAGCGTTATTGACGACATAAAAATCAACCTGTACATTTTTTCTCTTTTACAAATGTGTAATCAAACGAAAAGCAAACAAGTGAAACAAGACGAAAAACTGTTTTTGCTACAAGAACAATATTCATATTAATTTATGTAATGATATCACACATTATGAAAGGGACAAAGTCCGACAGTTATATAAAAAGAACGTATCAACATTAAAAAAAATGTCTTAAAATAATTGCCGGACTTTGTCCATTTCATAAAGTGTGATGTCATTTGTTTACATTTGGATGCGCATCGAGCAGATATGAATGTACGAGAGAAAATCATGGAGAATTGTAGTTTAAAAACAGTAAAATAGACCTTGCTAACAAAAACGCTCCTCTGTGCCTAAATCGATAAACACGTCAGGCTATATGACGGTTCCTTAAAGGATACAGGTTCGATTCCTGTCGGAGGACGCATATTTTATATGGAAATTTCTCGGACATTCAGACCGGTAAATGTTGTTTAATACTGTTTAATGTAAAACAGAGCATTTACTTGAATATTTGTATCTATAAAAAGAATATATAAACATAAAAATGTCTTAAAATAATTGTCGGACTTTGTCCATTTCATAATGTGTGACGTCATTTGTTTACATTTACATAGGCATGGAGCATATATGAATATACGAGAGAAAATCATGGAGAATTGTAGTTAAAAACAGTAAAATCGACTTTGCTAATCGAAACGCTCCTCTGTGGCGAAATCGGTAAAGCACGTCAGGCTATATGACGATTCCTCATAGGATACAGATTCGATTCCTGTCGGAGGACGCATATTTTCTATGAAACTTCATCGGACATTCAGGCCGGTAAATGTCGTTAATATTGTTTATTATAACAGAGCATTTGTATCTGTCTATATTTCTGAGATGAGGTATGATGTACACTATTTACATTATTCGGACTATTGCCCTCATCTTTGTTGTTTAATATTTGCATTTATAAAAAGTACGTATAAACAAAAAAATGTCTCTAAAATGTGATGATATACAAGCATAATTAATAGGAGTTACTTCCCTTTGACTGGAATTAAAGTCTTTACTAAGAAAACCTCTTTATCTGAGCTCATAGAAAGTTGAATGAACTTGCCGTTCAAAATGTTCCCTGTGAGAGAGTTGAAAGAATACTTTAAAACTGAGAATATGTTGATAAACCTTTAGCTCCGAAGAGTTGAAGGAGTGAATATTCCGTAATGTTAATTAGTTTCCGTTGCCTGTAGTTGAATATTCATAATGTGTTGATGCTTGTAATGTTCTGTAATATTTGTAATTAAGTTTCCGTACGTACGTGTATGTGTGCGTGTGTGAATATGTTTTCATAGCGTTCGCCCGAACTGGGGTCGCAACGCGATTTCTTAAACAGCTACATTTTAATAAGCGAGGGAAAATCAAAAAGTGGAAGATCGAATTTGTGCCTTGCATTTATCATAAACGTAATCACGTGATAGGCCTCGAAAGGCATAGAGATTTTGGGCGGAATTGTATTTTCGTCGGTTGAGGAACGAAGTCGACGTTATTCGGACGTAGGCGAGAACATGATTTTAATATTAACTGACCAATGAGAAGTAATAAAAATAGCAAGGCTCTGTGATCCACTTTTTGCACAGATTTCGGCATTGAAAGAAAATGGTAGCAGGATGCTATACGTGATTAGTCATGTCCTGAAAGAAGAGAAAGGAGAAAACCATCTTATTTCACAGAATCACAGACTAAAGGAGAATACTATAATGCATTTGTTTGGGCAATGGTAACTCTTATACGGTAATGAAAACATTTATTGGCCAGTATTGTTTCAGTCAGCCCAGCCAGCAGTGTTCTAAACAATGTCAAGTGTTGATGCAAAAGGAATATTTTGAACGAAATGGCCTCAATTTATAAAATGTGTATTTATGTACGTTTTACAGATATATATTTGTCTTTATTATAAATGCACCGCTATCACTTTGTGAAAAAATACTGGAGATGTTTCCGTTGTTTTATCCCTAGTTTTAAATTCAGATTAATTCCTCTTCAAGGTTGTCTGCCGGCGAAGTTACAGTGCCAAGTATTGTCTGATATCCAACTGTGGAATCTTCCACGACAGCCAGTTAACCCCCGCTGGGAAATGCACTCTTCCTGTTGTAATTTTCACCACCATCTTACTTACAAAAAATACAACGAGCATTCATTGGTAAATCACCTTCAATCGAGCTCGCTGATTGGTCAGTTTCGACCATTCAAATCACCTACACGCGACAGGTCTGTTTTCGCGCCAATTAAGTTTGAGCCTGTCACGTGGTACAACAGATTATAAAAAAAAACACGATTAATTCTCGCCCTCTTTTTACTCACACGTGCGTCTCACGTCTGCTGCCAAAATGTGACACTTAAACAACTTCCGTCTTGACTAATGCAGTTTTCTGAACTCTTACCAACTTGTCCAATAGACAATTTTTAACATGCAACATACTCATTCCTCTAAACTACAGTTTAATAATTAATCTAATCATATGAGCTCAAGTAAAAATATTTCCCAATCAAAAAGACACAACTCTGTCAAACCTTCCAGTTCATATGCATGTACATCAAATACTTAATAAATTCAATTGTTATGTTTTGAATCATTATTTTTGTCTTTTATTAATAGTTGTGAATGGAAGATCATTGAACACGCACAATTTAAAACCTTCTGATCATTCAAACCTTTTGATATCTTAACATCTTCACTCAATCCCAACAAACCCATAGCTGGATTCACAGAATAGATTTTAAGCATTCCGCTACCACTTTTTCAGCAATGTCGATTTTCGTGCAAAAAGCGGATCACAGATTCATACATGTTTTCTCAAAACCTTAACTTCTCGTTGGACAATAAATATTAAAATTAGCTCGTGTATATCCGTGTACATTGTTCTCAATCAGCAAAACAAAACATATCAGGCTCCAGACTGAGTTTTGTAAGGCGCTTTCTGATTGGTTAACAAATATTGAAAAAAACAATTTACCTGCTCACCACTACATCCGAATAACATCAACCCAGTTTTTGAGCTGACGAAAAAACAATGCTTTCTGGAGCCTGCCACGTGATTAAACAACGTATAAATTGAAGGTACGAGCGAACACAGTCAGTGTGAATTTACGACGACTAACATTTGCGAAACGAGTTCACGACGCTTGTATCATTGCTACAGCGAAGCACAAAGATATAATCTCTAGTTCTTTAACATGAAATAAGTTCACTGTAATTCAAGTTAAAATTTCAACTAAACTGACTCACCAACTTCTTTTGCAACTTACTAAAAACTATTCAATCGCGCTATTGAATCTTGCGAAACTTAATTACAAACTACGAACAATACATTCCATTACGAGAAACGAAAACAAATTAGACGTTTACAGGACATTTACTTCTCCCACTTCTTTAAAGCTAAAAGTTTATCAACATATTTTCAGCTTTACAGGATTCTTTAAACTATTTCAGTGAACATTTTTATCGACAAGTTATTTCAACTTTTTGTGAGCTTAGGTAAAAATATATTTTAGTAGTAAAAACTTTGACCCAGTCAAAGGGAAGAAACTCATTAATAATTCATGTAAAACTGTTGACGTTTATAAATATGAATATTGTACCTATTTTGAAATGTTATTTTCTAGTGTTTTTTCTCTTGTTTGCATTTTGTTTGCTTACACATTCGTAAAGTAAAAAGTTGAGGGTTGATTTACGCCGTCAATACCGCTACAGATTCGTGTCTTCCCTAAGGACATACAAAATGGAAAACAGGTCTCGACTTTTCTTGAATTCAGAATCTAAATATTCGGCATTTAGAAACGGAAGAATTATATCGAATAATGTAACCAACTTTCATTGTATTTCGTTTATTTTCTATCTCTAGTGTGTGTGTATATATATAGTTCTATCTCTAGTGTGTGTGTATATATATTTTCTATCTCTGTGTGTGTGTATATATATATATATATATATATATATATATATATATATATATTATGAAATGGACGAAGTCCGACAGTTATTTTAAGACGTTTTTTTTATGTTTATAAGTTCATTTAATAGATACAAATATTTAAGTAAATGCTCTGTTTATAATAAACAGTATTAACAACATTTACCGGCCTGAAGGTCCGAGAAATTTTCATAGAAAATATGCGTCCTCCGACAGGAATTGAAACTGAATCCTATACAGAACCGTCATATAGCCTGACGTGCTTTTACCGATTGAGCCACAGTTTTACTGTTTTTAAACTTACAATACTCCATGATTTTCTCTCATACATTCATATCCACTCGATGCATATCCAAATGTAAACAAATGACGTCACACATTATGAAATGGACAAAGTCCGACAATTATTATACAACATATATATATATATATATATATGTTGTGTCCTTGTCTATTCATTATACCTATAACAATCCTTCATTGTTCATTATCTCTCTAAATCAGTACATTATCTATCTATCTATCTCTCTCATTGTTGGGCAATTCGACGGACTGTAATAGTTAGTAAACTTGTCTTCCTTTTTCAATTACGACTGAGTAATTAGTTCGGTCCTCAATTGTTAAAAATACCCCCTACTTTTGACTAGGGGATTTTTCAATTATGTAGTACCAACTGAAGGAATTATCGCATGACGTTATTTCCAATCTGTACTCTCACCAGCATGCAAATATTCTCCCGTGTAACAGCCGAAGAATTTACACAATGTATTAATATTGGGGCTTGATACCCACCTCATTTCGAAGCCTCTGCAGGTAAAACTGTTTATACAGATTCATTTATGGTAACCCATATGCATGAAGTGTACAATTAATATTGTGTATCTTGAAGCAGATATCCAATACGTTGCAAGTTTATTTTTCCGTTATCAGTTTGGGCAATGAGACGTGGCGGGGAATGGGGAGGGGTAAATAAATGGTAACTATTATCCGATAATAGAAATATTTATTGGCTTGTTTTGATTAGGTCGGCCCAGGCAGCAATGCTATGAACGAATTTAAATGTTGATGCAAAACAACTTTAATGCAATGGCTTCAACTTATCAACGTTCATGTGTGTGTGTTGCTACAAACGGACGGCTTCGGTGTATCATACCTCATCAGTGTGACTAAACAATAGACGCTAATTACATATATATATATATATATATATATATATATATATATATATATATATATATATATATATATATATATATATATATATATACACACATATATATATGTATTTAAAAACATTTATATATATTATGTTTAACGTTCTTTTTATAGATACAATTATTTAAGCAAATGCTCTGTTTTATAATAAACAGTATTAAATAACATTTACCGGCGTGAATTTCTCGGACATTCAGGCCGGTAAATGTTATTTAATACTGCTTATTATAAAACAGAGCATTTGCTTAAATACTTGTATATATAAAAAGAATGTTAAACATAATATATATATATATGTGTGTGTGTATATATATATAGGTGTATATATATATATATAGGTGTATATATATATAGGTGTATATATATATATATAGGTGTATATATATATAGGTGTAT
>OZ038497.1:89534788-89537288 GCA_964036315.1 Acanthosepion esculentum | reverse complement strand
ACTTTATCAACAAAAGTAGATTTTAGTTTGTATCTATGATACACTCCAAGACACTAAAGCCTACATACAAATACACATACAATGACACACCAACATATATATATAAATATCTAATCCTATATAAATACCCATATCGACACATCCAGATAAACAATACAGAGACAGTCGAGCTTAACCATATAATCACCCACACATACATATAAATATACACCCATATACAAACACATATACATAAACATATACATATTTAAACATACATATATATACATATATATGCATATATAAACCTATACATACACATAGAAACATACATACTACATATACATACATATATGCACACTCACACATACATATACATACATATGCAATAGGCATACATATATCTACACTCACACAAGTACACATAAATATCCCCATATACCCATACATATACTCACACATTTAGTGGTAGACACTTACCAGAATTTACTCCCTTACTCATAGACATAAACAGGTTGACCTATGATAGAAGCCAATATACGCAACGATATACCTTCATAAAAATAAAAAAAAAAAAAAAAATCATATATATATCCCTATATACACATATACATATCCTACAGTAGAAATAACTCTACATAACATACACATATATACATCTAAATACAGACACGTATGATACTTTGTAAGTACCCAGTACACATTCATATCGATAAGGCGACTATCATGCTAAAAAGGTAATAGTCTATTAAGTTTCATTTATCATTATCATAGAAAGTATATGATTTCTATACTAAGTTAAATTTAAGACGGTGCTTACAGTTAACTGTTAGTTCATATCTTTGATTTAAAAGATCAGTTTTATTTTTAAATCTAATTATTTCAAGTTTCTCGTTAAGGCATAAGTAACAGGGGGCATATAGTGAGTTACATGTCCGGGCCTTTCTAATTAATTTCCATTTAACCTTAGGTGTTTTATTTTTCTCTTTTAGACTCCAAAAGTATTTGGATAATGAAGTCATATATTTATAGTTACTATTATTAAAAGATTGCAGGTGACCCCGCCAGCGTTCCTTGAATGGTCTCATGGTGCAACCTATGTAGAATTTCTTTATATTTGGATTTTCTAGTGTTGATATAGTACTGAGATAAACTACAGAGCTAGTTAAACAGTTATTATTTAGTGGACAATTATTGGGATTCCTGCAGTTACATGATTTATTATTTGTGTCATTTTGCTTAATGTTGCTATGTGCAACCTTGTGGGTTGTCAGGCTCTCCGAATTTATATACTTGCTGAATATACTATTGTTATGTTTTTTAATTATTTTTTCTAGGTTATCAGCACAACTATAGCTTAACTTAAGAGTATTAGAGTTAAATATTTTACTGAATGAGTTGGTTCCAGATTTGGGGAAATGTTTTTTAATGAGGTTTAGAAACAGGTGCCCCAATTTGGTTTTAACCATAATGTTAAAAGGGGGAGTATACCATATGATTTTTCTAGATCTCTTTCTACCATTATTGTTGCTATTTATAGGGCTTTTATATTTAATATTAATATTTTTATATCCACTATTTTTAAGTGCGGAATTGTAAAGGTTACTATGCTTATTAAAAATATCACTGTTTGAAGAGTTGTTACTGATCCTACATTCAATAGAATAGGGTATGTGTTTGATGATTGCAGGGGGGTGGTTAGAATTTGGATGAACGTATATTTGATTGGAATTAACTTTTACATATGGTTGGTATGTGTTGCTAGTGAGGTCTAGGGTGACGTCTAGGAAGTCTACTCGTTTAACATTAGTGGAAACTATTACTCTGAGACCTAGATCCTTAAATACCTTATGTATCATTTTTCTAATACGATCTACTTTAATTTTAGTGGAATTCCTAACTACTAATAACCCGTCGTCCCTATATAATCCTACACTATCAGAATCTAGGCAATCAAATGCACTTAAATTATACAAAAGAAATAATCCAACAAGATCAGAAGCTTCAGCAGAATCCAGAGAACCCATATAGGTATATATATATATATATATATATATATAGGTATATATATATATATATATATATATATATATATATATATATATATATATATATATATATAGGTATATATATATATATATATATATAGGTATATATATATATATATATATATATATATATATATATATATATATATATATAGGTATATATATATATATATATATATATATATATATAGGTATATATATATATATATATAGGTATATATATATATATATATATATATATATATATATAGGTATATATATATATATATATATATATATATATATATAGGTATATATATATATATATATATATATATATAGGTATATATATATATATATATATATATATATATATATATAGGTATATATATATATATATAGGTATATATATATATATATAGGTATATATATATATATAGGTATATATATATATAGGTATATATATATATATATATATAGGTATATATATATAT
>OZ038497.1:89482288-89522288 GCA_964036315.1 Acanthosepion esculentum | reverse complement strand
AGACGCTGTAGTTAGTTTTATAAAATTTATATTATTCTTATATTCATATCTCTGGCGTGCTTAATCTGTAGTAATATGAAAATATATTGAAAAAAAGAATTTTATTTCTAGTCGCTGTGCTTTATTAAACAACTCCAGTAATTAAACTAGCAATATATTTAAAGCATTTTATATTCCTATTATGTCAGATCTCAAGAGTTTTATCGGTATCATTTAAACCAGTGTTACCTGCAGCCTAATCATGTCATCGAATAATAAATCTGCTATCACAACAACCTTGTCTCTATACCTATATATGAAGTTACTGCTGTTATGAGACGGCACCTGGATATATATCTCGCTGTTGGTACGTAGAAAATGACTGGATACGGAAGGCTGCCATATCACGCTAAAACACCGTTTGTCGTACGATCACGTTAAGTATCATTGACTCAGGCCAGTACCTAGATGGGCGACTACTTGGGAAAATCAGATGCTGTTAACTTGGATGTGCCGGTGGTCTAATGCATAATGACTCGGAATTGTTAATCGCAAAGCAGAGATCCAATTCCAGTTGGGTTCATTATATTCACTTACACGTAAATATCTTCCCCTTTCCGCTGTGGGTTAACAGTAATACTTAAATCATCGCAAAATATTCCTACAACCTAAAAATATTTTCTGATTTTAATAACCAACAAAGGGTTAATTAACCGTAAAATTAATTGATGCAAGGATATGTTAGTTTATGTCTTTTCTCTATATTATTTTGATGAGGCTGTTCGGAAAATAATATCCGATTTAAGAATAGATATTTTGTGTTCAAATATATAATTCTTCCACATGTTACTAATTCTTAATGATTAAAATGTTTCTGTCTATATTTCTGAGATGAGGTATTATGTACACTATTTACATTATTCGGACTATTGTCCTCATCTTTGTCACCATATTTATTACAACATTTCGGCCTTTCAGTATCTGTACTTTCAGTATCTATACTTCTGAGATGAGGTATTATTTACATTATTCAGACTGTTGATCTCATCTTTGTCGCCATATTTGTTACGTTTCGGCCGTTGTATGCTCCGGCCTTCTTCAGGTGGTTGGACTGTCCAACTGAACCCTTTATTTCTCTCACTGGGGTAGACTGTTCTAGTTCCACGTTTAATGGATGCCAGTTATCAGTTATCTCCTGTTAATTTCCCTCTGAAAGTTCTCCACTGCCTTAACCGGGTATTGAACTCACACTCTTTGGGTCCTGTCACTGGATCTAACCAACGCGTTTATCCAATATTGTATTTTTTTTTAAAATTATATCAATCTCTTTCAGAGTTTAACTTAAAACATTGAGTTCTCATCTTGGACATGCGTAAACAAGAGATGTGTTTACTTTTTTCTCGAAAATCCCAACGACAAAGTGTCATAGAAATATCTCGGATAATGTCTGTCAACATTTGACCATTATCCGACCATCTTGAGGAAATTGCCAAGATTGAGCATCTTGATAAAAAAAAAACAAAGATTTGACGTTTTGAAATGTGTTCGATGCTGCATGTGAGAAATTCCAATTTCTTGATCAAATAATGACTTGTGATGAGAAATGGTTCCTTTATATCAATCGGGAACGATTGGTACAATGGCCTGAGCATAATGAATGACCTAAACGCTTTGCAAAAGCGAACTTTCAACAACAGGATATTATGGTGGCAATGTGATCGAACCAGAGCATCATTGCTGAAGGCTACTGCCAGCAACGGAATGGAATTAACATTCGGTTGAACAAAATGCGACCAGCACTGGTCTAATTTTATATTACATGAAAACGCTCGGCCACATGTTGCCAGGGTAACACTGCAGAAGCGCATTCAAAGATACTATAGCCTTGGGTGGCAACATGTCTAAGAGAAGTTGAGCGCAGATAATAATAAGATTTCTCGAATATTCAGGCCGGTAGACGCTAATCATAATGTTATATCTTTAAATAGGTTACTAACAGACAAAGGTGGTACTCGAGTGAAGGAAAAGCAACACGCGAGTAGATGAAAGGAGAGAGGTTTTCTGTAAAATAGTATAAACTACTGAAAGACATGGAATCGCGTGACAGGCTAGTAATTCTCGAAGCAAGGATAACTACCAAGCTCCCCACGCGGTTAGATGTGGCACCAGGCGGAATTTAATGTGGGGTGTCCGAGCCCGTAGTTTCGGCCAAACACTCCCCGTATAAAACGTGGTTGGGTAGCTGTTTTTCGAGAATAAACTCTACTATTCGACATAGCCTCCTCTGGGGATCCTCTCTGCCCGAAGGAACAGAGTTTGACCAGCACGAATCTCCAACTAATTCCCGAAGGAAGCACCAGGTATATCCTGTGCTCACTATCTACCGATAAAGTCAGTCCACATAGGCGATAGGGATTGTGGGACATTTCCTTTAAAAAATAACTATACTGTTTAATAAATAAACGGAGCATCTACTCAAATACAGGTTCCACTAAAATAATGTCTAAATAATGAAATCTCTCGGATTACTAAATAAAAATATCCATCACTTTCATTAGAAATTGCTTTGTTTACGTTAGGATACGAAAGAGATATATCTATTTCGAGAGTAAGGGGAAAATCTATGTATAAAGGCACTATTCAACGTTGCTTGAAATGAACCCTTTATTTCTTCCACAGTTTAGATTGATCTCGTTCACGTGGTATGCCTCTCCCTTTGACTCAACCCTCCAAGATTTTGTTCACCACTGTAGTAGCCAGATATCGAATTCACACCTCTTTGGGTCAACTCACTGGATCCAACAAACGTTTTTATGCACTGGGCCATGTGTCCTGACACGTGGAACCAGAACAATCTACTCCTTTTGATGAAATAAAGAATTCAGTTCCAAAATTCCAATCACTTGGAGAAGGCCGGAGCCTACAACAACGGAAACGTAGTGAATATGACAATAAAGATGAGGACAACAGTCTGAACAATAGACTGGGGTTTATAGTCTTGGATGACAACTGGTCTACGAGAAAGAGGACTCTGGGTTCAAAACCTGCGAAGGGACATTGTGGCACGTGTTGGACGAGGTCTCTTTATTCGGCACTTCAAAAAGTGTGATTTGCCCTGCACAAAGCCTTCACCACTATAATCAAATGATTTGTGCAGTTGGTCTGGTTGTCAGTTTCTAGGAACTGAGTTGGGAGAGTCCATTATATATATATTTTATAAAAGCAAACATAGAATTCAACACTTAGAGGCGACAGTCTGTTTCAAGCTAGATGCAATCGTCAGGCAACTAGTGCTGTTATTTTTCTCGGTTATTTATATATACTGGTCAGTGGTGCATTTTGGGTAGTCTATTTTGGCGGTTATTTTTACCGGAAGTCGATTATTTATTTATTTGTGTCAAATTATTTAGCTTTTAATTTAATTCTTATTTTTTATCTTATATATTTATTTATATCGGTGTTTTTATTAACGTAGTAAAATTTATTTATATAGCTTATATTATTATCTAGCTTTATATATATATATATATATATATATATATATATATATATATATATAAGGGGATATTGAAATCAATACTTAGAGGCGACAGACTGTTTCATATTAGACGCAATCATCAAGCCTGATGATTGCGTCTAGCATGAAACAGCCTGTCACCTCTGAGTGTTGACTTCAATGTTCACTTTTATATTTACACACGCTCTCTCAGATATTGAGCACTTAATCCCATAAATATAGAACACCTTAAGTGTGTATATATATATATGTCGCACGTTTCACTGAATATGACAGACAAGGTGCTTTTAATTATTTTCTTTTAGACAATTTCTCATATAATTTTTATTTTTGATAGATAAATTATATATAGTAAAAAGAACAACTGTATAGTTTTCATATAATTTATCTGCAGAAAAGAGAAATTATAAGATCACATGATAAATTGTATAAAAAAGTATATCAAAGCACCTTGTCTGTCATATTCAATGAAACGTGCATGAAAGAAAGATTGCTGCCACACACACACACTCATATATATATATATATATATATATATATATATAAACTATGTTTGTTTTCACCTCCATCAAAGTGGCAGCTGTATCATCAATACCGATTCTGAAAACCCACAATGCAAAATCCCCAGATTTTTCAAACGCAAAATAGAAAAATGGTTACGAGGAGCGGAGTAAGACCTTCGGGTCAAACGAGTGAGACAGGCTTTGTAAATGGGCGTCTCGAAAAGACCGCCAGCGAAAACATTAATGAATAATGTTCCCATTGAATGAAAAGAAATAAGCAGGAATTATTCGCATCAGTGATCGACCACCTTTGATTGCGGAGTTCTTTGTCTCTGTTGGATGCAAAACAAATCTAAAATCGAACGGTTTGGACTTTTGGAGAGTGGAATGAGAAGGAAGCAGAACCAACGAAAACTGAAAGTTTGCTTTTATTCTTCAAGTGTGTCATTGGTGGCAGATAACAGTCGCCTGGCCTGGTCTGAATTTTACTTTATTTTATTTATTTATTTATTTATTCTGCATTGAAGAGAGATATGCAGAATGTCTTCACTCGGTCGTTGCAAGCGAGAAATATACTTCGCTGGCAGTAAAACAAACCTTCAAATATTTCATCCGAACGATATAATGAATTAGTTCATTCTTATTTTCTTTCTTACTCAACCTTTTAAAATATAATGGGATGGAAGAAATGTCGGAAATAATGAAGAACAGACTTACGCTAGTGGAGGGCCGATGTCAACCGAGGCTTCCTAAGGCGGGAACGCCTTATTTTCTTCCGTTTTAGTAGCCTTCCATTTGGATTGGCGGAAGAGGCGGGGGCTTAGTTATGCTATAAAAATCCCTTCACCTCATACGAGATACTTTTTGTCCGACAGAGAAACAAGTTATTATTGTTCCTGTCTGTTATTACTGTGGTTATCTGACCCTAGCGGAGACGGTCGCAAAGGAAGGACGTTTTCTTTTTTAGCAACCCGGTCATTCACTAATTATCTACACGCTGGTCTTTTCAGTTGTATTCATTTTCGGCAGAAAAGAGCGAAACGTTTTGTATTTTTTTCATTTAAGGTGTGATCGTTTGATCACATGATATCGTTTCACACCTGAATGATCTTTTTACACATAGATATTCAGAATAGTCACATTATACCTGACTTTGTATCTGTTTGTATATGTATGTTTGATTTTTGGTTTGGATTTGGTTTGTTTTGAGTGCATGTCAAAGTCAGTGTGTTAGTTAATACCGACAGTTCTTATTGCTGGTAATATTTTTTTCCAAAAATATATTATTGGTTATATTTTTTTGAAAGTATTGCTGAACAGTTACTCCTTCAAAAATTTATTACTGTTTTTTTCAGAAAGTATTTGTCTTTTAAATATAAATAAATCATTCACTCGCCAGCAATTTATAATTGCCTGATGCGATGCATTGATACGCATCGAAAAACCATTGCAATTTTGTAGCGATTTTTATATTTTTTCACTGTAATATCCTAATATATCGTGGTAGAATCTCCGACTGATGTCAATTTAGCCTGGTTTCGATCCTAACAACCGGATGTATAGCCACACTGAAGAGCTGTGATACAGCGAAACAGTGTCTGTGGATGACAATATAGGCTCTTGAAAAATTTATTTCGCTTGAGCACTCTGCGGGAGGAAGTGTAGGTTTGTAAACAGTGACTATTACGGCTGATAATGCAAGACTCTTCGGTAAAGCGAATCGAGTCCTCTCGGTCACTGTGTTTATCTAAAAATAAATACGCAAAATTCACCTTCACCCCTACCGTGCGCCGACGGCTCAGTAGCAAAATCTCCGACTGACATCAATTCATCCGGGTTTCGATCCTAGCTAGAGGCAACCTGACGTCTAGCCACACGAAAGGCTGTGAAATAGCGTACCGTCTGTCTGTGAATGACTATATATATATATATATATATATATATATATATATATATAGAGAGAGAGAGAGAGAGAGAGAGAGGTTGCGATGGTTAAATTCGATATTTTATATTTTTAATTTTGCGCAGGCGCTTTTTTGTTTTTGATTTTGTCGACTACGCAGTATAAGAGGCAGTTAGGCAACGTTTGTGACTAAAAGAACACCTTGACGCCATTCACTCGTTCACAAATTTGGTGCATTTACTTGCACCTCGACTGCTGAGAACCGATATGGTTATGAACAATTTTGTTTGTGAACAGGCCGCATGTGGAACATCACTTCCTTTTTACTATTTGTTTGAAAAAAAAAGAAGATACATTTGAAGAGGGTGACAAAATGAAACAATAGTGTTTCTTGATATCAGTTTGTTGAAGAATTGTTGAGGTTTTAAAGTGATGACACGACCCGAAATTTTCTTTTAATCGACAACAACGATCAGGGGTTTAGGCATAGTAATTTCAATCCTCTTAAGAGTGAGGGGTGGGGGGAGGAAAGGTGAGAATAGGGGAGAGTAAGACAATGAAAGAGAAAGTAGGGATAGGTTCAAACCATGGTTATAGTAGTAAATGCAAATATTCTGGTAACTTCAAACGAAACCAGTGCTGAATAGCGTATATTTAGATTGGAATTATTGCTACTAGTTTTGTAAACAATGAATGTATTTTGTAAATTTATAAATTAAGAGGTGGAGATTTTTTTTTGTTATATTGAATACATAAGTTATTTGTTTTTTTTTTTAACCCTTTTGCCTCTCCTATTTTTCTTTATCCTTAAACATTCTCACCAGTCGAGGTGCAACTAAATGAACCGAAACGAAGTTGCATCTTTGTCGTGAGTTAATTTTTTTCTCCATCAGAAAAAAGTATGATACATAATTATTGCTCTACTATCGCTATTGAGCCCTCCTTTGAATTAATGCTGTGAACGTTAGAATTTATATATTATTTTGGTTCTCATTACCTTTATATAAACAAAACGCCTTAGACTTAGAGCGGTTAGAATGGAGATCAACGTGTTTTAGTGGACTCAGCAGTTTTCAAATTGCTTGTCTGAATCGTTTACAAGAAGCGAGAGCAATATCTAAAAGATCAGCCAATCTAACAGTGATCTCATCCCTCACCCTTGCTCCATATGTGGCCTCCATTGTAAATCACTAAAGGGTCTTAAGTGGCACTTATGATTATCGCACAAAAATGTCATAACTGAATCAAGCTGTTAGATTCTCATACATCGAAACCGACGGGACAGTCCATTATATATATATATATATATATATATATATATATATATATATATATATATATATGAAAACATTTAAAACGGTTAAAAGGCACGTCAGGCTATATGACGGTTCCGTATAGGATACAGATTCGAATCCTGTCGGAGGACGAATATTTTCTATGAAAATTTCTCGGACATTCAGGCCGGTAAATGTTGATTAATACTGTTTATTATAAACAGAGCATTTACTTAAATATTTGTATCTATAAAAAGAATGTTAAACATAAAAATGTCATATATATTATATATAATATATATATATATATATATATATATATATATATATATATATTATATATAATATATATATATATATATAATTATTTACTTGGGGTACAAAATTTTATTATGGAAATATAAATGGAAGACGTGCGTTACCATTCATGATTAAAAGGGAAAGAAATACTCTGAACAGAGCTGAAATCGAGGGAAGAATAAATATTGCAATGTAAAATATAAAAACATGAGATGCATGTGATAAAATAAATGTGGAAAATCAGACGGAAATCTTGTCAAGCCCTAACAGGCATCCCCCCTGTTTATAGAGGGAAGGCTGCCTGGACCTGATATAGATCGTTTCCAATAGCTTTAAGTGTAACTCAGAACGAACATGATGAAGGATGGAAAATGGATCCATTCTGAAATTTTTGGCACAACTTGGATTGTTTCTAAAGTGCTCAGAATGGCGGAGCCGTATTTATTCCTGATATTGTCACCAGACTGGTGCATACCTATATATATATATATGTGTGTGTGTGTGTGTGTGTGTGTGTGTGTGTGTGTGTGTGTGTGTGTAAAGTAACACAGAAAGTTGAGGAATACACATCTCGAATTGAATGAATATGCAGAATATATATCTCTGTAATGAATAGGCATAGTGTGGCATCTTGAAAGGAAACTATGTTTGAAGAGAATCTTTTCAGTTCAACAACAAACAGGAAATGTAATCGAATGACATTTACTCAAAATAAAAACAATGGCAAGTTATTTCTTTATATTTTATGCTTGATGGGAATTACGATGGATTTAAATGATTAGCAAGAATTTTTTTCCCTTAATATAATATTGATTGAGGGCATGCCATTTTTCTGCAAATCCTCGCATTTTATACAAGATACACATATTTACACAAACACATACACCTTATATAAATATATATCATTACTGTTTCGTTCGTATATTGTTTAATATATTAGAATGTAATTGTCATCTTTGATAATGGCTTATGTAAGGCGAAAGCTTAGATAGGATTAAAACTCATGTATCAATATGGTGATTTTCTTTCACCTTTCAATGATAATGTTATTACGCTTATCAGACAATATGAAAGGAATTTACTCTGTGTGTGTGTGTGTGTGTGTATTTAAATAGAATGGACACCATCGTTTAGCCTTTAGGACATTTCAGCCAATGTTTTTTTAAAAGGTAAACGTTGGCAAAGCAAGAAACAATCGAAGACACATTAATAACGAATCAGGAGAGAGAATTGAAACACGTTTAAACTACATTTTAATTCTAAATAGATTAATCACTAAAAACATGCAAAGTTGCAAAAAGTGTATAAAATGGAGAAAACTGTATTAAGTTTCATCATTCGAGCTTATGTAAACAAAAGGAACATTTCATTTGTTACTTACATTTGATTGAGCGAATATGAGTAACAATTTTCCATTTTATACGCTATTTGGAATTTCGTATTTTGTTTTTAGTCTTTAATTTATAATTAAAATACATTTTAATCATGTTCCATTTTCCCATTTTACTAATGTGTCTTTGATTGTTTCCCGCTGCTCACCAACGTTCACATTTTTGAGAATGTGATGGCCAAAGAGTCCCCTCAAGATAAAAAAATGACGTCAATACTATATATATATATATATATATATATATATATATATATATAGTGAGTGAGTGAGTGAGAGAGAGAGAGAGAGACAGATTTAAAGAAATAGGACGTCATTATTTTACCTTTAGGGGCCTTTCATCTAACACTCTCTCTAAAGTTAATCTTTGGTGAAGCAAAAACTATCAAAGACACATTAATTATATAACTTTACCAATTTCCCTCCCCATTCCTTATTTATTTTTCCTTAATATTGAGGCCATGTCATTTTTCTACAAATCCTCGCATCATATACAAGATACAAACAAACACATACACCCATATATATATATATATATATATATATATATATATATATGTGTGTCTGTTTAAAAACAATGACGTCATTTAAACTTTAGGACATTTCGACCAATGCTTTTTCAGAAGGGAAACCTTGGCAAAGAAAGAAACAATCGAAGACATTAATAACGAATGAGGAGAGAAAATTGAAACCCGTTTAAACTACATTTTAAACTCCTTGGGACTATTTGTATTAGGTTTCATCAGCCGAGCTTATGTAAACAAAAACATTTTATTCGTTGCTTACGCTTGATCGAGGGATAATGAGTCACATTTTTGCATATATATATATATATATATATATATATATATATATATATATATATATATTTATTTATTTATTATAATTTTATCATATAGACAAAAACATTTTACTCACAACAAAGATGCAACTTGGTTTCAGTGCATTTTAACTGCACATCTACGGGTGACCCTCACCCGTAGATGTGCAGTTAAAATGCACAGAAACCAAGTTGCATCTTTGTTGTGAGTAAAATGGTTTTGTCTATATGATAAAATTATAATAAATAAATAATTATCGCTCTACTACATGTATTGAGCTCTTTTTTGAATTAACGCTGCGCTGTGTGTGTGTGTGTGTAAGGTGAGAGAAAGAGAGAGATTTAAAGAAATCTTAAGTAGATAACGTATTCCAATTTTCCCTTCACATTCGTTATTAATGTGACGTCGATAGTTTCTTGCTTCGCCAACGATGAACTTTTGAGAAAATGTTGGCCGAAATTGTCCTAAAGGTAAAAATAATGATGTCCATTCTTATTCAATCTATTTTCTTTGGATACAAATCTGTGTTTGTAAAAACACACACACATATTTATGTGTGTGCTCTGTTGATATAGATGATCGACTCTCCCGTCGAATTCGACGTTTGAGGGTCAGGCAGATCAGTTCCTAGAAACTGAAAGCTCGACACCGACACATGAGATTTGATTATAGTGGTGAAGGCTTTGTGCAGGGCCATCCACACTTTTTGGAGGGACGAATACAGGGACCTGGTGCAGCGAAAACGACCCTTCGCAGGTTTTTGAATCCAGAGTTGTCCTTTTCCTAGACCAGTTGCCATCCAAGGCTATAGAACGCTCCAATTTACCCATAGTTGGAGGGAGAAGAAGAGGATTCACACCTTTCCCAAGGGTATTAGCATGTAAGTGAATGTAATGGATTCGACTGGAATTCGAACTCGACTCTCCGATTCCTCAATCCAAGCCGTTATCCATTACTCCACCTTGCCTCCTACATATATATATATATGTATGTGTGTGTGTGTGTGTGTGTGTGTGTGTGTGTGTGTATATATATATATATATGTGTGTGTGTGTATATATATATATATATATATATATATATATATATATATATATATAGAGAGAGAGAGAGAGAGAGAGAGAGAGAGAGAGAGAGAGAGAGAGAGAGAGAGTCTCTCACTGATACCAAATCGGCCGAGTTTGGAATACGGCTTTAAGCAATCGGATATCTAACACACTGATGAGCTGTGATACAGCGAAAGTGTCTTGGTTGACTATATATATATATATATATATATATATATATATATATATATATGTGTGTGTGTGTGTCTTCTGTTCGTTTAAATACACGAGTGTGCGCGCACTCACATATATATATATATATATATATATATATATATTATGCTTTGCGGATTGCTTTAAACACGAAACCGACTGTCATTCTTTAGTATTGATTTGAATGCATTCCATGAATAGCAAAATATTTTAAGCTCCTCCAATACCCTAATAATCTCATATTCAATACGGAACAAAGATCCCCAATTTTTTCAATTATAAAAAAAGATAAAAAATAATCACGAATCGAGAGATATTGCACTATGAACACTTTTTAAAATTGAAAATATTTTTCTAAGCTTAACAGAAAAAATGTTACAGCTTCTTTAAAAAATAAGATATTAAATTCATACAAAAGAAAATAACGACCTCAAACATGAAACAGGAATTTACTTGATATCCTTTAAATGATTGCTACGAGTATTATATAGGAGAGACCATGAGGAATTTAGGTAAAGGATTTTGTGAAAACAAAGGAATTATTTTGCAAAACGACATACTTATTTCATTAGTCGCTCATCGTAATAAGTCTGACACTAATTTTGATGTGGAAATGCCACTTTGGTTAACAATAAAGCAATAAACAAATGCGAAAAAGTGTCGAAACTGCACTGAATAGCAAATCATTCAGGATAACCATGAGTTCTGCCATTAACCCCTTTCAATGGGCAGTTTTATTTTTTTTTTGTTTTTTGTTAGCACATTGTGAGATACTCCTTAAGTTCTATGCATTCTTTTAAGCAAATGTGATAAAAATGAGATCGGCTTGATCATGGACGCAGACCCGTCTGATAAAATGATAACAAACAAATTCAAATGTAAAAATTATGTGCAAAATTAAAATTCAGAATTTCCCCACATCCTCGTCAATCCCCCTCGGTACTTGAATATAACGGACGGTCGCGTTTATATCAAACCTTCCCCTCCTACTCATATATCACTCCATCGATAAAAAAACATTGACTTTGGTTAGACGAAGTGCTTTTGGAAGACGAGACGGTTTAATGTGTGTATGTGTGTATATATATATATTTAAAGACATTTAAATGTTTAACATTTTTTATAGATACAAGTATTTAAATAAAGTATTATTAGTATTAAGTATTGTCGGACTTTGTCCACTTCATAATATATATATATATATATATATATATATATATATATATAAGGCACGGAGGAGTAAGGGATAGTGGCTTGGCTTGAGGAATCCGAGAGCCGAGTTCGAATTCCAGTCGATTCCATTATATTCACTTACGTGCTAATACCCTTGGGAAAGGTATGACTCCTCTTCTCCCTCCAGATACAGTAGGACAGACTGGGTTCTATAGCCTTGTATGGCAACTGGTCTAGGAGAAGGATAGCTCTGAATTCAAAATCTGCGGAGCGTCGTTTGAGGACTTTGTGGCACTTAGTCTACCAGGTCTCAGTATCCGGCCCTTCAAAAAGTGCGAATGGTCCTGCACGAAACCTTCACCACTATAGTCAAATCTCATGTGCTGCCGGTTTTCTAGGAACTGATTTGCTTGACCCTCATACGTCGAATTCGACGGGAGAGTCGAGAGTATATACATATATATACCGTGTGTATCATCAAAATTGTCCAATTCTTTGAACACCAAAAATTTCAAAATGTTAGATTAAGCTTTGAACCGTTGTATCTTGGAAATGATTAAAGATATCTTACTGGAATTCTCCGAGGTTTTTATAACACTATTGGACTGTAGTTAGCTATAAGTTGAAATGATGATCCTCTTGCTGTGATCTCCTGATCCAGTTTTCTTCTCTACTCTTCCCTCTTTTTAAACTTGTTCACCGTTCTGTTGATGGTTGTTAAAAGGACTTTGAAGTTCGAAGCCAGAGGACGAACCTTGGTACCATTACTAAAGACCTAAATGATTTTTTCCACTCGCCATTTTTTATTTGGGAGGACATAGTGGGGCTGGCACATAAACGATTTTAATCTGTTCTTCTTCTAGCTGAATAACACAAAGGGTTTTTCAGTGATTCTTACGACAAATTGTGTCAAAATGGCTAAACGTCTTATCTAAAAACCTTGAAATAAAAACTCCAATAGTTTAGTGTTTTTTAGTTATTAAATATTTTGTGGTAGGGAAAATTATCCCATGCTGTTACTCGATTTGGAGAATTTTACTCTTACATCCCGTACACACACACACACATATATACATATATATATATATATATATATATATATATATATATATATAGTCATTCCATAAGTTCTGTCCGAATTTTGAATAAAGAGAACAAGTGACCAAATGTTACATTTAATTACAGATTCAATCAGCAATATATTTCCCTGATTATCTATGACTTCCTTCCATCTATTAACAAGCTTACTAATTCCATTACTGTAAAATACTTTTGACTTTGATTCGAAGAACTCACAAATGTCAGTTTTAACCTCTTCCTGTGTTACAAAAGCTGTTTCTTCCAAATGATTCTGTAAGCTACGAAACAAATGGTAGTCTGAAGGAGCAAGGTCGAGAGAATAAGGTGGAAGAGGAATTTTCTCCCAAGCAAGTTCTTCGATCTTTTGTGACGTGATTCTTGCTGTGTGTGGTCGCGCATTTTCCTGATGAAACATCACCCGTTTTAGATTCACTAGAGCAGGTCTTTTTTCCTCAAAGCTTGGTTCAAACGCTCTAATTGCTGACAGTATATTTGAGCATTAATTGTTGCATAAGGTGGTAAGAATTCAAAGTGGATTATTCCTTGGCAATCCCACCAGATTGAAAGAATCTTTGCCCATAAAGTTTCATTCGCGGCTGGGGTCCTTCCCCTTTACCAAGCCACTGTCTACGACGCTTAACAATTTGATAAAAGATTCATTGTTCATCGCCAGTCACAAGTCTATCCAAAAATGTTGAAACAAGTTGGCGAGAATAAAGAAAAGATCAGATGTCAACTCGGATTTGAGGTTGTTTTCAGACAATTCATGAGGCACCCATTTTCCAAGTTTAGGAACTTTTCCAAGTTGTTGAAATGACGATGAACAGTTGTATAGTTTGAACTGGGAACCACTGCCAAATCCTCAACTGATAAAGCAGGATTTTCTTCAAGGGTTGCTTCAAGAAGCGTTTCATCAAACTCAACTGGACGTCCGGTTCGATCTTCATCTTCAAGGGTGAAATCTCCACCTCTGAATTTTGCAAACCATCTTCAAGTTCTTTCATTCGCACATTCCTCTCCATAAAGTGAGTGAATGTTTCTAGCCGCTTCGGCTGCTGAGTTTCCTTTCTTGAACTCATAAATCCTTATGTGCCTCAGATGATTCTTGGGTACTTCCATGTTAGCAGGGTTTTAATCAAACAAAATTTAATTTTACTGTTCTCTGAAATAACATTTGTTCAGTTTAAATGCATCTAAACATGAAAACAATGTTCAGCTCCATTAGACATTATGAAATACTCTTTAAATCTCGTTCATTTTAACAAAAAGTTAAAATTCAGACAGAACTTATGGGATGACCTAATATATCATACAGTTCTTGCTTACTCTATATCTTTTTATTCATTTAAATGTCTGTGTGAATATTCATATTTTCGATGATGTGTATAAACCTGGCAAATACTTTTGCAAAAATCTTTCAGAAAGTACAAATGATTATCAATGACCCCAAAAAGGAATCATGAAGATTGTATGAAAATCGATCAATATTGAAAAACATGAAATAAAATCTCATGAACAATGGAAAGCGAAACAAAGAGAGACAGAGAAAAGGAGTGAGTGAGTGAGCCATGAAGTAAATGAGAGAAAAACTCAAAGAATGAGACGAGAGGAGGAGGAATAATTTCTTTAAAAATAAAGACAAGGAGAGGCAATGAAATTTGTAGTAAAAAGTAAAAACAGAAGAGAAAAAGAGATGAATAGGATGAAACGGAAGAGGAAAAGGAATGATGGGATATAATGAATGATAAAGACACCTAAATAGTAAAAGAGAAAAAGGATAGACATGAGCAAGTAAGAGAGATAAAACGAGAGAGAGGTGACGAAAAGAAGCAACAGAATCAGGAAAACGGCACAGTGGAGTAATAGATAACGGCTCGGATTGTGGAATCGGAAAGCTCGGTTCGAATTCCAGTCGGAGCCATTTTATTCACTTACATGCTAATATGAGATGAAGCAGGCGTATAAATAAAGTATCAAAACAAATCAACATATTAAAGACGTTTCATCGTAAGCCAAAATGAAAACAAAAAGAAGAGATGAACAAACAAAAAATGAAAAGGCGATTTTATTGTAAGGAAATATGATATAATAAAAATAAGATATAAACAGTTTGTTGTGGAGTAGCTAGAACCTCTTCAACACTCTACTAGATGCCCTGCATCATAGCACTCAAAGTACTCCAACAATTGATTAATAAGTTGATACTAAGGTGATTAATATTCAGAGTATAGCATTTGACCCTCCTCTATTCCTTGCAAGTTGTCTTGTTACTTGTTTTGTAACTTTTCTGTGTTTTGTTTTGTATGTATCCGTTAGCACCGGATACTGGTTCTGAATAAATATATTAAACACTCATTCTTCTCTGTGTATCATTCACCTCGATTATAAAGCACATTTGAAACAGGAAAGACGATTTTAGATTAAGGAAAAAATGTATTAATAAAGAAACGAAACCGTAACAAAAGAAATAAACAAATGAATGAAAAAGGGAGATTTCGTCATAAACGAAAAAAGGAAATGAAAAAATTAATGAAAATTAAAAATAAAGGTAGATTTCATCTTGAGCGACAAAGAAAGGCATTAAGAAAAAAAATAAATTAACGGGGAAAAAAGTTTCATCGTCATCCAAAAATCCAGAAGGAAAAAAATGAACGAGAAAAGAAATATCAACATAACAGAAAAAAAAAATTGAGAAAAATTAAAAATGAGGTTTGATTGAATGAAACGAGAAAGCGATTCAAAATCTTAGGGATATGTAAAGAGCTTTAATAGAACGGAATGTGAAACAACGGAAAATATGTTTGATTAGCAAAATATAAAATATACTAACAAAATATGATTAAAATCGTAAAATACCCAATCTGCTATTGAGAAACCAAAATGTAGATGACAAATCGAAAGAGATATTGATAGCTTCCGGCTCTGAAATCACCTAACACGCTATCGTGTCCCTAATATTTTTATTGACATTCAAATCGAACATCTGTTCACATTTGTCCGATAACGATTACCAAAGTTCATACGAGATAGGAAGCAATAGATCGCGACCTGAAGACTGATATTGACAAACAGGCCGTCCGTTTTATTTGGCTCGAAGCTGGCAGAGATTTGTCGCAATTGATGCCAAAACGATTCAAAGTAACTGATTTAATTGATAAACTTGCGGACCTGGTTTCCTAGAGTATTGCTGTTTTTTGCAGAACTCTAAACCTATTGGAAACGTAATAATTGTTCGTTTATTCTCTCGCATCTTCACTGAACATATTGCCAGAATAAACGTAATATCTTTTCTAAATCTTTGCTGCTTGCAACGATTTTGAATCAACACACTCACTCGCACACACAATAATATACTTAATATGAGATATAGATATATATATTTATAGATATATCAAGAACTGTATTATGGGAAATTGTAAGACAAATTAGAAAAAAAGTTTACTAGTGATGTGTTTCATCCGTTAGGACTTCAGCCGACTGGCTTTGTTGACGTTGTTATGAATATACATGCGCATGAACGAGATAAGCTGGTAGTTCCAAAGTTTTTTTAAAAGAATTGGTTTTGCAATCTAGCCGATTTCCTCTATATTATTTTTCTTTTTCTTTCCTTCCTCTCTGTTTTTAAATATCCTTCATTATGATAACGGACAATCTTCTAAGAATCGTGAAACGTTGTAAGAATCTCGACGTAAATGTAGTGTTGCTGAAATAGTGATTAAATCACTTTCTAGATATTTGTCTCAGTGAATTATTTCTCTTTTAATTAGAGAAGCATTTTTATGTCAAAATTGTAATTCGTTCTGTGTGTTGATTTGTAAAATGTCTCTTGTGTTCATGTAGTCTTTTGTCTAAACTTATTGAGGTTTCTCCAATATATTCTTTCTGGCAAACATTGCTGTTGAAATAGTAAATTCCTCCTTTAAGCTCTGGCTTGTTTTATTTTGTATTGATCAATTCTCTTACAGTTTTAGATGTTGTTGTAACTTATTTTATGTTGAGTTTATATAAATTATTTTCGGTTGTAGTTGTGATAGAGTTAGTGGGTAGAATAATAAGAAAATACATGCCATCATTCCAATGAGAGGTGATCCCATTGCTAATCCAAATTTTTGATTATAAAAATTGTTATTTATTGTGAAATAACATCAATTTTTTATTCTTTTAGTTATTGGCAGCCAGAGCTATACACACACACATATATATATATATATATATATATATATATATTGAGGGGGCTCCCCTTTTCACACAGATGGACTCACCCAAGGTATACATATACTACTACTACCCGAACAGTCAAGTAGGAGTCGAGACGGAACGACAGAAGTGTAGTAGAGTAAGTCACACACAGAGACGGCATCAAGCGTCACAGTTAGCGAGCACGTAGACGCAATAAGGAGTCATACCGCGATACTTCAATACCAAGACTGTATATATATTAGTGCTACTAACCCGCATTCCTGGATCTACTAACCTGTATTACCAGTTTGTATTATTATGTTAATTCATTTATTTTCCCTATTCATTCCTGGCGTTTCATTCATTGATATCGGATTTCATCCCGGAATCGACAATATATATATATATATATATATATATATATATATATATATATATATATATATATTAATGTGATCCAAACAATTTATCTCATACAGATGATCATTTCGGCCATGGCAAAGTAGTTTTTCCCTGGACTTATCAATGCAAATACATTAACTAAATTTTTAAAATTTCAGTAAATCTATTTTAAGAAAATACATACATTACTTTTCCCTAATTAAAATGTACCGCTTTTGGTCAGTCATGTGACATTAATGGCCACAGAGTGAGGATATCATTTGTACAGGTGAGTGTTGAGGTAAGCTGCCGTGAAGAGCGTACGCTACTCTGGCACATTGGAAAAAATGACCTTTTACAAAATGAAGACATTTATTATATTCGCTAACCTTGCTTTTTCAAGGCCTGAGATAATGGATGTAGGATAATTCAAATCTTTGTTAACTTGTTTTATTTGCATAAAAGAAAACATTTAGGCACTGCCGACTTCTGGTCCGTTCAGTCTTTTAATATTTGGGTAATAGCTGACCCTACGGCAGGTAGAGACCGCCCATATGTGTTTGATTCTATCCAACAGATGGGAAATTACCTTCAAATTAGTTCTTTCAATCAGGTTAAAAAAATAAATGTAATTGTTATTCAATCAGCGATAGAAGAACTGTTTTTGACCATCCTCTAGTAATTCTCTCGGATGAAATTTTTTTATTTATTTTGGTGGTTATTACAAAAAGAATAACATTTTCTCAGATTCTTTTTTAAAAATAAATACCCTATTCATTATAAAACTAAATAATTTATTATTTTCTGGAATCTTGTTTTCAGACACCGGCCATCCCCATTTTTTAAAAAATAATTTTTAAACAGATGTTACATTGTCAGTCCCCAAATAATATGTATCGTCAGTGAGGTGCGTACTACGCAGGGACCCCCGACGAGATTGGAGCCCAAATTTTTTCAGTAGCGTTTTATTTATATATATATATATATATATATATATATATATATATATATATATTACATTTTTTTCTACCAAAGTTATATTGTCAATCAACAACTATATTATTAGACAGGGCCTGTGCCTACTACCCCGGAATTCTCAACCGCGTGGGGTCCCATTCCTACTGGGAATAGGGGCAGAAGTGCTAATTTCATTAAAATTTAGTCATGAAAATATTAGTGGTTATTTTAACATTTTCTCATATTTTTAAAAAATAAATACCCTACACGCTATAAAAGTAAATAATTTATTATTTTCTAGACCCCGTTGTGGACTGTATCATTTTATTTTCAGCTCTGTTTTATGGCCATGCTCCATTTAAAAAAAAAATATTTCTAAACTCACGTTACATTGTCAGACACCAACTAATAATATATATCATCAGTTAGGTTCGTACCACGCAGGGACCCTCGACGAGGTAATTTTTTTTTTTCAAAAATTTGTTGCTGGTAATAATTTTTACAATGTATTCTGGTATTAAAACCTATTTTTATATTTTCATAGTAACACGTACTACCACCCTGGGTCAGGATGGACCTGGGAACACCAGCTATTAAGAGGTGGTTCCACGCTCCTCAAAACCTGATCAGAGGCCTTGCTGTTGGATGTAGTTTATCGTCTTACCCAGGACGCGCATGTAGTTTATCGTCATACCCGGGTCGGTTTATTATGTGAAACTATATATCAGCACATTCAGTCGTACTTGATCTAGCTTGCTAACAATTAAACCATGTCCAAGTGTCCAAGGGAAGTGTAGATTATACTGATATACAGGACAGATAACGGTTGACTCCTACACTTTGCTTGTCCTGCGCATAATACGTGATGCACAGAACATAAGATTTCCACGTCCGTGTATCATATGTTCTGCACATGATCCATGATTTTAAAAGAATGATAAAACTAAGGACGTTTACGAAAAGAGTCTACTATTGAGCAAGGCGTCTGAGGAAATGCATAATCTAATATTTTGTGCATCATATAGGCGCTTGCTTGTTTTCATATTTATTACTGTTGCAAAGCAGATAGAATGTACTGATATATAATGCTTAACATAATAAAAATCTCCGCATTACATGTGCAGCGTAGAGTTACATAATAAAAAACGTACAAATAATAAGTTATATACACTACGCGGCACATGTAATGCGGAGATTTTTATTATATTAAGCATTATATATCAGTACATTCTATCTGCTTTGCAATAGTAATAAATATGAAAACAAGTATATATCTGACCGTGCGAATATATCTCTCGGACCCTGCTTTGTGCTGGCTTGATATTTATGGTGTAATAATTTGCCGTCGATTTTAGCAAGACTGTTTTCTTCATCTTTTTTTTGTTTTTTTTTTCCTCAATTTTTACTTAATTAGATTGTCATTTTTGCAGAATCTAATCAAACGCAAATCAGTGAACTGATTAGATCGTTTAATTTTTTTTTATAAAATTAGAGGGGGAGAATCATTCTCACTCGAAGTGGGAAAAAATTTATTTTCCACGAAAGAAGATTTACATTAATAAACATAATAAAAGTATCATCTTTAGCGTTTTGTCATCTATAAAAATTATAAAAGATTAAGCTGCTTAATTAAAAGAAAAACTCTAATTAACGCTAATGATGTATAAGATTCATTTTTTCATCATTAATCAACTGATTACTTCTAGTTTACAAAAAAATGCTTTAAATGTCGACCTGTCTACCAACGAGTCTGTCACTTAAGATAAAAGAACACAAGAAAGAGAAAAGTATTTATATTACATGTAATAAGAAAGAAAACTACATGAAACCATAGGTAGGTTAGTAAAGGAAAGCGAGAAGAAAGGACTAAGCATAAATGATAAAAACTACATGATGGTGATCGATTCATAAATTTTTTACAGCTTATCAACCCATTTTAAGTTATTTAGAGACATAACATTTTTAGATTGCAAGAGTTCTTTAGAAGAGAAGAGTGATACAAGTCTCACTAATTAACCGATAGCTGGGAGGAAAATCCCAGGGGTATTTGCGCGTAAGTGAATAAAACGAACAAAATTGAAACTCGGCTCTCCGCTTAACAATTCCGAGCATTTATTCATTACATCACCAGGTATTCTCAAGCGGTCACCCATCTAGGTACTGACCGGACTCGACGTTGCTTAACTTCGGTAATCGCACTTTGTTTCAACGTGATATGGCCATGAGCTCCAACATCAGTGCAGGATAGCGTATATATTTAAAATCAGCGCGCGGCATATTATGATCATAGATTTTCCAGAAATGAGAAAAAAAAACATAAATCAATTCCAACTTCGGTGTTCGTACGGGAACAGGTGATTCAAAGTAGGGTTGTTAGCAAAAAGGAAAAAAAAAACTAAAAATTCCTGCTACAAAATGGAGATGTTAATGTTTAAATCAAACAGGTACAGAAGTTTAAATATTTGAAGAATCGGAGAACGGAAAATGTGCCGCGCTATTTGCAGGGGCGTTGGAATAGCAAAAGATGCCTTTCAAAAACAAAACAATATACCAAAAGAGGAAACAAAGAACAGAATTCTTAACTGGCATGTGCTATCATTACTCTTATATAGCAGAGAGAGCTGGATTATTTCTTCACAGATAAAGAGATGAATTGAAGCGACGCGATGTGTTTCTACACAACGATACTGAGAATAGCACAGACTGAATGAGTAAGTAACAAGTTTTAAGTTCGCCAGTTGTTCTCTATTTATACTTGTCTATCTAATTTGCATACGATACTACACAGTCATTATCATTTAGTAATAAAACAACCATATATCGGAGTGGCAAAGATCGTTGGAAACAAAAGAAATACAATATAAACTGTTTATATCTCCAATTTGTAACTCGCATCTTGGACTTTTTCTCTTGCGAACATTTTTCTGTGTCCTTGCAGTTGAAAGTCATTTCTTCTCGATTTCTTCCACCGCCCTGTTTAGGAGCTCATATAGTTTGCTTTCCCAGTCGGTGATACACACAATGCCATTTGTATATCGTATATTGTTAAGACTACGCTCACCGATATTAAATTTTGTTAGGGTCTACAGTTACCTTAGGATAGCGGCGCTGTGGAGTTTGAATAAATCTGGGGTAAATACATACACTTGTCCCTCAATCTTCCTGCTTTTGTAGAGCTACCCAATTCATTTTATGTCCGTGCGCAGGCGGTCTTTTCTCAGTATAATTTCTGCATTATTCTAAAATCTTTTTCAAATAGTCTTATTTTCCCAGTAGTTTAAATAGATCTTTGTGCCATACATTTTAAAATGATTTTTGCGTAAGCTTGTAATGATAAAAGTGCGGTGGCCTGTTTAGGGGCCAGAAAGAATTACACGGACAACGAAGGTAGGTTGAACAAGTATATTGAAGTTATATACAAAACACTATAGTGTCAGTAATAAGTAGCTTGTGGTGTACGTCCGAACGGTAGATTAGCACTGCGTCTACTACTGCCCAAAACCGCTATATTTCACGCCACCCCCCACCCACGTGGGTCGTATGTGCCACAAGGCCGGTTTATCGTAAGTTTCCCGAGCCCATAGGCTCGGCCAAAAATAATCCCTTTGAGCCCGTAAAAACGCGTTCAGGGCCTATCTAGCTCCCCGGGCGAAACTTTGCCCGGCGGCAAAGCCTCGTCCGGGTTTCTCTCCGCCGAGGCGTAGAGTTTGACACTAAAGAACGGTTTGGCAACGTACTGCCAAAAACCGCCGCTCAACCAACTCTCACTGTATTTATGAGAAGAGGAAGAGTTCATTCTACTGTAGGAGGGTTTACCACAACATTAAGAAAGCTTTATTCAACTGAGAAAAAAAGGTTAGCATATAGTGTTCTTTTATAGTCCCAGTAAACAGAAATAGCTTTCCTAAAGAGGAGATTATACAAAACAAGGGGAGACAACCTTTGATTTTTCATAACAAACGTATTAAAAATAACTGCTCATTCATCTGCCTTTATGTTGCTCTCTTTTATATCATTATGATCATGACTATGACTATAGCATTTGTTGTTCCGGTGTCCTTGACAAAGTTGCACTGCTCTTATATATTCCCGGTCTAATTCTTTTTTTTACCTTTAGGATATCAAAAAGTATATGAACTAATGGGTTTTCGATTCTGCTTACTTTATTTGAATACAACAAATCTTTGACACCGTTAAAACATTTTATGTTCGTCATTTTTTTTCTATGTTCACAAATAGTTACTTACCAACGTTAGCTCTCGTTCGTGTAACTAAGAACAAAGAGTTGATATCGTTGTAATGACAAAAGTGCGCAGGTGTATGCTTTAAGAACGATTTATTCAACAAGGTTCCCGTATAGTGTCCTTTTATAGCCCAAGTTAACACAAATATCTCTCTCGAAGAGGAGAGAAGCAAAAGAAGGAGAGACGACTCTTGATTATTCATAACAATCGTTATACGTGGACAGTAGAACAATCAGACTTCGTAGATTAAATAAAAGTTACATTAGAAATTACCTGAAAATTGACTTTAGTACTTTTACCTATCCGTGGGTAGGTATGACATAAAAGTCAAATTGTGGAACGTTTCGTGACTATATCAAAGATTTGTGGTCGTCTGCCGTAAATCTTTGAACTGAACAATTCTAGAGGCATCTGTGCGGTCACAAAACTTGCTATTTGTACAAAAATATAAAAAATAAAATCGGATATCACAAAAAAATGCTGGTTTTGTAATGAAACAGAAAAAAAATTGGTTATGCGAAGTATAATGACTTTAAATCTCCTTTTCTCTTAAAAAAAGAAAGTTATGATAAGCTACTTTCATTTCATAGAAAAACGAAAGAAAAGCAAGCAAAAGAAAACATGAATAGACTTTTTTTTTAGTCGGCGAAGTCGGGCATCTATCGGCTAAAGTCGGTTTAAGATAATTGAAACGAACATCCAAGTCACACAGCATCCTTTCATTTTAAGCTAAACTTTGAACCAAGGAAAGTGTTTTATTTTCGTATTTTTCTTTGTTTCTTCTCGCGGCAAAACAACTCTTACGCATTCTTTTAAAACCTGTCAGTTCGTATAACCTTTCGCATACATTAACCGTTAGATTGTTAAGTCCGGATTGGTACTACTTCGTAGAAATGGATAAGTTTACACACAGAATATTGTACACGAGGTTTAGTTTCTTACTGTCGCTTTTAGAAAAGAGAAAGCATAGGAAAAGACATAAATAAAACAAGAGAGAACATGCATTTTTAAAAATTAGGAATGAATTCCAGAATACAAGAAGAAGAAAAAGCAAAAACAAAGAGAATAGAACGTCTAATAAACGAAACGGTCGCAAGACATGGAAAGTAAAGTGCGAAAGAGAATGAATATTGATGAAAGGTATCAATAAATGAATGTAAGATAATGAATAAAAATGAAAGAAAAACAAATAGTATTGGAAAAGGAAAAGAAATGGAAGCCAAAAGACGAGAAGATAAAAGAAAGAAGAATAATGAAAAATAATGAAGAAAGAGGGGAAAAAAAGAAGGTAAAAAGAAAGAGTGGAAAAAACGAATTAAATTGGTAAGAACATTAGGAAGAAAGAAAAGAGAAGTAGAAGAAAAAGAGCTGGAAAAATAAAGTAATCGGAGAAAACAAATGAAAGAAAAAAGAGTAAACAGAAAAAATGCATGAATAAGAAAAAGAATAAAGAAAAGTGAAAAGAAAAAGAATAAAGAAAAGTGAAAAGAAAAAGAATAAAGGAAAGTGAAAAGAAAAAGAATAAAGAAAAGTGAAAAGAAAAAGAATAAAGAAAAGTGAAAAGAAAAAGAATAAAGAAAAGTGAAAAGAAAAAGAATAAAGAAAAGTGAAAAGAAAAAGAATAAAGAAAAGTGAAAAGAAAAAGAATAAAGAAAAGTGAAAAGAAAAAGAATAAAGAAAAGTGAAAAGAAAAAGAAGAAAGAAAAGTGAAAAGAAAAAGAATAAAGAAAAGTGAAAAGAAAAAGAATAAAGAAAAGTGAAAAGAAAAAGAATAAAGAAAAGTGAAAAGAAAAAGAATAAAGAAAAGTGAAAAGAAAAAGAATAAAGAAAAGTGAAAAGAACAAGAATAAAGAAAAGTGAAAAGAACAAGAATAAAGAAAAGTGAAAAGAAAAAGAATAAAGAAAAGTGAAAAGAAAAAGAATAAAGAAAAGTGAAAAGAAAAAGAATAAAGAAATTGAAGTAAAGAAAAATAATGTACAGGGAATTTGGGAGGAAGTCGACAGAGGAAATAGACAGAGGAAATAGATGCTATAGAAAGACAAAAAATAAAAGGGATGAAGAACACTGGCGAGGAAAGATTGAAAGAAAGAAAGATAAAAGAAAACGAGAAGACGACGAAAGAAAATGTATAGAAAGAGAAAGTAGAAAATGAGGAAAGATTAGACAGAAGCATAAGGAAATTTATCGAAGGAAAAAAAAAGGAAGAAATACAGTTTAACAAAAAGAAGAAAGCGGGGTAAAAAAAAAAAGATAAAGACGAAAGAAATGGAATTATGGCTTCAGTCATGCAAAAGGAAGCAAAAATAAGCTCCCGAAATCAAGAAACAAATCAGACATTATCAGAAGAAAAAAAACGGTGAATGAAAGCAACGAAAATAAAAAAAAGAAACGACGTATGATAAATAAAAGAAAAACCAAATGGTAACCAATTAGACAAAATACGAAAATTGCAAATAGGCAAAAAAAAACAAACTATCAAAGCGAAAGAAGAAATCCTGATAAAACATAACTGAATTATATCGACATAAAAACGAATTTATATTAAGCATGTGTGAAAAAATACTAGAACATCTCCTGCTAGCTATCTGTCTCAACGGACAATGATCGTTCCTTTTGAACAACGGAATGTGTATAAAAAGTTTTAACTGCACATTTGCGCCTAAGCTCCGGATTTTCCTATCACATTCCAGGGGCAAACTGGAATTCAGGACATCTGGTTGAAGAGCAGCTGCAGCGAATGTCCATTGCAAGCTTCGATCATCTCGATCACGCCATGCCACACTAGTTGGAAGTAAAGTCTGATGATCCGCAGTCCTTTAAAAGGGCTGTGGTGAAATAATTTATTACATGGAAGCTTAAAGTGGTCTGTTTTTATTTAATATATATATATATATATATATATATATATATATATATATATATATGGACAGAGATAAATTCGGATGAATTAATTTACAGTAAGGAATTTTTCAATATATATATATATAGAGAGAGAGAGAGAGAATGAAAGCGAAATAGATAGATATGGACAAAGACGCAAAATATACAGATCGAGAGATAATGAATAGATAAGGATACAATAGATAGATGCAGGAGCAGTATAGACTTGATATATATATATATATATATATATATATATATATATATATATATATATAAAGAGTAGGAAAGAAAGCGAGATAGATAATGTCAACGTAATGATTATATCATTCATTTTAACCTCACCTCACTCTTGTGACTTCATGTGAAAAATATACTTGAGTAAAGGTAGATATTTTACGTTCAGAGGATAAACTATAATGTACAGACTTGAGATAAAATATGATCAGTAAATATAATTAGATTGCTTGATCAATACAGTCACACAAAAACACACACACACACACACACATATATATATATATATATATATATATATATATATATATAAAGAGAGAGAGAGTGAGCCGGGTGAATACCTCGCCGTGGTTAGCAAACTTGTTTCGCTAGATGCGTTATGACTGAAAAATCAGTTCGATCCACAATAGTTGCCACATACATTCGGCCTTGTGCCAAATCTAAGCTAAGCTTAGAAAAAAAATATTATATATATATATATATATATATATATATATATAATATATATATATAGAGAGAGTGAGTGAGTGAGTAATATAAGGAGGAACTGAACCACTGATAAGCAAATGAAAGTAAATGAAGCAAGGAATTAATAATCTTTCCATAAAAGTACCATTAGAAAATTACTATTGCACTATTTAGGTAAGTCACTATCGCACTGTTTTCAATGCATCCTTTTGAGGCAAGTAACATCAAACTATGATGATGATGGAAACGGTGAATAACTTAATTCTAGAATAAAAGCAGTCGGGTGTACAAGATTGATCTTCAATGCCCGATGTTCACTTTGAAGGTGATCAAAATAGGTGAGCGGCTCTCAGTGAATCTCATTTGACAGCTGATCCTCGAATATCTTGCGCATAACCTTTTTTTTCTTAGAAGCCAATGAAAAAAGCAGCTGCTTAATGGACGAGAGTTTGGGAGCATTTTCTTGGATTTGATGATATTTTTAATACAGTTTTTGGCATAAAAGCATCCTCCTGTCTTCCCCGTCAGATTTTTGATCCGGATATTGAAGCAAGGGAGAGTAACATCTCCTTTGCTAAAAATGCTAGGGCCCAAATCATGCTCCATATGCACGCACGGATGGATAAAAAGAAATAACAAAATTACAGCTAAAGAAAGAACAGAATAAGATTGAGAGAAAGAACATAATATATATATATATATATATATATATATATATATATATATGTGTGTGTGTGTGTGTGTGTGTGTTCAAGAATTCAAGAAAGACATTCGGATTACTAATACAAACAGAGAATGTCTCATATCGAGAATAGTTAACATCGAAATACATAAAGTTGAAAAATTAATTATTTTTAATAATATGTGGAAATATCCACCCTTTACCTGAAGACGGTCGCGAAACCAGAAACACGTGTAGTAAAATTATGGAAAATAAAACAATTTTTTTTTTAAATATCCACATTACAACCAAAAACGTTTGCGGTACCTTTTTTTTTTTTTTTTTTTTTTAAATATACACGCTTTTCTCTCGTTGGAACCACTATAACCTCTTCGTTATATATATATATATATATATATATATATATATATGTAACGTAAATCATTCAAACGAAAAACAAATACTGAAGCTAATTATATGGCGAGAATCACATTCGTTTGAATGATTTACGGTGATTCTCGCCATATAACTAGCTTCAGTATTTGTTTTTCGTTTGAATGATTTACGTTACATAAATTGAATACGCACTACAAAACCGATATATATATATATATATATATATATATATATATATATATATATATATATATATATATATATATATATAATAGCAAGGAATAATCGTAATTTAAAAGGCATTTTTAATGTAAATTCTAATAGCTAAAAACAACCGGTTTCCTCCCAGTCTTATCAATTTTATTCCTGGGAATTAAATAAGAAACGTTTAAACAAAATATCGGATGACTAATGAGAAAAAAATGATTCTCAAGGAAAACTAGAGTCCAATAGCATTCAGACACAGCAAACCATCCCTCTGTTTACAGAGGGTACGCTTGCGCGATCTGTCATATAATGACTCCAGAAACTTGAGATGATATAGGAAGTGGCACCTTGATAATATAGAAAGACGGCCCTCACTAAATTCAGAGACGCTATTCCTGCTATTTATTATATGCTGTACAATAGACGACCCGGATGTATTAACTAGTTGACTATTACTGGCAGCCGGATTCAAAATCCTGGGAGGTAATGGTTGCTTTATTCTCAAATCCAAACATTGAGACGGCCTCCCTATGTAGTAATGTCCATAACGACATTCATATATGTAAATCACGGAATTAACATGAGGGGTAAGGACATCCTTACGAATGGAAGAAAGAATAGGTCTGGTACCAAATATTACTCGAACATTAGTCGAAAAATAACAATTGTTGATAGCCCGCGAAATTCGCCTAGCTAAAGACTCAACTCCTGAACCAATAAAGGGGGAGACGCAAATAAACAGGACATTTTTTTTTTAACAAGATGCGGCTTAACCCTATGAAAACCATTGATAACATCACGGATAACAGAAACCAAAACACCCAAAGGAAATCCATTTTTAGAAAGTGTCATCTTAATAAAGTCAGTTTCACCGCAGAGGAAGACTTCAGAACAAATCTTGAGCGCCCTATGGTCAGGGTCTTAATCAAGTTTATCTTGCGTTGTCAGGGACAAAAAGAGTCCCAAAGTGTCTAATTGTTGTCTTTTCTTTATGGTTATTCTGTCTCCATAGGAATCGAAGCAGGATTTGAATTCTGTATTCAGGAAAACTACTTTTTCAGGACTTTAATCACATTGGGACGCGGATTCATTTTTGGTAGGTTTAGAAAATTAAGTAAAAAAAATACCAATATTTTCTTCCGAATTTTTTTTTTTTTGTTATTTTTTTGTTTATTTTTTTCCAAGTACTTTCAATCTATTCTGAGACTATCTTCAGGGATTTTCTGTTAGTATGTATATGTATTTCTGTGAATTTAAAATTATTCAACTATTCTTTTTTTTTATTTTACTGTTTATGTAGCGTTCTAGATTTCAAAGTTCCCGTGTTCTTTTTACGTCAGGAGAGCAACTTTTTTTTTTTTTTTTCATAAGAATATTTTTTTTCATAAGCATTTAAGAACTTTGTTGTTATACTCATAGTTGACTTTATTTTTGTATTTAACTCTCTTACATAAAGTACTTCAAGGATTATTAGTTTTTGCTTATTATTGTTTATATAGATGTATTTTCAACGAATATCCGTCTAATTATTGAGTGTGGGCATGTGTTCGTTTAAGAGTTGATGTAGTGCTCGATGTTCAGTCAAATTAAATGTAAGCCTTTTTGTTAGCATCGTCATACTAAAGCCACCGTACCTATTGACATTTTTATCAGAGATACAATCTACTAAAGGGCATTTAAATTGATATACAAGATAGATAGATAGATAGATATGAAAACGTTTGGATTAAAATCACCTTGACGAAAACTGCCAAATAACTTTTGGTTCATCCCAAGAGCCGTAGCACGAAGCAAATAAACCTTCGGAATGCACTTGACGTAGTTTCAACGCTTAATCCTTCCTGAAATTCATAAAGTATCATATGTAGGAAATGTAGCTTTTCATCCGATATTTTCAAGGCATTCATGTGTGGACAAAACGTCAATATTGAACCTCGCAAATGAACGATGCAAGGTTTCAATCTATGACTCACCAGAAATCGGACTCAATATACACACGCGTTTCAAGTTGCGCTCATTTCATACTAATAATAACAATCTGGCAGGAGTTTCTTCAGTAATCTGATAAATTTTCCAAATTAAACTATGTGACTCACCACAGGTAAACAACAGTTCGAGAATGTACCTGGAAACAAATTCTTTATTTTTGAAATTTATGTATGATAATGTTACGGTAATTTACCCACGCACATATGGACTCTCCCAGCTATAAATAGGAGCAGGTACTGCCTTTTGAAGAGGGAAGTTTTCAGCAGTCAGCTCTGACAGTCGGACCGAACATTCTTGCTTTATCACTCTCGTTTGTATAAGTTTGTATTACTGTTTCTGTTAATATATTTGTTTAACTCAATTCCTCTCTTCGGGTCTTTTTTTTCTGGCCCTAAGAAGGCTAAAACACTTTCTTTCTTTCATGGTAATTTACCCAGCCACACATGGACTCTACCAGCTATAAATAGGAGCAGGTACTGCCCTTTGGTGAGGGAAGTTTCCAGAAGTCAGTTCTGACAGTCTAACCGGACATTCTTGCTGTAACACTCGTTTGTATATGTTTGTATTACTGTTTCTGTTAATATATTTGTTCAACTCAATTCCTCTCATTGTGTCTTTATTTCTGGCTCTAACAAGACCACAATAGATACGTATGGTAAAAGTAAAAGAATAATATAATCACATGGTCATTCTCTTCGATTTTCATATATGAGTGTCCAACAGTGCAGTTTTGTATTCAAACGCCAGACTTCACACACATATGCTTTTATTTTAGTGTTAAAACTTTGTGAAGAACCAGCCACAAACTTCAGAGAACCAGATCACAGAGAAATGACGTATATTGCAACACATACACCCTTGTGCAAATTAATTAAAATAACTGCTTTACTTTCCTTTCTTTCACCATACGGTAAGTTTCAAACCAACTGGAATGACAAGGTGTAATCGATTTCTATTTTTTCTCAGATTCGGTCATTTCCAGTGGTGTGCAGTAATATGAATCTATTTTCAGGATGTATAAAGAAATTTGTTTGGCCTTGAAAAATGATTGCCTCAGGTGTTTACCACTTCCAGACACTATTGTCGCGACTGTCGATTATTTGTCCTACGGCCCTTTCTTGCGATGGACATTACTCCAAGGAAACGTACGAAAATTGTAACGCTGCACGAACACACCGGCAACCGTTATCAGTGAGCAATAGTTCTATAGACTCGCTTGGGATCTCTACTGATTTAAATCCAATCAAGAATCTGTGGTCAATTTGCAAGGATCGACTTTGTGGAATGGATATTCGAAGTACTAACATGTACACGGGGTCATGTTTTATTGAAAAATACGAAAAAAACGTGGAACGAAAATAATCTCCCCCTGCTTAGATTAAATAAATGGTTCAGTTCCTAATTCCCGGATCGACATATACCTGATAAAAAGCGGAGGGTAAAACAGTCGAAACGTTGTGATAACAATAAATCTGCAAACAACAGTCCGCATGAAAATAGATTGAGTAAGTGTCCGCGTGTTCCTGCTTCCTGTCCCTTGTTGCTGTCACGATCTCAAGCCATTTTCTTTAATGCTACATGCCGATCAGTGTTCAAACTCCGGCGCATTTGCGCTATTTTCACTTCCGTGTGTTGTCCTATTACCATTAGCAACATATGTTGGGCCTCATGCAGCGATGCATAAAAAACAACCCCATCGCTGCATCGCCCAACTGATTTGTGAGCCTTTCATTAAAGTGTGCATGCACATTTCGCAGACATGATTCATCGATATTACTGGCCGGAGAACGCATTCTGGCGAAACGGTCGCCCGACACCGGATAGAATTTCCCTTTTTACAGAGGACGGATGAGGAGCGATGAAAATCAATCAAAGTTTCAAGAGGAAGGTTTCATAGCTGAGTAGGTGTCTCGATGTCGATGGAATAGCATATTAAAAAAGACAAAGACCCAGTGTTTATAGTTAATACACACGTTGAATAGAAAGGAAGAGTGAAATAAAAGAATGTTGATTAATAATGGCAGGAGAGCAGCCATGTGTTTAGAGCAATACAGGCAGGCATCCCAGTATCAGTTTATCTCAAACATAGAGCAGACCCGGCTTTTGATGACAGAGACACGAAAGTTGTTAGACGCATGCTGTTAGAGCAACTATGTTGAACTAAAAATAACATTAAGTCGACAAAACTTCTGAGAATCGGACTTCTTTTTATGTGCTGTGTCTCTTTACCGATCTTATCTCTCCAAAAAAATCCGTTTTTGCTCTGAGTAAAGTTTGATACGTTGCCATCCGTATTTGTTCCCGCTCTGCCACCCACTCATTAAGGCAAGTGTTTTAATCTGAATAGAATAATAACATGAAGGTTGGTAATGAGCGATAACACTTATGACAAGAACAACTCATACAAGATTCGCCAGCGGTGCGTAGAAGAAGTAGTCCACTGCTAATAATGAGTCAAGTGAATTCCACAATGAATCTCCAAATGCAGGATATCTACCAACTGCCCGACGCGGTCAGATGTAGCACAAAGCCGAATTTAATGTGGGGTGTTAGAGCCCGTAGGCTCGGCCAAAAATTCCCCGTAGACCACGTATAAAACGGGATCGGGTAGTTGTTTCCGGAGACGAGAGCCTTCACTTCGACAGAGCCTCGTCTGGGGATCTTCTATGCCCGGAGCCAGAGAGTTTGACCACTACAGCTGGAAACAAATGTCCAACTGAAGGATATTTGCCAACCACCTCCCGCGGTAAGATGTGGCACAATGCCGAATTTAACGCGGGGTATCCGAGCCTGTAGGCTAGGGCAAAAATGCCCCGTAGACACCTTAAAAAACTGGGTGAGGTAGCTGTCTACCACCTCAGACGAGTCTGTGCCCTTCGGCATAGCCTCGTCTGGGTTCCTCTCTGCCCCAAGGCAGAGAGTTCGACTAGCTTAGCTGGAGACGAATCTCCAACTGAAGACAAACATATAGTATTTACTAGTGCATTTATGTGAATCAGGACATCCCCATTATCGTAGTAGGTATGCGACAACCACAAGTAAATCAATATTTCCAGGACCAGACGTTCACCAATCTATATTAGTACAAACCAGCCATGTTCGTGTATTTACTACTGCTGGTCTGGTGATTCTACTATTTATCTCGATTTTTTGTTGAAAAATCTAAAGAAATATCTGCAATGCAATCAATACTGACCTGGCATCGCAACTTCAGTTACTTTCTTTTCGACGTGACGTGGTTTCTCTCTTTTTTAAAAATATTGATGTGGCAACTGCTCGTCCCGGTTTTTCCCCTAGTGCCCCGACTATATGAATTTAAACTTGCAACTAGACTGGCATCTAGGTCACACCCGTTTGCTGTTGAAATAGCTAAATGCAGACGCGACTTCTGCTCCAGAAGATTCTTTTCTTGCACTTCTTGCCTGTGGAAGTCTCTTCCGGTTATTTGCTTCCCTGATAAATACAAACTTAAGAAATTTAAATGCAACTTCAAAAGCCATCTACCCTCTTCTTAAATCCAGTTCATCTTTTATCCTATACTCCCCCACCTCCATACTCACTTTTTCTCTCACGCCCCACCCCCCCGTGACGCCTTGTAGCATTTCCGCTTTGTTTGGGGTGAGATAAAAAAAATCGAGGTCCTTTTCTGAAAAGATTTGTGTAAAAAAATTAAATTATTATACATGATTATATCTTTTCTTTTAATAATTTCATCCCCAAGTAAGGCAAGAAAGCCACTACGACGCAAGGAGGCAACTGGGTGTTGCGAATATGTAAAAACTACTATTAATGAGGGAGGACATAAAAAAAACAAGAATTAGAAAGATATACGATAATGATTGACATTGCATTTCAATTGTTGAAATTATTATATATAACGATATATATATATATATATATATATATATATATATATATATAGACATTTTTATGTTTAACATTTTTTTTATAGATAAAAAGTATTTAAGTAAATGCTCTGTTTATAATAAACAGTATTAAATAACATTTACCGGGCTGAATGTCCGAGAAATCTTCATAAGCAGAGAATTCACTTAAATACTTGTATCAATAAAAAGAATGTTAAACATAAAAATGTCTTTAAATAATTGTCGAACTTTGTTCATTTCATTATATATATATATATATATATATATGGTATTAATGATTTATTTTGAGGAAATCAAGTGTTCTCGTGAAAATGCAAAAGTAAATTTACATTCATAAATAAATTCAAAATATATAAGTCAAATAATCCCATATTTGATTAATATCCAATAAATCATTTTTTTTTAAATTATTTCAGGACAAACAAGGCAATAAAGCCACTACGGAACAAGGGACAACTGAGTGTGAGTGTATATAAGAAAAAGAATAAATGTTATTAAGGAGAAAGTACAATAAAATAACTGGATTTAAAAAGTTAAATGGAAAACAAAAAACCGGAAAAGTGTGGTAGAAGAAACTATATGCATAGAACTTACGGTTACATCTCGTCATTTAAACCAGAGGTCGGACTAAATTTATTATGTGGGTAGGACTACTCATGCACCCGGCAGAGGGGTACGGGGAATTATCTATGTCTATATATATATATATATATATATATATATATATATATATATATATAGCTGAATTCATTTAGAGTATTTTCCTTTTTCTTTCAATCACTTTTTTAAGTAGAAGTTCCACGCTTTGATATTAAAAGAAAAATCAGATGTTTCACCGAAATATCGAACGCCCTAGAAAGAATTAAAACATCTAATAAAATAAAATATTTTGGTTTTGATTTTTGATAATAACAAAAATTTTGACTATAAGACTACGGTCCTTTTTTTAACATGGAATGTTCTTTTTAGAACATCTTTTGGTGTTACCTAATAGAGATATTATCAAAAACACCACGTTTTGATCAAGTACCCTCTGGTAATCAGTGATATCACAGGGACAAAATATCACAATAGTCAAAACATATCCGATATCAACCAACCAATTGAAACCTGAGGATGACCAGAGGAGACTTGGTCAATATGTTGTGTGCACAGAGACATAAATTAAGATGAGAACAAGAATTCGAAATAAGATAATACTGACAATTATTCATCGTAGAAACAAAATACAATTGTTATTTTCTAAAGAATTAAGATCGTTCATACAAAGTAAAAACAAAATGTTTTATCGAAATAGTTTCGAGAAATATTTTAGGAAATATAAACGAGCGAGAATGGCGTTTAGATTTTTTTTAAATGCATTCTTAAATAATAATTAGGATGCAGACGGGATGCTATTTTTCATTTTCTTTTCTCTCTTTTCTTTTATCTTTTCTTTTTCTTTTCTCTCTTTTTCTTTTCTTTTTTCTCTTTTTCTTTTTTTCCCTTCTCTTTTTCTTTTTTCTCTTTTCTTTCTTTTTTTCCCTTCTCTTTTTCTTTTTTTCCCTTCTCTTTTTCTTTTTTCTCTTTTCTTTTTCTTTTTTCTCTTTTCTTTCTTTTTTTCCCTTCTCTTTTTCTTTTTTTTCTTTTCTTTTTTCTTTTATCTTGCTTTATCTTTTATCTTGCTTTATCTTTTATCTTGCTTTATCTTTTATCTTGCTTTATCTTTTATCTTGCTTTATCTTTTATCTTGCTTTATCTTTTATCTTGCTTTATCTTTTATCTTGCTTTATCTTTTATTTTTCTTTATCTTTTATTTTTCTTTATCTTTTATTTTTCTTTATCTTTTTCTCTTCTTTTTTCTTTGTTTTGTTTTTTCTTTGTTTTTTCATATTGTAATCATTTCCTTTTCATCTCGCCTCTCTCTTCACGATATCGGAAGCATCCGAAAATAAATAAAAGAAAAAAGAAAAAATACGTATAATTAGATTTTAGAAAATCAGGAAGTTCTAATTAATTTTTTTTATAGTTATAGATTATTAGATCATTTCAAAGTCGGTGTTTGTTTTTCTTTTTAATTATATCTTCTCAGATTATGAAGACAATTGCAATAATGTTGTTGAGTTGCCAGAATTTTATTGTTCGTTAGTTATAATCCGATTTATAAACTACAAGTAAGTTACCTTTTAAATAAATACTAGATTATTTCCCCATTATTAAATTATACAAATATTTATTTTACTATATCTAAATTTATGGAAAACATTTTTTCCGGCGAATGTATTTCATTTTAATGAATTTCTACAAAGTTCCATAATTTAGAAAACAATAAGTCTATGGAAAGAATAGAATATTCGATATTTCCAGAATTACTTCGTATCTATGGTAAACACGCAATCACAGTAGGGTTCATTTCGATTTCATATATTCAAGTGCCACGCTTCCTTTTAGCGCGTACGTTAACCAGAGAAGACTTGGCTATTCTAAATCAAGGTAATTTCATAATCCAACTTAAAGACCGCGATTGCGTATATTTTAATTCTACACTGCCGTGAGAAAATTTATAAGTTATATCTATGTAAATGTAATGGTAGGTGATATTACATTGCTTTAATGGTATAGTAATTTCCAAGCCAATATCAGCTGCGAGGCGACATCTTGTGAGTCATTGTGAACACAATCTAAGCTACCCAAGCGATGTGAATTATCAGAGTTGGAACATGCCAGGATAGTGGGTTCAAGATGCACTTGATATTCCATTTCTATGATTTTAGAAACATTGTTTTCTCTCGATTTTCAGTATCAATAGTGTAACAGAAATACTTGAGAGGATCCCAGTCTGAGACAAGAATTGTCAGGATTAACAGGCAGGAGAAACTGACTTAAATCAAATCTGCATGCCAAATGCCCGTCGAACTGATTGGTTCAAACTAACTTTAGGTTGCCCAGATTACAGAGCAGAAGTTGACGACATCGGATACAATTTTACATTTGGCTTCATGGCATCAGTTACGGGAGACAGGTGAATGTGAAATGCGCGGTCCATCCAGATGCCAGATGTCTCAGGTTGATGGATGGTATTTTATATTAGGCAGACTCCATGAAACCAAAAGCCTCATTTGTCCGCAAGGCAATTTAAAGGCTGGTCGTGGAGTCATAATAATATGAATCCGCTGCACCGTGGATACCTAAATCCCTTGTCCGCTACATAAGCATTTTCTGCTCATTTAATAACTATGTATTCAAACAAGAATAAGTTATTCCTGATACCCCGTTGCCCAGAAACATCTCGCCCAACTTGCTCAGAATTGTTTTGACGCGTTTTTGTTCAGAGGAATCGTAAGTTTGCAAGTATGTTGCGAATAGCGGCTGGTAAGTGGGCATACGTATTTAAATGGGTCATAATACATCTATTATCCGATAGATGCAAAGCAAGTCTTCTTGATAGTCACTTAGTCGTATCTAAAAATATTAGTAAGAGCCTTAAACAACCTTCTATTTTGCAAGAAGAGAGATATAAGCTGTGTGATCCTCCATTTTGGAAATAGTAACGACAATGCTTAACCTGAATATATTGTATTAAATTTAAATGTTTTAAAGAAGGTATTTGAATAGTTTTAGTCAACTCTATGTATAAATCTTTAGATCTCAAGAACAATTTTTGGGGAAATATATATGACAAAGTGGAAACCAAATAAGTAATAAATAAAATAAGCTAAAAACATAAGGCATTAGCGAAAGACTTGGGGGCTGGTTTCCCGTCTTCCAATATATAGTAACGACCAAAAGGCTAATGGCACATAATCATGTGATCACTTCAAACCGTAGGTTGGACAAAATCTATTATGTTTTAAAATGAATAGTTAAAGTTTGAAGAGACTGTCCCCCATTCCTTGATACGAGGTGTGCAACCGGGCAGTACTGATATTAACATGAAGAGAGCATGTGAACAACAAGAAAGTTCTAAGGAAAATGAAAACTAACGGTGTTTAGGGCACTTTCTGGGACAAGCAAGGAGGAATGAGGCCTTCGAGATTCAGACACACAGGACATATTGACAGCAAATGTCAAACGGGAGAAACAGCAATCAGCATGCATGCAGTCTTCACCTATGCATCGTGTCCATTCATGACGTAGGCGATCGTGGCTCTCCACAATTTCCTGTACTTCGTAGCTCTTAATAAATATTACCTTTTTCTTATTTACCCTAAAACTTGTTCCGCCATTCATTTACTCAAGACCACCAAGTAAGTTATGTATTGCTTTCATCTGTCCCTCTTCTCTTCAATCTATGTTGTACGTATCATATTTTCCAAGCTCCCTTTCCTCATTATGTCCCCTACAGATTTCAACTGTCTCTTCTTGATGGTAAGTTTTCTTTTATGTTTCCTTTTTCTCTAAAGCTTAGTCGTTGTTCACAAGTTCGGTTCATATTATCCTCATCATCCTTCTGCAGAACTATATTTCGGTTGCTTCAGGTATCTTCTTCATCTTTTAATATCAATCCTTCTATATGGCAGAGAATGCTGCCATATAGGAGGATTGATATTAAAAGGAATTTTGCATAAATAAATAGGAAACGATAGCTTGTGGGTGTTAGTACGAAGACAAAAAACGTTGTGGAGAGCTATTATCACCCACGTTATGAAGGGACGGAAAAAGTGGGTCAATTATGAATGATTATTTGTCGCTCATTTTTATTCTTCCAAAGTTCATCGCTAGTGAAGAGGTAAGGACAGTATTTTCCCTACGTTTTTCACGTGTTTGTAAAATTGTACGAGAGCAAAATTACATTTGTATAAATGTACAAGATTGCAAATATCTTTTAACCTTGCAAATATAATTCATCATATCTGTTGGCTTGAATTCTAGGGAATTAATTCTTCCAAGACTTTTAAACATAGAATCATTTACTTTACTTTACCTTTCATTTAACCTTTGTGAAACATGGTGGCAAGGCTATAAAATAGACAAGTATCTATACAGAAAATGCATTGATACCCACAAAATAACATTCAGGAAATTACAGACAAAATTATCAGTCCAAAGACTGCGAAGTAGACAATGGTCTTTGAACGGTATTCTTTATTAATTATATTTTATTCAAGTCATCTTATCGTCTATAGAGAAAGGTGTGCAGTGAGTCGTTCTTATTAAAATATCCAAGCCAAAACACACAGTCGAGTTTTAAATTGGTAGAACATTTTTTTATTTAACTACATCCTATCCGTAATCTGATGAAGACATCATTATTTACAGTATTTACATGGACTACTGTCCCCATCTTTGTTGTTATGACAACGTTTCGACTAGTATTCCCTCCGGTCATCGTCAGGTCTATATCGATCCGTGTAAGCTACAGACAAATCGTAACTTGACCCTTTATTTAATCTACAGGGATAGAATATTCTCGTTTCACTGTCCATGTCTAGGGATATCACGACTAGTTTTTATTGTTAGTATTGCTCAGTTATTGTTCGCTCTGTTCCATTGTGTCGAAGTATACATGTTCAGCCCCAGGATTCAACTCACAATTACCATAGCAGTATACGGGTACGTGGCCGTGTGGTTAGAACGTTCGCTTTCGGATCACGAGACCTGGGTTCGAATCTCATCGTTTGGCATAAATGATGTAACTTGTTAATTAAATCTCGTGATTGCTATTGGATCCGGTTAACCAACTGGGAATTCCTACGAGACAATAGTCTAATTGATTAAATCTGTGGTTTTTGAACTTACTGCTATCGTGAATAGAGTGCTTGGCCTCTCGTATTCGAGGGTACTCGTCTGCTAGGTTCATCTGATATCTTGCCCAACCTAAAAAATTAATTTGCATATTCAGATTTGAATACAGACTGACTAATTGTTTTGTTAATTTTTTTCATCACACGTTGCAGTCTTTAGAAGACACTTTGGTTTGTTTTGTGTTCTTTCAAACAAGAAACAATGTAAAAATTAGGTCTACGAAATTCACCATTTATCTTTATCTACTCTGATGATAACTTAAATATTTCGAAGCATGTACCATATTTCCTGCACTTTTCTTTCGAATTTCGGACAATTTCCGACAGAATATCGTTCTTGTTTGAAAAGCATTATTCGTAGTTTTGAAAAGTTGATCATTAAAATGAATCCACACAAAATGTCTGCTGTATAATATATATATATATATATATAATGCAGTGTTATATTAGGACATGCACATACCCACTACAAAACTCTGCATTTTGTTTCAACGTTAAAAATTATTTTTAACGCTTCATCAGGTGGGAAATCACAATGCTACTCACAAGAGGGAAATCAAGATGCTACGAATGAATACTCATTTTCTTTCACCA
>OZ038497.1:89467288-89474788 GCA_964036315.1 Acanthosepion esculentum | reverse complement strand
ATCACATAGCCAGAGATGCATTCCAATAGCTAACCTGAGTATTAAGAAATAGAAAGAGTATGTTAGAACTAAGAAAAAAAGTACTGGACTCTTACGTAACACCTGTCTTCCCTTATGGCGGTGAATGCTAGACAATCTCCCCACAGATGAAGAGGAGACGAGGCAGCAGAAATATGGTTCTACTGTAGGATGCAGAGGACACAGTGGACCGAAAATGCGAGCAATGACGATGTTTTAGAGAAAAAGGAAACAAAAAGAAAATGTATACTTAACATGAGGGAGAGACATTTGAAATATTTCGGGGGCATAAGGAAAGAGAGAGTGAAAAATCTGATACAGTGATATCTCGGCTTAAGTCGTTTCGTGTTAAGTCATTTTCGTTATTATATGGAAAAAATAAAACTCGACTTAGGTCATTTTACTCGTGTTTACGTAAGCCGTTAAAAATAAAGGCTGTTCCAATAACTTGGATCGATTATGAAAGTGAATTAATTTTAAGGTAACTTTAATGTTTTTTGTTCTTTCAGATTTGGCGGACTCTTGACCGATATTATTTTTCACCCATAAATGCCAGGACTTAAATAACATGATGCAATAGCGAAATAAATAATTTTTCACCAATAGCACTGATTTATATACTACTGGCTTTGATCCGTCTTCATGAAACACCCAAATATATAACACCTTTTATTAGAGACGTCAAACACTAAATGAACAATAAACATATAAAATCATATTTAAATAAATTTTAAAATAATATTAAGTATACTATATATATATATATATATATATATATATATATATATATACGTATATCATAAAATTATCAAAAGCAAAAATTAGCATAATAAAATATGTTCAGTAGACGTTCTTATTTCAAATTACTGCACACAGACGACACTCGTGCATTGTTTTCCGTTTCAGCACCGATTTTGAATTCAGACTTGTTTACATCTGTACTCTGTCGTTGACGTTCTTTCCATTACATTCCATTTGTAATTTAGAATACATTTTTCCCATAGCTTCGAAGAAAAATTCCAGTGCAAATGCTAAGCGTAAGGCTATATCGCTGGAAGATAAGGAGACAATTTTGTTTTTTCTTCAGAATAATGTACGGACATATAAATACAGTAATCGACAATGGGGAGTGCTTATTTGCTTTTTATAGTGTATTAATTTCGACCTAAGTCGTTCTTCGACTTAAGTCGTGGCCTCTGGAAGCAATTAAGTTATACCTGTAGTCACATTTCATGTAGAAGGCAAGAAGGGCAGTAGAAAAGAATGCAGAACTAACTTGAGCATATAGATGGCGGCGTAAGGTTTAGGTGAAATGACAAAAAGATAAAAAAACAATTAGCTTTTTGTGTTAAATTATCTTGCGTATAACAATTGTCCGGAATTGTATATTTTTTAATTGCTGTGAACATCTTTGGCCTCGATTTTTAGCTGTGATGAGAGACGACAGATAAGCCTTGTTAGCTTGCTTTTAATCATTATTTCATTTCTTATACAACGTGTCCCTAAAGTCTGGACACATAGGAAATCTCATTAACCATATTTCTTTTACCTCCACAGATTTAACTGGGTTTTGTCGAAGAACCAACTTATTTTTCTTGGGTCTGCTAAAGGAGAAGGTGTAGTCAATGAAAATCACAGATGCATACGCGTGATCGAACGCATATAGAGCGAATGTTCTAAATCTGACGGCAATGTAGAGTTATTGCATCGACTTCACATGAATCTTGCAATGCGCATCAACCTTTTCATAACAAATGATAGAAATCATATTGTTTGGTTTGGTTTATTTTGTTTTACGGCATATCAACCTCAATGGGTTATTTAATGCCGACAACATTTTTAGGATAAATTCGTATGAATAGAATATGTATTCTGTGGTTTAGATTGGTTTGGTTTATTTTGTTTTACGGGTTATTTAATTTTTTATTGCTGGTAATATTTTGTTTTGTCAAAATTCTGTTTCTGGGAATATATTTTCCTTCAAAATTGTATTGCTGGTAATAATTTTTTCAAAAAAGTATTGCCGGTCATAGTTAACTATTCGCCCATAGCTAGGAGCCTAACAGGTGCTACCACGCTGAGTCAGGGTGGACCTGGGAACACGAGCAATTAAGAGGTGGTTCCACGCTCCTCAAAACCTCCTGATCAGAGGCCATGCTGCTGGATGTAGTTTATCGTCTTACCCAGGAGGAAGAAATCATATTGAAGATCTTCTTTGTTAATATTCAAATTCAATAAAATGTGGTTAAAAATTTAATTTCTTGAAAACATGCTTTTTTGACTATGTACCCAGACTTTAACGACAGTCTGTAAAATCAACATAATCCTCATAATCCACATAATCTTTCCTTAGCCCTACTTCCTCCATTAGCGTTTATATCACACATCTCTTTCAGTAACATATATATATAAGACATTTTGATGTTTATACATTCTTTTTATAGTTACAAATATTTAAGTAAATGCTCTGTTTATAATAAACAGAATTAAGCAACATTTACCGGCCTGAATATCCGAGAATTTATCTTAGAAAATATTCGTCCTCCGACAGGATTCGAAACTGTATCCTATACGGAACCGTCATATAGCCTGACGTGCCTTTAACCGATTTGGCCACAGAGGAGCGTTCGGTTAGCAAAGTCGATTTTACTGTCTTTAAACTAAAATCTTCCATGATTCTCTCACGTACATTGTAGTTTAAACACAGTAAAATTTCGATTTCTGTCCGGGAGGGTGGGGGGCGAATATTTTCTATGAAGATTTCTCGGACATTAAGGCCGGTAAATGTTGTTTAATACTGTTTATTATAAACAGAGCATTTACTTAAATATTTGTATCTATAAAAAATGTGTAAACAAAAATATCTTAAAATAATTGTCGGACTTTGTCCATTTCATAATATATATATATTTTATATATATATATATATATATATATATATATATATATATATATATATTTGGGGTGAGAGAGAGAGATAAAGGGCTATGTCATTTTTGTCCAGAGAAAAATGCGGAATACAATGCCTAATTATAAGCCTGTTGCTTGTTAACCTTGATTTCTGAAAACCTAAGATCAGTTGATATCGGCAAATGCATAATCGTATAATACATCATACTCTACAATTATTTTTTTAGAGAGACAAACCAAAATTATTCCGTTAGGACTGCATTAACATTTAAACATGAATTGACATTAAAATCTTAACCTCTTCAAGTCTAGAGTCAGTCGATATCTTTCATCCACATATCCTCACAATTGTCACCTCCATCTTCTTCCTCTTGCGTTCATATCATTCGCTTCCTTCATTAACGGACTACCTTGAAGGGTTCTTCAGATCGGCATTGGATGGACATTATAAAAATTTGTCCGGCTGACTAATACATACCTACAGTATCTGTCTATATTTCTGAGATGAGGTATTATGTACACTATTTATATTATTCGGACTATTAACCCCTTATTTCGCTCACTGGCGTAGACTGTCACTGGATATAAAAACGCCTTTATCCACTGTACCATGTGTCCTTCGCCATATTTGCCCTGTTCGGTACACAGCTGACGTTGTCGAATTTGAGTAGAAGCGAATTTATAATCGATTACCATATAATCGTGAGGTTTTCGTTATAAAATTAATGACTTTCTCTCAGATGTTTACGATTTGTCTCGACGTTTAATCGGATATTACTAATATTTATAACGTTAAATATGGTAGCGTCTTTTCACTTCTATTTTATAAAATAAATGGATGAGCGGGTGGTGTAATAGGAATGAGTGATTCATATTTAAATTCTTATCGATATCTTTACTTTCAATAACAAGCAAATTCTTTGGCAAATCTATGTATCCGGATCTTCGTTTTCCTTCTTACTATGAGTTATATAGTAAGCCAGTCTGGACATTGTCACCTTGGTTACCAACTAGTCTAGGAGAAAATCATCTATGAATTGTCTAAAACCGTATGTATAATCCACATAATTTGATTGGCTGATTTGTTGTTTATGATTTAACCGTTCTCAGGATATTTAAAGCCAGCAAATATTTTTAGATTGTAAGAATTTTTTTTTGAGATAATAATGGTTTAAGTGATACAAGTCTTACTATTTAACCCATAGCTTAGGGAGAAGACGTGGATTCATAATAAGGATATTTTACTTGTAAGTGAGGATGACAGACCCAACGGGAATTTGAACTCGGCTCTTCGATTAAGTATTCCGAGGTATTATCCATTATATCGCCTGCAATTCCAAGCATACAGTACATGGTATTCACAGGCCGTGCGCACTTTGATTTATTTACCAGGCTCGACATTCGCTGATCATATCAGATATTATGGAGAAAATGAAAAGGTCGTGGAGTTACACATTGGCTTTATGATCCTGCATACGGCCGGCTTCCTTAATTTATAAATTAATAAAACACATTACACTTTCTTTTTTTTTTTGTCTATGGCTGTATTAACCCCCCCGCCCACTTGGATGAGATGTAACACGTCTTTTTTAGGTGGGGACCCGAGCGCGTACACCCGGGACAAGGACAAAAATTGTACGCCGGTTGCGTTGGCCTTGGTGCAAGCACCGATGCCTCCCTCTGGTGCATTGAGAGGGCGCGGCATCGGGCAGCTCTTCCCCATGGCTGGGCACCTCTCAGTATAATTTTCTCAGTTGCCGTTCTGTCCTTTGGCAGAGAAGCCCCTGAGCGTGCTCTGCCCAGAGACAGATGCAGCTGAGAGGGGATCAGCCTGCGGTAGAAACTCCTGCAAGGAGGAATTTTTTGTCTATGGCTTGCAAAGAAAAAAGACATCCCCATATTTTAGACAGGTATTTATATCAATGTATTATGTTAAAAGAAAATAAATAAAGAGATCTAAATATTTGTCTATATTTCTGAGATGAGGTATTGTAATTATTTACATTGTTCCGACTGTTGTCCTTATCAATATTGTCATGTTCACGACGTTTCGGTCATTGCACGATCTGGACTTCTTCAGGATTTGTCTACATTTCTGCGATGCGGTATTGTAATTATTTATATTATTTATGTGTTCATGAGGACACATGGTCCATTGGATTAAAACTTTTATTGTATCCAGTGGCTTGCCGCAAACAGTTGTGAGTTCAATACCTGCCTAGGACAGCTGTGAACAAAAACTTGGAGATTTGAGTTAGAGGGAGATAACTGAGACATCCGGAAGAGGCATGGCACGTGGAACTAAAAAAATTCTACCTCGGTAGACGAAATAAAGGGTTCAGTTCGGAATTCCAATCACCTGAAGAAGGCCAGAGCGTAAAACGACCGAAACGACGTAAACATGACAATAACGACGAGGACAAGAGTCCGAACAATGTAAAAATTGTAAATAGATCTAAATATAATTTTTTTACAAATCCAGCGTAAGATGAACAGAACAGGAGCAATTCATGTCTACTTAAAACAACCAAAATACGAAAAAATGTTTAATCAATTCTTGGCAACGCTGTGTATATATATATATATATATATATATATATATATATATATAGTGTGTAAATAATAGAAAAACCTGAGATGTTCAAGATATAATGAATCATTATATAAAACAAGTTTTTTTTTCCTGTGTCGATAGAGAGAAATAGTTTTCAGATAAGGGGGAAAAAAAGATAAACGTATTCTGGAGTGTGTACGGTTTTTGAGCAATCAAAATAGATGTTTATCTTGCGACAAGAAATATATAAAAGTAATCGAAAGTGTTTTTATATATTCTTTCTAAAATGTATGTGTGTCTGAACGCTTATGAATTGGAAGTAATTCGTCACTTGTACTTTCACATCTGTTCAAAAGAGATCCAAACTCTTTCGACGTACAGCTTTTACATTTGAGAACAAATTAAATATCTCTATATAGCCAAAGAATATATACAGACTGATACATGGACATAGTCTAAGATACCATTATTCACAGTTCAGTACTGTTGTTACCTAGGGAAGGGTACTGAATAGAATAATCACACGAAGGTTAATAATAAGCGATAACATTTGAGACAAGAACAACACATATAAGATCCGCCAGTGGCGCGTAAATGTAGTAGTCAAATTCTAGAAATGAGTCAAGTGAATTCCAAAATGAATCTCACACTGCAGTACATCTACCAAGCGCCCCACGCGGTCAGATATTGCACAAGGCCTAATTTAAAGTGGGGTAACCGTGCCCGTAAGCTCGGCCAAAAATTCCCCGTAGACCCCGCACAGCTGTTTCCCTTGACGAGACACACTATCGACACTGCCTTTTCTGGGGATCCTCTCTGCACAGCTGGAGACGAATCGCCAACTCCAAGATATCTGCCAACCGCCCCACGCGGTCAGATGTAGCACAAGGCGGAATTTAATATGGTGCATCCGAGCCCGTAAGCTGGTCCAAAAATTACCCGTGGTCCTTGTATAAAACGGGGTCGGGTAGCTGTTTCCTGAGACGAGACACTGCCCTTCAACATTACCTCGTTTGGGGATTCTCTCTGCTCTAAGGTCAGAGAGTTTGTCCAGCACAATTGGAGACGAATCTCCAACTCTAGATTTACATGCAGTATTTAAACTGTATTTATATGAATGGGGATATACCGATATATAGTTAATATGGATAGGGATACGACCTATCGAAGAAAAAAATCTTTCAACCCAAACATGAATATTCCACTTGATGCAATCTGGCCATCTGATACGGTTGGGTGTCATCTCGTCAGTCGTCAACAGAATCTTCTTGTAGCATAACTACTGTCCGTAGTTATGCTACAACAAGTCCTCTGTCAGTGTTCACAAATACAGAGCTAATAGGGGGGTGGCGGCACAATTATACACTGAAATGGCATTCAGTGTCGATAAAACTCTTTGAATACTGTTTCTTTCAGGAAATGTTTTATATCCATTCCTGATCTCAATTTCTAAATACAGCACACTCTCTTGTTCAGATTTTCACAAAATGGCAGATTTGTTCAGTTTTTATTTCATCTAACATGTAAACAAAGCAATTTCCAAAGTAGTAATGGATTTCATGTTTTGTTGAAAGATTTCTTTCTTGATTGTAATTTTACTGCAACTGCCACTCCATTTTCTGTGATCCATTTGCAGAAGCTCGTTGGGTAGGTTGGTCGCCGTTTTCCCTCTTGGTATCAGAACGATTTACAAGGTATTATCTATTATATTAAATATTCTAAGACGTCTTTCATCATTGAAATTTCAAGTCTTTCTTTTTTTTTAGTATAAGTTGTCTTTATGTGTATGTTTCTTTATGTATAACACAATGACGAGATCATATTAAAGGTAAAATTCTTTGAATACTGTTTCTTTCAGGAAATGTTTCATATTCATTCCTGATCTCAATTTCTAAATAAAGCACACTCTCTTTTTCATATTTTCTCATAATGGCAGATTTGTTCAGTTTTTTTTAATCTAAAATGTAAACAAAGCAATTTCTAAAGAATTACTGGATTTTATTTTAATTCTACATTTT
>OZ038497.1:89451121-89463621 GCA_964036315.1 Acanthosepion esculentum | reverse complement strand
AATTCATAGGTAACCAAAGCTAGATATTCCAGTTTGCAGTGCTATTAGCAAATTGTCGGGACGGACAGATGATACGAATCTCTATCTTTCTCTGCAGCAACTACGCAAAAGCGAGCACATTGGTTAATCTTAGTAATCCACACGCAAATCGCACTTTCCTCGCTGATAGCCGCCACACTACGAGCACGTCAACTTATTCAGGATATGGACAAATCTAAAATTACTCAATTTTCAACGAGTACGCAAAAAAGTGACTTCACAATGTTACAAATTTCAGGTGTAAAAAAACGAAAATTTCTGGATATCGAAATGGGACGTATTGTTCGCTACTTACATTATTCGGATTATCGCCATCATCTTTGTTGCCATATTCATCACAACGTTTCGGCCGTTGTATGCCCGGGCCTTCCTCGGGTGGTTCGAATGTCAAACTGAACCATTTATTTCGCTCGCTGTGGTAGACTGTTCTAGTTCCACGCGCCATGTCTACCACAGCAAGCGAAATAAAGGGTTCAGTTTGACATTCCAACCACATGAAGAAGGTTGGAGCGTACAACGGCCGAAACGTTGTGATAAATATGGCAACAAAGCTGAGGACGATAATCCGCATAATGTAAATAGTGTACATAATACCTCATCTCAGAAATATAGACAGATACTGAAGAAGGCCAGAGCGTACAACGGCCGAAACATTGTGATAAATATGGCAACAAAGATGAGGGCGATAATCTGCATAATGTAAATAGTGTACATAATACCTCATCTTAGAAATATAGACAGCGGCGTATTGTTGTTTAATCTGAAAGTTGAATTCGTTTCATTCAATTTAAGTGGAAACTTGAAATTCTTTCAATTGTAGACTGCTTGATCGCATAGTTCAGCTGAACGACATGAGAACCAATCTATTAAAAAACAAAGTCCATTATTAAAATGACGACTTCGTGTTGTCTGACTCTTCAGTTTTTCAGACCCTCCAATTCTACACCATGAGCCGCCTCGGCGACGGACAGTTTTCTTTTCACTCACTTTACCACAGGAAGGTGACGTTATGATAGAATAGATGCATATCAAACGGTTTGTAAACTACCAAATACGACGTGCTGCCTTTCCTCACTAGTGAATCCAGGTCGGGCGATAGATGTTGCTCCATCTAATTCTTACAGACGTCTGGGAATTTTCGCGCCTTTTTGGACACATATCGAAACTTAAAAGTAAACGATATGTCGTTAGGATTCCACGCTAACAGAGTTAAAAGCACCCTGAGATCACTTCGGGTCATCAGTGTTCCAATAGAAAATTGTCGGTTGTTGATGCAACCCAGAGTGTATCATTGGGAGGACTGAAGAATTGAAGCCAGAGACCAGATGAAAGTATTCTGATCAGCAGTTTTCTATTTTGGGCTATCCTACGCATTCTGTAAGAAAAGTCACTTAATATAAGAAATCCATTTTTGGCCGCCATAAATATATAAAGAAAACCCAAAAACATACGGCGACTTCGTCGCAAGTAATTTCTGTACTATTCATCCTATTGAAAAATACTTTTAACCATGGATTAATTAATAAATTTCCTATTTTTTAACATGAATTTCAAATATATTCCAACGTATGCAAAAATTGAAAACAAAACAAGAAAAATATTGCTGATCTCTCAGTTTTGGGCCGCTTTAAATATTTCCAGAAAGACCCAATGACAAAAGGCGACTCCGTCGCAAATCCATCGTTTTCTATTCATCCAATTGAAAAATCATTTGAAACGTGGATTAATTCTGAAATTTCCTATCACTCAATACCATAGACAAATACAGGAATCCTGGAAAAATTTATTTATTTAAATGATCACGCTTGTTTTCGATTTTCTGAACAGGGTGTGGCTAAATATTGAAAGACATAGAAGCTATTGATAAGATAATAGTGAGTAAAAGGATGATTTTTTTTAATTATTTCAAAAGAAACATCTAAATTGTCCTTTCACTTAATCTAGCTGTACATTAAGCATTATACAACGAGAAATTCCGATCGACCTTCAGCTAAGAGGCTTATGCCAAAAATAGTATTATTTCTCCGGCTATTCATAATTTTGTAACCATTCCCGGAATACAAATAAATAAAGAAATAAATACTAAAACAAGGCGATGAAGACACTAAGACGCAAGGTCTTACTGAATGTGACAGAGAGGGAGATGACTGTAGTGAGTACAAAGGGCAATAACGGAACAAAATCCAAGAAGAGCGAATATGCAGATTTAAATTTTTCCCATTTGTGACGAATGCAGCTATCGATTTTTTTTTTTGCATGCTAGCATGCTAGTTAACATTCGTGTCAGTAAGCTGTTCGCTTCCACAATTTTTAACAGCAGTTCGAGATTTTTTTTCTTGTCAAACAAATGTACAATTTTAGAAGATTCAACATTATGTAGAAAAAAAAATAGTGAATTTTATATAGTGTCATTTCGAGACATAGCAAAACGAATTCACTTATATAAACGAAACAAGGAAGACACTACACTGACGTCAAAATCCGCGAAAACTTTTAAGTCGTTAATAAACAACCGTGCTTAATTTGATTTGTAAATATAGGTAGAAAAAAACAACTATTGATAAGATCGCGAGGATTACAAAGCATTGATGTGGGCCCATAATAAGACTTGGGCCCTCCCCTAGTTGGAAGGTTCATGAATATTACGCACTGGTCGTGCTAATATTTAATAACAAATTTTTTACTCTCATTAGTTTTAATTTTAAGTCGTTAATAAACAACCGTGCTTAATTTGATTTGTAAATATAGGTAGAAAAAAACAACTATTGATAAGATCGCGAGGATTACAAAGCATTGATGTGGGCCCATAATAAGACTTGGGCCCTCCCCTAGTTGGAAGGTTCATGAATATTACGCACTGGTCGTGCTAATATTTAATAACAAATTTTTTACTCTCATTAGTTTTAATTTTAAATTAGACTGTACATTAGGGTTTACATATCTGTCTAGACATTCATAATAATTAAATACGTAGAGGAGTTCTACAAAATGTAGATATGTAATATCATTAATGATATCTAAGATTTCTATGTGATTAAGATTTTTATTTTAAGTAATGATATAAAAAATTGCTACAAAATTTAGGCATTTACTATAATTAAAGGAATTGGTAAACGATCTCAAATTGCAGGGTCTTCTTTCGGTAAGCAATATGACTTTTGCTTCTCTAGGTCTATTGAGATTTTTAGTTTTAGGTTTTTAATCGATATCGTCCCGATCAAGGCAGTGTAGCCATTAAAACTGTAAAAGGCGTGGAGGAATTTAAAACAGAAATAAGAGTAATGAGTTAAAAGTTGAAAGAGCAATCAGGGGGATAGTAAGATAGCGATTGACATTGCATTTAAACTCTTGCTGTTTAAAGTTGTCTGGAAAGCATGAAGCCGGAAGAGAGTTCCACAAACGAAAAGTGAGAGAAAAAAAACTGTCAGCATAGAAGTTACGGCTACATCTAGCTAGCTCAACTTGAAAGTTCAGTTTTACGCTTAAATTCGTACAGTCTCGGTACCGTAGCTCATCCGAAAATTTACTATGAAAGTGTTTATAAAAGAATTATTATAAATAACGTTATATAGTTTTTCTACGAAATTTAGTTTTTCATTATAAGAAATGATGTATAATATGTTCACTAAATTTGATATTTATTATATATAAAGGTATGTAGTATTTCTTAGAAATTTAGATATTTATTATAAATAAAGATATATAGCATTTCTACAAAATTTACATGTTAATTATAAATAAGTTTATATAGTATTTTTAAAAAATTACATATTTATTATTCATAACGATACAACCTTGTGCAAATTAATTGAAACAAACTGAATAATTCCGTTATTATTTACTTTTTTCGTATTTTTACAATGAAACATAACCCAGTTGATATGTTAGTACTACCTATGTCCATTCCACGAAGTCTTTCCTTGCAGATTGACCACAGATTCTCGATTGGATTTAAATCAGCAAAGTTTCCAGGCCAGTTGTTAATACTTTGATTCGCTCACTGGTGAGCCTTGTCATTGTGTTCGCGCAGCGTTACAATTTTCGTATGGTTCCTCGGAGTAACGCCCATCGCAGACAATAACTGTAGGACAAATAATCGATAGTCGAGACAATAGTGTGTGTGTGATAAAAATCTGATGCAATCACGGATGAACCGATATTTTTCAAGCCCAAACAAATTTCATCATGCACCAGGAAAATTAATTCATATTGCTGCACTCTACTGTAAATGACAATTTGTGGAAACAATAGAATTTGATTACACCCTGCCACTCCACGGTAAAAGGAAACTAACGCGGCTGTTTCAATTAATTTGCACAAGGGTGAATATATGATTTCCAGAAAAAATCTAGCCGGTTATTGAAAGAGATGTAATTGCTGATAGAAATATATCCCGATTGTTTAATTCTGTTTTGTGGAAGGTTTTGGGTTAAAGCGTGCATTCATTTTGTACAGAAGAACAATTAAGATTCTAATGTTAGCGAAGTTAATTATTGGTTTTTGGACATGGCAAGACATGGCAAAGATAGAAAGTAAAAGACGGGGTGATACAGAAGAAACACTCGATAAACCAATGTTGTTATGTCGTTTCTCTTGGCGTACGAATGTTAAATTCATTTCTTCTAGATTCAACATGGTCATTAGAAAAGAATAGAGAAAGAAAAAAGAAGGACAAAAACAACAACAAAAATCAAGATGGAAACATGAGAGCCTGCGTGATTTAAACGGTAAGTATACGTTGTAAATTCAATTCCTTCTCGAGGGTAGGGGATATGCAGAGCGAACGTATGCATATATAATGAAGGTCTATGAAGCGAAAGTATATCTGACATTTTGCTTATCATTGCATTCAGATATGAATGGAATTGTTAAGTCGTGTTTTAAGAAGCCAACAATTTACAGCATAGACAATGGAATACTCGTCGACATTCACAATTGACTTGTTATAACATTAATTTATTTTGTCTTTTATATTTTCGTCTTGGAAAGGCGGGGTTGTTTTTCTCGGAAAAATGGTTAAAATCCATATAAAGAAGAACAGTTGTATGTATTGACAGTCAAACATCATATAAACAAAACATGATGCAATGTCAATTTTGTGACATGTATTATAGACAATCAACGTCGATTTTCTTATCTCTTTTCAAGTAACGTTAAATGAAAAAGTATGTTCTAAATTATGTACATTATTCGGACAATTGTCCTCATCTTTGTCGCCATATTTATTACTTTTTAACGTTTCAGCCGTTGTACGCTCCGGCCTTCTTCAGGTGGTTGGAATGTCGAACTGAATCCTTTATTTTGCTCACTGAGGTAAACTGTTCTAGTTTCACGTGCCATGTTTAATGGATATCAATTATGTCCTGTTAATTTCCCTCTGAAATTTCTCCACTGCCTTAACCGGGTATTGAACTCACACTCTTTGGGTCCTGTCACTGGATCTATCCAACGCCTTTATCCACTTGATGTCCTTGAGGCTATCTTTGTATGAATTCCTGCGTATTAAAAAACCTAATGTCTTCAGCAACCATTTTTAGTAGTGATTAATAGTTATATAATAAATTGTTCTATGTCAAAGCACATCTTCAAATTGACAGTTTGTTATATACCCTTTAATTATTGCTGTCTTAATTTCACCAACTAGTTTTTTTCTTGGCTTTGTCAGAAAGATTTTGTTAAGTTCTACTTTATGAAATTGCCTTTTGGTGCATGTAATATTAATGGTTTCGCTTTTGTATCTAATATTGGGAAGACGGAAGAATAGGCTCAAACATCGTAGTAACGTCATCAAGGATTCAAAATTAAATATTATTTAAAAGTTAATAATGAAAATTCACAATAACATTTCAATTGTCTTTTAAGTGTTAATGTCGTTTATTAGCTAATAATTTTGATAGGATTTAAATGTAATAATGCAATTTCTTAGAATATAATTCAGCTTCATTTTAGAAGTAAATAATGTATTTTCTTAGAATATTAATATTATAGTATATTAGGATATAATTTTAATGTTAATTGAAACATAATAATGCAGATTCTCATTTAGATGAATCTTAAAATTAATTAATGTTTTTAGAATACATTCTGAATATTATTTAAAATTTAATAATGAATTTTCTTAGGAATATAATATCAATAATACTTAAAATGTCTTATTTAAGTTTATTGAATACAATTTCAACAATTCATATATGTTATAATATATTTTCATTGGCACTTAAAATGCAAAGATGCAGTTACCTTGAGTATACTTTCAATAATAAATGGGTCCTCGACATACGTTCCTACGATGCGTTGTAACGCGATTTTCCGAATATGTCAGACGTGCTCGGATTTATTCCGTAAGTTAGCTCTTATGTCAATCACCTATTCTAATGCTATAGTAAAGTAATAATCTAGAACATAACACATTTCTATGACATATCTTAACATAATTAGGACTAAAAACATACATGGAACTCATAAACATAATACATATATTATTATTAGAAGTCTAAGTATAAGACGTTATACACGATCGGAAAGACCTTCGGTGTCTTGATTTGCAAATAATCAAACCAATACCAAAGGGAAAAAAAACGGTATAAAAAAGAAAGAACCAAGAACATGTACGTTCGCCTACAATAATCGTCCAGCATGCAAGTCTAAGGTCCAAAGAAAAAAAAACCGATACGAGTACACAAAAAAAACTAAATAAAGTGCTCAGTACAGTGAGTCGAACAAACCTAGTTAGACCTAGTGAGCCAGACAAACCTACCAAGGTTTCACCTAAACGGATCGTCAGGGAAGCCCCTGACGTAGGTTTGTCTGACTCTCTAGGTCTAACTAATGCATATAATAAATAGAAATAACACATACTGAAATGCAAATGTTTTACGCTGCTTGTATATTTATTGGCAGTTATGTCATTGGCACTGTCGTAGAGGTGATGACAAAACGTTAGATCTTGTCTCTCCTGTAGTTCACAGAAGCAAGAGAAAATCTGGGAAGAAAGAAAAGCAAACGTATTCTTCTAACGAGCCGTTTGCGTCGTATGTACGAGGCAAGCAGCGTAAGTCGAAACAATAATATTTTAATTTCCGCTGTAACCACGAATCGTTGTCGGTCGGGGCTTTCGTAACACGGGGACTGACTGCACTTTAAATTTTGATAATGCCATTTTTTCAGAATATAATTTCACTCAAACTGAAATGTTAATAAACGAATTTTCTGAAGAGATATAATAGTAATAAAGCTATAATTTGATTGGACCTACCTGCAACATCCACGCCGAATTCAACCTTCATGTTTCGTAGTAGTTCCTCGGTGACATCGAATTTGAAGTAGGGTACCTTGAAGTTATTCCCTTTGCTACTATCCTTCAATCCGTGGTGAATGCCATCGACAGCAATATGGCAGAACTTTTCCACTATGTTTTTCTGCCCCGAAGGGTTATAAACGAGCTTAACAATGTTCCAGTTAAAGCGGTAGAGAATCGAAGACAGAAACTGGACCAGGGAGGTGAAATTTGGACCGACGCGTGTGAGAAGAGGATATTCTGTCAGTTTGTAATTGGCGTAGTCAGCGGCCATAGCGCCAGCGGTCAGCATCGGTGTGTTCCAGAATCGGATTTGTCTTGCGACAGGCGCTGCGGCGTAGTCGCAACAGGGACCGAAGAAGACGTCCAGTCGTTTCTGCACGTAGAACTGAATCGCTTCATTGATCGAATCTGTGATGGAACATTTCGAGTCGGCATATTTGACCTGAAATATAGAAATATTTGTTAGATATATTGAAGTGGCAATATGTGTTGGACATTCTCAACTGTTTTAATTTACTAAGTTTAAAATATATAAGATGTTTAAAAAGAAACTGTTGCCAAATGGAATCCTCAAAATCATTTAGCGCACCAGTTGCAGACAGCGAAGACTAATCCATGCCATATGATGAAATAAATTTCAAAATATTTAATAAAAATTTCAAGGAATTATAATTTATATATAGATAAGTCAACAGTATACACACACATACATACATATATATATATATATATATATATATATATATATATATATATATATATATATATATATATATAGTCTTAAAGTGTGCTATATTTATGGGATAAAGTTCTCAATATCAGAGATAGAGCGTGTGTAAATATAAAAGTGGACATGGAAGTCAGCACTTGGAGGCGACAGTGTTTCATGCTAGTGCAATCGTCAGGCGACTAGTGCCTGACGATTGCACTAGCATGAAAGACTGTCGCCTCCAAGTGCTGACTTCCATGTCCACTTTATATATATATATATATATATATATATATATATATATATATATATATATATATATATATATATTATAATAATATTTTTAGTTTTTAAAAATATGATTCCTCCGCTACATAAGAGTTCTCATGTTTCAAAAGCGAGAGCCGAGACCCCTAACATAATTTTTTAAGTTATGAAGAGTTAAGGCGTCTGGACCCGCTTCCTTGTCAAGCGAGAATTTGGGAATAAGCTATCTTTTATTTAGCTGGTGTTTATAACTACGGTATCATTGGAACATTTGTTGCTATGGAAACGGCTAGTTTCGGCCGTTGAAGTTTGGTGGTTTAAGGGGCTAAGAATTAAGAATTAATTTTTATCTACAGGCCAGTCCCTTTCTAAAGAAGCGTATCAAGTTACAATGTCCAGAGTGTTTTTGGCTTATGCTAGTCAGACGGCATCTTTTTTATTTACGGATTATCTACCTAACGTGTTCTTTCCTATTTCACTGCACACCTGCATACATATATACATATATATATATATATATATATATATATATATATATAAAAGCATTTCACCCCGACAAGGCGAGAGTTCCAGTAGGACGCAGTGGGTTACAGAGAGTGAGACCAAGAGTAAAGAGGGGTGTTTGAGGAAAGCATATATAGAGAAGGACGGGAGTCAGGATCAAGACATCAAAGAGTGCTATTAGTGTTGAAGATTTTATCCATCAGGGAAGCAAGTAAGAGGAAAGGAATTCCACTGCCGGGAAGTGCGAGAGAATATGCTATTGGAGTAGAATAGATGGCTATATTTAACCGTTTCGACAGTGAAAGTAGTAGCACGCATAAAGTCATGTAGTCGAGGTACCAGCGACAATAGCTCATTAGAGCAGATGTCATGAAAATATTTTTAGAAATGACAGAGGGAAGCCACAGCACGTCTGTGAAAAGTGACTGGATTTGAGATGCCAAGAGAAGACCTGTTATATTGCATATGCGTCTTTGAATTTTGTTGAGAACCTCGAGATGAACAGCTACGGAACCATACCATATATGATAACAGTATTCCATTCATGGATGAAATGCAGATTTGTAAATGTGAAGGATGGATGAACGCTGGAAAAACCTTCTGGCTCAACACAGACAACCAACTTTACTTGCGGTAGATGCAGCTATTGATTCAATGTATTTGTTCCACCTCAGATCAGTGGAAAACGTGAGAGCAAGAAGACGCAGTGAGGCTCTCTCAGGAAGTGGAGCATCAACCATGCTGATAGGAGACAGGGAAGTTTTCTCTATGGTGAGTAAATGAGAGCAGTTTCGTTTTGGATGCATTAAAACTTACAAGACATTCATTGCCCCAGATAGCCACAGATTGGCAGTCATTTTCGTAGACTTATACAAACACACACATATCTATCTATCTATATATATATATATATATATATATATTCGCTTGACGAGGAAATAGAACTAATGTCTTTAATTTAATAACAATGGAACTAATGTCTTTAATTTTATAACAGAATTAAATTCGAATCTTTTAGTTTCCATTTTTGAAACATGGTTATTACTGTGTAGCGAAAAAAACATTTTATAATATATATTATATATATATACAGCTGAGACTCTATTGAACAATTTACTTCAGGCCACATTGACTAATAAACTCATACAACGAAAAAATTCTCAAATTACCATATTAGTAAAAAACGCACTCTCAAATTAAAAAAAAAAGAAAAAAAAAAAGAAGAAAAATCAACCTTAGCTTTGCGACTACACGCTCAAAAAGTTTTATCCGTTAGCAATCACATTTCTAAAAAGAAAAAACAAAAAAAAAACATTTCGATTCGCATTTAATTTTTCGTCTCTTATGCTATCTGGATTTTACTAAGGATGACTGTGTGCATTTGAAAGTATTAGAAAAGACCGTATACAGCTTGTAATTATTAAAAACTAGGATAATAACATTCATCGAGTGATTCGTAGGTTAATGCACCTTTAAAATTTTGTTTGCGAAGAGTTTTCGCCATTTTATATCATTAACTTTACTTATATATATATATATATATATATAAGAGAGAGAGACAGAGATAAATAGTATTGCAATTAGAGTGTGATAGATTTAGAGGACGACGATAAAACTGTTTGAGATGGAGAGTGCAAAACCATATATATTGATATTGGGTATTATATTGTAATTCAATAGATATAGAGATAACTGTTTTAAAGATGTTTTAGCTACAAACTATAAAATGTCGAGACTATACATAGATACATACATACACCAGGCTTCATATAAGAATACACTTCAGAAAGCATTAATCTCTACAAACGTAATGCAACCGACCCGATTGATAGCATGTTCAAGATTACGCGAATTCTCAGCGACAGACGGCCTTAATCCAATGACAACAACCAGTAAAGATAATCGGGGAGTGCGTGTGTCACATACGTTTCAAGAAGCCTGACACTGACGGTCAGCTTAATGCCTGAATAATATAATGGAGGCATGACCTGACATTGCTTTCAGTATCGGTTTCTCCCAGGGGTAGAAGCAGATTTAGATTCGGTGATCGAACAGACACTGGTGCTTTCAACGTGATTTCATTGGGAATTCACCTTAAACTTACCGACATAATAATAATAATAGTCGGTTACACGTATTCCAAGATAGACCCGTCTTCTGGGACAGCTAGACAATCCTCATTGCAGATGCCTGCTCTGGCACATTTGCGCTTGTTCAAACGCGATTCGAACTATGTATTCATGGTATGTGTTTTTAGACACTTTATAACGCTGGGATCGCTTCTTTAAATATAGGATATACTATAGAAAGATTTGAAATTGAGTGTCATGGCATGTGTTTTTTAGATACTTTATAACACTGGGATTGTTTCTTCAAATAGAGGATATACTATAGAGAGAGTCGAAATTGGGTTTCATGATATGCGTTTTCAGACACTTTATAACTCTGGGGTCCCTTCATCAAAGAGATGATATACTATAGAGAGATTCGAAATTGGATGTCATGGTATGTGTTTTTTAGATACTTTATAACACTGGGATTGTTTCTTCAAAGAGAGGATATACTATAGAGAGAGTCGAAATTGGGTTTCATGATATGCGTTTTCAGACACTTTATAACTCTGGGGTCCCTTCATCAAAGAGATGATATACTATAGAGAGATTCGAAATTGGGTTTCATGGTATGTGTTTTTTAGATACTTTATAACACTGGGATCGTTTCTTCAAAGAGAGGATATACTATAGAGAGAGTCGAAATTGGGTGTCATGGTATGTGTTTTCAGACTTTATAATTCTGGGATCCCTTCGTCAAAGAGATTATATACTATGGAGAGATTCAAAATTGGGTTTCATGATATGTGTTTTTTAGATACTTGATAACGCTGGGATCGCTTCTTCAAACAGACGATATACTATAGAAAGATTCGAACTTGTGTTTCATGGCCGGAGAATAAATGTCCTAACGACTCGGTTGCATACTCATTCCTACATACATACGACGGCATCCAAAAAGCTATGAGATTCTTTTTTATACAGGCAGTTGGAATTGTTCTAGATTATTGAAATTCTTCCTATGTTAATTAGCTGACCTTCCAGTTTTTTTTTTCTTTATTCCAGATTCAGGAACACGACCATATCAAGTCTTTGAAAACAACATAGTAATCACTGCTTGTTACAAGGGATTAGTTTGTTGAAAGCAGTCGGGACGTGAAGACAATTTGGATGATCGCTATACAAGAAAGTTGTTGATAGAGATAGGCATCAACATTCTTCCTCGCCCGCTACAGTGGAGACCTTGCACTTTGTGACGTTTGGTTCTTACCGATGCCGAAGTAAAACCTCGCAGAAGTCGTTTTGAAGACATTGGGAAAATGGAGGATCCTGTGACAAGGATCCTGGTCATCTTTACTTTGGATGACTTCCATGGGATCTTCACGTATGACTGGAACGGTATAACAAGTGCGTTTAAATCGGAGCACTTGGCTTTGAATGAAATCAGAGTTTTGTATTTTGAAATTAATAAACGTCTATACTGAAAAATTCTCAAAACATCTGCAACTCACCTGGTACATATACATACATACATACATAATATAAATTATATAATAGCTAGCGTCAGCAATCATGCCAGATTAGCTACTATTCACTGTTGCTGAACATTGTTGATTCGTCCACGTACAAA
>OZ038497.1:89443621-89448621 GCA_964036315.1 Acanthosepion esculentum | reverse complement strand
CTTTGTCCATTTCATAATATATATATATATATATATATATATATATATATATATATATATATATATATATATATATATATATATATTATACTTATAATAATACATGAAGTAATTTTCTCTCTGAATTTATGGGATTAGAAATTATCATTAGTTACATTATTTTCATTTTGACTAATGTTCTGATCTTTATTACTATCACGTTTTGGCTGTTTTCCCCATCGGTCTTCTTCAGGCAAATAGAGATCCAGATAACATTCAGTAATTTTTTAACTTAAATCTTTATGAAGTCTACGAGCTTAGACTCTACACAATGTACTGTACGGTGTCAGAGATATCTCGTCTTGATAAATTTTCCTCTTACTGCTGCAAAGTTATAGCTCGTCCTAAACATATAAACTTCCTATAGCTTTTGACGTATATATGCTTTATTACAAGCAAGTCATGAGAGCCACTAAGACGCAAGGGGTTACAGAGTAAAGATAAGTGTTTGGAAAAAATATGAAGAGAAGGACAGGGTTCAAGTTCAAGGCGTCAGAAGATGTCGATTGACATTACATTTGCGTATTTCTATAAGAGAAACCATGATAGGAAGGTGTGAAATGGTAGGAGGTGTGAAATAAGAAGCCGTTGGAGGAGAAGAGATGGTTATATTTATTTCTTTCGGCCGTGAAAGGGTGGGACCGAAATGCCAACCAAGTAGCACGCTGAAATTCATGCAAATTGAGAACCAGTGAAAGTAGATTGTCAGAACAGTTGCCATGAAAGTACGTATAGAAAAGGCACAGGGAAGCCACAGTACGTCTGTGAGATAGCGACTGCAGACGGGATGCCAGATCAGGACCAACCACCTTGCATATCCGTCTCTGGATTTTTTCTAGGATCTCGAAATGAACAGCGGGACCACCAGACACTATATGGCACCAGTATTCCATGCAAGGACGAAACAGGCAATTAATAGTTCGCAAGTTATTATGATTTCTAATGTGTATAGAAGAATAGTGAGTAGCGATATATACTTGATTCTATTAAAATATATAGCTCTCTGGCCCGAACGAAAACAGGCTCTCAGTTAAATTCGAACTCTTGTCTTGTTGCCTCAGCGAAACCGGTTTGAGAACACTATATGTCTTAATTCTGATTCTGTGCTTTATTTAACTTTTCCGTTTTTTGGGGGTTTTTTTCATTGTTTGCGAAGAGCCCTCATCTTTTATTGTCGGCTTCAGTGATAACGCAGACAACCCAGCCAATGATGATTGAATCATTAATATTCATCATTTTATTAGGATCGTTGAACACTTTGTGTTTTTCATATTAGTCTGTAAACTTTATAATATTTCGGATAAACACATCTTCAACTTCATTCAGCTGCATAATGCGTAAGGAAAAGAAATTTCAATCTTATCACAAAAAATGAATGCAGAACATATTGAACTCTAACATATCCACTATTTACATTATTCGGACTATTGTCCTCATCTTTGTCGCCATATTTATTACAACGTTTCGGCCGTTGTACGCTTCGACCTTCTTCAGGTGGTTGGAATGTCCAACTGAACGCTTTATTTCGCTCACTGGGGTGCCATGTCTAATGGATTTCAATTATCAGTTATCTCCAGTAAATCTGTGCCATGTGTCCTTGAGTTCGTCTGTGTGTGAATTTCTGCCTATTATAAACCTAATGTCTTCAGCAACCATTTTTGCCAGTGCTCATCTTGCAATTATTGCTGTTGTCATATATGTTTTTTTACCAGGGCTCATATTGCTATTTTTGTTGTTGTTGTTATCGCTTTTCTCTGGCACTCCTTATTACTGGTTCCCATATTGTATTCATTTCTATACTTTGTCGTGGAACTAGAACAGTCTACCCCAGTGAGCGAAATAAAGTGTTCATTTCGACATTCCAACCCCCTGAAGAAGGCCGGAGCGTACAACGGCCGAAACGTTGTAATAAATATGGCGACAAAGATGAGGACATTAGTCCGAATAATGTAAACAGTGTACATAATACCTCATCTCAGAAATATAGACATTTTATATTCAATATCTCAAGAATCAGTTGTGGGAACTTGATGTAACCGGGTAACAGAGGTGGCCTAAGTAATTTAGGATAAAATTGTGATGGCCCAAGAGAAGGACAATGAAGGAGATAAGTTGATATTTCTAGAGTATTTTTTTAAATTATTTCACCCGAAGGCAATAAAGCCACTAAGACTCAAAGGGCTAATGAGTGTGAAAGAATGTGAGAAAAAGAAATATTTATTAAGGAGCGTGAACAATAAAAAAAACGAATTAATATGACAAGATTGCGATTTATACTGCAGTTAAATGTTTCACGATCAAAATCGACTTGAAAGTAAGAGGTCGGACGAAAATTCCACAAGAGAGTAGTGTAAGAGAAGAAACTGCTAACTGCTACGTTATTCATTCTTTACATTATGCCGTTGTGCGATCAGGCATTGAATTTCTCCCGTTCTGAACATATGCACATCTTACTCCAAGCATAGATAACACATTTTCAATTTCATTCAAATTTGGTCACTGTTCCATTAGAAAAGTGCAAATCGATCCCTGCTTGGACGAAATATTTTCAGCAACTCCACGGATGACCGGACGTTTTTCATAAAGATCTCCTAGTAGGTTCTATAATTGATGTTTCTGATTGATCTGGCAAAACTGATGGATAGTTCAGCGATATTCCTGACAGAATAATTAGCGATTTTTTTTTCCTCCGCTGAGTCTGCCGTTTCAAACTTAACGCTAGTTTTCTTGATCCGAGATCAACCGATCCTCAAAATGCTCGCTCTACTCGAAAACCTGACTCAGCTTAAAATAAATTAATATAGAAAATTGAAAGGCTCATAAGACAAGGATGTGTCTCCTGGTCAGATTTATTCAAACTATAAAATGATGTGATTCTGAGAGAATTAGAAGTCATACGAAAAATTCATTATTGTGGGACACAATTTTAACAACATAAGATATGCGAGATGACACAGTGCTGGTTGGATCTAGTGACTTGAACCAAAGAGTTTGGAGTTCAATACCTGGCTACTGCAACGGAGAACAAAAAATTTAAAAGTTGAATTAAAGGGAGATAACTGATTCAACTGGAAAAGGTATGGCACGTGGAAATAGAAAAATATACCACGGTGGTCGAAATAAATGTTCATTTCGAAATTCCAATCACCTGAAGAAGGTCGCAATTTACAAAGCCCGAAACATTGTTAATATGGCAACAAAGATGAGGACAACAGTCCGAACAATACAATGACTGTAAATAATTACAATACCTCATCTCAGAAACATAAACAAAAATGTATTGTTCGTAATGTTTTTTTTATAAAAAATGTATTACTTGAATTTTTATATTTTTAGCTTTGTATAGATTTTCATTTTGCTATAAAAATAACATCGATTTTTTTTAAGGGGGTTAACCGTTTGCACATGGGTGGGACTCAACAGGTGCTAGAAGCCCGGGTCAGGGTGAACCTGAGAACAGCAGCAGTTAAGGGCTGAAGTAGCTGTGGATGTTTATAAAGTTCCCACTAGAATTTTTATAGTTTAATATATAAAGTGTATGTGGGTGTTGTGTAGACGTGATCTGTGTGGAAAGCTGAATAGGCGCGCTAAGTTCAAATTTCAGCCAAAGGTGTTGCGTTCTTGGATGAAACAAACATTTATGCCAAGAGCTCTATGTTAATATGGCGTCCTGGGTATGACGATAAGCTACATCCGCGTCCTGGGTATGACGATAAGCTACATCCGCCTCCTTGGTATGACGTTAAAATATGTCCATCAGCAAGGCCACTGATAATACGTTTTTGAAAAAAATAATGTTGCCAGCTATACGTTTTTGAAAGAAAAGTATTGCCGTCTACACGTTTTTGAAAAATAATATTACCAGCTATACGTTTTTGAAAAAATAATATTACCAGCTATACGTTTTTGAAAAAATAATATTACCAGCTATACGTTTTTGAAAAAATAATATTACCAGCTATACGTTTTTGAAAAAATAATATTACCAGCTATACGTTTTTGAAAAAATAATATTACCAGCTATACGTTTTTGAAAGAATAGTGTTGCCGTCTATACGTTTTTGAAAAAAATAATATTACCAGCTATACGTTTTTGAAAAAATAATATTACCAGCTATAGATTTTTGAAAAAAAATATTAACAGAAATAGATTTTTGACAAAACAAAAATATTACCAGGAAAAAAAGTTGTCGGCATTGAATGACCCATTGAGGTTGATATTCCGTAAAACAAACCTAACCAAACCAAACCATGTTAATATGTTGGATTGTCAAAGAGCCTAGGAGAAGGAAAATACTGAATTAAATGCGTATATGTTGCGGTTTCAGGAACTCATCTCCGTAAAAATACGCGTTGCTACGGAAACTACAACAGCAAAACTGCTTTCCAGAATGTCAAATTGATTGATTTCTTGTTTTGAGTTTTACGGATTATCGACCTTTTATAGGTTATTTAAAGCCGGGAAATCATTTAAGCCGTAAGAACCTTTTGCATAATAATTATTCCCTGATACATATCTTACTAATTAAGCCATAAATGGTATGGGGAAATATGCAGATTAGTCACTTTCACTGGGGTACTTCGGCATAAGTGAATATAACAGACCCAACAGGTATTAGAACTCGGCTCTCCGATTAACAATTCCGAGCATGTATCCATTACCTCAACCACACGTCTAAGTTTAGAGCACCTATTATTCTCAAGCCGTCACCCATCTAGGCACTGCTTAACTTCGGTGATCGCGTCTGAGTACGGGATTCAACGTGATGTGGCCGTAAGCCTATATACAAACATTGTACATAATACCTAAGTACACTCATACATTCCTAAACTTAAACATCCACAAATTTCCACACAGAATTTAATAGGCATTTTTATACACATATTTGTACATTTATACACAGGTACACACAAACACTCTATAGCAGTTATTAGCAAGAGAAATACCTTTGCCCTCAATT
>OZ038497.1:89373621-89438621 GCA_964036315.1 Acanthosepion esculentum | reverse complement strand
TCCTTGGGCTCATTGCAATTCAGCAAGTGATCAAAAAAGATTTTTCATCGAATCCATTGAAAAAAAAACAAACAAACATACTCTTCTTCGCTGTCTGGAAGTATCCACACTATAAAACATCGAAAGGTTTTTTTTTCTTTTCTTTTTTAAACTATTTGTCACGTGAGCATCTTTTCTAACGCTTCCAATCAGTTCCATTCATGGCAAACCAAAAGCAGAGACTCAATTGAAATAGAATGTGTGCCAGTGTGCCCCCGACTTGAAAAAGCGCAACCAGTACGCAAACAATTTCCTGTCAGTAGCTGATGTGTTTTTTTTTTGTTCGCTGTTGAATTAATCTTGTTTGCATCATTGAAAAGGCTTTCGAATCCGACCGCAAATAGCGTTTACGATGCCGCTTTTATCCATCATTACATCTTGAACGCCTAGTAAATTATTTTCTCTATCCTCATTCCCAAAGCACTTCTGAAAATTATATATTACTCGTTTATCAGACTGTGTGACCGAAAACTATATAATATATATATATATATATATATATATATAAAAATATGAAAACGTTGTAAATTATAAATATAGCAATAAACGTTCAAATGTTTTTAAAGTTGATCGGATTTTGAAAATAAGACGTTCAATATGGCTGATGGATTAAATGAAAGAGACGCAGTTAATCCAACCTTTACGTAATGTCAAGGCACAAGGTTATTATTATCGTGAACACCAAGCGTATGTTTAAAATATCAGATAAACTTATGGGCTTCGAAAGTGACGGTCTTCTCCGTGAGATCTAGAAAAAGGCTGCCAGCATCCCCGGAGGAAATGTAAAATCATATAAAGTGGTTACCTGACAAGTAAATGCAGACAAACCTAAATATAAACGATAAATATCTACCGATCACCGGGCAATATAATTGCTTACAGACCCGAATATGAAGTACTAATATTTCCCAATCCCCAGTTTTATTAAAGGTTTAGATACTCAAATAGAATCGAAAAATATTTATCTATCTTCGAACCAATTAAATGTTTATAGACCCCAGTATAACGTCTGGTATTTACCTAACCTCGTTCCAATTAAATATTGGCTAATATACTAACCTATCCGTGAATCAAATAAATCTGTAGACCCCACTATAAGCACCGTGTACATTCTATATAGGAAGCAAAAAATGTCTCCAGACTCCAATATAAAAGCTCGTATTTACCTAAGTTTGAATACAGTTAATGCTTTCACACTCATATACAAATGACAGAGACTTATAATGGAACCAACAATATTTATCTATCAACAAAGAAAATTTAATTATATATATATATATATATATATATATATATATATATATATATATATATATATATATAGTATTTACATTAGTCGGTCTATTGTCCTCCTCTTTGTCGCCATTTTTGTCACAACGTTTCGGCCGTTGTACGCTCCGGCCTTCTTCAGGTGGTTGGAATTTCGAATCGAACCCTTTATTTCGATCACTGGGGTACACCTGATGAAGGCCGGACCGTACAACGGCCGAAACGTTGTGACAAAAATGGCGACAAAGATGAGGACAATAGTCCGACTTATGTAAATACTGTACATATACCTCATCTCATAAATACATATATATATATATATATATATATATATATATATATATATATATATATATATACGCCTAATATTTACCTACTTTGAACCAAGAAAGTTTGTACGGATTCAATATCTTCTGATTCTCCGAATAATGTTAATTGTTATAGATTCAAATATATATTTAAAAAAAAAAGATCTATTGCATCATTAATAATCTCAGAACTCTTTGATATCGTAAAATCACGTAACTTAATCATTCAGATTTGATGCAAAAGGATTAATAACATGCTAGGTTTACAAGAGAGGTCGTGAAGGCATCATTATTCGTACAAATTACTATAATGTAATTTATACATTATTTATCATCTCTCAGTTGCGCGTCTGTCCTTGAACAGAGTGCGCTCAGGGGCTTCTCTGTCGAAGGGCAGACGGGCAACTGAGAAAATAATACCGAGAGGTGCCCAGCCCTGGGGAACAGCTGGCCGAGGCCGCGCCCTCTCTTTGCACAAGAGGGAGCGATCGGTGCTCGCACCGAGGCCAGCGCAACCGACGGTTGCGGGTGCTGTGAGCAATTTTTGTCCCCACCCGGGTGCACGCACTCGGGGCCTCACTTTTAAAAGACCTTGTGTCACACCTCATTCGCGTGGGGGAATGAGTAAACACAGTGATGACATCATTATGACGTCATTTACTGTTATCTTTACCGGCAACAGGTTTTTATCATCTCTCGGTTGAGTTTCTGTCTTTCGGCAGAGTGCGATTCAGTTGCGGCTTCTTCGAAGGACTGAGGTGCAACAGAGGAAAATCACACTGAGGTTCCGAGCCATGGGGGATCAGATGCCCGAGACTGCACCCCCTCGTTGCACTAGAGAGAGCGATCGGTGCTCGCACCGTGGCCAGAGCAACCGACGGGAATTTTCGTTCTTGGCCCGAGGGTAAGCGCTCGGTTTCCCCGCATTAAACCCGACCCTGTGCCACATCTCGTCTCAATGAGGAGCTAAAGTAAATATTTATGTTTACCGTATATACACGAGTGTAGTCCGATTATCCACGATCAGATTTTTTCACGTAAATTATAAGCGGTCACAAGATAAACAGTAAATTTTATAAGATGTTAAAAATCATGCATTTTCGGTGACCGATTGACGCATAGTACCTGTGCATATATCCTATACACAGGTAAATTATTTTCTGGGGGGAGGGGTGAAATGTACATAAAAAGACAGAAAATCAGCTTATACGATATTTTCCACTGGATGTTTCTAGAGTTCCGGGAAAAAAAATCATTATTGCTAATTATGAATATAAAACAATTATAATATTTTTTTTAATCGAGTTCACCCCAAGCAAGTTAATGTCATACGGGATTACTGGGTGTGGTATAATTGGAAATATAAACGTTATTAAGGAGTTAGAACAAAAGAATTGTAATCAGGGGGCAGTAGATAGCGATTGCCAATGCATTTCAATTTTTGAGGATTACCGTTGGCTGGAAATCATGGAGCCGGAAGGGAGTTCCACAAGCAAGAGGTGCGAAAAAAGCTGTTAGTATAGAATTTACCATTACATCTAGCCAAACAAATGTAAATTGATGAGTCCTCGTCGCTAGTATAGTACTCCACTTAAATTCATAATGTCTAGGTACCAGAGTGAAGAGCGATATTTATTTCCGTATTAATACAGAAAATGTGGAACAAGGTCAAAAATAAGGATTGAGGGAAAAGGACGGTCTTCTGTCTTAATATTGAACTTCGCTAGTCACAAACACTGACCCAAACATAGAAACAATTTCTAACATCAAAACAATACATTCTTACTACAGCCACCATAATACCTCATTGTCTCTATGAAGATCCTAACAATTCCCGTATGTACAATTCATTGTATATGAAGGGAGGGGAAATAAAAACAACAATTAAAAAACAGCCCAAGTTTTTTGTAAATAGATTGTATTTATAAGATAAATACAATCAATTTACAAAAATCTAAACAAAATAATGTTAGTAATAAAAAAAAAACACGATCCTTAAATGTGGCAGAATCAGTTAAGTGGACGAACTCAGTGCGGGTCTATAAAAATAGAAAACATTCATTGATCCCAACCACGCGCACAAACACAGAATCAAACACAACAACAAATACGAAAAACACGCCCTAAACGAAAGGCACCCCGTATCCACCAGAGAACTAACACCACTAACCACCTAACGAGGGAGGGTGAAGAGAATTATACTAAAGAAAAATAGGGACAGATATAAACGGGAGCCAATGCGCATACGTACCAGAGCGAAGAGTTAATCCAAATAATTACCATTAAAATATTTATAGAAAAGGCACGAATTACCTAACAAACTAAGGTAGTCGTTATTAATCACTTACATTGTATTTCTCCTCTACGTCCAAAACAATCCGAGCTTCATTTACAAAAAGCGGAGATATACATTGAAAACACTTTAAAATTCCCCAGTAATCTAATTATTTTATATTCAATGCGAAACAAAAGAACCATAAAATATTCTAAAAGAAAAAAAACCGGCCAGCCTGAGAACCTCAATGTATCAAAAACATAATATCCTGCTTACAAAATCTATCACATCTACAATCGAAAAGAATCTAACTAAACTCAAAATAAAATTTGTTACAACATCCAAAATACTTAGTCAATACTAAACAAAACATTAAGCTAAAATTTGAAGGAAGAGTTTACTTTTACTTCATCGCCCTTAATAACTGTTAGAAAAATATAGACGAAAGCTCAAGGTATTTAAATAAAGATTATATGAACACAAAAGGGACATTTTGCAGAATAATACATCAAATGCTTTGGATGCCCATCACAACGAGACTGGCCACAATTTTGACATATAAAATGCTACTCTGATCAAAGGAGAAATAATTCACTGTGGCGTAAATGTCTAGAGAGTGACTTATTTCCGAAGTCATCTACATCGAATTTGCGCCCTGGATCTGACAACATTTCACAATTCCTAGGAGATCGTCTATTATCAGTGTGGAATACGTACGTACACAAATGATGGAAGAAGACTTTTTAGTCTTCTTCCATCATTTTTGAGGAAGTCGGCTAGATGAAAAAAAAAATGAAGTATAAAAATTGTGTTTCTCTGTCGTGCACATGTGAACTCCAGCCAACATAATTTAATCCGATGAAGAACTGAAGGACAAAACGCGCAACAGGTAAACTTTTTTCCATTTTGCCATCCAATGTGCGTGTATATTTTTTTAAAGCATTTTACCACAAACAAGGCGGGAACCCACTAGCACGAAATATATATATATATATATATATATATATATATATATATATATATATATATATATATATGTGTGTGTGTGAATGGCCACCAGCGAACAGCAAGGGAGCCTGGCAGGATTTGGACATAGATATTTGGAACATACTCCAGTCGGCTACAAAGGGAGACGTGGATAGTCGCCTGAAGTTCATGACTACAATAATAACTAACATGTCGTCAGAGAGATTTGGTTTCGTCGAGCCCCGCCAGCCAAAGACTACCTACACTGCCAACCGTAGGGAGTAAAGAATTAAGGAATTAAGAAAAGAAAAAAAGATCCCTTAAGAAGCTCTTTAAAAGGGGCAAACACAGAGAAGCGTCAACCCCTCGAAGAGCTGCGAGGGATTCTCGGAGAGAAGTTAAAAATCATACGGCGCGCTGAGTGGCATAGGAAGAGAAAAGAAATAGCAAAGTAGCGAGCAAGTTTCTTGTCCAACCCTTTTGGCTTCGCAAGAACGTTGCTAGGAGATAAACGCAATGGAAAATTGGAGGCATCTCAGGGAGAAATTATTAACTATCTCCGAAATTCCATGAGTGATCCTGCGAAAGAGGAAGAACTAGGTATAAATACCAGATTGATTCCTCAGGAGCCGCCAGTGTTCCAATTTGACACCTACTTGCCCACCTGGAAAGAAATGCAAGTAGTAGTGAAAGCAACCAGATCCGCCTCAGCACTAGGACCGAACGGAGTACCTTACATCGTGTATAAGCGGTGTAAAAGATTTCTACAAAGGTTGTGGAAAATATTAAGAGTAATCTGGAGAAGAGGCAGGATAGTAGAGCAGTGGAGATTCACTGAGGGGGTTTGGATCCCGAAGGAAGTCAAATCAAAGTCGCTGGACCAATTTCGTATTATCTCCTTGCTGTACACCGAGAGTAAGATCTTTTTCGGGTTATTGTCAAGACGCCTATCGAACTTCATTCTCAGAAACGGCTACATTGACACATCGGTCCAGAAAGGCGGAGTCGCCGGAATGCCAGGTTGCCTTGAGCATACAGGAGTATTGACAACTCCTAAGAGAAGCTAAAGAAAGTAAAGGGGACCTGATTGTATTGTGGATAGACCTTGCCAATGCCTACGGGTCCATGCCACACAAACTGGTGGAGGAAACTCTAAAGAGGCATAACGTACCTCCATCGGTTTGCGATCTCATAGTAAACTACTACGAGAATTTCTTGCTGAGACTTGGCGCAGATACAACAGTCTTATGGAATGGGTGACACTGGAAAAGGGTATAAACACAGGTTGTACAATGTCTGCTGTCTTATTTTCTTTGACCATGAACATGCTGGTAAAGGCAGCAGAGGTTGAATGTCGAGGCCCCGTGTCTAAATCAGGAGTCCGCCAACCACCGATAAGGGCCTATATGGATGATTTAACCGTGACAACGACATCTGTCGCGGGAGGCAGATGGCTATTAAAGGGCCTAGAAGAAAATATGAGCTGGGCCAGAATGAAATTCAAACCAGATAAATCTAGGTCTCTAGTATTGAAAAGAGGCAAAGTCATGGAGAAAGTCTGTTTTTCAGTCGCAGGAGCAACAATTCCTACTCTGAGCGAAAAACCTGTGAAGAGCTTGGGGGCAAGACCTTCAAATCTGGTCTGAAGGATACGCCCGCAATCCAGCAGACTAAAAAGGATCTTGAGGAGTGGCTGACAAAAATAGACAAATCAGGATTGCCAGGACGTTTCAAGGCATGGCTTTTCCAGCATGCAGTACTACACAGGATATTGTGGCCGTTGCTAGTTTATAATATTCCTATTACCACCGTGGAAATGTTAGAGAGGACGATAAGCAGTCGGTTGAGAAGGTGGCTAGGTTTACCGAGATGCTTAAGTAGTGCGGCCCTCTATGGTAACAGAAACGCATTGCGCCTCCCCTTTAGTAGCCTTGTAGAAGAATTTAAAGTTACGAAAATAAGAGAACAGCTGCTATATGCAGAATCCAAAGATCCAAAAGTGGCAGCAGCTGGAATTCAGACAAGATCGGGCAGGAAATGGAGCGCTAAGGGAGAGTTGCAAGTGGCGGAGGAGGGATTTAGGCATAAAGCTATACTGGAGTCAATAGCTAAAGGCAAAGCCGGGTTGTTTTTTTTCCCAGCCCACAAACCAACGTTGCCAAAGCCAAGGAAAGGCGCCAACTCATTCAAGATGAAGTCCGTGCAAGCGTAGAAGAAGCATGGTACTGCAGAATGGTCGGTATAAGTCAGCAGGGAGCCTGAACAAAATGGGAGAACCTTGATCAGAAAAGAAATTACCTGGTCAGAGTGCTGGCGATCAATTTTCAGCCAGATTAGGTTTCTGATCAAATCAGTCTACGATGTTCTTCCCAGCCCAACTAACCTGCACATATGGGGGAAGAACGTTACCCCCAGTTGCCAACTATGTGCAAGGAAAGGGTCATTATAACACGTCCTGTATAGTTGCCCAAAAGCTTTGGGTGATGGTCGGTACCGGTGGCGCCACGACCAAGCCCTTAAAGTGATTGCAGATGAGGTGACCAAAGCAATAAGGACTAATAAACATCAACCAGGGAAGACGCTGAATCGAATTAACTTCATCAAAGCTGGAGTAAAGGTTCAGAAACAGAAGAGAGAGAGAACGAGTCTGTTATCTTCCGCAAATGAATGGCAGTTGATAGTGGACCTAAAGACCCAGCTGAAATTCCCCAAACACATAGCCGTAACATCACTTAGATCGGATCTGATATTACACTCCGGCAACACGAAGGAGTGTATAATTTGGGAACTGTCGGTGTGGTGGGAGGAGTTTATTACACTGGCTAATGAGAGGAAGAGGTACAAATACGAAGAACTTGTTGAACAATGTCGTCGCAAGTCATGGAGAATATATTATGATCCGATAGAAGTTGGTTACAGGGGCTTTGCAGGTCAGTCGCTGTGTGGAGCCCTAGCAAAAATAGGTATAGTGGGTACAGCGAGGGCGAGAGCGTTGAAGGACATTACCAATGCAGTTTTAAATGCTTCCAAGTGGATTTGGCTTCAGAGATCGGAGCCATGGAAGAACTAAAAGTTGGAGGAAAGAGGAGGGAGGAAATAAATAAAAACTCCCAAATATCCTTACGGAAAGGGAGGAGGGTTTTAATCTATAAGGGAATATTGAGGGAAGGTTAATTCAGGGGAGTTAATACAGGATGGATGGGGGTTGAGAAGTGTTAGCACACGTTGGGGGAGGGTCAAAGGAGTTTTTTTTGTTTTTTTCCCCCTGGTACCGATTACCATTTACCCATGCTTATTTGATTTGTTGTTTTTTTTGTTTCTTTTTGTTATCTTCAACCCTAATTCTTGTGTATGTAAAATTAGATCGTAATATTCATAGTTTAAAAGTTAGTGTTAATTCGAGTATTAATTTGCTAGATTCATGTCGAATAATATTTTTTTAACAGCAAGTAAATGTGAATATGTTACTTATTTGAGTAGTTTAGATTTCCTTAATAATTTAGATTCTTTTTACTTATTTAAATATTTTTAATCTTTATTTTTCCTTGCTTAGATTAGGCCATCGTATTGCTTAAAATGATAGATTACAAAACTAGTAAGAAATTTCAAATAAATAGTACGAGATAATTTTGTAATGAACGGTTTCGTAAATTAATGTAAATGGGAAATAGGTTTTATCTGAGCGTCTGTGCGTGTAGGAGTGTATGTGAGAGCACATTTATATCGCATTTTTCTAATTTCGTTTGATTAAGTGTATAGGGTTAGACTTAAAGATTTTATAGAATAGTAAGAATTATTAATGTGTTTTTTTTTTTGGAAAGTAATGTAAGTGGTAAAGTTTAGTTATTGAATTAGTATTTAATGTAAAGCATTGGATTGCACTTTGCAAGAACAAATCCAGCTTACCTCGTTATGAATTCCAGGGAAAATAGCGCGAACCAAAACCGGATGAATCAAAAGACAAGACTATATAGGAGGGAAGGGGGGAAAGTCTTTATTTCATTGGCTGATGTTGACTGACGTATGTCAATAAGAACGGTCGGAATTCTATCTATCTATCTATCGCAATGTCGAGGTGCGTAGCACAACGCTATCAAGGTGGCTGCCTGAATCTTTTGGGATCAGGTCGGGGTCGGTGTTTGAGCCGATATGATGCAAAACCCGAAATCGACAAGGAAGACAGTGTATCACTGAAGGCCTTCCTTGATGCATTTGAAATGTATTACCCTACTATATATATATATATATGTATATATATATATATATGACATATAGGAATAGAATGTCGATGCCGACACTTGGGTTTGAACACAGATCGACAGAGAGCAAGCACAATCGACCTCATCTTGAAATAATTAGACCATGTTACGGGTATATATTGGAATTAGCGTCATCTGACTGCGGATTATTTGAAGGCGTTACTATTATTGTATCTGATTTACAAAGTCACTCCTAAAAAAGAGCATTTTATATATATATATATATATATATATATTTGTAGGTACAAAATGTTATAACAGAAATGAAGGTGTTAAGCTTAATATTACTAGACATATTAAAATACTAAAGCAAAGAATAAAAAAGGGAAGCAACCGGTTTCGCTCCCGCTCTTCAGGCTTCTGCGGGAGATTTTAATGTAATTAAAAAACAGAATATGCAATGAAAAAGGAAATGAGTGTGAGGGGGAGAAAAAAAGTTGGAGCTAGTGGCAAATGACAGCGAGCCCCAACTGACACTCAAGCTGTTTACACAGGGAGTCCCAGCACGACCCGATGTAAATTGACTCCAGCACCTTTAGATGCAATGAAGATTGTGAATATATATATATATATTACAGTTCAAAAAAGTTTGAAGATACCACATAATTAGCATGGGATGAACTAGCCTGAATAGTGAGAAAAAATCTCTTAGATTCTTTGGAAAAACAATGGAATCATTTCTCAATCTTATAGTTTGAGAAACGTTTGCCGAAAGTCAGTGCTGCAGTAATCAAGGCTAAAGAAGAATATTTTTACCTGAACAAAATTTAATAATAAAATGATTTTTTTTTCTTTTTGTGATAACAGAATTTCTGAAAATATGAGGTTCACATTTTTTTATCCATAATTATAATTTCTCTTATTGAAATTACTATAATTACATTTTGGGACAATTTAAAAAATTTCCAAGTGTAGCCTCAATCTTTTGAGCTCTAGTGTATATATATATATATATATATATCTTTCTTGCTTTCCAACCCATTTTGACCTTTAATAATTTAAATGTAAAGTAAATTCGTTTCCTATTTTCTTATTCTTTTATTATCTTCTCTCTTTAATAATATTTATTTTCTGGCAGAGTAACCCCTTGTGTCTCTGTGGCTTTACAACCATGCTTTGGGGGAAATGATTAAAACAATTATCATATATGCTACGAGGTGTTTTTAATTCATTAATTCAGCATTTTCTCCCCTTTCAATTCACTCGTGCCTGGTGGCGTGTATCGAATATATCCGAAAGGCAAGAATTTAGTATTCTGATTTTCAGGACAAGCACGCATTTCCTCTTATTATTCATTTTCTGAAAGTCACTATTCTACCAAAATAAAGCTAACTTAATGAATATCTACATTTACAAACGGGCTGTTTCTTTCTGATGTCACTATGCAAGCGTTTATCTACTTAGGAAATGTTGCATAAGCAGTTGATTTTTTTCAAAATGTGAAATACAAAAGAATCAAACGATGTTTTGTTTCATTTTATATATATATATATATATATATATATATATATATATATATATATATATATATAAAGTTCATTGTTCTGTTTTCAATAAGTGAAGTAGATGCTACCGCAGCGTGTATGATTACAATAAACACTGTCCACGATTCAATTGATGTCAGAAAGTACATCAATTTAATACAATTAGAAAGGTCGATCAATAATCAGTAGTTCGGCAACTTTATTTGTTAGGATCAATAGAATTTGCACAATTACTATGCCCATTGCTTGAACATTCTCTGCGGCAGTAGAATCAACGAGGAGGGTATTAGAGTGAATATCATTTTCATTATTATTATTGGTACAGTTGTTGTTGCTTTTAGTAGAAGATTTAATATGAGAATAAAAAGTGTTGGTCGTAAAAGAAGATGAAGAAGAAGAAAGAGAAGAAGAAGAAAGGAAAGTGAAAATAAGAAGTTTGAAATAACGGTGATTCGAAGACCATCTACGATTCAGAGTAACTTTCAGGCGTGAAATAATGACAGAAAATAAAAATGGAGGAGTGGGATTTATAAAATAAAAAGGAAAGAAAAAAATCTTACTGCAGAGGAACGAGCTCGGATAAGAAAGGAAGAAAGAAAAAAGAAGAGAAAGAAAAAAATCTTCTTTTAGACAAAGAATGAAAAGCCGAGAGAAGAAAGGAAAAATGAAAAAAGAAAAGAAAGGAAAAATTTGCTGTACACGAAGAATGAATAGCTCGGATATGCTAGGTAGAATGAAAAAAGAAAAGCAAGAAAAATTCTGCTGTAGAGGAACGATGAATAGCTCAGATGAGAAAGAAAGAATGAATAAAGAAAAGAAATTAAAAAATCTTGCTGTAGAGGAGCGAGGAATAAGTAAGGAGGAATGAAAAAAGAATAGAAAGGAAACAGCTTGCTGCAGAGAAACGATAAATATCTAGGAAAAGGAGGAATAATAAAGAAAAGACAGAAAAGATCTTGCTGTAGAGGAACGACCAATAGCTCAGATAAGAAGGGAAGAATGATAAACAAAATAAAGGAAAAAAACTTTCTGTACAGAAACGTCGAAAAACTCAGATAAGAAAGGAAGAATGAAAAAAGAAAAAAAATATTCATCCTGTAGTGGTACGATGAAGAGCTCAGATGAGAAAGGAAGAATGAAAAAAATGAAAAAAACTTCCTGTAGAGGAACGAGGAATAGGTCAGATACGAGGGGAAGAATGAAAAAAGAAAAGAAAGAAAAAGCTTTCTGTATAGAAACGATGAATAGCTCAGATAAGAAGGGAAGAATGAAAAAAGAAAAGAAATGAAAAATGCTTGCTGCAGAGAAATAATGAATGGCTCAGATAATTAAGAAGGAATTACAAAAGTAAAGGGAGAAAAATATTGCTGTAAAGGAAAGATGAATGGCTCAGAGAAGAAAGGAATTAGGACAAAAGAAAAGAAAGAAAAATCTTGCTGTAGACGAACAATAAATAGCTCATATATTTAGGGAAGAATGAAAAAAAGAAAAGAAAGAAAAAATTTTGCTTTAGACGAATAATGAATAGATCAGACAAGAAAGGAAAGTAGTGAAGTATAAATAAAGAAAAGAAAGACACAAAAACTAGTTTAACGATTAACAGCACAGATATGTAAGCAGAAATGAAAAGAAAAGGATGAATAAATCATGCTGTAGATGAACGATGAATAGCTCGGAGAAGAAAGGAAAAATGAAAAAAGAAAAGGATAACTCTTACTGGAAAAAAATCTTTTTGTAGATGAACGAAGAATAAATTTGTATAGTGAAGAAGAATGAAAAAAAGAAAAGAAAGAAAATATCTTGTTCTAGAGAAACGATGAATAGCTACGAGAAGAAAGGATGTATGAAAAAATGAAAGATAGCAAAAATCTTGCTGCAGAGCAAAGATGAAAATCTCAGATAAGAAAGGAAGTATGAAAAAAACGAAAGAAAAATCTTGCTGTAGAGGAACGATGAATAGTTCAGATAATTACGGAAGAATGAATAAAGAAAAGAAAGAAAAATACTTGCTGTAGAGACACGATGAATAGCTCAAATAAGGAAGGAGGAATGAAACAGAAAAGGAAGGAAAAAGTTTTCTGTAGAGGTCCAATGAATAGCTCAGAGAAGTAAGGAAGGTTATAAAAAGAAAAGAAAGAAAAAACTTGCTGTAGAGAAACGATGAATATCTCAGGTAAGTAAGGAGCAATCAAAAAATAAAAGGAAGAAAATAACATGCTGTAGATAAACGGTGAATACCTCAGAGAAGAAAGGAATTATTGAAAAAAGTAAAGTTAGGAAAAAACTTGCTGTAGAGGAAAGAAGAATAGCTCAGATAAGAAAAGAAGAATTAAAATGAAAATAAAGAAAGAAAAACTTGTAGAGAAACGATGAATAGCTCAGATTAGAAGGGAAGAATGAAAAGAACAAAATCTTGCTGTAGAGAAACGATGAATATCTCATAGAAGAATGGATAGATTGAAAAAAGAAAAGTAATGAAAAATCTTGCTCCAGACGAACGGTGAATAGCTCAGATAAAAAGGAAAGAATGAAAAAAAAAAAAAAAACTTACTGTAGAGAAAAGATGAATAGGTCAGAGAAGGTAGGAAATATTGAAAGAAGAAAAGTTATGAAAAATCTTGCTGCAGACGAACGATGAATTGCTTTAGGTAAGTAGGGAAGTATAAAAAAAGAAAAACTTGCTGCAGGGAAACAAAGAAGAGCTCAGATAAGAAAGGAGGAATGAAAAAGAAAAAATCATGCTGTAGATGAAAGATGAGTAGCTCAGAGAATAAAGGAAGAATGAAAAAAAGAAAGAAAAAATTTGCTGTAGACGAACGATGAATACCTCAGATAAGAAGGAAAGAATGAAAAATGAAAAAAAGAATCTTGTAGATGAACGATGAATAACTTTGAATAGTGAGGAAGAATGAAAATAGAAAAGAAAGAAAATATCTTGCTCTAGAGAGACGATGAATAGCTCAGAGAAGAAAGGAAGTATGAAAAAATAAAGAAAGGAAAAATCTTGCTGTAGACGAACGATGACTAGCTCAGATAAGAAAGGAAGTACGAAATATAAAATTGAGAAATTCTTGCTGTAGAGGAACGCTGAATATCACAGATAAGTAAGGATGAAGGAATAAAGAAAAGAAAGAAAAAAATTACTCTAAACGAACGATGAATAGCTCAGATAAGTAGGAAAGGATGAAAAGAGAAAAGAAAGAAAAAACTTGCTGTAGATAAACCAAGAATAGCTCAGAGAAGGGAAGAATAATAAATAATGGAAAAAATCTTTCTGTAGAGGAATTATGAATAGCTCATGTAAGAAAGGAAAAATGATAAAAGAAAAAAAACTAGTTGTAAAAGAACGATGAATAGCTCATTTAATGAAGGAGGAATGAAAAAAGGAAAGAATGAAAAATCTTGCTGTATAGGAACTATGATTAGCTCAGATAAGAAATGGAGAAAAAAAAAAAAAGAAAAAATCTTGCTGTAGACGAACGGTGAATAGCTCAGAGAAGGAGGAAGGATGAAAAAAAAATTAAAGAAAATTATTGCTGTAGAGGAACGATGAATAGCTCAGATAGGTATGGACGAATGAAAAAAAAAGAAAGAAAAACTCTTGCTGTATAGGTACGAAGAATAGCTCTGATTATAATGGAAGAAATAAAACAGACAAAGCAAATAGAATCATTTATAATGCAATAAGAATAGGACCATTTGAAGAAAGAATCTCATGAAATAAAAGAAGTAAAACGAACAGAGCAAGAAGAGTGAGAAATAAAATGACCGGAGTGAAAAAAATAACCTGTATGTAAGAATAAATCGAATGAAGAGATAAGAAAAATAAACAGATAAGTAGAAACCAATCATCAAACATAATTTAAAAGATTTATCCTCAACCAGAAAAACAAAAAAATACAAAACAAAACAGGTCACATTAAAAAAATATTTTGGCAAACTTGCAGAATGTATCTGCTGGTTGTTAACTGGCTCTGCCTTTTGATTTTTTTTGCAATAGTTTGTGATGAGATTTTTTATTAGAAACTTAAAATATGTCCGTTTCGTACTAATTCTCATACGTTTGAGAAAATTGACCAAGAAGCAAAATCCACGATAAGAACAAATAAATGAAATATACAAGTGAATACAATAATATACTTTAGTAATCAATTTCGCCGTAAACAATAATGAGAATGATAACTTTAGCTGCTTTCCCTATAAGGAAATATTCAGCATTCATCAGAGTACGGAATCCTAATAAAGTTACACTTTTCATCATCTTGTGGCCAATGGACTAGAATCAAATATATGTATCTGTTTATCTCACTTTTTTTCTTTTTACTAATGTTGATCCAGTATAAGACCTTAGAGACGCCCAATGTAGAGAGTTTCTGAAGGAGGTTATGGTGTACGCGATATGAGGCGCAGTCTATGAGAATATATGGGAAAGATGGTGGTCGGGGCTGATGAAACAGGAATTTTTCGAACAGAGTGTCGCATGACGTACAGTATATCATAAGACGAGCCACACTACTCAGAGAAAAAGAAGATTTTTATTACTGCAGCAGTTTTTGCAACAAAACGTCTCCCTGAGAAATCAGGAAATGCTGATATTTTACTTGGCTGCAAAGATTCCTCTGTATAATGAAAACAATTTGAAGTCTTGGTATAATATTATCCCTAATGATTAGCACACGTTGCAGGATGTAATTTGCTTCTAATTTATTCCTTGAGTATAAAAATTATTTCTAAAAGAAGAAGAATGATTATCGATGTTTCCTATTTCTGAAGCAAAATATGTTTACACGTATGATCTTCCTTAGTTACAATCGCCAGTGGTTTAAAATTCTTAAATGTTACCTTCACTTAAAGGTTACAACACTCAAGAAACACTACTTAATCATTGTTTATGTATGTGATTATGTATGAAAGAGTGTGTGAGTGAACAAGTGAGAACTAAAAGAAGCAAACAACATTTTAATAAACATTGTTTTCCTCATGAAATTAGCTATGCCAGCCAAACGGGCCGCACGTGGCACACGGGCCGCAGTTTGCCCATGACGATTTTATGATGATAGGTGGGGAAAATAATGTTTAATCCTAGACTTGAACAGGTTAAATTTGTAATGGCCAGTAAAGAATCCCCATAGAAGTAAGTTCAACACGTTAGCAGTTCGCGCGAATAAGCTGTACGAATTGAATTTACTTCTTACTAATATTCAATTAGGGTAGCTATATTCAGAATAATTAGCATTGGGGGTCAAATCTGTGGCGGTTAGAGTTAGTATAACTAAGGACTGTAGCTCGCCCGAACATATTCCATTGAAATATCGACAGAATAACAAGAGGCTAGCAATGTTCCGTATGTATGAAAGGGGTACTAGAGTGGAAAATAATTAATCAAACATAAAAACGCGTATTTGGCTATGAACATTATCAGGACTAGAAAGTGAAGACTGGTCAGCTCCAGTCCAGATATGGCCGTAGTATTCCATTTACGGCCACATTTGCCTCTAGCAAAAATTAGAAAATCATAGGACGCCCTTACTGGGGAGATATAAAGAAGCGACATTTTCCCAACATCCTTAGAGTTGTAACCTGAGGTCTGTTCTTGCATTCATATGTAAGGACGTAACTTTTGGACATATTTTTAAATCGATGATTTTGTTTTGTAGCATTTCGCCGTGCTGTACGCAACTAACTGAATCACCGCCTATGATATACCTATGCATTAGCCCTGGATAAAACAATTAAGAACCACCGGTTTCTTACTGACTCCTTTCCATTAAAATCCGAATGATATATACATTAAAATGCTCTAATGAGTTCTCGAATATTTAAAACCTTCCTAAGGAAGGCAATAAAGCCACTAAGATGTATGGAATTACTGAGTGAGTTGAATATGAGTAAAATCCATTATTAAGGAGAGTGAACAATAAAAGAGCAGAAACAGAGAAGACAGAAGACAACGATTGGCATTTCATTTAAATTTCTGAAGATCAAAGTTGACCGGAAAGCAAGAAGACGAAAGAGAGAAGTGCGACAGAATGAAATGTTAGCGTAGAACCTATAGTTATATGTAACGATATCAAGTGTAAAATGAAGTGACTTAGCCGCAAAGCTAGAACTGCGCTTGAATTGATTAAATGTACGCAGCATAAAGTAACGTTAATTAGAACAATTACCATTGTAAGCATTTGATCTAATGATAACACTGTGAGAAAGACAGACTCTATGCGATGTTGGTTCGTCTCTTAATGTCTCTCTCTCTAAATATATATATATTTTCGACACGAGTATAGTTACCTATATTTATATATATATATATATATATATATATATATATATATATATATATATATATATATATATATATATACATACACACACACATACATATATACATATATATATATATATATATATATATATATATATATATATATATATATATATATATATATGAGGAATTCATCGAGTCTGAAACCTCAACAGAATGCAGAAAGCACTGGACGGCCGTTTCGTCATATATTTGAAACTCAGCAGCAGTGCGCACCCACTACCCTGACAGTTAGGTTGTCAAGCAAACCCCATACCACCTTTTCCAACGGGCCTCAGCGACGAAGAGATAGCAAATCAGACTCAATATAGCGCCGCTCACTCACATAATCCGTGGTGGAACTCTATTGATATTCTCTCTAACCATAGGACTGTGCCCCCTGGAGCCACGAGTACTATCACTATATATATGTATGTGTGTATATACATACATATATATATATATATATATATATATATATATATATATATATATATATATATATATATATGCGGTACTTTTATATACATATTTATATATATATATATATATATATATATATATATATATATATATATATATATATTATTTATATATTATAAATGCACGGTATTTATTTTGGAAAGTGCTCAATATCAGTGATAGAACTAACATACTTAGTTGTATCAATACAACTATATATATACACACACACACACACACACATATATATATATATATATATATATATATATATATATATATATATATATATATATATATATATATATATATATATAAATGTTCTATACTGTCCATTTTTTCCGATAAAATAATTTTTAAATAATAATTATATATATATTTATATTAGTGTGTGTGTGTGTGTGTGTGTGTGTGTGTGTGTGAAATTTAAGATATAACTCTAGGACAATATGAACAAAGACAAAAGAAATCTTCGCCGACAACTGATTGACTTTATCAAGAAAAATGTCATACTTTTTTTTTCAAAAAGTATTTACAAACAAAAGTAAAAATGTTGTTAGATTTTAAAAATGTTTACGTTTAAGAAACGCTCATAAATATTCATGAGGCTAATCAAGGCGCAAGATAAGTGTCTCATAAACGAAAGTCAGTAAATTATGTTGTTCAGGCTTTTATGCAATTAATATTTAAATTATTTTAGTTTGGCATTAATTTATGGATTACATTTTTTTGGATAAAACGGGTTATGAATTCGATCGTCATCTTTTCATTTTTTAGCCTTTATATAGTCATGTATGTTGACTTGAAAAGGGAGTAATTATTTCAGGAACGGAGATATTTCAAAAAACGTGACACAGTTCGATAGTTGCGCTATCAAAAAGTTGTTTGTTCGAAGCTACTTCCTTTTTTAATAAATGTGGCATTATTTTCGATTAAAGTAGTGGTTCAATTTATTTCTATGTATGATTTAATATATTTGACAAATTATTTTCTACATGATCTTTTTGCGTTCATAGATAAGATGTTTTTTTTTAAATTTCGTCACTGTGCCCCAATGTATTTTAAAGAGCAGTTGTAAGTATTTATTTTATATATACCTCTTTCAGAATTATTATTGCTATTCAGATGTTTATCGTTGCTTTATTTATTGATATCATGCTTCTAGTGTTGATAAAATTTAGGCAATGATGGATTCCCTGATTCAGTATCTTCTTTATTGCCCTCAAGAGAAGTCTTATCTTTTTTAGTGAATTATCATACAATCATAAAACCTCAAAATTCTCTTTTTCTCACTTTCTTCCAGTTCCATTCAAATTAAATGTTATTTTTGGTTCAGGTCATTTTTATTATATTTTGCTCTGTTTTTTATTAAATAATTATTGTAGTTTTGCTTTTAATATTCGTTAAAATTTTTCTGTTTTGTAGATTTCTTAAAAAAATTATTATTTTTTTAAAAATTTATGGTCTTCTTCAGAAAACTTTCCCTAGCATTTCCCTTAACTTTCTCATATATCCTAGCTTTCTCTTTTATTTTATGTCTTTATAATCATAAGTTGTTTTAACCATTTCATTTTGAAATAATTTTTTCTATTTTTTTCAAACGACCTACATTATTTTAAATGTATTCTCCATGCTTACTTTTTCATTTTTTTTCTCATATCTTTTTCACACTTTTCTTTTGTCTTTTCATTTTTTTTCTTATTATTCAATTTCTATTTTCTGACGTTTCGTATGATTATCTTAATTGTGTCACTTTTCCCGAAATTTAATACCAGCTCAAATGTGGAACTTTTGGCTGGTCAGATTCAATACCTAGAAAACCAAACCTAGTGACGTTCCCTCATCACCGAGAAGAACTAGAACTTTTCTTACTGATCACGATGAACGGGTGTTCCCTCAGCTTTGCCCAGAGCCTTGAGCGCCTCTTGGGACTTAAACTTGGAACATACCTCAAGTGGAACTCGTACATACGATCCGTCGTTAAAGATGCTGGGAACATTACTGGTTCCCTATACCATTGTAGTAAGTACCTGACTCCTCCTTCTATCTTCTACCGTTACAAATCAGTCCGAAAATGGAGTACTGCTGGCATATATGGGCGGGAGCTGCGTAGTCTTCACTTTACACTCTCCATAGAGTCCAAAATCGTTTCCTTTTTGGTGACGAATTATTTTACACCCAGCAATCCGTTCCGCACAGACGAAACATTGCAAGCCTCTAGCTGCTCTATAAATACTTGACATGGAAAGTGTTCAGATGAACTACATTCCTTAGTTCCACCAGTTCTAAACTTCAGGGCTAAAACCCTTCATGCCAAACACACCGTAGGGAATTATTTTCATTCCGTTCAACATGCAAGTTCCGTACGGGCAGCTTCTTCCCACGAACCGCCGCTTTGATTACCCGACTCAGAAGTGGATATTTTTCCAATCACCAAAGTCAACCGTTATCTTTCTTACATAGCATCATAAACTCTGCCTCTTACACTTTGAACCTTCTACCTCGAGTGTCTCTTGGGCCTTGTTTTTCCTTGTTTATTAATTCTGTCTACAAACTTGATTATCCCAAAGTTTATTTTACTTATTTTATACTTTTATCATACAAATATTTTTGTGTTCATGAATATTTTTTTTAAATAAATAAATAAATAAATATGTTTTACTTCATTAAAGTCGTCCACATGTCTCTATTTGTAATTCAATACCAATTCACTTTATTATCTTCCTTTTTTTTTCATATTTATCTTATATTCTATTAAGTAATTTAATTTCGCTTCATTTTAATAATTTCTATTATTTAATTTCTTTCATGTTCTTGACGCATTCCGCAGCCTTTATCATTCACGCTCACTTCTAGGCCCGCGTCTTTCATTTCATAGATAAGATCACGCACAAACAGGGCAATAGAACTGCTATTGTATTCAACTCCTTGCAGCAGAAACTACTCACTCAGCACCGGCTGAATATTATTGAGAAACTTCCTGCATGTCTAGCTTTTACATCACTTTCTTTCGTATTCTTTCATCTCTATCTCTTCCGGGAATTTCCCAATTTTCTTTCAACAAGTTTCATTTATATTTATTCTTTTTTTTTGTCCTTTTCTTCTTAACGCCATCTTTGCTTTTATACCTGACTGCCATTATACGTGGCATCTATCAATTAATAGCAACATTATTAGATTCAGAGAACCCGCCACGAGGGTCATTTGCATTCATTCAGATGCGATTATCTTTGGTCCAAAGAAAAGAAAGCCATTTCCATGAAAATATTCCTGTTTCGGGGTATATACAAAGCATGAAATAGGAGTCGGTTCGTTTCTTATAAGAAACTTGGAAAGGGAAGTCGAGTAATGAACATTAAATTTAATGTCCAAGTCATCATTTTTATTCTCTAAACACAGGAAACACTGTAATACATGGAAAATAAAATATTCCACTCTTGTACTAAACATAATGGTTGATTAATACTGTTTTATTTTTCTCTGTGCGAATTCTATTGGAGTTCATTACATTAACTTGCGCGCTAATTCCTTAGGGAAATGTATAAATCCATTTTTTTCTTCTTCCGTCTATTGTTAAATAGCAGGACAAATTAGATCCCATAAGGCTTGGGTGGGTAACCTGGCATGGAGAAGGATAACAGCTTCCCTTTCCCTCTAACAGCCATCACTAAAGATGTACGAATAATGTTTTTGCCATTTCAAGCTCCAATTTTGCAGAGGTTAAAATCATTCATTTGCAGTAACCGATTGGCCAACACTAGTGGCACCCACAACAGAGAGGTGATAATCTAAGTGTAGCTTAAATGTGGCACTAGGCCGACATCACGGGAATTATTGTTAAAAACAGTAATAACAGCTATTTCATTTCTGAAGCTAAGTTTTCTGAAAACAATATCTAACTTTTAACAAACAATAACGTGCTAACTGATCGATCAGTAAATGGCGAATAATAATAATACCAGTCGAATCCATTACATTCAATTATCCTACGAAACAAAAAATACTGCCGTTTAAACATTAAACGTGATTTCTACCTTATTTTACTTAAAACTTGCTTTAGCTAGCAATGGTGTCTCATTCAAAACTTTTGCATCGAACAGATGAAGAGCGCCATGTTGTCGCTTGTTAGGTGTGACGACAACATACATATATAAAAATATTTATTTCGAATTTACAAACGGATATTTTAAAAGAACAATATATATATATATATATATATATATATATATATATATATATATATATATATATATATATGTAATAAATATATATAAAACACTAGGGACGTAAAACTAAGTATTAGCAAAATATTACATATTGTAAAGTGGTGGATCAAAGAAGTAATGCAATTTGTGTGTGTATATATATATATATATATATATATATATATATGTGTGTGTGTGTACGTAAATATAAAAGTGAACATAGAAGTCAACACTTAGAGGCGACAGTCTGTTTCATGATAGATGCAATCGTCAGGTCAACTGGTTGCCTGACGATTGCATCTAACATGAAACGCCTCTAAGTGTTGACTTCTATGTTCACTTTTATATTTAAACAGGCTCTATCTCTGATATTGAGCGCTTTGTTCCATAAATATAGCACATCTTAAGACTATATTATTTCTTCATATATATATATATATATATATATATATATATGAAAATAGCCGGTAAAAATCTTCTAATGGAAAGTAAAAGTAGTGAACATTTTCTGGAAGATAAATTTTTGAAGGTAAAAATTACCCTTGCATTGAATACTGCTGGCACATCAGATATGCTTCTCCTGTTATATATTTAAGAATTTTGATGAAATCCTGGCATCCCGGTTCCGTCATTTTCCTACCTCCAGAACCTGACTCCCCTGTGCCCTTGATATAAATTAATTTCCGGTAATTTTTCCTCTGTGGTACCTAGAATTTATGAATTTTAGCACAGCGGCAACTTTTCATCAATTTACAGTTGAAATGGAATCGGTAGATGTAACCTAGTTTCAATGCTATCAATTTCCTCTATCGGACTATTGTAGACCTCTATTTCGGCTTGTTTTCCAGTCATCTTCGCTCTTTAAAAATTTAAACGCAATATCAATCGTTATCTACAGTCGTCTTAATTATTTTTCTTTTATTATTCTCTCCGAAAATTGTTCTCATATTCTCTAACACCCTGTAACCTCTTGCGTCGTAGGGGCTTCATAGAGAAATGAAAATTAGGCGTGTATGTTGTTATTAATATCATATCCATCCACAGTATTTATTTTTGGTTTGTTTTCCTTTGTTTGTTGGGGGTGAGAAGTTTTCAGCATTATTTCCTTCTCTACGAAAACCTCTTTATAATAGCATTGCTTATTCGAACATCCGTTTCCGGATTGTTGAAGGTGTGTTTTTTTATTTCTGGAATTCAATGTATTAACAACTGATAAACTAGAGTCCAGAAGGTATACCACTGCGCGCAATCCTCAGTATAGTGAAAAAAATAACAAATATGAATGATATACGGCCAACTGACAGTCACACTTGAGACTCATTAAGCAAGTTATGGTTCATAAAATTACCGAAAAACAGAAGAACAAGGATTTTACAGGGTTGGGCGATTTTTCCTTCGATTATTAATAAACAAATTCTCAATTATAGAAAAGGTGATGGAATACTTGCGAAAAGAAGTTTCTTCCAATATTTTCAGTGAGATTTCTTTCCCTCATAGCGAACATACAAGCTCCCAACTGCTAGGAGTATCTTTCTCAGACACTTTCTCTCTGTACTGCACTTAAGTCGGTAAAATTTATTTACTAAAGATAATAAAAGCATCCAATACAGACCATATGCGTGGTGCTTTTAAACTTTACGAGAAAAAATCTTTCTCTTCATGAAAAAATATGTAGTTTGATTTTCCCTAAGATGTATAGAGTCCAACTTTGATGTATTTTTCTCAAGAAATCCAGGGAAACTAATGCTGCCACTCAAGTGATACGGAACATCGACAGTGGTCATTAAAATTTCTTTCGAGCCGTATGCTTAAACATATATGGTGTGCCAATGGTACAAGGGTAAAAGAAGAGGTATACATTGCTTGTAGTATATATAAACAAATGTGCCGAATCTCAACGAAGGGTGAGTTAAAGTGTACGAAATCACTTGTAATAAGTGATATTAATGTTTATGAAAGTTGATTGTTTACTTCATAGATAACAAATTCAAAGATAAGCGATTGTAGATTATTATGTCTGGAACATCAATCGGACATTTTGAAACACATATCAGTCCGGAAGCATTACTGGCACCATGCCACTATTTATCAGAGGAAAATTAGATAAAGAAAGGAAATTAGCCAAGTCGGAATAAATATAAAATCCTCGCTCACTGTCATTCTCTGAACCATGTCTATTCACTAGCTGAGCAATCATAGCTTCCCACAGCTTCCTGTTTTTTTTTTGTCTTTAGTATTTGCTTATTTATAGCCAGTCCCTAGTTAATGGGGTGCATCTATCCATCATCTTGCACAATATTGTCATGAATGTTACTGTTTGATTTCATCTAGTTCTCTTACATTCGATATGCCATTTGAGTGTTAAAATCGCCACGCTTCTTTTCCTCAATATGCGTTTTGTAAAGTTAATATATCTCAATTAAAAAAGCAATTTTTTCCGTTCGTATTTACTTCAGAACTTTCTTATTTTTCCCCTGCTCTCTCCATATTTCACTAAAGCGTTCAAGATGCGGTTTAACTAATGAATGTTGATACCCCCTACTGACGGGGACATTTTATTTTCAAAATTTCATTAATTGTTAATTAATATTCATAAAGATGGTTATCGATAATGAGAAAGCTATAACCGAAGAAAAGATTTAAAAACGACTTCCACTATTTACATTATTCGGACTATTGTCCTCATCTTTGTTGCTAAATTTATCAAAACGTTTCGTCCGGCCTTCTTCAGGTGGTTAGAATGTCGAACTGAACCCTTTATATCGCTCGCTAGGGTAGACGGTTCTAGTTCCACGTGCCATGTCTAATGGAGGTTGTGATAAATATGGCAACAAACATGAGGGCAATAATACTGTATATAATACCTCATATCAGAAATATAGACAGATCAACACGATTTTATAAAATTATTGGGTGACGATGCAAAAACAGTTTTCGAAATTGCCAAAAGGGTTCATATATATCATAGAACAATCAGAGGAGAAACTGAAAACTGAGATGACAGAAAAACACGAAGAATCTGGTTCAAGAATGTCTCAAAAAGAAATATGCGAACAAGTAAAAGAAAGAGAAATTGACTAGAAAGAAATTATTTGAATAAAAAATAATTGCAAAAAACACTGGCCAGCTACTTGAAGAACAAACGTCTATGTGCTGTGTCCTTTCAAGTTGTACATTTTGGTAAAGTCTGTCTGTTTACTATCTTTCATCACTCCCAGTTCTGCCAATCGTTTACAGAATCTCGTTCTTGTTCTTGGTCTTGTTCGTTTCATCTATTTGCCGTGTCCCTTCGAGATGCTGGAAATAATGTCTTGCGACAATTTCCAATCCTTTCTACAACTCAGTAAAATTTGTCTATTTGCTATCTCTCCTATTCCCATTTCTGTCAACCATTTAGACAAGTTCTTTCTTTTCCTTTTGTTGCTGCTGCTGCTGCTTCTATGCTCATTGTACCTTTAGGACTTTGGAAATAATGGCGCGCCACAATTTTCAATCCTTTGTAGCTGTTAGTAAAGTATGTCTTTGTTCTGTTCTGTCAACCATTTACACAAGTTCCTTCTTCTTCTTCTTCTTCTTCTTCTTCTTCTTCTTCTTCTTCTTCTTCTTCTTCTTCTTCTTCTTCTTGTTTTGCTCCCCCTGCTGCTGCTGCTGCTTCTTCTATGCGTCGAGTCCCTTTAGGTCTTTGGAAATAATAGCCCACCACAATTTCAAATCCTTTCTAGCTCTTAGTAAAGTTTGCCTTTTTGCTATCTCTTCTAATCCTTGTTCTCTTAAGCATTTAGATAAGCACGTTTGGTACCGGGAATAATTTTCATCCTTCAGTATAATAGGACACTATGTTTCTGACTCTAAAAACACGGAATGATTTACATCCTTTTGTATAATACGGCACCGTCTTTCTGTAGCTAAAAACAGAGAACTTACATTCTTGTGTATAATACGACATTTTGTTTGTGAGGCTAAAAACAGAGAAGAATTTACATCCGCTGAGTATTATACGGCACCGTCGTTCTGAAACTAAAAACATAGAATTTACATCATTGAGTATAATACGACACTATTACTATATCATTTGAATAAATGTTGTACCATATCATCTATTAAAATCTCAATGTTGTACATATATTTTACTAAAATATATAATTTTTCATGATATTAAGAATAAAAATGGAACGAGTGTTTAGACTCTGCTGCTCCTTCTTATTTTTGGAATTATCGGAGTAACGTTCTAACGAAACATCCCCGGTAATATATTTTACGGTGCTAATTAATATATCATATTTTTCTGTTTAATATGACATTATTTTATTTTTATATACTAACTATGAAAATAAAATGAATAACTTTTTTTTTCGTTAAGAATAAAAACAGAATCGATTATTAATAAAACATTGCCGACATGTCAAAAAACATTTGTAAACATGTTTTATCAAGATTTGCCTCATTTATATTTTATTATCTCTTGTGCTAACTGAATATATTTGCAATCTTGCTTTTTAAAATAAGAGGTTTGTGAAGCTGAATAAAAGATTCTGAAAAACCTTTACTTGTTTATAACAGGACCCTACATATTTGCCAATAATTCTCGTTCAAAATGTAAAGTTATATGCAGCAGGCAATTCATATAAATGGGCGGGATAGATTTCTCGACACCATTTATAATTACCCTTCGTATCTACATTGAATATTGTTACCGCATCTTATCACTGATGCATTAATTTTGTAGATCTCTATCTATAAGAGGCAAGATGTGTGTGTGTGTGTGTGTGTGTGTGTGCGTGCGTGTGTGTGTGGGTGTGTGTGTAGCGAATGCACGGCCGCAATTTTCGACGGATTTGCACAAAAATTTACATGCACAGGCTCCAAGTTAGCGACATTGCATTTCCCAAATCTCATCGATAGTGGAAATAATCGAGTTTTTTCATGCTTCTACGGCAGTTTTCATGTAGTTTGCGGCCATTTTCTACTGGACAGAGTGAGAGCCTATAGCTGGCTTCCACGGATAGGCAGAACGATTCTATTGGCCAGCGTGAGAGCCAACAACTGACTGACACGAATTTTAACTAGCATGCTAGCATCCAAAGAAAATCGATAGCTGCATTCGTCACAAGTGGGAAAAATTTAAATCTGCATGGCACTTTACTCCAATTGGCTCATTCGCTTGCTTAAACTCAACGTTGAATCTGATTCCGCAGAAGTGGGATGGGTGAGAAAAAGTGTTTGCTGTTAACATTCTTTTTTCATTCGGTTTTTCCAGTTACGAGTCCTTTTTTAAAGCTGATCGTTTTGTGTTCATTTTGTTTAGTTCTTTTTTCGTAACAGATTTAATGTTTAGTATAGAGCTTAGAAGAAATACGCCGTGTGAGATAGGCAAGAAGTAAGGCATGTAGCAGCATCAGCACGGCAAACGGCACTCCTTTAAAGGCAAGGAAGGGCAAAAATATTTTAAGTCAAGTGATAGCGATTGCTGTATGAGTCGTGCGATTTTTGAATCAAGCCCGGGCAACGCCGGGATATGCTGCTCGTACTTTATAAAATCCAAAGAAGAATCTGCAATTTTATCAGTTTTGTTTTAGCATCATGGATTAAGTCATTTCCTACTGCCGTAAAATAGCTTCCCTGTACCTTTTCTATAAATATTTTTTAATTCAATTTTTCTAATGATATTTACTCTTTGGTACATGGACTTCTTGAATGTAAGTACATTACTTAATTGGAAATTAGGTTCCGTCATTTTATTTATGAAATTGCTAGACTTAACCATAAACTCTATTCTGATAGTTTCATCCGTTGTTCTTCACGCTTGTGAAACTCTTCCAGCTTCTTGTATTTGTCACCTTCAAAAATTTAAATTCAATACCAACATTTCTCTTCTTTTCCCGTCTCCTTTTTTTATTATCCTTTCTTTCAGTAACGTTTTTACAGTTTCCTTCATTCTGTTGGATTTCATTATCAGCGATTTCTGGCAGCTGAGACCCTTTATTGCCTTTCTTGGATGTAGGAATGATTTTAAAATATACTGCAATATATGCAACTGTCGTGGGAAATGTTCTTTGACATGGAGATTCTCTTTTGAAAAAAAAATCATTTTTATATCGACCGACATAATAAACAACTCCAAAACGCTTCGACGATTTTTACGCCTGATGAGATAAATGTCTGTTGTAAACAGGAATCTCGGCGTAGGTAAAAGATGTGTTTCTCCAAGATTCGGAACGATAAAACACAAGAGCGACATTTTTTTTTAAGCTTATCACCCCAAGCAAGACTGGAAGCCACTAGCACGCAAGAGGTTACAGAAGGTTTGGAGACAGAGCAGATAGGAGTGGTAAAGGAGAGGATGTGGAGAAAGATAGTGGGTCGATCAAGGCATGGGGGTTACAGAAGATTTGGAGCGAGAGCAGATAGGAATGAAAGGTGAAAGGATGTGGAGAAGGGAAGTGGATAGATCAAGGCAACTGGAGATGTCTATTGACGTTACACTTAAATAGTTGGAGATTGTATTTGTCAGGGAAACAGGAATAAGGCGAGATGTGCGAGACATGAAGCTATTGGAGTAGAAGAGACGTCTACATCTAACAGTTTCAACGGTGAAGGGGTGTGAACGGGATGCCAGCCTCGTAGGACGTTTAAATTCATGAGGTCTAGGAACCAGCGAAAGCAGCTCCTCGGAGCAATTACCGTGAAAGTATTTGTAAAAAAGACAGAGCGAGGCAACGTCGCGTCTGTGAGAGAGCGACTGCAGACGAGATGACAGATCAGGGCGAATTACATTGCATATCCGTCTCTGGATCGTATCAAGAACCCCGAGGCAAACAGAAGGCGCTCCAGACCATATATGGCAGCAATACTCCGCGCAAGGGAGAATGGTCGATTTATAGATTTGGAGGATTGATTCCGGGGAGAAAAATTTCCTGGCTCAACACAGGGAGCCAACTTTCCTTGAGGTGAATTCTTTACGGAATTCCAATATAAAATAATTCTATTGTTCCAAAGATTTATATCCTAAAACAAATTGTGTTTGTAACACTTCTAAAATATAAATAATAATGTAGCATTTCCCATTCCTGTATTGCGTTCAAGTGTGTTATATTTCAAAGAAGCTGAAGTCAATATACGCATTACGATCTGCGGATGACGCAGAGAAACATAAGAATAGGTAACATATATTTTTAATAGATTTCGCCCCAAGCAAGACGGTAAAGACACTGAGACACAAAGGGGTTACTGGGTGTGAATGAATTATAAACAGAATCATTGCTAAAGAGAGAGAACAAAAGACAAGTACTCAGGAGCACATTAGATTGCATTTTAAATTTTTGCAGATTAAATTTGGCTGGAAATCATGGCGCCGGAAAGGAGTTCCACGAGCAAGAAAAGAAAGCTGTTAGCATAGAACTTACGGTTACATCTAGCCAGCTCAACTGTAAATTGATGAAACTTCATCGCCAGTCTCGCACTGCGCTTAAATTCAAAGAGTCTAGACACCACAGCGAACAGCTCATCCGAACAATTACCATGAAAGTATTTATAGCAAAAACACAGACTGGCAACCTTACGGTGGTGGGGAAAGAGACCGAAGCCGATACGCCGGAACAGTACCAATAATATTGCTGATTCTTCTTTGGATTTTATCAAGGAACACTAAATAAAGAGCAGGGGCACCGGACCATATGTGGAAGCAATTTTCTAAGCATGTCCGAATGGCAGACATATATATGGAAGACATATTCTGGAGAGTAAAACTGTCTAGCAAGACACAGTGAATCAAATTTCTTAACAGCTGACCTAGCAATGGAATCAATATAGTCTTTCAATTTTATGTCAGCTGAGAACTTTAGCCTGAGAAGGTACGATGAGACATTTTCCTAGAGGTTAGCATCAGCCAGTCTGATGGAAGACAGGGCGGTCTCTCAGTTGATTAATGGAGCCGAGTTTAGTTTTGGAGGCGTTAAATTTAACAAGCCATTCTTTGCCCCAGTTAACAACAGACAGAAGATCGTTTTTGAATCAGCTACCATTAGATATTTCATATAGTATTTTCTTTCCAGTAAACAACGAACTGATTTACTCAAACATAATAGAAAAATAATTGGAAATTTGCTACTTTCGTATAATCATAACTATTACTTTTGGGTTTATATAACAGAGAAAAAGCAAAAAGATTTGTTTTTCTTTCTTAATATTTTGTAGGGGATGCAACAAAGAACAAACAACGAAATAATATATCAGTTTGCTTTGGTTTGTTTAAAGGCATATCAACTGTTTATAGGTCATTTAATCCCGAAATGTAATCTTCTTAAGAGATTTGATCAATCATTTATTTTTTTAATGAAAATGTTTTATGTTAGTATTGTTTTTATTGTTAAATTCTTGGTATTTTTATATAAAATGTATTTTTATTTTTTCCTAATGTTTTACCCCGTGCTTGGGGTCCATTGTTTACCCAAGGTTGGAACCCTTAAATTTGCTACCGCCCGGGGACAGGGTGGAGCTAGGAACAACAACAGTTAAAAAGTGGTCCCACACTTCTGAAAATCTCCAAAGACCTTGTTGCCAGATGTATTTATCGTCATTCGCAGGACTGAAAATATCTCAAGTTATATCAAAAGTATTTTCGTTTTTAACAGTTTAAAAAAAAACAACTTTTATGTGACCCTCAACAAGTGATATATTTCCATAACCCTGACTGTTCATTTTAAAGCATGATAATTGTTATATACCATACATATGAACACTAATGGGTATGTCCCAACCCTCATAAATACGTTGGATACTATTGTAAGTGGGGGTAATATGCTAAGTAGTCCACTACTAGGAGTGGTTTACCTATTCACGCCGCTGGCGAGCAATTTATTTTGTTGATGTCATAAAGGTTACCATTTCATTTCCAACCTCCGTTTTGGTTATTCCTCATTCAGTAACCTTTACTAGGTTACTACAATAATTGAGAAATACTGGCTATCCAACATGTCGTAAGTGTCCATTTTTTTTAATTAATATACTAATATTTCTGTTTATATTTCTGAGGTATTGTAATCATTTACATTATTTACATTGTTCGGACTGTTGTACTCATTTTTATTGCCATATACAAGACGTTTCGGTACGTTCCAGCCTTTTTCAAGTGATTGGAATTTCGAACTGAACACTTTATTTCCTCCACCGGGGTAGGCTGTTCTATTTCCAAGTGTCATACCTCTTTCGAATGTCTCAGTTATCTCCCAAAAACTAAACTGACAAAGTTTTTGTTCACCACCGCAGTAGCCAGATACTGAACTCACAACTCTTTGGGTCAAGTCACTGGAACCAAGCAAATCTTTCATCCACTGTGCCATCTGTTCTCATGGGCAAATGGCCCAATAGTTGAACTAAAGAAGGTAGCTAGTCAGAACTCATGCCAAGGAAGTAGCGATACTACAGCGAGAGGCACTACTATTAACCCTTTCAGCCCCGGGTTCATGAACAATTAAAACCCTTCTGCCTGAGTTCCTGACTCAAAATTCGCGACTAATTGGCATGTAATGTTTCACGGTAGATATAAACATAGTTAGAAGTCTTTACCCACCGTTCAACCGGTGGTTGGGCATCATGTCATTTTCTCTACCACTGGTAAATCGGTGGTTACTGCTCAAAGAGTTAAGAGGAGGGGACAATAAAAGAATAAGAAGGCAGAAGATAACGATCGACATTGCATTTAAATTTTGAAGATCAACGATGACTGGATGCAAGAAGCCAGAAAAGCCTTTCACAAGCAAGAGGTGCGATGGAAGAAACCACTAGCATAGAACATTCGGTTGGATCTGGTCCTTTCCATTGTTAATTGATGAAACCTTCGGCCAAGCTAGTACTACGCTTAAATTCATAAACTCTAGGTACCCTAGAGAATATTTCACGAGAACAATTAGCGTGAATGTATTTATAGAATAGCCACAGGAAAGCTACGTTACGGCGGTAGAAAACGGACTGATGCCCGGATGCCAGGTCAGGACCAATAACATTGCAGATTTTACTTTGACTTTTATGAAGAATCTATAAATATACATAAATGTATATGAAAACAAAAAAAAGATTTGTAAAAAGAAAACCATTGATAATTTTGATATATACTAAATTGTTTTAATCTATTTTTCAATATGCAACACAACGTGCATTTATATGGTTGTATGCTATGCATACTACCTTCACTTATTTTCTAATAATACAATCCATTTTTATGGTAAAATGATGTATTACTTACGTAAATGAGCGTAGAGAAAAATATATTTTTTACCATAATGACTTAATGTCTCATTACTAAGTCGATAACGAGGCTGCTAATTAATTAGCTTTTATTTGTTGGTTTTACATAGGGTTTTTTTTATATGCTTACTTTTAATGCTTTAAGCGGCAGAAATCTTAATGATATGCGACAACAGGGATAATTATCGATATCAATATTATAGAATAGCTAGAAATATAACCAATGTACTTGCAAAATTATTTAAATATTTACGTCTTTTTACCATAGGGCTGAACGCGCAATATTAATAATATATTACGGTTAGAAGTAGGGGTTAGAAGTGTATATGAAATTCACTTTAGATTAAAGAACTTTAGAAAGAAATATTTTAATACACACTAACAAAAAATATAAATGATAATGCATGTTTATTTTGCATATGAAATTCCAACGCAGAAAGTCTTGGACATTTACGGCTATAGTGTTTCTCTGCAAAAAAAAAATGGTTTTCTTAGCTTGTTTTCTGTTTCATACCTGAGGAATCGAGAGAAAAAGAACAGAATGGTGGGAATGATGCCGTAATAAATCAGGAGAATATGGGATTCCCAAGAGTTTGTTGTTATGCCCATTGTAATCGGAGTATTAGCAAAAATGTCAAAGAATGTTGTCTTTTGGTTGAACCTATTAGATACATAAGTGTGTTATGACTCTCCCCTTACTACTGCATGGACAATCAAAAAAGAACTCAATACCTAAGGCTGCGGGATATGCCTAGATGTCCATTAAGTGCATATCTAACAAATAGCATCGACAAATAATAATACCTTCCCTGATTCTATAAAACACAATGCTCTGATGGCTTCTAATCTTAGTATACGTACATATTCTGTTTTGTTGATATATGATAGGACAAAGAAAATATTGTGTTCAGTATAATAGAATCGTCTGTCAGCTGAAGGAACTTAACAAATCTGGCGTATCTTCAAGGAGTTACCTCTCTATGCCTGGCTGTCCATCCGTGACAAGGGGTGAGAAATTTATTTATTTTTTTGCTTGAAGGATGAGGTGCCAAGTTGACTTCGGAAATGTATGTATATAGATACGTAAGAATACACTTAATTGGAGGCCGTCTCACTGAACCGAAATACCGGAAGTAAAATTATTTCTTACTGTGACTCATCATCAAATTCATGCGCCGCTTGTATTAAAAGTTTTGAACATATTACACACACCTGATAGGGATATAGGGTCCCAAGAAAACATTTATCAGATTGGGGGTCATAAGGCGTAAATTACACTTCATATATTTCTACATAAACTTCAATTTTGTTGCGCTACTCTTCGCCCAACAATAAAAATAATAATGATTCTTGAATCATTTTCACACCAAATAAGGTAATAAGGCCACTAAGACGTAATGGGTTACTGAGTTTGAGGGAATATGAAAAAAAAAACATTATTAAGGAGAAAGAACAATAAAAGAACAGGAATTAAGATTACAGAAGGTAAAAATTGATATTGCATGTAAATTTCTGGTGATCAAAGTTGACTGAGAAGTTTATATATATATATATATATATATATATATATATATATACACTAATAGTAATACTCGTTTGGAAAAAAACTCAGATAGCTCAATTTGTAGATATGTCAAAACAAATTCTGAGAAAAAAATTGGACATAAAAAAAGAACTAAAAACATCCATGCAGGGCGAAATAAATCGTCCAGTGCCTTAAGTCGTTAGTCCAAAGAAGAAAAAACCAAGCTATTAGTAAGACTAAAACGTAGAGTGCTTAATGCGCTAAGCAAAGAGGGAATAACTAAAATAAATCCTAAATAGCCACGAGGTAGGTTTTCCAGGCTCTTTACGATTTATTTTACTTATATATATATATATATATATATATATATATATATGTGTATGTGTGTGTGTGTGTGTGTGTGTGTGTGTGTGTGTGTGTGTGTTTCATTAAAAACGACAGACAAGATACTACGATTGAGATTTGTATTTAATTTTTCTTGTGTTCGAACAAGACCTTTCTTTACAGGACAAAGGGTGTGTAGGAACTGTCCAAATGTTTTATGTTTCCGAGCGCTTTCGGCTATACCTTTAGCCATTATCGAGGATGATTCGATTTTTCGGCTTAATTGAGTGTGTACATTATGTGTATGTCATAGAGTGTAGTAGAGATGTTTCTAATTTCCGAATACGGTTATCACATTGTGGCTTTGTTCGTAGTTAATATTGTTAAGAGTTGGCTTTTTCTTTTTTATTATCAAAGCCTCCATTATTTTTAATCTTTTTTTGCAGACGGAAGCAGTTAATATATTTGTGTTTTCTACTAATATGCTTCTAATGGAGTCTGGTAAATGTGTGTGTGTGTTTAAATGCGTTCTAATGGAGGCACGGTGGAGTAATGGATAACGGCTCGGATTGAGGAATCGTAGAGGCGAGTTCGAATTCCAGTCGAATCCGTTACATTCACTTACGTGCTAACACCCTTGGGAAAGGTGTGAATCCTCTTCTTCTCCCTCCAACTATGGGTAAATAGCAGGACAGACTTGGATGGCAACTGGTCTAGGAGAAGGTCAACTCTGAATTCAAAACCATTCGGCGTCTGCATCGGCATCCGGCGGCCTCTTGGTTACTCCTGCCTCTTCGTCTGTGGAAATTCTGCGGCAAGTAAGAGCATATTCCTCCCTCGGGTGTGGGGACCGCGTGTGAAGTTCAAACTCCCTTGTTACTCCGTTTCAGGAATTCGCCGCCGTTGGAATCGGGAATGGCTGTTACTCGTTTCAGCATTGGCGACGGATCGCCGTGCTTGGTCGGCCTTCGTTCCGGACGCGGTGAATTCCTTGGAAGAAGCCGGCTTAACCGATCCAGGGTGAATGCCGCAACATACATACATACAATGGAGCTGTGGTCGGATAGGTGTAACGTAAGGCGTCTGGATAAGCATGTAGTTGTGTAACCAATGTAATTATTCATGAGTCCGGTTTGATCAGGAACACAGTTCCTTAAGGGGCATTTGAACTCATAGATAATGTTCATTCTTTGTAGTTTTTAGTTAGCTGGTTCCTACACACCCTTTGTCCTGTAAAGAAAGCTCTTGTTCGAACACAAGAGAAATTAAATAAAAAGCTCAATCGTAGTACCTTGTCTGTCGTTTTTAATGAAACATGCATAAACGAGGGATTGCTGCCTAAATGTACAATATATATATATATATATATATATATATATATATATTAAACAAATTCACCTCCTGGAATATAGTAAGCCCAATAAGATAAATAGTTACTGAGTGTGAAATAATAATTAAACAGAAACATCATTCAGAGCGAGAACAACAAAAATCAGGAAGATTGTAAATAACGATTGACATTGCATTTAAATTTTTAAAGATTAAAGGTGAAAAGCAAGAACCTGTAAGAGAGATCGACAAAGGAGAAGGGTGAGTGAAGAAGCTGTTAGGTTAGAATGTACGCGACATCTAGCCATTTCAACATTAAAATGATGAGACATTGTTGACAATTTAGTCGTATGAATAAATTCATAAAGGCTAGCTACTAAAGAGCAAAGGTCAGCAGGACAATTGCCATGAAAATATTTGCAGGAAGCGACACTGAAGCTAAGTTACGGCGGGGAGAAAGGGACTGACGGTGAGATGACAAGTGAGTACCAAAAAGGTCTGCCGATTCTTCTTTATATTTTACCATGGATCTCTAAATACATAGCAGAAAGCAGCAGAACACATGTCAATTCGAATGATAATGATGATTTAAAGCACGTATTTTACACTTGTGGTGGAATGGATATCGGCTCTGAGTGAGATCTCGGAGAGCCGAGTTCGAATTCCAGTCGAGTTTGTTAGATTCCCTTGCGTACAAATACCCTTGGGAAAATGTATGAATCACTATCTTATCTCCCAGCTATAGGTTGAATAACAGGACAGGTCGGTTTTCAGCCTTGGTTGGCAACTGGTCTACCGCAGAAAGAAATTGCAACCTACTGCCGGAAAGAATCTGCCTTGTCAGTTATGTATCGAAAGATACATGATCGCCCAAGCGTGTATTACGTATGGCACTTGACTGATTTTACACTTTGTATGCTATGAGTTAAAGGCAAACTTGAAAGAAACAACTATTGTTTTAAGTATAAATTGACACACAAAGAATCTAAGAAATTCAAATTAATTGAAACAACCGCTTTAGTTTTCTTTCTTTCACCATACGGTCAGTTTTAGACCCACTGGGGTGACAGTGTGTCATCGATTTCTATTCTTTCCTCAGATTAGGTCATCTGCAGTGGTGTGCAGTTATATGAACATATATTCGGAGCGTATGACGAAATTTGTTTGGCCTTGAAAAATATTGCGTCATCCGTGATTGCATCAGATTTTTATCACGCCCAGACACTATTGTCCCGACGGTCGCTTAGTTGTCTGCGAAGGACATTACTCCAAGCTAGCCTACGAAAATTATAACGCTGCACGAACACACTGGCTGCGCTTACCAGTGAGGAAATCAAAGTACTATAGCCCGGCCCGGAAACTCTTCTGATTTAGATCCAATCCAGAATCTGGTGTCAATCTGCAAGGAAAGACTTCGTAGACATACAAAGTTCTAGAATGTGCACTGGGTTATGTTTCATTGGAAAAATACGAAAGAAAATTAAATAATAACGGATTTATTATCGTTTTGTTTCAATTAATTTGCACCGGGGTGTATATAAAGAACATGAGTTTAAAAATGTAGAAGTTATTCCTGTTGCAGTTGGTATCTTTGTAACAGTGACAGGCAACATACACATTTTGATACCTAAAACTGGGACTACGGTTCGAAATAGCATTGATTATTACGGCCAGCGTTCTGTTAAAGGTATTCTTTTATTATAGAGAGGTTAAGGAATGAGAGGTTGCATGGTCACCTGTTATCACCCACCCCTGATAGTTAAATTACAGCACAAACTCAGCTTTCTATAAGTCTTGACGATTCCAACGTCGGTTTGGCGATACCTGACATCATTGGCAGTGCGCAGATGGCAACGAGACTTGAAAAAGACTAATGTAATGCGGAAACGGTTCTATCTCTGAGGTCCGAGTAGGAAGTCCAGAGAGAATAATAATAATAATAATAATGATAATAATAATAATAATAATAATAATAATAATAATAATAATAATAATAATAATAATAATGATCACACATTGTATCTTTTGAAGTTGGCATATTCGGGAACATTTCCAGAAACCATTCTCCATCCCAAGAAGACTTGGAGTTACCTGACATTATTGGCACTGCGCAGATGGCAGCGCGACTTGGAACAACGAACGTAATGAGGAAAGTGTTCTCTCTGAGGTCCGAGTAGGAACTCCAGAGAGAATAATAATAATAATAATAATAATAATAATAATAATAATAATAATAATAATAATCGCACATTGTATCTTTTGAAGTTGGCATATTCGGGAATATTACCAAGAATCGTTCTCCATCCCAAGATGACTTGCAGATACCTGACATTCTTGGCACTGCGCAGGTGGCAGCGCCTCTGGGAACCACTCATATTGTGTATCGAAAGTGCAAATAAGATATGAGATATTTCCTTAATCACCCGACCGCAATATGTAACGGCTGAAGGGAATGTCAAATAATAATAATAATAATAATAATAATAATAATAATAATAATAATACAGAAGAAGAAGAAGAAGAAGAAGAAGAAAATAAAGTGTCATAGATAGAATTAAGAGGTGTACCTGAAAAAGTGGACTTGATCCTAGGTCTTTCAAAATTAAAATTATAATATATCATAATTTTAAGATTATTAAGGAAGTGTAGATAATCTTTAGATGTGTAGGTGGATGGAGTAAAGGTATGTACAAAAAAAAATGCATTTGATGCATTCCTTTTATAATAATAATAATAATAATAATAATAATAATAATAATAATAACAACAACAACAATAATAATGAATAATAATAGTAGTAGTAGTAGTAGTAGTAGTAGTAGTATTAGTAGTAGCAGAAGAAGAAGAAGAATCATAGATTGTTTTCAGATATGTGAATGAATGATGTTTGGATTTACAGCTATATCACTTTGAAACGTACGATGACCGAAGTTAAGAAACGTCGAACCTGGTCATGAGCAAGATGGGTGACCGCTTGGGAATACCGGGTGCTGTAAGCTTAGATGTGCGTGTTGTGTAATGATAATGACTCAGAAATATTAATTGGATCGCCTAGTTCCAATTCGTGTGGGGTTCATTGTATTCACTTACGCGCAAAAAAGAAACCCTTATGAATTCCAAGTCTTTCCCTCTCACATGTGGATTAATTCGTACGACTTGTAGAGATTTTCCAAACATATCTTACATGTGACACATGTCCGAAAGTGGGGATACCCAGTGAGGATCGAACTCACTATTTATTCGTTATTGTTTTAGCGAGACAAACTTGCTAACTATTACACCACCGAGGTGCCCAATTCGTACGACTTGTATCCCTAAATAATTATTATCTCTACTAAAAATCTTATAATCTAAGAGATATTTCCTGACTTTAAATTACCCTCAATGGGGTGGTAAACCGTAAAAAACGAATCAAACAATCAATCAATAAAAAAGCATTATCTAATAAATGTTGGTAATTTATTTTACATATCCAAGCCACATACCATATAGATTCTAGCTAATAATATGTCATATAAAAAAATTATTGGGTGCGAGTAAAAAATTAATTAATTCATACGGTTTATATCACTAAATCATAATTACCCTCACCCAATATTTTTACAATCTAAAATATATTTTTGGCTTTAACTTACCTGCAAAGGGTTGATAAGCCGTAAAAAACGAATCATGAATGAATAATATTTAGAATAAATTACTGTAACTAAATGTTAATATTTTCTTAGATAATCTAATATCATGAGTCCCTGAATAAAGGAAAAGATGACCACATTTTTATATTTATTACTAGCAGCATGGCCCGGCGTTGCCCGTGCTTGATTCAAAAACCGTACGACTCATACAGCAATCGCTATCACTTGACTTAAAATATTTTTGCCCTTCCTTGCCTTTAAAGGAGTGCCCTTTGCCGTGTTGATGTTGCTACATGCCTTACTTCTTGCCTATCTCACACTGCGAATTTTTTCTAAGCTCTATACTAAACATTAAATCTGTTACGAAAAAAGAACTAAACAAAATGAACACAAAACGATCAGCTTTAAAAAAGGGACTCGTAACTGGAAAAACCGAATGAAAAAAGAATGTTAACAACAAATAATTTTTCACACCCAACCCAGTTCTCCGGAATCAGAATCAACGTTGAGTTTAAGCAAGCGAATGAGCCAATTGGAGTAAAGAGCCATGCAGATTTAAAATTTTTTCAACTTGTGACGAATGCAGCTATCGATTTAACATTCGTGCTAGTTAACATTCGTGTCAGTCTGCTGTTAGCTCTCACGCTGGCCAATAGAATCTTCCTGCCTATTCGTGGCAGCCAGCTATAGGCTCTCACTCTGGCCAGTAGAAAATGGCTGCAAACTACATGAAAACTGCCGTAGAAGCATGAAAAAATCGATTATGTCCACTATCGATGTCAGTTGTCCTCTCTACTAACTTGGAGCATGTGCATGTGAATATTTTTGCAAAAACGTCGAAAATTGCGGCCGTGCATTCGTTACACACACACACACACACACACACACACACACAAACACACACACACAAACACACACACACACACACACACAAATCCTGCCTTTTATAGATAGAGATTTACTTAATCTAAGACATACATAACAAATCAAGTTTAACACGAACTTATATTTTACGTTTTTAACTCGGTTGAAGACACAAAATGTAAATGGAAAGCAATTTTAACCAAGCAGGCATACATTGAATGTTTTCCTTTTGATTATTATTGAAAAAATAGAATGCGTTTATATTTTTCTTCTTTCCAGAAAATGGAGGAAGAAAATGAATTAAAAAAGAACTCTTAAAATAATAATGGAATAAAAATGAGAAATACTTAAGAATGAAAAACATCTCTGAAAGACAGGAATATGCGATGAAGGATAATAATGACGATTATTATTTTATATTATAACAAGAATATTGGTATTATGGACTTGTTTTTTTTCTTTAAGATTTATCACTCCGAAATACATATTTTTTCCCTCGCAAAGTTACTCATTTACGAGGATTGCCTTTACTCAGTCCATTAATCTAAAACTTTAAATTATATCCCCAGGAATATTGCAAGCATTTACCATAAACTAAATGTAGTTATTTTTCTTCTGTCTAAAATATTAATATTACTTCATTTTTATTTTATTTACTTCATCTGTTCTGTATATATATATATATATATATATATATATATATATATATATATATATATATATATATATATATATATATATATATATATATATATATATATATCTTGTGGGTGTGTGTGTATGTGTGTAAATGACAGTATTTGGGTGACTTACTGAAGATATTGATTGAATAAATATTTTATGTACCTAATCAATTTGGGTGGTAGAAAATAAACAACAATGATTTACTGTAATATAAATGTCTTTCTGATATATTGACATCTCTATTAGATTTCATTTATTTTTTTAAAAAAAATCCTCGGCAGTCATAGCTCAGTGGTGTTGTGAGCACCAAGGAGTGGTTAAAACATCTGGTATATCAGTTCAAAACTTGAAATATAGGCTGTTCCAATAATTTGGACCGATTTTAAATGTGAATTAAGTTCAACGGTCTAATGATGTTTTTCTTTTTCTTTCAGATTTAACAACTTAAGTCTTTGGCAATCTCAACAATGGAAAGATTAACAATCAAACAACGTGTTAATGTTACCGAAGCCTATTATGAAAATGGACGTTCAAACAGAATTTGAATGAGAATTTCCCAGGTTGCATCAGACACACACACGCACACACGCACAAACACACACACATATATTACGAAGCATATTACTAAAATGGACGTTCATGCATATACAGCCAAATATTCCGCTAGCAAAAAATGTACACCAAACAGTGACTTTTTGTGGATGCAGTCGCTTTTCCACAATCTTCCTTGGCTTATCATCAGACCAATTGCGACAATTCTGCTTATTAACGAATCCACCAAGATGAAAATGGGCTTCATCACTAAAGAGGATTTTTAGCGAAAAAATCTTCATCGGGTTGTTTTTTGCTCGTGCACCCAATTGCCTATTGTACGGCGCTCCAAATGGTCAGCAGGTTTCAGTTCTTTTATCAGTCGAATTTTATAAGCGTGTAGAGACAAATATTTTGTCAAAATCCGACGTAGCATTGTTATGGAAAGGTTCAATTCCTGCGCGCGATGACGAATAGAGGTGTCTGGATTTTCGGCAACATTCTCGTGCCCTGCAGCAATGTTTTCAACTGGAATGGCGTAAACCAGAACGCAATGGTGTTTTCACATCTGCCACCGACCCAGTTTGTTTGAATTTATGAACAGTTTTTCCAAGTGAACTCTTGAAACTTTAACACGTTGTTTGGAACTCATAAAAAAATTGAACTCTATTAAACAGGAATAGTGGCGAATGAATATCCCCACCCCATTCAATTGTCTGATCTGTATTTTAATTACAACATAGCAGGTGTCAGCGAATTCCTGGAAGGATAGAATGGGTCGACATCTTTATTTATGAATCTTGTTAAACTTTTAATAAATTATGCTTGCTACATTTTTTTCTCATGTTTGCTTGTTTAGTACGTAAAGCAGTCATTCCTTTCCTTAGATGATATTTCAGCCAGTCAATAAAGTGCTCTACGTGATACACATTTGGGTGACAATTTCTCATTTCGATTCATGACTATCTAGGTAGACGATTTTCTGGCAGTAGGTTACCAACCAAGGCTACAGGACCTGCTTCGAACTGTTATTCAACGCATAGATGCGAAAAGAGATGGATTCATAATTTTTCTAATGGTATTTGCGCGTAAGTGACTATGACGAACACGATTGGAATTCGAACACGGCATTGCGTGTTTCTCATTAAACTAAAAAACCCATAATGGTATTTAACAAAATAGAATTCTGTAAATTCTTCAAAATTTTCATTGATACAATCAAAAAATAAAAGAAAATATTAAATCATCTGAGAAAAGTGTTAGAATGAGAGGAATTTGTACAAATACTTCAATACCGTTAGTATTGAATTTTGAACAAAATAATAGTGTTTTCTAAATAGTTTCAAAGCTTTTAAATCTTCCAGGGTGATTGGGAAATTTTCAGATTCAAAGAACCATTAACTCTATATTGCATTCATTTTGATTGATTGTATTTTTACGGCTTATCAACATTTTGCCGGTTATTTAAGACCAGAAAATCCCAAATCAACGACTTACCCATTTTAAAAGGGAAGATGGTAATGCCATCCGGCCGCTTTCCATCACCACGGTCGAGGCCTACGGGTTCGATTTTGGAAGGGACCCCAGCTGCATCCAAACCTGTTTTGATGATGTCGTTAATTGCTAAATCTTAAGAACGTGATTACTGACGTCAGCAGAGCTTAAACAACTCGAATAAAAAAAAACAGATTAAAATGAAAAGAATTTATTAAATACGATATTCTTTACTGTATATAACAATTTTACTGTTTTTTTCTTGACTTGAAAAATTCATATTCTATTCATTAGACACAAGTACATATAGCCTTTGTCATGACGAAAAACTTCATCCTACAGTAAGATCTCTGATCGGGAGAGTGGAGGCTACGAGGAGCGTGGAACCACCTCTTAATTGCTGTTAACCCGAGTCCATACTGACTCCGACTGGTAATACTCTTAATATCCAAGCTATGTACAAAGAGTGAACCCAAAACAAAAGCCAAACACTATGAAAGTATAAAAAAAAAACATTTTTACAGTGAAGATGCCAGCAGTATATATTTATATTAAAAAATACCAAAAATACATATTTATAGTAAAGTTATTAACAATACATTTTTAAAGCAAAATGACCAAAAATGCATTTTATAGTAGAATTACTAACGATACATTTTATAGAAAATTGACAAACAATGCATTTTTATTGTATCTGACGGCATAAAATTGTGTTCAAAATATTTAGATTTCGGCATTAAATAAACCGTAGACGTCGATATGCAGTTAAACTACATCAACTAACATGTATAAAACCTTAAGCACCAAATTATGCAACTTGAGTTCTAATTCTTTCTCCTCAAATAACTACTGGTCAATCTTAAAAACAAAACTGACTCAAGCTTCAACATAGACCTGAGTATGACGATGAACTACATCCGGTATCAAGATCTTTGATCGGGAGACTGGAGGTTATTAGGAGCATGGAACCACCTCTTAACTTCCGTTTTCTCAGCTCTACCCTGACCCGGGGTGGTAGCATCTATTACGGTCGCAGCTACATTTTCATAGTCAAAATACCAACAATAATTTTTATATACAAAAGTACCAACAATACATATTTATAGTAAAATGACCAGCAATACATTTAATCTGTATTTAAAGGCATCAAGTTTGATTCAAAGTATTTAGATTTCAACATTAAATATCCCGTAGAGATTGGTATGCTGCTAAACATAATAAAAAAAAATAACTTCAACATCTTTAATACATAAATCGCACCTTGTTCATGTTTAAAGGAGTAGATAGGTTTACCAATCAGCCAGTTCCCAAACCTCCCCAGTTTTCTGAACAGGATTAGATGTTTATCCCTTGTTTCCTGAATGGGACTGGTTCTCCGGTTTCTTCTAAAGTTTCATCTATTACTCCCGGTAGATTTTTAAGTCTTAGTGACATTATCACCTTGCTTGGGGTGAATTGATTAAAAAAAATGTCTCGAGACTGTTTAAGAATATGAATCGAGATTTTAAGTGAATGTTTTTGTTTTGTAACAACTTGCGGTGTTCAACGAAAATGCAGTAACATGTCTTTCTATCTATTTATTAAACACAAACATATAAATTTAAGGAAGCAGTTATGCATCTAATTCCAAAAAGAACTGCTCAATCTTAAATTACTTATAAAAATACATCGTTTAGCCAACGTAAACTTCAACGTCATTAATATTATAAATCACACTGTTTTTATTTTGCAATAGTTTGTATTGTTTACTTATTTTTTCTCACTAACTTTCGGGTGAATTCATCCATCTTTTTTTTTATCGTCTGGTCAGTGCTACTACTTATTATTTTCTGACTTTTTAGGGGCAGAGATTTCAATTTCGTTTACTATTTCCCCAAAGAATATCACGACTATGTCCTGTGTGACAGTAATTATAGGGCCGCAGGATAAACGCATTGTGTTTCTTTTCTTTATCATTTCCATTCCGATGTCTGGCAGAATAATTACATTTAATATTTCATAGACCCTTCTTCGCAGTCGATAAGGATTATGTATGCTTTTCTCACTTTATCGAGATGAGTTGTCTGCTATGCGAATTATTTTCCGAAGCAATATTTTCTCTTTTCGGCATATATTCATCACGACTGAATTTAACTTTACCATAAGATCTATTAGAAGGCATTAGAATCTTGTACGTATATACTTGACAAAAAACCTCACTACGAGAAAATCGGAGAGAAATATCAGTATATTACAAGTACAGAAGGGGGAGTAAGAATATCATGCGTCTTCACAACTGTTTTATTAAACCCGTCGATCCTAATCAGTAACATACGTGCTATCATGATTATTTTTATGGACTGACATGATCTTAACTAAGATACGCAGATCATATCGCGTTGATGATTACACAGAAAGAAAAGAGAAGGAAGCCTTACACAACATAGTAAAGGAAAGTGGGAATAAAAGACTTCTAAGAAGACAGGATGTATTGGCGTTAGCAAGAGAGAAACTCCAAGATGTCATCTACGGATTGGAGACTTCGAAAATAAACAAGTAGAGGAATTTAACAATTTTGGGGAAGTGATGTAATAGCCTAAGAATTGGTGTGACTCTTAAATCCTATGGTGCAATGGAATATCTAAATTTGTTTTCCGAAATATAAACGTAATAATGAATACCTAAGACTGAACATGTAAGCAACGAGGATGTATAAAGAATTTTGGGGAAGTGATGTAACAGCCTAGGAATATGTGCACCTCTTAAATCCGATGGTTCAATGGAATAACTAAAATTGTATTCCGAAATTTAAGCGTAATACCGCAGACTGAACATGTGAGCAACGAGGATATATAAAGAATTTTGGGGAAGTGATGTAACAGCCTAAGAATTTGTGCACGTCTGACATTCGATGGTGCAATGGAATAACTAAAGTTGTATTCCGAAATTTAAACGTAATAATGAATACCTAAGACTGAACATGTGAGAAACGAGGATGTATTAAGGGAAAGCTGAAAAAATTGAACACTTCTAAATTGGCATCAGCGGATTTTTTTATCATGGACTAACTTAAACATACCAGAGCCCTCTTTTTACTTCTTCTTGTATGCGCCTTATCTCTTCACGTTGTGAGTGATCATGGCTCTCCATTATTTACTCTCCTTTGAAACCTTTGTCTTTACGCTATCATTTTTACTACCATTTGCACAAACTAGCTAAGTATGTTATAAGCTGATTTCTTCTGTCCCTCATGCCTTCATAACGCCCTGTCAGTGTTATATTTTCTATGCCTTCTTTTCTCCTTATGTGCCCCTAAAATTCCAACTATCTTTTTTATGATACTAAGTATAAACGTCCTTTTAGTTTAGATTTTCTTTAAAACTTCGTTTTTGCTCAGATGTTCAGTAGCTGGTTCTCAGTATCCTTCTGTAGAATCACATTTCTGTTGTCAACTAATCTCTTCCACATTTGTGAGCAGATTGACAAGCATTCACTTCTATATAATAGAACTGATATACAAACGAGTTCAGTTTTCTCTCTTTGTTTCAAACGAGATTTTTCTGTTTCTTAAAACTTTACTTAGATTTTTGGAAAGCATATGCGCCTTCGGATTTTACGTACTCTGTTAAAAAAGACTTCCTATCCATTTAAATGCTTGCTTGACTTTAATATCTGTCATTTTTATTTCGCATGTTGGCTGCCGACGACCATGGATTGTGTCTTCTTAGTTTAGATATTTACTGTATACTTCAGGCATTCTTTTACTAAATTCTGCAGGCGTTCTTGTAGATTCCTTTCTGTGTTTGCTATCAACACTAATTTTCCTTCCAGTGCGCCCTTTTTGTTTACAGTATCGCATTTTAAGTGCTTTGTTAAAAAAAACTTACTAGATATTTAAATGGATGTAATTGCTTGATTTTTGGTATCTTCAATTTGTAATTCGCATTTCAGGCTCTTCCCTTTGGATTAATTGATTTTATTTTTACTGTTATCAGACATTTGTGGATTGTTTGAAACTACACGCATATGCATTTTGATAGGTCCTGTTCTGGCATCTCGTCTAAAGTCACTGTCTCACAGACGTGCTGTGGCTTCCCTCTGTCTTTTCTGCAGACATTTTCATGGCAACTGCTCTGACGAGCCTCTTTCACTGGTACCCCAACTACATGAATTTAATCGTGCTACCAGGTTGACATCTCAGTCCCACCGTTTCACTGAAGAAACCTGTAAATGTAGCCCTCTCTTCTACTCCAACAGCTTCTTTTCTAGCACTTCCCGACAGTGTAATTCCCTTCCTCTTACTTGCTTCCCTGACGGCTATAATTATCACATTTCAAATCTAATGTCAATCGACATCTTCAGATGCCTTGATCCTGATTCCAGTCTTTCTCTATAACATTTCGTCAAATATCCGTCTTTACTCTTCCCCTCACTCTCTGTAACCCCTTGCGTGCGAGTGACACTCCCGCCTTGTTTGTGGTAAAATGCTTAAAAAAATTGATATTGTAAGATCTCGCTTACAGTATCTAGTGTTCCCAAATAGTCCCCCGCCATAACCCTCTCGGTAAATCCGTTTTTTTTTTTAACGTCTTGGTCATAAAATATCCACCATGAGAACCTAACATTTGATAGCCGAAGGATCGAAACTTAGCTAGAGAATCTAATCTGATTCCTATTAAAACCGTATCTATTTGCTAGAAGGAAGAGATGGACACGCGCCTTTCGGAAGAGTACCAAAACGAGGCAGACAGAGCAGATATTGGTGTGTATTTGACCTCAGTTCGCATTTCTAACTAATGTGCCAATAAACCTGATACTCTCTGTACATCCTGACGAGGATAGATTTCCATTCGCAATGGAACGCGAAAAAGAATTTCGGATGTTCGAATCGCTGGAGCCAACGAAGTTTGGAAGATGAGGAAGCAGAAAAATGATAGACACAAGAATTAATAATAGATTCGAATGATCTGGAATTAAAAGTTGAAGAACTCCGAGACATGTAGGTAGTGTGATACGAGGATGCTTGTGAGAAGGGAACGAAAGATCATATATTACTTGACATGGACATTTTTATGCAAAGGTCTTGAAATGAAGTGTGTGTACGATAGTTTCTGCCTTTTATTATAAAAGATATGTGCAAAGATGTGCGGGTTAGTTTTATTCCCTTTATATGCCAAATCTTCACACCTTTTTAGGGTTAAATGGTTGTTCAGCATTTTGAATATAACCAAGGATTCCTTCTGCCATATATATATATATATATATATATATATATATATATATATATATATATATATATATATATATTTGAATTTTTAGGTCTGATGAATTGGAATGTAATTACGATTCCAATGTAATAAATTATAACCATGGAATATTAGTGTTTGAGCCTTTTATATTATATTCTTACTCTGTCCTGGACAGCTCTAACTGGATTCTATCCTCTTGGGAATTTATATATATATACATACATATATATTGACCACTAATATAATCAATATATATATATATATATATATATATATATATATATATATATATATATATATATATATATATATATATACATACGCACACACATTGTTGTAGTAAATCTACGGACGATAATACGTATATCCCCATTCACATAAATACAGTAGTAAATACTGTATGTGGGTCTGCAGTTGAAGAGCCATTGTGGAATTCAACTGACTCATTTCTAGCAATGGACTACTTCCTCTACGCGCCGCTGGTGAATCTTATATGTGTTGTTTGTGTGCTAAGTATTATCGTTCATTACCAACCTTCGCGTGATTATTCTATTCAGTAAACTTACCGAGGTTACAACATATATATATATATATGTATATATATATATATATATATGTGTGTGTGTGTGTGTGTGTGTGTGTGTGTGTTGATGATATATATACGCACACACACACACACACACACACAAAAACATATATATATATATATATATATATTAAGCATTTCAAAAGAAGGACTGGGAATTAGATCAAGGCATCTGAAGATGTCGAGTGATATTACATTTGAATATTTGAAGACTATGAATGTCAGGCAACCAAGTAAGAGAAAGGGAGTTCCACAGATGGGAAGTACGAGACATGAAGCAATTGGAGTAGAAGAGATAGCTACATTTAACCGTTTCGACGGTGAGAGGTTAGGACTGAGATGCCGACCTAATAACACGCTTAAATTCATGCAGTTTGGACACCAGCGAGAATAGCTCATCGGAGAGGATACCATGAAAGTACTTGCAGAAAAGACAAAAGGAAGCAATGGCACATCTGTGAGAAAGTGACTGTAGACGAGATGCCAGATCAGGACCAATCACATTGCATATCCGTCTCTGAATTTTGTCGAGAACCTTGATACGAACAGCGGAGTCTCCAGACCATTTAAGGCAGCGGTATTCGATGTAAGGCCAAATAGTTGATTTATAGAATTGAAGTACGGACTCAGTTTCAATCTTTCGTGAAAGTAAAAAATTAATGAACGCTATATTTGAAACCAAGGGTAGCGGAATCGGCTGATCTCCTAATTTTATACACACAAAGACATTATATGCATACAAAGACATTTATGCAGTCAAAGACACAAACATACACACACACACACACACACACACACACACACACACACACACACACACACACATATATATATATATATATATATATATATATATAAAGAAATATAATTTTAAGGTGTGCTATATTCATTGGATAAAGTGCTCAATATCAGAGATAGAGCGTATGAATAAGTATAAATATAAAAGTGAACATTGAATCAGCACTAAGAGGCAATCAATCTGACGATTGCATCTAGCATGAAACAGACTGTCGCCTCTGAGTGTTGACCTCAATATTCAATTTATATATATTCATATATAAATATATATATATTGTTTATAAGTTTTTGTTTGATGTATGTTAATTCTCTGTAAAACAATGCGTCCTAAGAGAAAATCATTTTAGCACGAAAAATTAAGTTTTTATAATATCTATCTTATATCTGTGTGCTCATTCAATTTTATAATTCAGGAGAATTCATTTTTATCACTTCAATATAAAATTTATGTTTTATAAAATTATGAAAGCTATTTTCCGCACACATATAAAAAGTATTATAAAAACATGATTTATCTTGCTACATATATATATATATATATATATATATATATATATATATATATATATATATATATATATATGTATATATATATATATATATATATATATATATATATATATATAGATAGAGAGAGAGAGAGAGAGAGAGAGACATAGAGACAGGCAGGCAGAGACAGAAATTAATATTGCATGTTGGCTGTCTTTCAATCGGTATTCCTCCCGGTAACCAGAACTGCAAAAGGTTGCTAGGAGATCAACACGAAACAAAGATATACATTGTTGAATCATTTTTGTTTAATTTTATATTCATAATTTCATTCCCCACGAAGGTCATATTGCTGGAAAAAACCTTGGATATTACAATCAAATATAAAAGGGACAGATATTAATAACAGTTTATCATATTCTTTTTATTCCCTGAGTCATGAAAAATCATAAAATCATTTAAACACTGCTTTAACCTATCGAATCACGAGAGAATTCATTTCTATGACCCACCTATTTACATGCTCTGAGAGTGAATAATCATTTCCTTAAAGTTCTACTAATTTTATACACACAAACACTATATATATATATATATATATATATATATATATATATATATATATATATATATATATATATATATATATATATGTATTATGAAATGGACAAAGTCCGACAATTATTTAAGACATTTTTTTATGTTTATACATTCTTCTTATAGATACAAGTATTTGAGTAAATGCTCTGTTTATAATGAACAGTATTAAATAACATTTACCGGCCTGAATGTCCGAGAAATTTTCATGGAAAATATTCGTCCTCAGACAGGATTCGAACCTGTATCCTATACGGAACCGTCATATAGCCTGACGTGTATTAACCGATTCGGCCACTGAGGATCGTCCAGTGGGCAAGGTCGAATTTACTGCTTATAAACTTCAATCTTCCATGGATCTTTCACGTACATTCAAAACTGCTCATGGCGTATCAAATGTAAACAAATGACGTCACACATTTCGAAATGGACAAAGTCCGACTATTATTTAAAGACATTTTTATGTTTAACATTCTTTTTATTCTCGGACATTCAGGCCGGTAAATGTTATTTAATACTGTTTATTATAAACAGACAATTTACTTAAATACTTGTATATATATAAAGAATGTTAAACATAAAAATGTCTTTAAATATATATATATATATATATATATATATATATATATATATATGTGTGTGTGTGTGTGTGTGTGGGTGTGTGTGTGTGTGTGTGTGTTTGGCTGAATAATCAAGACATATTAAGTCTATTTTTTATTTTTATTTTCATCCTCTCAAATTCACGGATCAATTTCTTAGTGCTTTTAAAAACTGATTAAGAAAGACTCTGTCGTTTTCGTTATTTCTTTTATTTTCCGAGGTACTTTGAATGTCATCCAATATTATTTTCAGGGTTAAATTGCTGAGACAAACAATTAATGTAATTGGTAATTGTGATTGTTTTGTGAATGCGCATGCTCGCACCACCTTATAGTCAATTTATATTAAAGATATGTAAGAGAGGTATTTTAGTTTAATTTTTTCACATTTAATGTTTTAAAAATACAAAACCTGCAATTTTTTCGAAAAATTAAAAAAAAATATTTTAAAACTTTGACGAGCCCAACACATTTGATTTTACAGAAACTTGTTGCTATACTCAAAATTAATTTTATTTATATATATATATATATACATTCATACATATATATATATATATATATATATATATATATATATATATATATATATATATATATATATATATATATGTAGAGAGAGAGAGAGAGAGAGAGAGATTTGAGAATTTGAAGTTTATGTTTTTATGGTGGAGTTTACCTGTATTATCGAGTAATATTTCTCTAAAACGTGAATATGGACACGGACTTTTTTTTAAATGTTGTGCAACAGAACTTGAATCTGACATGTGTAAAGTAAGCCTTCTTGATAGTGTCGTCACCGTGAAACCAACATATATATTTATGTTTTTGTCAGAGATACAATGTCTCAAAGGACATTTAAATTTACATACAATGATTGTCTTTTGCAAAATATTAGTTAACGGAGAAAAGTTATTGATTAATTTTGTATTAATTTTTTTAGTGGAATTAGTAGACGATATATTAGTACTTATGAGTTTTTTAGGATTTTTCTTCTAGTTTGTAGTTATAATGTATTTGATTGCGGTATAGTAGGTTGATATGTTTAGGATCATTTACAGGAGTATTATGTTCTTTTTGGTTTATGTTACTATTTCTAAGGGCATGTCTAATTTGATCATCAACGATGTAATTAGGAAAGTCATTATCAATGAGAGTTTGTTCATTTTTTTTTAACTCCGTGTCGAAATTCTTTTGTGAAAGAATTAACTTTTTACAGCTTATTACTTTTTGTATAATCGCAGTTTTGTAATAGTCAGGACATTCATTTTTATAGTTTAGAGTGCACGTATTTATGTAAGTAGTTTTTTTTTATATGGGGAGGTAGTAAATATAGGATTATTGCTGTCTATGAATATATCAATAAAAAGAATTTTGTTGTTATTGCTAAGTTCATGTGTGAACTATGAACGGAGTATTTTAGGAAGTTGTTTTGTAATACATGCATTTCCTCTAACATTTTTTTTTATCTCAGAACAGAATATCGTTTACATATCTTAGGTAGAAGAAGGGTTTTTAGGGGTATTAAATATCTTATTTTCAAGGTTAGCCTTATAGAAGTTATTAAATGTTGGTCCTAGAATTGAATCCATGGAAAATCCATCACATTATAAGTATATATTATTTTGATTGTCATAAAAGGGAACCTCAGTAGCACAAGTGAAGAGTAGTTTCTATAATATGTTAAGTTTAATTTTTAATGGAGGAAAAGATGGATTGTGGTAAATATTCTTTACAATTATATCAATTGTTTCTCTAACTGCGACATTTTTAAATAAAATTTCAGCATCAAATGAGGCTTTGTTTTCATTGTTACGTTTTTGTATTTTTAAGATTTTGTTTCGTTGGCGAGTTGATATAATGCTGTATTCATTAGGTATGTATGGTGTAACGAAGGGGTTAATGATTTTGGTTAATAGATAAACCAAAGTCGTGATTTTTAATACGATAGGACGGAGAGGGAAATTTGGTTTATGCATTTTTATTGTTCCATACATGTAACATGGTTTTGATAGTCCCATACATGCATACAGGTTTGTAGTCACCAATTATTTTGAAATTTTTTTAATTGTCTTGTTCTGCGTTGCTGGCTCTGATTAGTTTGTTGATTTTCAATTTCAGTTGGTTAATAGGATTTTAATTGACTTTTTAAAATTTGGTGTGGCCGTCAAATATTTTTGTAATTTTGAATTCTCATCGGATTTAATTATTACAACGGAAATATTGGTTTTATCTGATTTTTTTAAAACATTATATTGGTATGTCTACGCAATTCCTCGGAAGCAATTTTAATTGTTTTGTTAGGAGCTTTTTTTTATTCTTTTGTCATGTCTGTCTTTCAGTGCTTTAGCTTTGAGTTGGTCCTGAATTTCTGGTTTTGTTTTTATTAGTTGTTGTTCTTTAAGTTTTTGCAGGTTTTCAAAAAAAAGAGCAGGTTGAGTATTTCCAAAGCATCAATAACAAAAGGAAAATAAACTAAGTTACCTCTCTTACAAATCCTTAACGTAAGTATAAGGGAGCGCGTTCATGAGCATCTACAAAAACTTCACAATTATCAGTTAAACTTATTTCTTGTCTTAGAAAATCATCCCTGAAGATAACCTTGAATGAGATTGAAATTACTTAGGAAAATAAAAGAAATAACCAAAAACTACGACGTCTTTCTTACTCTGTTTTGTAACAGCACTAAGAAATTGATCCGTGAATTTGAGATGATTAAAATAAAAATAAATAGGTATAATATGTTTAGAGTATTCAACTTATCAGTTTTGGTGTTTTTTAAGATTTTGATTAGTTCGTGAGTTCATATAACGCTGTATTTATTAGGTATATATGGTGTAACGAGGTGGTTAATGATTTTGGTTAATAGATAAACCAAAGTGGTGATTTTGAAAACGATAGGGCGGAGAGGGAAATTGATCCCTGAATTTGAGAGGATCAAAATAAAATAAATAGTCATGTTTAACATGTCTATTTACATAGACAAGCACACACAAAAACGCATAAAATCATAAACACATACAGACAAAAACACACATAATATATATATATATGTCTGTGCGTGTATGTGTGTGCGTGCGTGTGCGCTTGTTTGGTTGTGTTTATGTATATATAAATAGGACTGGAAAGCCTCGATTTCATTTTCAACCCATCAAATTTCACTTGGCTGTGAAGTGCAACACTCGTTTTGAAATAATATCATGCTCTTGAATACATTTTGAAATTTCATAATCAGGTTCTTACATTATATAATCAATACGGGTTGATATGCCGCTAAACAACAAAAACAACAAAAACAAAACGAGAAGTATTAACTTATATAAAAAATATCTGTAATTAAGTCATACAATTGCAGCTTGGCACTTCTCGTTTGTGTTATTATCTGTGACAAAAAATCTTACAATCTAAAAAACTAAACTGTTAAAATGCATTGCTGGTAATAATTTTTTTACAAATTATTTCTGGTATTAATACCTATTTCTACACTTTCATAGTGTTTTGACCCGAAGTTTGGGGGTTAATTATTTCCCCATAGTTGGCACCCTAAAAATCCAAGGCTCTGGTGACCACGGTGGCCACTGAACTGTAGCTCTTCGCCTTATTCATTAACCCGTATGTTGAGCGACTTTTGCCTCACTCAGTATATCATCTAGTTTCCTTTCTTGTTTTAGTAAACTCGAGAGAATTGTTTTTTTATTTCTCTATTTCATATGCGCAAATTTGCTTTAATATTTCCATGCAGCGGGATAAGATTTTCAATCATTTTATAGTCGCCCTGAAAAAAATATAATATTAATTCGTCCTTTTTAAATTAATGTTTGGTTGTGTCATTTTTCGCTGGGGGTATGTTACATTTTTCACACGTTTATTGTCTTCTGATTCATTATTTATCTCCATTTTTTGTTTTACCCTAATGAAAAAATTGATAGTTTTTTTACCTAGGTAATGTCTATTTTTGTTTAATAATATATATATATTCAATTTCGTTTTATTTTATTCCTATCATGGTATACCAGTCTTTCATTCACATAGTCTTTTATTGCATCTCCACCCAAAAGAAACTAAAACTCTTTTTTTTCTAGTCAAAGTCTTCACTCAATTTTCCCTGATTATATTTTCATTATTGATTTTCTTTGTGCATCATTAACATTCTGCGTTATATATTTCCAAGTTCTATTTCGGTGTCTTGGCTAAAAATAAGGGTTTTTTGCTTTTTTTTTACCAATGCGTGGTTTTATTTTGGGCAAATAATTTTTCCTCTCCCATATACACGAGAGGTTAAGGATTTCTGGTGAAAAATTAACAGTTGTTTTTTTTTTTCATTTTCAAAAGTGCTCATAGAATTAGGTAATGATAATTTCATCTTTTTGATATGATGTAAGTTTTCTAGATGTCAGGAAAGGCAGATCGAATGACAACTTTTTAAAGATGAAATACCTTTCAACCTTTGTGCAGTTCCTTTGTTAAAGTTTTTCGTGAGAAGTTCTAAAGATAATAGCCCCCCAAAAATCTCAAGCTGGTTATATTCTTTTTACTAGGAAAACTTTTAATGTCTGTTGATTTTTTCTTCTCCTACCTTGACATATATGGACATACACACAAACCAGCTCAAATATATATATATATATATATATATATATATATATATATATATATATATATATATATATATATATATATATATATATATGCATGTATGTATGTATGTATGTAAAGATAGTGAGAAACAGAGAGATTTAACTACACGACTGAAATTGCTACCCTATAACTACAAAACTTCTAACTCCGATTTGAACACAGTTCTACTTCAAATGTAACAATATATAGGTACATATATATATATATATATATATATATATATATATATATATATATATATATTGCAAATGATCGATTTCAAATATCAACCGTGAAATTGCCCATGATGAAGAACAATAAAAAAAAGATGATTTCGCATTACGAAATATTTCGTTGAAATTAATTGACATATTTGGTTAATAAATCTACCTTACGATTTTCCAATTGATATCCACAATCATAAATGTAGTCATTGGAAAGTTGTTAATAGCTGTAGATGTTATAGTGTATTTTTAACTAATGGTAAACTGATGCCTCTCCTTTCCAGTGCACCATTCGCCGACAATGCAAAAACCTAATTTTCAAGCACAGTAATATTACTGAAAATCACATCCAAATAATGATTATAAATGTAGTTATAGAAAATGCCCAGGGAAGCAAATTTACGAAGGTAGGAAAGGGACTGAAGACTAGACGTCAGGTTAAGGCCAATAATATTGGTTATTCTGATTTAGATTTTATATAGAATATATATATATATATATATATATATATATATATATATATATATATATATATAATTATAAAATTTAAATTCTAAGGATGAAAAAGTTTGCTGGTGACGCGTTTCGTCCTCCAGGACTTAATCGATGAACTACTGAATGATTTAATCAATATATATCGTTATCTTATATATATATATATATATATATATATATATATATATATGTATATATATATATATATATATATATATATATATATATATATATATATATATAATGGGCACTCCTATCGTGAATGATAAATGATGGTCAGCAGTGGATGGGGTATATTTCATTATTTACATTATTCGAACTATTGTCCTCATTTGTGTCGCCATATTTATTACACCGTTTCGGCCGTTGTACGCTCCCGCCTTCATCAGGTGGTTTGAATGTCGAACGGAACTCTTTATTTTATTTATTATAATAATAATAATAATAATGATAATAATAATAGAATCAAATTGTCCCACTGTTATCAGAGAAAAGGAAAGGGTAATGTTTACACACTGATTGACCTGAGTGTAACATGTGACAAAAACTTCTCTGCGAAGATTTTTTTCGAAAGTTTAAGCCAATACAAACACCTGTAAATGGAAATAGAAAATCGCAAATTTAAAAACCTATATCTGTCCCATTTGTGGTTGAAACTTTGGATCAGATACAGAAAGGAACTCAATAGCAAATAAACAAAATCCCAAGAATTCCAAAACATGTTCTAACAAGCACAGACCATATCCTACAAAGAACTTTATTTATTTACCATATTCTATTAATAGCTGTCTTTAATTAAGTGGTAATTTAGAAAAACCAAGGAAATACCACGTTATCTATGTATTTCCTTTTTTTTGTCTTTTATTCTTTCTTTCTTTCTTTCTTTCTTTCTTTCTTTCTATCTATCTATCTATCTATCTATCTATCTATCTATCTATCTATCTTTCTTCATTATCAGGTTCCTTTTCATGATTATCTCTTTTCTAGTTTGTTTTTTCGGTCTTTTATCTTCCTTTTATTTTTCCAGTTGTTTTTATTCTATTTCTTTCTCTCGTTTTCCCTCTTTTTTTTTACGGTTTAATTTTATTACTTCCTTATTTTTTGTTTCTTTTTCTATTTTTTGATCAGGTGTAATTTTTATGATATTTCGTTTTCTCTTTTACTTCATTTTCTTTCTTTTTTTCTTTCTTATTTTTGTTATTCCCAATTTCTTCGATTTTTTTATTTAATTATTATTTCTCTCATTTTAAAATGTTCCCTTTTTTCCCTTAAATCTCAAAGTTCCATATTATACTGTCCTTCTTTCGTTCCTTTTTTCTTTCTTTTTTATCAGTTTCCTTTTCATGGTTATCTCTTTTCTAACTGTTCTCCCTTATTTCTATAAAATATATATTTTTTTAGTACTTATAAAATTATTTCTTTTTTTAGGAAAAAAAAAATTAATATCCACAAAAATTAGTTATATCATTTTGTCCACTGTTAAGTGCTTCAGATTAATAAACATTAATAACAATATTATAAATTTGGGTTGTGATCACAACAAAAAAGTGGAAAACGTTGTTATTTTACCCATAGCTTTGACCCATTAAAACTGGCACTATCACTCCCACACTCTACTGAATCTGACTATATTGCCAATAGCAGCAACAGCTGTTCCGTAATCTTCAGTCTTCGATATCAAAGGCTGGCAGTGGATATTCGGGAAAAAAAACATGGCTGCCTTTATACACGTCCGATTGAATATTTTGACCTTTCTGATTGGTTAACCATTCTATCAGTGAACTATAAAATGAGTCAGCTCATTTTGGTTGGCTCACTAGTACATTAAAGTACCCCAAAACTCTAACAATTTCGTTCCTGTTTCTTTCGCTCTTTTTTCTTCCTTTTCTTCTTCTACTTATTTTTTTTTTATCAACCTTCTTTCTCTCGTTTTTTTTTTCATTTTAATACCTTCTTTTTTTTTTCTTTCTGCATTTTTACCAATGGACATTTTCATGATTTTTTCATTTTCTGTTTTACTCTCATTTGTTTTCTTTCGTTCTTCTTCCGCTTTCTTTTCTTCTTCACAATTTCTACATTTTTCCTCATTTATTTCTTCATTCCTTTTGTCTTTTTAAAATGATCCTTTTCCTCTTAAATCTCAAATTTACACATTATACCATATTTCCACATGGAGTGAGATCTCAATTTTGTAACAAAGAACGGAGAGTGAGAAGAAAGGTATAATCATAACTACAAGAAGACGGAATGCATTGTCATCAGTAAAAGGAATGCGATTTGCAGGTCGGGAACACCAGAATCAAGCAGACGTGGAAGTTTAAATATCTGGGAATCGTCTTGACAGAGGACGGTAAGTGCGACACCGAGATCCGTAGACGTGTTTGGATGGCCAAGGATGCATTCCAAAAGCTGGGCAGAGTATTGCGAGACAGGAGGATTTCTTTCGTAACAATGAAAAGAATACTGAGCTATTACGTGTCATCTGACCTTCTTTAGGGAAGCGAATGTTGAACGATTTCCTCAAAGATGAAGAAGTGATTCGAGGCGACAGAGATGTGGTTCTACAGGAGGATGTTGAGGATATCATGGAACAAGCGTCTGAGCGGCGATGAGGTCTTAGAGAGGATGCAAACAAGCAGTAGATACTTAATATCTGGAAGAGGCTGCTGAAGTTTTGGGGACACATAATGAGGAAGGAGGGCCTTGAGGGTCTGATGCTCACGGGTCGAATAGAGGGTAAGATAGACAAGGGAAAATAACGCGTGACATACCTGGCGGGCTTAAACAAGTGGATGACAGAACGTGGTCTGGGAGAGGAAGCAGAGGGAAGGAACTTGTTGGGAGCTGCAAGGGATAGAGAGAAGTGGAGAGCCATGATCGCGTACGTCTTGAAAGGATATGGCACATAAAAAGAATCTGTTACATGTTATTTGTATCTTGTTCTGTTTTTCTTTGTATTGCTTATTTCATTATTCCAGCTCATTTCCGATTTTTTTTCATTTATATCGCATGTGCATCGGCGATTCTAACTAATCGATAGAATTATGTTTCTCTCTATTTTTCTAGGGTTTAATTATTGAATTTGTTTATTGGATAAACGAGGCAAGCTTGAAAAAAATGACAACTAAAACAAGGCTTATACTTGAATTCCCTAAGAAGGCTTGGCAAATCCAACACTCACAGGGCATATTAAGAGGAAGAGTGACGGAGAGAAACAATTCAATGGATGAATATTCTTACACAAAGAGTGTTGGAAACACTGCTTAGAACAACAAGAGACGGAAAATATGGAGAACCATGATCGTTTACTTCATTGGTCAACAAGGCACATCAATGATGAATCACGTGTGTGAGTGTTTGACTGTGTGTGTGTGTTTGCTTGTCTATTTTTGCGTCTCTGTAGCTGTATATGTGTGTCTGTGTTTCCGTGTGCGTGAGAGGGAAAGAGTTTGCGTATTTGTGTCTACATTGTTGTGCGCCATTCTCTCTCTGAGTCTCTGTGTGTGAGTGTCTGTATGACTTCATCTGTATCCGTGTCTCTGTGTATGTGAGTGTGTGAATGTATGACTACGTACGTATTTGACAGTGTGCGTATATATCTGCGTGTGCGTGTATGTATGTATATCTAAGTGGCTGTGTTGCTGCGTATGTGTGTTTGTGTATCTGAGACTGTGTGTCGCTGAGCTTGTGTTGCTGTGTGCGTGTGTCGATAAATTTGAGTGTGTGTATGGGATGTCTGCCTGTCTCTGAACGCGTGTCTGCGTCTTTGTCACTGTGTGTATGTGTATTTTTGTATCTGAGTGTGCATATGTGACGTCTGTGTGTCTCTGAGCGTGCGTTTGTGTCGTTGTGTGTATGTGTTGTTTTTTTTTGTTATTTGAGTGCGTATATGGGACGCCAGTGTGTCTCTGAGCGTGCGTCTGTGTTGCTGTTGTATGCGTCTATGTATCTGAATGTGTGTATATGATGTCTCTGTGTCTCTGCCACTGTGTGTATGTGTATTTTTATCTGAGTGTGTGTATCGAGTGTCTGTGTGTCTCTGAGCGTGTGTCGGTGTTACTGTTGTATGCGTCTTTGTATCTGAGTGTGTATGTGACGTCTCTGCGCCTCTCAGTGCGTGTCTGTGTCGCTGTGTGTATGTGTCTTTGTATTCTAGTGTGTATATGGGATGTCTGTGTGTCTCTGAGCGTGTGTGTGAGGCTGTGACCCTGTCTGCGCATCTCTGTGTGCACTGGTGCCTGTGGGTGCGTCTGCTTGTGTATGTAACGCTCTTCTACACTTTCATACTGAGTTCGTTCCATTTGTTTTGTGCATCCCCTTCTGTTTTTTCTCTGCTATCCGTATTAAATAAGCCACGAAACATGTCATTTCTTTGGCACCAGAATTATGTTAAAGAACATCATGCCATTTCAAATTAGAAAGAAGAAAGCCATACATTGCATTCATAGAGACAAGAGTGAAAAGGAACCTGGCTGCAGTTCACACGTGCCACCGTTTTTCAAAGTAACTTTTAGCAAGGAAAAAAAAATCAAATAGAAATCAAGTCGTTTAGAATTGAATCAAAAACATGTTATTGTTTCAATTTTTTTATTATTATTATTATTATTATTATTATTATTATTATTATTATTATTATTATTATTATTATTATTATTTCCACCCCCACCAGCCATTCGTCTCTGTAGTTTTTGAAGATTTGCAGGTGCGGAATGATGAAATTCGGCATTCTGTCTTTTTTTTCTTTTCTTATGATTAACTATTCAGTACATTTGCAGGTAGAGCTAAATAGTTTAAGAACCGGATAGTTGAATGAGAGGATAACAATTCGCTATATGTGATTTCATTATGAAAGTCAATACTTTCACAATAATAATCGTATTAGCCAAAAGACTTACGGCCACCTCACAATAAAACGCTGGTTCACCGATCGCCGAAGTTGAACAATGTCATGCCTGGTCAATACCCAGATGAGCAACTGCCTGGGTTTACTAGGTGATGTAAGCTTGGATGTGTGAGTGTTGTAATGAATAATGCTTCGGGATTTTTAATCAGAGAGCCGAGTTTCAATATCCGTCGGGTTCATTCTATTCACTTACGCGCAAAATACCCCTGGGAAATGTATGAACTCACCTCTTCTCCCCCTCCAGCTAGGGGTTAATTATTAAGACTTGTATCAGTCAGTCAGTTATGCGACATGCGTGATACACGCGTAGGCGATCATGTGTATTTCGATACATGACTGACGATGTAGATTTTTTCCCGCGGTATGTTACCATTTCTTTCTGCGGTAGACAAGTTGCCATCCAAGGCTATAGAACCGGTCTCTTCTGCTATTTACCCATATCTGGGGGGAGCATTAAAGTTGTTATATCTGAAAAGAATTCTTACAATCTAAAAACTAAACTGTTTTTTTATCTCTGACAAAAATTCTTAGAATCTAAAAAACTAAACTGTTTTTTTATCTCTGACAAAAATTCTTACAATCTAAAAACTAAACTGTTTTTTTATCTCTGATAAAAATTCTTAAAGTCTAAAAAACTAAACGGTCATTACCTCTGACAAAAAATCTTACAATCTAAAAAACTAAACTGTTATTATATCTGATAAAAATTCTTACAATTAGTCTTCTCCGACCCGTCTCGTGCATAGTATTACATAGTATCATTGCAAAGGCAATAGTAGTACAATGTGATACACAAAGAAGTAGATAAAAATGACAATAACAACGACAAGAAAAAATACAAATTCGAATTTGTAGGTCTGATGAATTGGATCGTGATTACGATTCAAATGTCATAAATTATAACAAAGGAATATTAGTGATGGAGCCTTTTATATTACATATATATATATATATATATATATATATATATATATATATATATATATATATATATATATATATATATATATATATATATATATATATATATATATATATATATATATGTATATATATATATATATGTATATATATATATATATATATATATATATACATACGAAGAAATGTACTATTAAAGTGTACTATATTAAGGGGATAAAGGGCGCAATATCAGAGATAGAGTGTGTGTAAACATAAAAGTGAGATTGAAGTCAACACTTAAAGGCGACAGGGTGTTTCATGCTAGACGCAATCGTCAGGCCATTCTCCTCTGAGTGTTCACTTCAATATTCACATATATATATATATATATATATACATACTTATATTAATATATATATATATAAAAGTGAACATTGAAGTCAACAACACACTTTTATATATATATATATATATATATATATATATATATATATATACATACATACATACATATATATATATATATATATATATATATATATATATATATATATATATATATATATATATATATATATATATATATATAAAAGTGTGTTGGTGACTTCAATGTTCACTTTTATATATATATTAATATAAGTACACGTATACATTTCTTGCTTTTAGTTTTATATATATATATATAAAACTAAATATATAATAAATATATATAAGTAAATTTTAGTTTTATATATATATATATATAAAACTAAATATATAATAAATATATATAACTAACTTTTAGTTATATATATATATATACATACATACATACATATATATATATATATATATATATATATATATATATATATATATATATATATATATATATATATATATATATATATATATATAAAACTAAAAGCAAGTAATGTATACGTGTACTTATAAATGTATAGGCCTCTATGTGTATATGTACATGATGGGATATTACGAAAGCATTATAACTGGTTCTGACTTTAGATGTTGCGATTCTAACGTAATTCTAACATGGTAAGAAATTTGACATTTTAAAATGTTGGTTAACGTTTATTCCGAATTGTATCAATATAAGTTTTTTTTATAATAATAGAAATAGATTTATGGAACATAAGGCCCTCATCAGTGTTTCAGGGCGAAACTCTTGGGTCAGTCGTTCATATAAATCAACTGAACCTTTGCTTATTCATTTTATAATCTAATGTTTATATATGTTTGTTTCCACAAACTGTGAACATTTTTTATTGCTATCGATATTTTCTTAATTTACATTTCAGAAGCAATAAAATATTTTTTTTTATGTGGAACACTAGCAATAGAGATATTTCGTTGTTATTGAAGTTTTGTCATTTGCATGGATTTCTCTGCAGGAAATCAATGATCACCTGCGTAACACAATATTTTCGGCTAAGGCGTGTAGTCCTCAGAGAAGGTGATTCACGATTTATTTTGGAAAGATAAATACCTTTCCCGAAATAGAAAATGAATACAACAAAAAAGTTATACTTTTCTTGTTGGTAAAACAACATTTCCAGGTAAGAAATTTGGAACAAGCCCTCGTAGGTGTCTACGTGTAGAAACACAGAGACACACGCACGCTAACTTTAAGATTTATGCAAGAAAATACATGATATAAAATCAAATACAATTTAAATAAAAAATATCATAATCAAGTATGTGCCGTTTTTCTTAATGAGGTTGACGTTCACTGCTCTTCACACCTTCCAATTCTTTGTATCCTTCGTCTCCTATTCTGACTTACTCAGCCCAGACCTCGACGAAATTCTGCTATCGCTAATGATGCTGGAATAATGGTCGATACCGTCTAACGCTCCAGGAAGAACCTGACTCCGCATGGTATCCTCCAACAGAGCCAGATCAGGACGGAAATGGAGTACGTACTGGTACCCTATATGGAAAACAGATGTCCATTCTTCACTTTTAATTCTCAAAAAGACCCAAAAAGGGCCACTGCTTACTTGTGGGTTTCGAATAATTTTCCACCCTAAAACCCCTTTATCATAGACGAGACATTGCAAACCTCTCGCTAGTCTATCGCTAGTCCCACGGAGAGTGTTCACTCCTTAGTTCCACCTTCACGGCTAAGCCCCACCGTGTCACGCTTTTGTAGCGAACCACCTTCATTTTCTTCGTTTTGGTGTGATGTAAGTTTCACTCTTGCAGCTTTTTCGAATGAATTTTTGAAGAACCGATTCCTAAGCAGATGCCTCCCCGATCACTACAATCTAACCCTCTTCAAGTCCAGGGTTAAACGTTATGTTCCGCGTGTAGCTGTACATACTTTTCTGTAACCCTCTACCTTGAGTGATCCTCGGGCCTTATCTGAAAGAGCTCGAAAACAAACATATGGATAATATCTATACTCATCGAACACAAACATACACGCTCTTGTAGGTAAAAAAGACAGTTATTTTTTTTACCCGTCTCTAGTTTTAGCACTCGGAGAGTGATGAAACCTTAGGCCTTTGATAAGGTATCTGTCTAGAAGAAAAAAACGCTGAAGTAACACCTGTCTCAGTGCTAATCAGAATATTTCGCATATCCGGTTATCTTGCTTGTGTCCCGTATTTTTGCGCTGTTTTGTACGCGGAAACATGACTATAATAACAGAGTCAAAAATAACTCTAGAATCCAAAAGCGTCTCCGCGTCCTCGTGGGTAACAAGTTAGTTTCCACCCTACAACCCCGTCTATCGCAGACGAGACGTCGCAAACCGCTCGCTGGTCTGTCGCTATCTACATGGATAGTATTCAGACGAACTGACACTCCATAGATCCACCAGTCCTAACCTTCACGTCTAAAGACCACCAGGTGACGCCAATTGCAGCGAACCAGCCTCATTCCCTTCATATTGCTTTAGTGAGCACTTTCACTCAAGCAGCTTCTTTGCGAGAAACATTACTTTGCTTAAATGACTCACAAGATATTGTTCGCCTTGATCATTATAACCTTAATATATTGAAGACTAGGGTCAAACGTTATATTCCACACATATCCGCCTAATCTTTTTCTCTTACACTGTCTCCCTCTATCTAAAGCGCCGCTCGCTTCTTGCACAGGGTGAACATCATTGTAAGTAAGTTTCGGCTTTTTACTCTCACTAACAATTCGTGTTCTGTCAAATATTTGTACAAGTTAGTTATGTTGCGTACTCACTCTTCCCTGAGTCTTTATTCTTCAAGATATCCTGTGTGTGTCAAATTTTTACCGGCACTTTTTCTTATTACGTGTCTTAGAATTTTCAAGATTCACGTTTTGATTTTAAATATGAGAGTCCCTTTCGTTCCAAAACTTTACCGTTAGTCGAATGTCCGCTTCAAAGTATC
>OZ038497.1:89333621-89366121 GCA_964036315.1 Acanthosepion esculentum | reverse complement strand
AAACATCCCATTGGGAGTCTGTTCTATAGAAAATTTATTCGCGGAAAGAAAATGACGAGTGAAATTACTTCTCACTGATGGAATACTGAGGGAATGTGGGTTGTTTACAACAATGTAAGTGTCACTGGCGGGTCCTAGCCGTGAAAGTTGAGCCTGGCGGAGCCAAGAAATGTAGTTCGTCCGAGCAATTTCCATAGCGATAGAGCAGTGAAAGGTTGGATTGTAGAAAATAATTCGTCACCCACAATGAATCGAAGATGCTTTTGATTTCCATTAAGACAGGTAAGTGAGATCTGGTCAACTTCCGCCCAAATATGTCAACACTATATTTTCGGCCTGATCTGGCCCTTCACGAGAAATATTATTTAATAGCTCCAGTTACCAAATTGTCAATAAAGGTTGATATAAAATAAGTAGCACTCTTTTGGCGTTTTGAGCAAACACGATAGATATATAGAAAGCAGGCGTACTACTTGAAGAACTAGAGAATCTGAATAAAATTGAGCGGTGTATATTCCAGATATTCTGATCAAGGCTATATTCTGGGCTCATATTTTGGGAAGATAAAATTGCGGGCAAGGCTATGTTCTGGTGTTATATTTTGGAAAGATAATATTCTGGATTAGTCTATATTCTGGGCATATAATCTTGGAGGCTAATATTCTGGACTAGTTTAAATTCTGGGGTCATATTCTAGAAATATAATATTCTGGACATGGCTATATTCTGGGCTCAGAAATATTGGGGGCTAATATTCTGGACTAGTTTAAATTGTGGGGTCATATTCTAGAAATATAATATTTTGGATATGGCTATATTCTGGGCTCATAAATATTGGAGGCTAATATTCTGGACTAGTTTAAATTGTGGGGTCATATTCTAGAAATATAATATTCTGGATATGGCTATATTCTGGGCTCATAAATATTGGAGGCTAATATTCTGGACTAGTTTAAATTGTGGGGTCATATTCTAGAAAGATAATATTCTGGATATGGCTATATTCTGGGCTCATAAATATTGGAGGCTAATATTCTGGACTAGTTTAAATTGTGGGGTCATATTCTAGAAAGATAATATTCTGGATATGGCTATATTCTGGTATCGTATTTTGGAAAGATAATATTCTAGACTACGCAATATTTTCGGGTCATATTCAGGAAGATAATATTCTGTACGAGGCTCTATTCTAGGAAGATAATATTCTGGTTTACTAGACACGGTTTCGCAATATTATTTTCTGTTAGAATGTATTGATTCCTTTACACTATGTTCTGTATTTTTAAACAGATTCTTTCTACTATCTACGTACGACTGCATGTGCATTTGTCTGTAGATATGGATTTACCTAATTATGGCTTGGTATGAACTTTCGCCAGAATCTATGTATATTATTGTAAGGAAATATGTTCTGCGTGCGGAGGTAGGAGTAGACGCGTGTGTTTGTGTGTGCGCGTGTAACGATAAGCTGGTGTGAATCAGAGGTTGTATAGATAATTTGCTGATATTCAGTAGACGAAATTCAGTGGATTTAATGTAGCGCACGTCGGCCAAGAGGTGCGGGTTTGCTTCGAGAAAAGCAGAAAAGAAAAACTCCACCTGAAGCCCACCTGCAGTGATAAAAAGCAGTGAATTTACTCAAGGAATATAAATCAGTGCCGGAGTCGTTCGGTGACAACGCAGAGTGCGTCGGTTGCTAGAGAAGCGAGATTAGACGGCGTTCAGCTCTGAAGCGAGTGCAAACACAACCCACACGAATTTTTACATATCTACTCATCATATACATGGACATATATATACCCAGGAAAATTCTGAGTGGCGACAAGCTATATACATTATAAATGGAAAGCTTATAAAATAATTAAAGCTACACATAAATCTGTGCATAGTTTACAAGAGGAAGATATTATAAAGGTATATATACACGCACGTACGCACACACACACATAGTTTAAATATACTATATTATAATAATATTTTTAACTAAATAATTTTAAAATTTAATAAAAATTCGTTACTCAGAATTTCATGATGTAAAACAATGGACAGGTGTATAAAGTATCAATTTATATGCCTATCAATTTATATATATATGTGTGTGCATGTGTGTTTGCGTGTGTATACACATACATACACACACATATAGACGCAAACACATACACAACACAAAAACAGAGAATGTCTCGTATCGAGAATATTTAACATTGAAAATCATAATGAAAAAATTAATTATTTTTAATATGTAGAAATCTCCACCCTTTACCTGTAGACGGTCACGAGACCAGAAACACGTGTTGTAAAATTATGAAAAATAAAGGATAATATTAAAAAAAAAATCCACATTACAACCAAAAACTTTTGCGGTACCTCTCTTCTTTTTAATATACACTCTTTTCTCTCGTTGGAACCACTATAACCTCATTTTATATATATATATATATATATATATATATATATATATATATATATATATATATATATATATATATATTAAGACATTTTTATGTTTATACATTCTTTTTATAGATACAAATATTTACGTAATAATAAATAGTATTAAACAACATTTAGCGGCCCGAATATTATAAACAGAGCATTTACTTAAATATTTGTATTTATAAAAACAATATATAAACATAAAAATGTATTAAAATAGTTGTCGAACTTTGTCCATTTCATAATATATATATATATACATATATATATATATATAATTATTAGATTTATTTTTCAGCCAACATTTTTATTGTTTCAAATTTTATTATATCGGTTACTTCGTATTTAAAATAGACGCCCAATTTTTATTTATTAAACTGTGTGTATCATGTTTATCAACCTGCGCCTTTGAGAAATCTTAAAAAATAAGATGGTTCACATGAGACAAAGAATAAAAATGCTTCGTCTATTTCAATTGTGTAGAATCCATTATAGTAAAATCTGAAGTCATAAAACTACACACACTCACAAACGCGTATATTTCTTTCTTTCTTGTGTCCTTATAAGTGTTTTAATGTATTGATCCTGTTTGAAAATATTCTAAACCTCTAGATATACACTAATAAATGTATACATTCAGTTAGAAATAAAAATCATCCTTAATAATGGCTGAAAGAATAGCCGAAAGCGCTTGGGTATGCACAATATTTGGGCAATTTTTAAACACTTCAAGCACCGAAACGAAAATGCAAACACGAGGCAAAAAGATTAACTGCAATACCCTGACAGTCTTCTTTTTTTTTTATTGAAACTTGTATAAAAAAGGGATTTCTACCAAAATACATAATTATATATTACATTCGCAGACGGTACTGTTTCGCAGCTCCTCAGTGCAAGTAGACATCCGAATGCTTCAAGCCAGGACTGAATTTCTACCGCTGAGCTATCATCATTCAACAGAGAAACACATCTAATTTTAACGTATTGTTTTTACGAATATAAACAAACAACTGTCCAAATCATTTAAACGCATAACTGTACATCCCACAAAATATTTAACATCTAAAAAACAACTAAACTAATTGAGTTTCTTTTATCCATGTTTTCAGATAAGACGTTTAGCCATCTTTCCATCCTGTGATAAGAAAATTCCAGGGCGGGAAACCTTTCTTTCTTTCTTTCTTTCTTTCGTTCTTTATTTATTTATTTATTTATTTATTTCGTTCTTTCTTTCTTTCTTTATTTATTTATTTCGTTATTTCTTTCTTTCTTTTCTCAATGAACCCAAGTAGTGTCTTTTTCCTTCTTTCCACACGATCAAGTAGGAATAGTCCATTCATTATGAGGTATTGGCAGTAGATTTTGCCAAATTTAAATAGGTCCAGTGCCATATCTCGTCACCGTGCAGGAAGACGAGTAAATAAAAAGTGTAGTATCTGTTCTAAATGTATCTAAAGGAAATATTTTATATAAAGTTTCATATTTTTTATTAACAATTACACGCTATTATAGGCTTTTTCTTTTTCTTTGAGCCTTATGCTTTTTTTCTTTTCTTTAAATCTTATGCTAAAATATTAATTTATTTAATGCCTCTTATTATAAAAAATTCTCTTAATATTAAAAGTGTTCAACAACTCTGTACTTAAGCTATTTCTTTGCTTAGTCAAAAACATGGCTAAAATATAAAACGTACGCTATGCTTCACCTGAAGTGGCGTGAATTCGCTCTAAAGCTTGCATTGGCTTTTAAATATTTTCGATTCGTTGTTCATCTTACTGTGATGCCTAAAAAGTTTGATATAATTTTTTTTCTTCACCTTTTTCAGGGGCAACAAACTTATATCTATAGTGCTGATGGCAATTCCACCAACCCACTTTTCTGCAATTTCCTCTACCAATTCTTTTCCATTTGAGTATACTTGGTGTCTTTTTCTCTACCGGAGGCTCTTGAAGGTTTTGCAGCCACAATTTCCTCCTCGTTTTTTACTCCATAATCTTATATTTGCTTTATTTATATCGTACTATATTCCTGCTTCACAATTTCCCACTTGTTCTGCCACAGCAATAACTTTTCTCTTGAATTCACTGGGGTAACTTGTTCTTCTTGAATTCATTTATAACCAGGGGTGTTGATGAGTAAGAATAAGAGTAGGTAAGAATAAGGTCTGGTCTTCTTGAGAGAATGTTGTGGACTGCTGGTTGTTTAGCTTATACACACACATTTTACCAATATCTATTTCCACCAAAATAAACTTTCTTATTCCGGTGATCTCGATCAATCAGAGCGTATCAGAGATAGGCAAAATAGCAGCGCCCATAGTTCGTTGCATAGCCGTAAGCTTTTCAGAAAAATGATTTTAAACAAAGAATAATAGTATTATAATTAAGTTTTATGATAATTCTAAATTTATTTACATTTGTAAGCATTGTTAGATACATATGATTGTATTTGACATCCTTATAGGGTCACAATCGCCAAATATCGGTGTCAAATTGTCTTATGTTTGTGGTGAGTAGTCATTTCGCAACTGAAATCGACCTATGAAGCGGCAATTTTTTAAAGATTCTTCGTAACTGTGCATAAGACGCCGAACCCCTAATTTTCATTATTATTATTGCTGTTTAGAAAAAATGGGGAATTGCGGTATATATATATATATATATATATATATATATATATATATATATATATATATATATATATATATAAACTGAATCGTTGACCTAAATTAAATTAAAAACCGACACCATAACTATTATAATTTAATTTAGGTCAGCAATTCAGTAATGAATAATGCATCGGAAAATAATTCCTATTTATCTGTTTCTCACTCATTTAAACCGTCATCTAACTTCTCTTTAAAACTTCTCTCTGTTAACATTTTAATCCCCACCTTCACTTTTAGGCCTTCCTCTTCTTCTCTCGTATGTTACCCCCTCTCTAGAACCTTCTTTTACCTCTCACATTCGTACCCCACTCTCATGCATACACTCTGGCTAAATTTTATTTTTTTTATTCCTGGAGTTATTTTTCTGGTTTTTTTTGAATTTGTAGATCTGATGAATTGCATCGTGATTACGATTCCAATGTAATAAATTTTAACCATGGAATAATAGTGTTTACTTACTCTGTCCTGGACATTGAGTTCTACCTGGAATCTATCCTCTTGGAATATATATATATATATATATATATATATATATATATATATATATATATATATATATGTGTGTGTGTGTATATATTATGTGTATATATTTATATATTATATATATATATGTATGTGTGTGTATGTATTTATGTGTATATATTTATATATTATATTTATATATATGTGTCTCTGTGTGTTTGTGTGTGTGCGTGTGTGTATAGTAGCCACTAATATTATATATAATTATATACAGTATAACCCGGATATAAGAGAAACGGATATAAGAGAAACCCGGATATAAGATATATTTTCTCTGGTGCCAAATTAGAGCCTGTGTTAATAAAACAAAATAGACCAAAGCCGAATATAAGAGAAAACCGGATATGAGAGACTTATTCCTTGGTCCGGACAACTCTCTTATATCCGGGTTACACTGTATATATATATATATATATATATATATATATATATATATATATATTCCCAAGAGGATAGAATCCCAGTAGAAATCAATGTCCAGCATACTTCTTTCCCACTCCTGCACACACTACCACAAAAATTTTATTTTTTATACCCGGAGCTATATTTTCCGATTGTTTTTGAATTTGATAGGTCTATGATTTGGGTTTGATTACGATTCCATTGTAATAAATTATGACCATGGAATATTAATGTTTGAGCCTGTTTTATTATATATATATATATATATATATATATATATATATATTATTTAGTTAAAAATGGATCGCCCAAAAGACGAAGAGAGCAGGAAAATACGAAATACATTTTCAAGTTGATGCAGTTCGATACTTTCGCCAGGTCAGACTTAAACGGCGAATTTTAGATATTAATTTATAGACATTGCGATTTTGAGGCTTATCAAATATTCGAAAAAAAGAAAGACACTGAAAAAAATCCAAAGTATGTCTTGAGAAAAGAGAAGTGTTTATACATATATATATATATATATATATATATATATATATATATATATATATATATATATATATATATATATATAATATCTTGAGAAAAGAGAAGTGTTTATATATATATATATATATATATATATATATATATATATATAATATCTTGAGAAAAAAAAGTGTTTATATATATATATATATATATATATATATATATATATATATATATATATATAATATCTTGAGAAAAGAGAAGTGTTTATATATATATATATATATATATATATATATATATATATATATATATATATATATATATATATATATATAGATATATAGATATTTATGGATATAGGAACACTTCTCCTTTCTCAAGACCTGCTTTGGATTTTGTTCAGTGTCTTTCCTTTTTTTCGAATATTTGGTATGCCTTAAATCGCAATCTCTATAAATGAATATCTAAAATTCAAAGTTTAAGTCCGACCTGGCGAAAGTATCGAGCTACATCAACTTGAAAATGTATTTTGTATTTTCCTCCTCTCTTCGTCTTTTTGGCGATCCGTTTTTAACTAAATACAGTCAAGAAATTATGTTCTTCTGCTCGTAAATAATCCATTGCATTCCACACTTGCACACATTTTGGACACCTCTTTACATAAAATCGCGAGTGCCTATATCTGCGGTTGATAATTAGATCCGCCTATTTGGAGCTGAAAGCCTACGAAATTCTTCTGAGACTCTGACTTTTGCCTTACTCCGGATGGGATGCTTAAGGAAACCAACCATGTCGAACTAAAACGCATGGATCAAATCCCCGTTGATAGAAAAATTATTGTTATCTGGCGGTGAGTGTGAAGGAAAGAGGACACCTAAAAATGATAAATTGACACTGATAAAAGACGAGAACGGTAAATGAAAAGCAAATTCTCTCAGCAGAAAAGAAATAAACAAAATAGACGGAAGTGTGACAATGGTAGGCGGATATTAGTCATTTATCTCTGTTGAAACGCTCTCTTCACGAACGAAAATGTCACACAAGTGTGTTCGACCAGCAAACACTACTTGTCACAGAGAGACCGAAAAGAGCTAATTCACATGGAGCCGACTATATAGCAATAAAATATAACAAGGATCACAGATATATATATATATGGATGTCTCGGCTTAAGGCAATCGTCAGCTGCTAAGCAAATACGTACGACGAAAATAAAAAGGTTTCGGAAAAAAAACACGTCATGGACATATATGTAGAATTTCTTTGAAGAGAGTTTTGATGCCGTATGAAGATATATGTACTGGATGATTTCAATGACGAAGCAAAGATTTATATTATACTTGTCACTTGTTTTTTAACAACATCAACAATGTCGATTATCATGATGAGAACAGGGAATACACGAAGCAAATAGATCAATACGTGATTGAGTGTAGCACGTCTCATATCATTTTGTTCCTTCACTCTTTCAGCAGCAATCTCATATAATTTATCTTTCCACCACAGGATCAAGGGAACAATGGTAATTTATCTTTACACCATAGGCCCAGGGAACAGTTGTAATTTATCTTTCCACCATAGACCCAGGGGAACAGTGCTAATTTATCTTTCCACCATAGGCCCAGGGGAACAGTGCTAATTTATCTTTACATCATAGGCCCAGGGGAACAAAGGTAATTTATATTTACACCATAGGCCCAGGAGAACAGTTGTAATTTATCTTACCACCATAGACCCAGGGGAACAGTGCTAATTTACCTTTACACTATAGGCCCAGGGGAACAATGGTAATTTATCTTTACACCAGAGATCTAGGGGCACAGTGTTAAATTATCTTTTCACCATAGGACCAGTGGAACAGTGTTAATTTATCTTTACACTATAGACCCATCGGAACAGTGGTAATTTATCTTTCCACCATAGGCCGAGACGAACAATGGTAATTTCTATTTACACCATAGGTCTAGGGGAACTGTGGTAATTTATCTTTACATCATAGGTCCATCAGAACAGTGTTAATTTATCCTTTCACCATAGGACCTGGGGAACAGTGGTAATTTATCATTCCACCATAGACCCAGGGGAACAGTGATAATTTATCTTTCCACCATAGGCCGAGATGAACAATGATAATTTCTATTTACACCATAGGCCTAGTGGAACTGTGGTAATTTATATTTTTACCATAGCACCTGGGGAACAGTGGTAATTTATCTTTCTACCACAGGCCCCGGAGAGCAGTGGTAATTTATCTTTACACCATAGGCCCAGGAGAACTGTGGTAATTTATCTTTCCACTACCGGCCCTGGGGAACAATGGTAAGTTAACTTTCTACCACAGCCCCGGGGGAACAGTGGTAATTTATCTTTACGCCATAGGCCCATCGGAACAGTGGTAATTTATCTTTCCACCACAGTCCCAGGGGAACAATGGTAATTTATCTTTCAACCACAGGCCCCGGAGAGCAGTGGTAATTTATCTTTCCACCATAGGCCCATCGGAAGAGTGGTAATTTATCTTTCCACCATAGGCCCAGGAGAACTGGTAATTTAGCTTTACACCATAGAACCTGGGGAATAGTGGTAATTTATCTTTCTTCCACAGGCCCCGGAGAGCAGTGGTAATTTATTTTTCCACCATAGACCGAGAGGGACAATGGTCATTTCTATTTACACCATAGGCCTAGGGGAACAGTGGTAATTTATCTTTTCACGATAGGACCAGGGGAACAGTGGTTATTTATCTTTCTACCACAGGCCCAGGGGAACATGGTAATTTATCTTTCCACCACAGGCCCCGGAGAGCAGTGGTAATTTATCGTTACACCATAGGCTCATCGGAACAGTGGTAATTTATCTTTCCACCAAAGGCCCAGGAGAACAGTGGTAATTTATTTTTCCACCATAGGCCCAGGGGAACAGTGGTCATTTATCTTTCCACCACATACCCAGTGGAAAAGTGGTAAAATAGATCTAAATAAATTAATAATAAATTCTCTATGTCTGTCCGTCCGTGTGCGTGCTCTACCTAGACATATAGCTTTTTGGAATTAGGATGATCTTGGTGTGGAAAATCTGCTTTTCCTCGTGTTTGACGATCCAGCACTGGGATTTGTGTCCGGGTGAGGAGGGAAATGTTAATTCAAGTTTTAAAATAACTGAAAAAAATTACTGATTTTTAAAAGTTTTTTTAATTTATATTGACTTTAATGTAACACAAAATTTTGTGAATTTATAAATATTTGTTTCAAATTCTTTTTAAAATATCTCCTTTGTGAACTGAAGAATTAAAATAAGAAGTATCATGACGTTAGGTTTTGAAGTTGCAATATATGTACAAATAACTCACTTATCATAAAAAATGTTGTGCCTTGAAGAACATAACTCAACTGAAGTTACACAGAGTTGTTGTTTGAAGAAATCAATTTTCGGCCTGAAATGGAATTTCAGCCCAAATCGAAGTTTGAGCCCAAATCGAACTTTCAGTCCAAATCGGTCTTTTGGTCGGAATTGGACATATAGCCCAAATCAGACTTAAAGTGAGGTTTTGAAATTCAAGTGATTGACTTGAGGAATTCAAAGTTATTTCTTCAAAAGGAAAGCGTCTTTTATGCTAGTATGAAATACAAAAACAAAAGAAATTTAATATCTGTCTATATTTCTGAGATGAGGTGTTATGTACACTATTTACATTATTCGGACTATGGTCCTCATTTTTGTTGCCATATTTAATATAACGTTTACGCAGTTGTACGCTCCGGCCTTCTTCAGGTGGTTGGAATGTCGAACTGAACCCTTTATTTCGCTCACTGGGGTAGACTGTTCTAGTTCCACGTGTCATGTTTAATGGACGTCAGTTATCAGTTATCTCCAGTTAATTTCCCTCTCCAAGTTCTCCACTGCCTTAAGGACACATTGGACAGTGGATAAAGCCTTTGGTTAGATCCAGTGACAGACCCACTAATGTGAGTTCAATACTCGGTTAAGGTAGTGGAGAACTTGGAACGGGGAATTAACAGGAGGTTACTGATAACTGACGTCCATTAAACATGGCAATCTTTGGGTCCTGTCACTGGATCTAACTAACGCCTTTATCCATTCTGCCATGTGTCCTTGAGGAAATTTAAACATATTTACTTTTCCTTCTACCAAAACCCAATCTAGCCTAATCGGTTTTCTATATAAGAAAAAAAAAAGCTGTAAAATTTTCAATATCCCAACATGTTCTCTCCAAACTTTGCCTTTATTCCATTTTCTTAACCCAACTCTTTCTTTTTCCTTTCCCTTTCCTCTATTTCACCAATATCTCGCCTGCTTCTCAACAATAAATGTCGACTACATTGGATAATATTTGCTCAGGGACAACTGTTTTAACGTTTTGTGAAAAATAAAATATACAATAAGTATAAGACAAATATACGTAAAAATAATAACCTTTTTCGTGCGGTTGTTAAAAGACGAAAGCAAGAAAACAGGTTCGTTCATATTGTATTTATTTCCGAATACTTTCGCATGGCATAGTGTCATCATCAGTGTATTGTTAATTATACAATTAGTATTTATGAGTGGACAATAAGTCCGGCAATTATTTTAAGATATTCTTATGTTTATACGTTCTTTTTATAGATACAAATATTCAGGCCGGTAAATGTCGTTAATACTCTTTATTAGAAACAGAGCATTTACTTAAATATTTGTATCTATAAAATAACGTATATATATAAAAAATGTCTTAAATAAGTATTTAGTATTCATGGTTGCGAAGGACAAATTTTGAGGTGGTCATCCGAAAATTATCATTTTTATATGTGAACATTGTGCCATGGTTTAGGTGACGAACACCGTTTAAAGGGAGGTAACTAGTATACTGTGGAAAAATTCCGGAATTAAGTAGTTGCTAGGTAAAGGAAAATGTATTAATGACAAGCGCTAATATTTAAAAACTATCTAGTGTACACGTAATTAATTGTACAAGTAATTCGTAATTAATGTTATTCAGTTTTTTTTTGAAATTTTGGTTTAAATAGCTTCGAGAATTTTTAGTTTGTGTTTATTCATTTCGTGGAGTTATTTTCGACGAAAATTTTTCTGAATTGTGATTGTGGACAGATATGTTGTAAATGTTTAGAAATATTGGACGTGTTATTCAGAACCATGAACACTAAATACTAAAAGGATCCTATCGTGAATACGTAGACAGGACATGCCGAAAGATACGCATATATATATATATATATATATATATATATATATATATATATATATATATATATATATTGTGGACTCTCTCGTTGTATTAATTATAGTGGTGAAGGCTTTCTGCAGACTTTTTGAAGGGTCGAATGCAGAGACCTGTTGAACAACGTGCCCAAACGAACGTCCGCATGTTTAAATTCAGAGTTGTCCTTTTCCTAGATTAGCTGCCATCCAAGGCTATAGAACCCAGTCTGTCCTAGCTATTTACCCATAGCTGGGGGAGAAGAATGGGTTTCCCAAAGGTATTAGCACTTAAGTCAATGCAATGTATTCGACTGGGATTCGAAGTCGACTCTCCGATTACTCAATCTGAGCCGGTATCCACCGTGTCTCATATATATATATATATATATATATATATATATATATATATATATATATATATATATGTGTGTGTGTATATGTGTGTGTGTGTGTGTGTGTGTGTGTATATATATATATATATAGTTGGATAATTGTGAGTTTGTGACCTTGTGATCGTCAGACAAAATGATTAATATTTGAAATTTTCTATTTATTTTCGGTTGTGCATATCAGTGTTTTATGCTAGTGGGAGGAAATATTGTTGTCACTATCCACTCATACGTATGAAGACATACAACACACACGTTCACGCATTGCAGCTCACACAATATATATATATATATATATATATATATATATATATATATATATGTAGAATGCATGTAACAGTCCGTAAATGGGTAAATATTGGAAACAAATGTTATTGTGATGTGTTTAAAGAAACAATTTTTACTGTATTTGAAACAGACCACTCTTATATACATAAAAAGGGAATATAAAAAATCTTTGTTTTTCATTGCTTAGGCAGACCACACGAGCATCTCTTTTATGAAGCAACGTTAGTGCGTATAATTCATGTGTTTTTCTGTGTTTTTTATGTGTTGCATAATTCCAGTCCATATTTGGTTTCTTTTTGATCTCGATACATGAAGACAAAAGGAAAACTCTTCTTAGCCGACGCGTTTCGTCATCTGATCGACTTTATCAAGGCAAATATGAGGCTTTTGCTTTGTAAACATGTATAAACAAAATATTTATAAACAAAAAATAAGCAGGGTGTTAGTTTTTTCAATTTTTTTTACGTAAAAATTTTGAAAAACTAAGAACATTTTATTTTTTGTTTAGAAATATTTGTTGCAAAATAAAATTATCATATTTCTTTTGATAATGTCCGTCGGAAGACGAAAGGCTTCGTCTAACACGTTCTCTTTTTGTATTTATTCATATTGTCATTTTACAGTTATATTTACTTATATATTATATAACACATAAACACACCCTCTCTCTCTATCCCTCTCTCTCTCTCTCTCTCTCTCTCTCTATATATATATATATATATATATATATATATATATATATATATATGTATGTATGCCGAATATTTGTTTTCCTATTCTACCACTCTTAACTTGTACGTATTAAACCCTCTTTTTATCTAAAATATTTAAATTATTATTTGAATTATTATTATTATTTATTAATTTATTATTTATTAATTTATAATTAAATTTTTTTAATTATTATTTAAATTAAAAATATTACTTACATGGGCGAGGATATATATCTTTGCCCATGTTAGTTATATTTTAATAGTCAGTTTGTATTCGCTTGTTAATACTTTCAGACTTGAATCTTTGTCGGTTTGTCAATGTATATGTCTATGTCTTTATTAATGTATGTGTGTGTGATTGCCTATATATGCCTTTTATTGTATGTATATGTGTCTGATACTATACTTCTTTTTTGCGGGGGTCGTGAGCATCTATTTCCTGTTTCGTCAGTGTTTTTGCATGTTTATATATCTAAATATGTGTATGTGTTTTGTATGATTGTGTATGTATTGTCATTTACAACGTTTCTTCCCCTTCCCCTATCATCACTTCAAATGTATCTATGATGTTACACTATTTGTATCTTCTTAGTTCCTTCTTTAAATAATTTTATATTTTAAACTTAATATAGGTTAAACTAGCAGCATAGCCGGCGTTGCCTGTGCTTGGTTCAAAAATCGTATGACTCATACAGCAATCGCTATCACTTGATTTAAAATATTTTTGCCCTTCCTTGCCTTTAAAGGAGTGCCCTTTGCCGTGCTGATGTTGCTACATGCCTTACTTATTGCCTATCTCACACTGCGAATTTTTTCTAAGCTCTACACTAAACATTAAATCTATTACGAAAAAAGAACAAAACAAAATGAACACAAAATGATCAGCTTTAAAAAAGGACTTGTAACTGGAAAAAACGAATGAAAAAAGAATGTTAACAACAAATACTTTTTCACACCCAACCCAGTTCTGCGGAATCAGAATCAACGTTGAGTTTAAGCAAGCGAAGGAGCCAACTGGAGTAAAGTGCCATGCAGATTTAAATTTTTCCCACTTGTGACGAATGCAGCTATCGACTTTTTTTTTGGCATGCTACCGTAGAAGCATAAAAAATCGATTATTTCCAGTATCGATGGGAGTTGGGAAATACAATGGCGTTGTGACTATCTTGGGGCATGTGCATGTAAATTTTGGTGCCGATCCGTCGAAAAGTTCGACCGTGCATTCGTTACACACATACACCACACATCCTGCCTTTTATAGATAGAGATTTAAAAGTGACAATTTTTATTTACAATATTATAGTAAAATTTAAGATTAATCAGTTAGAATGATTTCTATTTTAGTCTAACATTAACATTGAGGCATTAATAATTATAACTAAGGTTCTTTGTCAAGTTTTTAAAATTTTTCATACACTTGTTGATTGTTCATTGTAGCTTATGTAACACATTTATCCCTATTGATGGTGGTTTGGATAATTGTGAAACAAAATCGACTGATGTTATAACATGTCTATCTTATAACTTTTGAATAAATGAAATTATGTGTGTGTGTGTGTGTGTGTGTGTGTGTGTGTGTGTGTGTGTGTGTGTGTGTGTGTGTGTTTGCAAGGAAGATTGTATTTTTTCCCCAAAAAAAAGAAATGGTCAACAAGCGTACGTTTAAAAGCTATTTTTTTTTGTCAGGTATCTGGTTTAATACTAGGCAATCTCTTCATAGATGAACAATACACGAGGCAACAGAAATGTAGTTCTACAGAAGAATTCTGAGAATTCGATGGACTGGACATGTTAACATCGATGTTTATGGAAAATGAAAACTAAAATGATACCTATAGTTGGAATCATAAAGAGACAATCTTTTCTGGGAAGCCAATGCGGAAAGAGTTCACGGAAAACGTCACTCTCATAGAACATATTTAAAACCGGAAGGTCATTGGAAAACAACGCATAACGTACGTAATAAGCTAGTGGGTATGGATGGTAGAACAGGTAGTGGCGGAATAACAAAAAGAGAAAACTTAGTAAGAACTACAAAGAGATGATTGTAGTGGAAAATTATGATGGCATAAATCCTGAAGCGACATGACAAACAAGTAGAAGAAAGAGGAGGGAAAGATGAAGACACAGAAATATGTGTTCGAGAAGAAGAAGAAGAAGAAGAAGAAGAAGAAGAAGAAGAAGAAGAAGAAGAAGAAGGTGGAGGAGGAGGAGGAAGAGGAGGAGGAGGAGGAGGAGGAGGAGGAGGTAGGGAAGAAAACAAAGATGAATGAGTTGGAGGAGGGTGAGAAAAAGGAGGAGGGTGAGAAAAGGGAGGAGGGTGAGAAAAAGGAGGAGGAGTAGAAAGAAAAAGCGTCGGTACGAAAAGTTTAATACTAACAAAAGAGGTAATAAAAGTTAGTTTACTGATGTGATTTTGACGGAATTATATCCACAGTAATGTTACTGAATAATTTAGATGAAGATTTCTTTTAAAAGATCTTTAATCATTAAAACTTTTACAATATAGTCTTTTGAAGTGTGGTCGTAATTTCCGCTGAAAATAATTGAAAATTTAATTTATTATTATCAATTATCGATCTCTGGAATATTTATTTTACTTAAATACTTCATTTTTATGAATTCCAAAGTTATGTTTAGTGAATATCCGTAATTAATATATATATATATATATATATATATATATATCTATATATATATATATATATATATATATATATATATATATATATATATATATATTATGTGTATATATATATATACACACACACACACACACACACACACACACACACACACACACACACACACACACACACACAACCTTGGGCAAATTAATTGAAACAACTGCTTTCTTTCAACATACGGTCAGTTTTTCACCCACTGGGCTGACAGGGTGTAATCGATGTTTATTTTTTCCTCAGATTAGGTAATTTGCAGTGGTGTGCAGTAATATGAACCTATTTTCGGGGAGTATGATAAAATTTGTTTGCCTTTGAAAAATATTTCGTCATCCGTGATCGCATCAGATTTTCATCACGCCCAGACACTATTGTTTTGACTGTCGATTAGTTGTCCTACAGTCATTTTCTACGATGGACGTTACTCCAAGGAAGCGTAGGAAAATTGTAACGCTGCACGAACACACTGGCCAGTCTTACCAGCGAGCAAATCAAACTACTATAGACAGGCTCGGAAACTCTCCTGATTTAAATCAGTCGAATAATTGTGGTAAATCTGCAAGGAACGACTTCGTGGAATGGACATACGAGGTACTAAACATGTGCATTGGTCATGTCTCATTGTAAAAATAGGAAAAAAATAAATAATAACGGAATTATTCGTTTTGTTCCAAACAATTTGCACAAGGCTGTACACACACACACACACACATACACACACACATACACACACACATACACACATTCATACATACATACATACATACATATATATAAATATATATATATATATATATATATATATATATATATATATAGAGAGAGAGAGAGAGAGAGAGATAGATAGATAGATAGATAGATAGATAGATAGATAGATAGATAGATAGATATGTATAATTTAATTGACTAATATCATGAACCTCTTTTATATATCTTTACAAAATTTCAGAAAATAAGAGTAAATTTGTTCATATTTATTTATCATTTTTTTTCCTGAGTACTTTCGAATGTTACTACATTTGTTTTCAAGTGCATGAATAGTGCTAGGGAAAAATAAAATATAAATAATGATGAATCTTGGAAAATTTTGCTCTCAAAATACACATTACATATGTGTGTGTGTGTGTGTGTGTGTGTGTGTGTGTGTGTGTGTGTGTGTGTAGGTCCATGAAACCTTGGATCAGCAGCCGAAAGAGTTATACTTCAGCTCTATCTGAAGACGGTCTTCCCTGAAGGTAACTTGTTGGTTTCTTTCCGTTTCCCCTCCCCACACTCCAGCACTCGATGTAAATCGCGTCTACAATATGCATACTTTATTTATTAATTATAATTTCTACAAGAAATTGATATGAAAGGAAACCATTTCGGATGAGGTTTTATTTAAAATTCGCTATGGGAACCTGATTTCACTACTAGCTTCTCGAGTCGGCTAGGAACCGCGTCAAGTGATTTCACGAGGATCTCTTGTAGTATGGAAGACATAGCTGCTTGTATTCGCCCTTCAACTTTATCCAAAGTCTTGCTTTGACATAATAAACTTGATCCTTTAACCAACCACAAAGAAAAAAGTCACAGGCTTTGAAGTCAGCATTCCTGGCTTGGCATTGATACATAAAATACGGAATTACTTTTCAATCGCCCTGCATATGAGTATCATTGATGGGAATAAACAAATTATTAGTAGTAATGGTGTTGTAGTGAAAAACAAAAAATGTTTTCTCCACTTGACCCAGACAAAATTAAAAGTAAGAAATAATTATAAATATTCACGAGAATTAAAAATAACCATGTGACCTGACGAGACCCGCATGTGACATCGTTAAGCGGAAAAGTAAATAAGACACTTTAACTCCGGAAGTCAAAGTATCTGGACGTATGCATTTCGGGCTCGTGACAAATCAAACAGATAAGTACAAAAATGCATATTGTCTTTTTGCTACATAGTATTTTGAAAGTAGATACATGCTTTGTATTAAGAATTTCAAATATAACACACACACACACACATATATTTACATATATATATGCGCGTGTGTGTGTGTTATATTTGAAATTATATATATACATATATATATATAAATGTGTGTGTGCGTGTGTGTGTGCGCAAATATTCTTATACGAAAACTTTTGTATTTTATTTGAATAATATATATATGTGTGTGTGTGTGTTTGTGTGTGTGTGCAAATATTCTTATACGAAAACTTTTGTATTTTATTTGAATAATATATATATATATATATATATATATATATATATATATATATATATATATATATATATATATATATATATATGTTCATCTATATTGTAAATGCGCTGGATGTTTCATATCCGCGCACAACAATGTTAAAAGTGTTTCACATCACTGAACTTAATTCGTATGCAAAGGAATTAAAACTTATATCTGGCATAATATTTTCTTTGATATATAGCAGTTATAATATAATATTTAACCATTTCTCTTGTCACATGGCATCTTTTCCCAATCGACATTTTTTCCTCTCCACTCATTCTGATTAAATGAATTCAGAAGAAAACATTGCGAAACACTAAAATATGATCATTTTTATACACTTCTTCTCATTTTAATTAATTTATATTACTATTTTTTTGATAATTCATTGTTTATGAAATCAACTAAAAACATTTCGATAAATGCATTTCTGCTAAATCTGTTCAGTTGAACACAGATTAACTTTAAAATATTTTTTCTTCCTCTCCTTCACTCATATTTTGAAATATTAAAATTGTCCGACAAAAAAAATCAGCATTTGCATATTAAAATAATACTTTTTTTTTTTGCATGTTAAAATATTACGTTTTCACTCAACTTCATGACATTATTCCATAGTTCTTTTTTTAACGGCACATCAACTCTTTATGGGTCATTTAATGCCTAAATTTAATTTTCTTAGTTTTTGGCAATTACTTTTAAAAATAAAAATAATGTAATTTTTCTATTGCTTTTCTAATAATTTATTACTCGTAATTTTTTATGATATTTACCTCGTCTTTAAAGACGTGATTTGACACAATTTCAGGTTTATTGTGGGGAATCCGAGCGCCTACACTCAGGCCAAGGACAAAATTTCCCCGACACCGAATCCGGCGGTAGCACTGGCCAAGGTGGCGAGCACCGATCCCTCATTCTAGGGACATGAGAGGGTGCAGCCTGAAGCAGGCATTCCCCAAGGCTATGAACCTTACACTATTCTAAGTTGTGATTCTGTCTTCTGATGGAGCTACAACTGAGTCGATCTCTATCAGAGGACAGAGACGCAACTGCATGCTACCGGGTAAGTATTGATCAATTTGATCGTAGTAAATTTGTATTACTATGAAAATGCTTTGCTTGGATTTTTAATACAAAAATATATTTTTATATATTCATAGTGTTTTGAATCCAGTTTGGGGGTTCATATTTGCCCATAACTGGAACACTAACAAATGCTGCCAGTCCGGGTCAGGGTGAACCTGTGAACAAGAGCAATCAATCAAGAGGTTGGTCCAAGCTCCTCAGTACCTCCCGATCAGGACGAAAGATATCGTAAATTAATCCGCAAAAATCACACCGTCCTTTTGATGGAACTGCTGTGGTATTTGATTGAACGAAGTTTTTATATTGCGGACTTGTCAGACACACGCTCAAATAGTTTCCACTTCAGCGTTGTCCTTCTTCTTAACGGTCTGTCAACCAAGGCTAGAGATCTTAATCTGCTTATTTCATTAGAAGAGTTTTAAAATATGACAATATGATACCACTATGATGCTAAGACATGTATATCCAGTAAACAGCGTACCTGGAAATCATCTTTAACATTGCACATATATATATATATATATATATATATATATATATATATATATATATATATATATATATATATATATATATATATATATATATGTGTGTATATATATATATATATATATATGTATATATATATATATATATGAAGAAATATAGTCTTAAAGTGTGCTATATTTACGGGATAATGTGCTCAATATCAGAGATAGAGCGTGTGTAAATATAAAAGTGAACATAGAAGTCAACACTTAGAAGCGACAGTTTGTTTCATGCTAGATGCAATCGTCAGGCCATGAGTGCTGTTATTTTTCTCGGCTATTTATATATACGGGTCAGTGGTGCATTGTGGGTAGTCTATTCTGGCAGATATTTTACCGGAAGTCGTTTATTTGTGTCAAATTATTTTGCTTGTTTTTATTTAATTTACTTTTGTTTTTTATCCTTTATATTTACAATTTCATTTTTTAACATGAATTTTGGTCAGTCCTTGCGTTGATCAAACAGTCTCTTTAAAGTTGTTATTTGAGATAAGAGCTGGATGGATTCATGCTGCTCTGAATTCCCTTGGTCATTTTGACATATATATATATGTCTCTTTCACCTCACCTTCGCTGGGTAAGAGCTACGTTGTTGGTGCCTCAAAAACATAAAATAATTAATGTGTCAGATCATGACTTAAGAAAAGAAAAAGTAGAATGCACCTGATACACAATTGACTAATGAAAATCGGACAACGCAAAAGTAAAATACCAGAATTTCTTTCTACTTTTTCCTATATATCTCAGTCTCGGATGAAGCTTTAATAAAAGTGAAACATGTTAGATTGATAAACGTTTCCTGTTTGTTCCTTATCCTATCATAACCCTTATGCAACATAAAAGTTGCTGGTTTTATCAGCGATAACCAGTTTGTATTCAAACGGAAGAACACAGGTCTGACTTAAGTCAGTTCTTTAAATCATACTTTAATCTTATTGGATTAATTCTGTTTTATTCGAGTTAATCTTCGATTTGAGTTTATTCTTAATCAACAACTTTTTTTTTTTACAAAAACATTCTCACTGAATGTTCACCTGTCGCGATGAATAGGTGTCCTCTCATGAAAGCCCCGCCTATTTGGACTGAAGTTCAAAACAGACTTCAATTGAAAACTGGTATATAAGATCCATAGGTAAAGATACCGGGAAAAGGTTCGTTTACCTGTATCACGCCTACAGGAACCTGACTCGTCCCGAGAATCTGTATCTTTACAAGAGCCAGATCAGGCCGGAAAGCGAGTACTGCTCCCATATATGAGCAGGAGTTGCTCAGTCTTCACTTTTTCAGTTTCGATAGAGTCCAGAAGCATCTCCGCATTCTTGTGGATGTTGGATTATTCTCCGCCCTACGATCGCTTTCTCACAGATGAAACTGTGCAAGCCTCTCGCTAGTCTATAATTATTTCTATGGAAAGTGTTCTGGCGAACTACATTCCGCTGTTCTACCAATCCTAACCTTCACATCTAAGACCCGCCGTACGATGCACATTGCACCGTAACACCCTCCTTCCTTTTGTATTTCTTTGGGGAGATGTAAGTTCCACTCAAGCTGCTTCTTTCTACGAACCGCTGCTTTGGCGAACAGACACCCAAGAGGATGCTTCCTCGGTCACTACAACCTTTGCAAGTCTCAGCTATCTTCGCAACATATCCCCATAAAATATATCTATTTCTCTGTAAGCTTCTACCTTGAGTGGCTATTGGGCCTTTTTTTAGTTGGCGGTTGATCACCAGGGAGAGCTCAGCAAACGATGAAACGGGAGAAATGGAACTAAAAAAAAAAACCCTCCGCTCAATTTTAAATCAGCTACCGTGACGATGGTTACCATTTCCTTTAAAGTTTGTCTCAAAACGTATAGAACTGTACTTTTTTTCAAAGAAAACTAATTTAATACTTGAAGAAGTGGATTCAATGTTTATCTATCTGCTAATGTTGTATATGTATAAACATCCGCTAACGAACGCATTATGCGTGCAGGGGTGTCTGAGTGCATTTAAAAAGATCAGAGGCAAATTAGACCTCTTCCGGCTGTTGCAAGGAGACTGACTTTGGGGAGCAAAAACGAAGTGTCTTCGTTAGCGCAGATCCAGAGGTAACGAATTCATTATGTTAGAATTCAGAAACTGGTTTTCTGGGATAGGTTGATTTATATATATCAAAAGTAGCTGAAAGAGCGATAAAGTTAAGTGTAGTTTACTTTTCGTTGAAAATTATTTGCTTTTGGTCTCCTATGACAGTTGCAAAAGATATAGAAAATTATTCGCAATTCTTAGCTAAAGGTTGTTAATTATTATTAATTAGTATGATTTCTCTGTTTTTCTTATTTGTGTTTTTTTTTTCATTCCCAGGTCTGTATTCTTGAGTTATAAGTCAAGCAACCCATATCAGAAATAAAGAAATCCTCAGCGTTGTTCCAACTACTAAAATATTTCCTCGAAAATCTACTGGCATGTTTCATGTTCAAGTATTAAGCAAGCACAGATCGATTCGTGTTCTACGGCTTTGAATAACCTTTGTAGGTTATTTAAAGCCAGAAAATATTTTAAGATTGTAAGATTTTTTTGTGATAATAATTATTTTAATGATACATATCTTATTAATTAACCCATAGCTGGGGGAGAAGATGTAGATCATTCCTTTTCCCAAGGGTAGTTGAGCGTAACACAACTGGAATAGGAACTCAGATTAACAATTCCTTGTTGTTATCCTGTGTAATGACTAGCTTACAGAACCTGGCATCCCGAAGCGGTTAGCCATCTAGGTACTGACCCGGTTCGACGTTGCTTAGCTACGGTGGTTGCAATGTCATGTGATCGTAAGCCAAGCAGGTAGAAGAAGCTAAAATCGAAATGTAATGTTTTATCCTTCATTTATCTGAACATCATAATCACTTTCATCTTCGATTTAAAACATATAAGTTTCCATGGTTTTAGTTTAGATAAAATATTGTGAAACGCTATTATTCAGTTAGTTTTTACTAGAAAGACCTGGAAACATTTTACGCTTTTCCTATTTTAATATTCTGATGAATCTTAAGTCAGAAGTTAATGATTGAATAAGCTCATAGCAAGTTTTACGGTAATCGAATATCCTTTTAAATTCCCCTATCGCGCACTGAAATAATTCATTTTAACAACGTTAACAAAATATTGCAATAACAATCATAAATCTGAAATGCTGGCCGTTATTTTAAGCAGTAAGTGGGTACAAATGAAATTATATTAAATTGACATTTTTCAATTTCACTAATACAGAATGATTCTCAAAGCGTAGGTTAGATGTGGCAAAAGGCCGAAAGTATGAGGCACCCAGTGAGGATGGAACTCACTACTTAGTCGTAATTGTTCTAGCGAGACAAGCTTGCTAACCATTACATCGCCTCGAGGTGCCCTAAATAAATTTCTAAGCATAGCTTAGATGTGGCACAAGGCTGAAAATGTGAGGCACCCAGTGAGGATGGAACTCACTACTCCGTCGTAATTGTTCTAGCGAGACAAGCTTCCTAACCATTACACCGCCCCTAGATACCCAAATAGTGATTTTCCAAGCGTAGCTTAGATGTGGCACAAGGCCGAAAGTATGGGGCACCCAGTGAGGATCGAACTCACTACTCAGTCGTAATTGTTCTAGCGAGACAAGCTTGCTAACCACTACACCGCCCCGAGGTTCCCAAACAGAGGTTAAACATATCTATCTTCCCTTTTTTTTCCATCTTTCCATATTTCTCCCTTTCTTTCTTTCACTGTCTCACTGAAACCAAGTACGTCTCTCATATGCTATTTTCACATTTTCACGCTGTCAAAATGGAATATGCCTTTATTTATGATGTATTGACAGGGCGTATCGGTCGTGCGGAATAAATAAGAAACTAAATAACTTTTCTAATATCCGTTTGCAGGAGAGACAAGATACAATACATAGTGACGTCGTCAAATAAATGCTCGGTCAGATGCCGCTAATTCCCATATATATTTTTTTTTTTCCTTTACCCGTCACACGTGATCTAATTATTTCAAGATGAGGTCGACTGTGCTTACTCTCTGGAGATCCGTGTTCAAACCCAAGTGTCGGCAGCAATAACCAAGGGAAGGAGAAAGAGAATTATAATAGGATATTATAGTTATTCCAATACAAAGGCCAAGATCAACTTAAGTCGAGGATTACTGATTGAGTATGTCTTATGGGTGTGTAAGGAATGGAGTCAGTCAGTTATGTGCCATGCGTGATACACGCTTAGGCGATCATGTAACTTTTGATACATGACTGATGAGGCAGATTTTTTTCCTGCAGTAGGTTGCTATTTCTTTCTGCATTAGATCAGTTGTCATCCAAAGCTATAGAATCCGTTACCCCACTGTGCCTCCTCGAGGAAAGGGAGTAAGAATTGTATATCATGAGGATATAAAGGTTGACCCTAGTTTGAGTAGCATAAGATTGTCGCGAACAAAAGAAACGTCCGCCCGGTAGACTAATGCTCAACGTAACAGGTCTCGGGCAGAAGTTGTTCTTCCTTACCAATGGAATACGAGGATGCGCTGTACGTGACACTGTATGCCCCAGTTGCGTAGGTTTAGCCTGGTGCTACTATGGAATGTTGCTCATTTTGATATTTGCCAGAACAAATAACGATAGAATTGCGAGAGGCTAACAAAGTTTCGTCAATAGGAATGAGGCTATAGAGTAGAAATATCCATCACCCACAAGGCCGCAGATTTATTGCGTAACCAGAATAATTCCGAGTCCCAATTATTAACCCCCCCACACACACACCGCTCGACTTTGATTAGGCACCTAACTCTAGGAAGTGAATACATTTTTCCCGTGGACGGTATTATACACTGCCCCATATGACGTCAAATAATCGATACCGCGGATTGGGCAATAAAATCAGTCGTACATGAAGCGAACATCTGTCGGCGACCGTACAATCGATCCTGGAGCTGAGCGAACCGCTTTCAAAGCAAAAAGAAGGTAACTTAGCAAAAGATCCATAGTGTGACCAAAGCTGTCCCAAGAATGAAAATGGCTGACATTTAACCCCGAGAGAAAGATAGGAAGATATCAGATGTATATTGACAGTTGAATAATGGATTGAACATTGCATCGACTTAAATGGAAACTACATTTTCGATATATACGAATATGTTTTTGCAAGCCATATAACAATCTGCTTCAGTTTGTTCATATCTATGGATCTAAAATTGTATCTATTGATGACTGTCGGTCCATTTATCTCTCTCTGTTTATATATACTACATATGCATCTATCTATCGATCTATGTATCTGTTTATGTTTCCGCCAGTCCTCTCTCTCTCTCTCTCTCTCTCTCTATATATATATATATATATATATATATATATATATATATATATATATATAATCAGCGTATCTCGTTTTTTTAAAAATATCTATCTATATATCTATATAAAACTCATGCCTCTCCACGCATATAGGAGATTTTTTTTATTACTAAGAATAGAGGTTTTCACATATATATATATATATATATATATATATATATATATATATATATATATATATATATATAGATATAGATATAGATATAGATATATATATATATAGATATATATATATATAAACTTAAAAAAGGAGACCGTCCAAAAGAGATTCCAGGAGATTCCGAAGTCATCTTGGGGGGGCGTGGTTTAAGTCAGTGGCTATTTTATTGAATAAAGTCACTCTTTAGTATTTCAAGTTATTTTTGGGTAATGTGGGTTAATATATTTCTCTTAAAATGGGACGTCATTATTATTTTCATTTTTTCGAAATTTAGACACTTTATCTATCACACCATATATATATATATATATATATATATATATATATATATATATATATATATATATATGTATATGTATATATATATATATATAGTGTTATAGATACTCCATATATATGTATATATATATATATATATATATATATATATATATAAAGTGAACATTGAAGTCAACACTTAGAGGTGACTGGCCACGATTGTGTCTGGCATGAAACAGACTGTCGCCTCTAAGTGTTGACTTCAATGTTCACTTTTATATTTGCACACGCTCTATCTCTGATATTGAGCAGTTTATCCCATAAATATAGCACACCATAAGAGTATATTTCTTCATATATATATATATATATATATATATATATATATATATATATATAAATATAAAAGTGGACATGGAAGTCAGCACTTAGAGGCGACAGTCTGTTTCATGCTAGAGCAATCGTCAGTCAACTGGTGCTGTTGTTTTTCTCGGCTATTTATATAAGGGGCAGTGGTGCATTATGGGTAGTCTATTTTGGTGGTTACTTTTACCGGAAGTCGCTTTGTTTATTTATTTATGTCAAATAATTTTGCTTGTTTTTTTTGTTTGTTTTTTTAAATTTTATTTTTATTTATTATCTTATATATTTATTTATTTACTTTTTATTTTGATCGATGTTTTTTTGTTAACGTAGTAAAAAATTGTTTATATAGCTTATTGTTGGTAGTCTATTATGGTGGTCATTTACCGGAAGTCGGATGTTTGCTTATTTATTTGGGTCAAATTGTTTTGCTTGTTTTTTTTCATTTTTATTTTTTATCTTATATATTTGTTTATTTGTCATTGATTAAATCTATTTGTTTAATTTTGGGGTGGGATGTTGTGGTTTATTCTTACTATTATTTTGGTCGGAACAGTTTTTAATTTATCTATTTGGGTTGATTATCTTTATTTGTTTTTTCTAAACTGCTAGTTTATCGTAATCGGTTGTTAGTTTATTTATATATTTGGATGTGTTTAGATCAATTTATTATACTTGTTGTTATTTATTTGTTACACTATATATTTTTGGCTTTCGATTTTTAAGTAACGTAGTATATTATCTTTTATTCATTTTTTTATTTTCTTTTATCGTTATATAAAAGTTATAACTTTCGTCCGTTCTTTTGTTTTGATTTTATTTCGCATATTCTAACAGGTGTGGTTTTGTAATTTGTTTGGAGTAATTTATTTTGCTTATTTTATTGTTGTTTTGTTTGTTTATATATTTATTTATTTTTCTATTTTAAGTTACATAGTAAAAATTTGTTTTCATGTCTGCATTTTGAGATTAGCTCGGATCTTTTATTTAATAATTTGTTTAGATCTGGGAAGGTAATGATAGCTATTTTTTCCTCCAAGCAAAGTTTGCAAGTTTTTGATAGGTTGTTGTAGGCTGATGATTTTTTCCTTATTTTCCAATATATTTTTGGTGTGGTGTGTGTTTTGTTTTTTATTTCCCAGATATACTTAGAAAGCATTACTATTTGTGAAAGACATTTTGTGTACATAATTTCTTTGTTTCCATGGTCCTTCGGTTACTCCTATGTATGAGAATGTGGTGAATACTCAAGCATCTCCCTTTATCTTCTCCTCCCATTGTACCTTTTACACCTCTAGCGCCATGAGCGATCTATACATATATAACTCGCGCCGTAGCTTCCAGTCAAGTTTGGTCCTCCAGTTGTGTTTGCAAGCCCGTTGTTTTTTGTATGTTTTTTTTTTTAATAGGAGTAGATAGGCTTTCCTATCGCCCGGTTAATACTCCTCCACCTTCTTTTGAACAGTAGTAGAGGCTCATCACTTGTTTCCAGTTTAGGAAGGGGATTCTTTTCTTTTCTCTGGCCTTAGTGGTAGTACCGTCGCGAATCTCTTGTGTGAATTGTCTCAACGTCTCTTCATACTGAGGGTACAAGGTTGGCAGTTTTCTGGTTGCTGTTCCCAACTGGTAGTTAGGGGTCCGAACTTGAGAGGCAGCTCTGATCAACAGGTGCATAGTATTGGGGTTCTTGCAGTGCCATGTCGCGATTAGATGGTTTCTCCCTGCATGCAACTCCGGTGAGCAATCTAAGGCCACTACCGAAAAGCAGCCAATCGTCCTAGGTGGGGAAGTTCTTGAAGAAGTCGATCGCTTCAAGTATCTAGGATCGATCATCACTGCGACAGAACAAGGAAAGGACGATATAAGTAATCGCATCGCGAATGCCCGGTTGGCTTTTTGCCGCCTACAATCCCGCCTGTGGTCTAGACGCGAAATCAAGCTAGCCACGAAAATTAGAGTCTACCAAGCACTCGTCCGCACAATTCTCCTCTACAGATATGAGTCCTGGCCGATGAGAGCGTCTGATCTTCTGAGGCTGGAGGTTTTCGATCACTACTGTCTGCGTCGTATCCTGCGTGTGCGCTGGCAACACTTCGTGTCAAACGCGGTCGTCCGAGAGCGATGCCAAATAACTTCCCCCCAGCAAGCTCTGCTCGCGAAGCGTCTTTGCTGGTTTGGTCGCGCTCTCCGTCGTCAACGAGACGAGCTCATCAGAGAAGCCATCGATCCGGTCCCTCTTCGGGGCTGGAAGAGGCGATGTGGCGGCCAGCTGAAGACGAGGCTCAGGACGGTGAAACAAGTTGCAGGGCTGATTCTGGGTCCAACAATCTACGGTATCCGCCGTTGGAATCGGCAATTGCTGTACCTTGTTTCATCAATGGCGACGGATCACCGTGCTTGGTCGGCCTTCGTTCGGGACGTGGTGAATTCTTTGGAAGGAGCCGGCTTAACCGACCCAGGGTGAATGCCGCAACACAAACAACGCATTATGTTGCAGTCTGCGCCAGTTCCTTTCTGCTCAAGCCACATTTGATGACAGACTACGTCTATTACATTAGGCTTTTTCCTTACCAACATAACTCAACATGACTATAATCAACCAAAAATATAAACCTAAACCAGCTCAAAATATCGCCTCAACCCTTTAACATTTCCTTCAAGTTGTTGACATGTTTTTTATCATATTTTTTTTTATTTATCTGGGATGTTTGCTGTGGGAGTGAGAAACAGAGCTTACATCGGCTGTAGGTACGCGGATCTTAGATTTTTTAAGTATGGGTTTTATGAAAGTTACTGATATGAAGAAGTTAGTTTGGTCCGGATTTATCGATGTGAAATCTTTTATTAATATCAATTCTAAATATTTTCTTCAGAGTAAACATATTCCTTACTGATGAGCGTGGCGCTTTTGAAGGCGACATTATGATCTGTGTTATTTCCATGTGTTACGAATGATTTTAGTGAGTTGTCCCCATGTAGGCTTCGCCTATGATCGAGGATATGGACATTTAGGTTTCAGGAGGTTTCGCCTATATAGCTCTTCACACATTGCAGTATTTTAATATTATAAATCTCGACATCTGATGTGGTGTTGGTGTTATATTTCTTGCTAACTACATCTCTGATAGTTTTGGTTGTTGTTGTTGTTGTTGTTGTTGTTGTTTTGAACCTAGTCGGGGATAGCTAATTACAATTGTTAGGTCATTGTTGTTTCGGGTGCTTACGTTTTTCGACTTGTGTATTTTGTGCATTCCTTTTCTAGCGTCGAGGATGAGGTGATGTAAGTAGTAAAGAAATTTAACCATGTTCTCTGGCAACTGCTTTGATGATCGTTCTTCATTTGTGCCCCAACTACACGAATTTAAGCGTACTACTAGATTGTCAATTAGGTCTCACTGTTTTACTGTTGGACTAGCTAGATTCAACCGATACTTCTACTAAAACATTTCGTTGTCTCGCACTTCCCTCCCGCACAACTCGCTTCCGATTTCCTGCTTGCCTGACAACTACAATTTTCAATAATTGAAATGTAACAACTACTGTTTTCATGAACCCTGTTGCTTTCTTTGTCCTTTCCTGAATCCTACCCATTGTCAGACTTTTCGTTCCCTTAAAATTTTACTTTCACTTTCACTTTCATTTTCACTGTTTATAACGCCTATTCTCTAGTGGTATAACTGCCGGGGTTTGGGGTTAAATTATTAAAAAGTACATTAGATATATGTGTGTGTATTTATGTGTGTGTGTTTTGGGGTGTGCGTACGTGTTTTTGTGCAGGCGTGTAAGTACGGATACCTTTGAAGTTTAGATTCACTATCGGTCTTAGTACCACCTGATGCGTTTTTGTAGTTTATATCTTTCAATCAACTTTCATATTTAACTTCATTTCCGCTGTCCAAATGAACAACATCTACTCACCATGACATTTCGCGGCGCCAGCTGTGTTCTTAAAGGCAACAATAAAAAAAATCATGACAAAATAGCAAACCTCTCGGTCGATTTATTTGTCGTAGTTTAGTGACAGTAAATAAGATTTGTGTTGGAAATCGAAACCTTGGCAAATCGTCAATATGGATATATTTCTTCTGATATAAGTTATCGCTTGCACTGTTTTTCAATCTGCACCCTTTCATCTCCGACACATAAGGTTGTTTAAATTTGCTTCCTGATACCACTGACCTCTATATTTGCAAAATTCAAATAACCCCTAAACTTTCATATATATATATATATATATATATATATATATATATATATATATATATATGAATAAATATAGTCTTAAGATGTGCTATATTTATGGCATAAAGTGCTCAATATCAGCGATAGAGCGTGTGTAAATATAAAAGTGAATATAGAAGTCAACACTTAGAAGCGACAGTCTGTTTCATGCTAGATGCAATCGTCGCGCTACGAGTGTTCTAGCATGAAACAGACTGTCGTCACTAAGTGTTGACGTCTATGTTCACTTATATATATATATATATATATATATATATATATATATATATATATATATATATATTTAAATATGTTTGCAACAGTACAAAAGCGTATTAAGGTATAAGAAACATCTCTTTTTATTATAGGCCATAATAGATTTAAAATAAAAACACCAGTCGACGGGTTTCGTCCCCTCTCATCAGAACTGTTAACGGGGTATAGAAATTATGAAGAACAAGAAAGTCTGTAATGGATGACGTGAATAAATGGGCAGGGAAGAGAAAAAATATATCTATATAATAAAAGTAATACAAACAAAGATGCTAGAGACACTGCACAGCAAGACCAAGCAAACAGTCTCTCTCTCTATATATATATGTATATATAGATGTTAATTAAGAAAGAGCCAAACTTGAGATTCCATGACTAAAATTTATTTCACCAGAAAATAGATTTCTCTAGTTATAAAAGAATTAGGTTTCTTTTATTTTTAATACAAGTTTTTGAGGGTTTTTTTTAGCTATAGATTGACATAAGGTGACAGTGGTGGTGGCAGGAATATGTAAAGGTTTATCTTGGAAATTTAAAGTAGGAATAAACTCGTTGTGACACCATCTTTAATAATATACTTAAGTTCTAGTGTACTCAGTTAAGAGGCCAGACAATTTAACCATTTAAATCATCTTTAGACAGGAAGAGAAAAGAAAAAAAAAGAAGACAAATTGTAAAGCAGGGTAGGGGGGGGAAAAGAGGAAGAAGATATATATATATATATATATATATATATATATATATATATATATAGTCAAACCTAATGAGCCTTGTATTGAGCTCTTTAGTTAGTTGTTTACTCGTATCGGGGTTTTTTCTTTGGGCCTTGAACCTGTATCTGTGCGATTATTTTCGACAGACTTTCATGTTCCTGGCTCTTTCTTTTTTTAAAACCTTTTTTTCCTTCGTGATTGATTTGGCTGTTGTTAAATCAAGAGTTCGAAGGTTTTTCGACACGAGTATAGTTACCTATATTTATATATATATATATATATATATATATATATATATATATATATATATATATATATATATATATATATGAGTAAACTGAATATTCGTTATATTAGAAGTCGCGTTTAATAAAACCACTTATTAGAAGTCCTTTTCAAGATCCGCTACAAAATTTATATACTATTCAGACGGATCTTCTACGGAGACATGAGTAAATGGTAATGTCAGCTACATAAATACCTAATTGGGAACTAATTGCATTGGGGGGATCATTGATAAAATCAGAAATAGCAAGCCGGGAATAGATCCGTGTTCGTATGAAAGCATCTGCAAGCGTGTCCGTTCAACAAGACCTCGATTTTTTAGTAGCCATTGGAGTAAACCAAATATTCGTCCTGTGACACCGTAGGCCAGGAAGTTGCGTAGAAGGCCAGCATGCCAAACCTTGCCGAACGCCTTCGAGATATCTAGAACCAAAGACCGGGATTCATTCAGTGATGGTCGTTAACACATCAGAGGTAGACCTGGCGAAACGGAATATATATTGCTTATTCGAAAAGAGGAGATGAGAAGTAAAATGCTTAAGCGCATGAACATATATATATATATATATATATATATATATATATATATATATATATATATATATATATATATATATATGCCTTATTCTTTCAAGATTAAATAACGTTTCCCTCGTATATGTCTATATTTCTGAGATGAGGTATTATTTAGACTATTTACATTATTGGGACTATTGTCCTCATCTTTGTCGTCATATTTATTACAACGTTTCGGTCGTTGTACACTCCGGACTTTTTCAGGTGGTTGGAATGTCGAACAGAACTCTTTATTTCGCTCGCTGGGGTAGACTGTTCTACTTCCACGTGCCATGTATAATGGATGTCAGTTATCAGATTTCTCCTGTTAATTCCCCTCTCCAAGTTCTCCACCGCCTTAACCGGGTATTGAACTCACACACTTTGGGGCACGTCACTGTATCTAACAAACGCCCTTATCCACTCTGCCATGTGTCCTTGGTTAGATCCAGTGACAGGATCCAAAAAGTGTGACAATAGTCCCAATAATGTAAATAGGTTGTTTTTTCTATTCCATAATGTTCGAAATTGTTAATTTCACCGAGCAGCAAGTGGTGTACAATATTAATGTTTTATTATATAGTTTGTATTGATAGTTACAATTTAGTAGTTTTGCTGAGGTTATCGAATTACAAAGGAGTGCACCGATTACGCCAACTTTCAGT
>OZ038497.1:89321121-89328621 GCA_964036315.1 Acanthosepion esculentum | reverse complement strand
TAAGTAATGAATGTTATTTATCGCAGCATTTTCCATGGAAGTAGCGATAGAGCAGTGAGAAGCTTGAGACATCTCGTCTGTGAGAGAAAGTAAGCAAGGAGAATACATTATTTCTTACTCACAACGGATATAGTTCGCAAGAAATCTACAAATATTTTCACATGATTTGAGTAAGCGGTTCATGTTTCACATAAAGATAAGTGGTAAATTTGAATATCACAGTAAAATCTGCATATATATTTACATGATTTGAAGATAGTGGTTTATGTTTCAGATAAAGATAAGTGGTAAATTTGAATATCACAGTAAAATCTACATATATTTTTACATGATTTGAAGATAGGGGTTTATGTTTCAGATAAAGATAAGTGGTAAATTTGAATATCACAGTAAAATCTACATATATATTTACATGATTTGAAGATAGGGGTTGATGTTTCAGATAAAGATAAGTGATAAATTTGAATATCAATCAAAATCTACATATATTTTTACATGATTTGAAGAAAGGGTGTATGTTTCAGATAAAGATAAGTGGTCAATTTTAATATCACAGTAAGTATGCAACTCTGTGTTATTAAATTGCAAAATATTAAGGGAGAAATAACATATCTCAATATAATATATTTCTGAATATTTGGAATTATCTTTTTTTACAATAATGTTCACCTTCTACAAGGCCCAAGAACCACTCGATAGAAAGAAGAGTGAAATAGCAGAACGAAAAGGATTGTTATGATCTAAGGTTATAGAAATTAAAAATAAAATATTAACCCACATCAGAAAGAGAGAGCTGAACTTTTGGGGATACCTACTCATGGAAAACCGTTGGCTAATTTAGCATACACAGGATAAAGTAAGAAAGCCAAAAAATGTGAAAGCAGAAATAACAAGAACAAAGAGAAAACATATTGTATACTGCTGATATCTACAAAACAGGAAACTATGTGTTGTGGATTCCGGGAATGGAGTCCTGCACAAATAAATAAACAACGCTAGTAATTGAGATAGAAAAATAAGTGTATTAAACGTAAGAATACAGACTTGAAGTGAAGATTAGTAGTCCAGGAATGCGGGTTACTAGAAAGTATATGTACAAGTCTCTGTAAGTGAAGCCGTAATTATCTCTCTCGCTGGACTCTCGTATAACTCTCTGTGAACATCCTGTGTACTGTCTCCGTATCTCTCACCCTGACTGAACGTATCTCAACCTCTGACTCAACGCAACTCAACCTGCAGGTATTCTCTCTGTCAGTATAAGTATACTTTGGACGAGTCCATCTTGTGTAAAAGGGGTCTGCTCCACAACACTATGAATGGATTCAGTACACAGAGAACAATATATCAGCAAGATATATTCTTCGTCATACTTGCCAAAGTATATTACTGGCTAGCAGCCATATCCTGGTGGTCGATCAAACATTTAACTTGATAAGTGAGTCCATACATGTAGTGAAACCCGCGTAAAAAGCGAAAAATGGCATTTTTTAATCGTTTCTTATTGTTGGCTACAACAGAGTGAAGTTTGCATTAGATTGCTTGAAATTTCAGGGAGTATTTTGTTTAAAATTGGTGTTAACATCGATTTTTCGTTTTTTCCCGGCTTTTCCCTAAACGCTGTGGCGTAGAAATAAAAATGAGGTATGGTTGAGCACGTCATGATTTAAGTAACCTTCATACCGAGTTGGAATGAAATCGAAGGAAAAAAAGTTTACTTTATCGATATTTGATCGGCTTTATCGATTAACGATTTTTTTTAGATTATCTATTTTCTATGCTAAGAACCTATCTCTTACATTGTACGATGTATGCGCCAAGTTTGGTCCAAATAGGTTTCATGGATCTCGAGTGAAAAGGTGTAACACAGACAGACAGAGAGACAGACACACAGACATCCTCTGTTTTATATATATATATAGATATATAGATAACACCGGCACGAAAAAGTGTGGTGTATAATAATGACAAGGAATTTTATATGGTTTTAACATGAATATGTTCAGTATATCACCAGGAAGCAAATGAGATCCAAGAAATAGGTACATCGTTTCAATGTAAATCGATTAGCTGTACTTTTTAACAATGAAACGTACATAAGCCTTTGATTATGCCAAAATCAAGCCAGACGTTCGGCTAAGGCAATCCTTTTCCAATTTGGATGTTTATCCGGAGAAAGTACGATAACTTCGTTGATTTACTTTTCCATAATTGCCAGACCGTATTTGAATTGCTGCAGATAACAAATAGACGGTAGAAAATCAAAGAGAATTTGCCTCCCAATGCAGTTGAACGATTTCAGCTTCTGAAGGGGCCTTAACCACTTATTTACCTGCGAAGTTCAGAATGTTTGGCAAGACAGACAAAAGAGAAGGAAGAGGGAAACCGTTATCGAGATTATTCAATTTTCGTTCTAATTTTGCTGCGTCCTGGGTATGACGATAAACTACATCCGCGTCCTGGGTAAGACGATAAACTACGTCCAACAGCACCCCCCCCCCCAAAACCAGATCTCGTCCTGGGTATGACGATAACATGTACGGGGAAAATGCCACCTGTAGACGGATAAAAATTAATTGAATAATTAAACAAAAATAGTAAGGGGCGAGAGACAAGCGTGAGCCTTCTCGCCGTAATTGTTTAAACTTTACAGAGAGGAGATCTTAAGAGAACTTTTGCGAGAGACAAGAAGTTATCTCCCCTTGTTCTAATCAGAAAAACTAATTAAAAAACTGGCGAGACCCGACGAAAGATTGTTAGACGCGCAAAATAATGGATGTCAGTTATCAGTTATCGCCTGTTAAACATGGCACGTGGAACTAGAACAGTCTATCACATTGAGAGGAATAAAGAGTTCAGTTCGACATTCCAAACACCTGAAGAAGGCCGGAGCGTACAATGGCCGAAAGGTTGTAATAAATATGGCGGCAAAGATGAGCACAATAGTACGAATAATGTAAATAGTGTACATAATACCTCATCTCAGAAATACAGACAGATAAAAAAAAACAAGCTACAATAAATGAAATCTCTTCCATCACATAAGACAAATGTCTATAAAATATTTAATATATCATCTCAGTCAAAGTGATAAGGTCATTAGGACGAAAGGTTTTAGTCGGTGTGGAAGAGAATAAGAAAACTTTAATGGGGAGAAAGGACGATGAAAAAAGAATATACAGATAGGCAGGAGATGACGATAGACGTTTTATTCAAATTGTTAAAGATCGTTCTTTAAAGGGAAGGAAGAAAACCGTAAGATATTTCCATATACTAGACATGCGGGAAAAGAAATTATTAGAATGTAACATACGGTTGCATCTGTTACCCAAAGTAGTAGTAGGTTTTAATTTATGTGACCGAGGAGAATAAATTAAAATAATTCCCATGAAAATATTTAGAGAAGAAAAAAGGAGAGACGCCACGATATGGCGGTGGGAGGGTGACTGAAGTCGAAATACCAAGTATGGACCAATGAATCTCGATATATATATATATATATATATATATATATATATATATATATATATATATATATATATATATATATATGTATATATATATATATATATATATATATATGTATGTATGTATGTATGTATGTATGTATGTATGTATGTATATTTAAAGAAAGAACAGTAAGATATATAATCCGGTGTTCTTATACATATTTTTATTTTTACACAATATTTTTTAAGCAATATTTTTACACAAAATTTCGCTTGACCGGGAAATGGAACTAATGTCTTTAATTTAATAACAAAATTAAATTCGAAGCTTTTAGCTTCCATTTTTGAAACATGGTTATTAAAAAACTAGATTTTAAATCAGTTAATATATATATATATATATGTATATATATAGCAGGAACACGAGAGCACCCGAGACGGCGTAATGGCTAGCAAGCTTGTCTCGCTAGAACAATTACGACTGAGTAGTAAGTTCGTCCCTCACTGGGTGCTTCCTACTTTCGGCCTTGTGACACATCTAAGCCACGCTTGGAAAATCACTATAGCAAGCTCACTAGACCATATATGGCAGAATATTAAATGAACGGACGGACGGGTGGGAGGTTTATAAATGTGAAAGATTGTTTCTGGTGAGGAAAATTGTTTATCATCACAGTGAAACGATTTTCCTACCATCAGACCAAAGAATTGATTCACCATAATCTCTCGACTTCACGCCAGTGGAAAATATGCAACCATATAAAATACTAATAATACGGTGGAATTTTTGGTACATTCTTTTCTTGGGGGGGGGGGGGGTAGCTCCATATATACATTTCGGTCACGTAGAGGTTATGCATATATTTGAGATGTTTTTGAAGTGAATCGATAGAAAGAAATAACTGAATGTTTCACTTAATCAATTCAACCAAGCAAGGCGATAATGCCTCTAAGATGCAAGAGGCTGCTGGTAGTGAAAGAGAATGAGAAAACTTTAGAAGTAACTGGAAACCCAGTGCTAAACAAGAAATAAGGGCTAAATGATTACATATGTTCAGAAGACTGCGACTGGGTGTGAACCAGATTATCTTGAGGGAAATATATAAATGAATAGTAAATATTATTTCAGAGTTCAAGTAGAGACCTTAGAATGAAGGATAGAGTTGATGTAACATTTACAAGGAACTGGAAAGCCAATCATAAACAGAAAACAAGGGATAAACCTCGACTCCTGTTTAAAAGACGGGGGAGGAGTGTGAACAGGACGATAGGCAAACCAATCCCATTCCATTGGGGAAAAATGAAACAGTAAATCAAATTTCAGAGTTTACCCGATTACGTTAGCAGTATAGATTTGAAGTAGACATGAAAAGGAATCAGAAACCCAATCCTAAACAGGAAATGACGGATAAACTTATACACCTGTTTAAAAGAGCGGGAGGAGTGTGAATGAGCCCAACAATTTTTGTTTACTCGACTGACATCTGATCCTTAGACGGCTGAAAGTATTTGAAGAGAATTGGACTAAACATGGATTTTCACAGTTCACCTACAATATGTATTCTGAAAATTGTAAGAATACAATTAAAATTAAACTGATCATTAGCTGAATTCATATATATATATATATATATATATATATATATATATATATATATATATATATATATATATATATATATATATATATATATATATATATTCGTAACATACTTGTTGACAACACTAATATAATAGCATCATCTACATGCAAAAACGGGTAAAAATAATGGAAGCATTATTAATAAAAACAAAAAATCCAACACTTAATAATATTAGCTTTAGAGAAGGACATAATATCTTGACCCTGTTTTGAGAAATGAAAACATTTTATAAAACATGCATAAAACTAACTATTTCTTATTTTAACAGTTAAAATATAATCCTTGAAAATGGCTAAATGTATAGCCGAAAGCGCTCGCATAAAAGAACATTCGGACAGTTTTTATATAAGTTATCATCCGAAAAGAAAAAAATTATTACATCGCATGATAAATTGTATAAAAAAAATAAATAAAAGTACCTTGTTTGTCGTTTACAGTGAAATTTACATGAAAGAATGATTGCTGCCTAAATACACACATATATATATATGTGTGTGTGTGTGTGTATGTGCGCGCGTGCAAATATATAGAAAAATAGGAAAGAACACGTCAGGCAAATAATCCGAAGTTCTTTAGTATTTTTGGTTTTATTTTTAATATATATATATATATATGTATATATATATATATATATAAGTCAACACTTAGAGGCGAGCGTCTGTTTCATACTGGATGCAATCGTCAGGCCACTATTGCATCTAGGATGAAACAGACTGTCGCCTGTAAGTGTTGACTTCTATGTTCACTTTTATATTTACACACGCTCTATCTCTAATATTGAGCACTTTATCCCATAAATATAGCACATTTTAAGACTATATTTCTTCATATATATATATATATATATATATATATATATATATATATATATATATATATATATATAAATCGTGAAACACCGTGGGAAAATTGTCCATCCCACGTATGAAAAAATAACACTAAACTAATTGAGTTTCTTTTGTACAGGTTTTCAGATAAGTCGTTTAACTATTGTGACACAATTTGTCATAAGAATCACTGAAAAACCCTTGGAGTTTTTCAGCTAAAAAGCGAACAGATTAAAATCGTCTTTGCGTCAGGCCCTCCTGTGTTTTTCCAACTGAGAAATAGTGAGAGGGGAAACAGATCATTCCGTCATTCAGTAACGTTCAACATTTATACGCTGGCTTCCAGCTTCAAAGCCCCACTCAAGAATCATAAACAAAACGGATGAAAAAGTTTCAGAAAGAGGCAACGGTAGAGAGGAAAACTAGATCGGTAGGTCGCAATAACAAGAGGGATCATCGTTTTAACTTAGAGCTAAATAGACTATTATTGTTCACAGTAGAGTCTAATAGGGTGTTATAAAAAACCCGAAGATTTCAAATGAGGTATCTTGAATCATTTCTAAGAAACAACAGTTCAAAGCTTAACCTAATAATTAGAATATTTTGTCACGCCCGATATATAGGGAATATAGCTCTTATCTCAAATGACAACTTAAAAGACAGAGACTAAACAACTAAATAACACACACACTAAACTAAATAACACAAACACACACACACAAACACACACACACAAACACACTTACCATCCCCTCCCCAAACACAAATAAACTACTGAACTGACCAAAAAAAAGGGAATATAGCTCTTATCTCAAATGACAACTTAAAAGAGACTGTTTGACCAACACAAGGAATGTTAAAAAGATAAAAAAATAAACAATAAAAAAACAAATGAAAACTACAGACAAACGTTCGTTTTCTTCAACAAGACATTCATTTCTGTAGTTTACTGCTATAGCAAGCAGAGACATTTTTTTCTCTCCCGATGATGGCCATGTTGGTCGAAACTAGTCGAGGAATATAAATGAAATAATAATAATAAAAGCATAAGAATATTAATCTACAACCCAGTGTGTCTGAAGATTTTAATTGATTTTTCTAATAATTTTTATCGTTCAAAATATATATATATTTATATATATATATATTTATATATATATTAGGAATCTCATTGTCTAGGTGGGAAGATTTTGTGTGACGTGTTTTTTTTTTTATTTAGGGCATCATTGGACTAAATTTATGTTTACATTGACATGACTACAAGTACACATGCACACTAAGGAAAATGGACACTGAAATTCTAATATTTTAAATATATATCTATATAACAAATGCGAATGTCAGTGTGTCACTGTGCCACTCTTTTTCAACTTTACTTCTAGAGACCGTCGCCCAGCATATAACATTTTAGAATCAAACCCACTCCGTGAGCAAATTAAAAATATTCCAGGCCTGAATTCTGAATTCTGAATTCCCAGTTTTTCATTAATGCGATTGTTTTCGGCAATTTTTTTTACGTGATTTAATTTCTAATGTTACTTAAAGAAGGTTGATAAGCAATATCATATATGTGTTACTAAAAAA
>OZ038497.1:89221121-89316121 GCA_964036315.1 Acanthosepion esculentum | reverse complement strand
GGATAGAACAGGAAGAAAATAAACTGGAAATATACTTCCTTACCTAGTATCTGCATTAGTATGAAGAGTTAAGAAAGTACATGGTTTGTACTGTCCTGCTTTCTCTTCATAGATGACTGCACCCAAATAACCAAAGGCTAATGGCAATAGTAAAAAAAAAATAGCCGTTTCCATACAACAAACCTTCGGCATCTGTTGACCGGTCAATTAGTGCCACAATCGATTTAATTTTATAAAACATGATTTGATATATTCGTTTCCGACAATGATTTGCACTTTATTTAAAGCCAGAACATATTTTTAGATCGTGAGAATTAAAAAAAAAATAACTGTGATTAAGTGATGCAAGTCTTACTAATTAACCAATAGCTGTATTAGAAGAGGTGGATTCCTTTACAAGAAATACCTGAGCGTAAGTGAATATAACGAACTAGAATTGGAACTCGGCTCTCCAGTTAACAATTTCGAGCCATTATCACTTACACCATCTGCACATCCAAGCTTACAACACCTGGTATTCCCACGTATCTAGGTACTGATCAGGCTTGACGTTGCTTAACCGTTGATTTCAACGTGATAGGATCATAAGACTTTATAAAATATTTTTCTTAAGTCCGTTTTCAGGAACTTGCACTTCTCAGATATTCTTTTAGCTGTCTTTTTGGTATTAATGAGAGTTTCTTTCCTAGACTTTTGTTTAAGTATTTTTAGAAAGTCAATATATTAATTATACCATTATCTTCCTTTCTGGTTACATGTGTTACCCACCTCCGTTGTTGTTGCTGTTGGATGTCCATAGCTACACGATTATTCTGAATGTAAATATTATCATAATGATGATAAAGAAAATTGTTTATTGCTGTCATATATCGGCTGGAGCCCTCCGCTGTACGTTCCGAGGTCCTCGATAAAATCCAGATAAGAATATGCAATGTGATAAATCCTGATCTGGCATCTAGTCTACAGTCGCTTTCCCTACAGACGTGCTGTGGCTTCCCTCTGTCTCTTCTACAAGTATTCTCACGGCAACCGTTTCGACAAGCTACTTTCGCTGGTTCGCAGACTGCATGAATTTAACCGAGCTACTAGGCTGGCATCTTGGTCCCACCCTTTCACTGTCAAAACGGTTAAATGTAACCGCCTCTTCTACTCAAACAGCTTTTTCTCTTGCACTTCCCGTCTGTGGAACTCCCTTCCCCTTACTTGTTTCCCCGATTACTATAATCTTCAAATATTCAAGTGTATTGTCAATCGACGTCTGATATATTGATCTTCTTCCTCATTTTGTACCCCGTCCTTCTCTGTATTCTTTCCTCAAACATGCATCTTTACTCTTGTTCTCAATCCTCTGTAACCCCTTGCGCGCTAGTGGCACTCCCAACTTGCTTGGGTGAATTGCATTAAAAGAAAAAAAATTCTCATGCAAGATTATTTTTTCTGTAGAATTGTTGATCTAATATTAGGAGGTCAATGTGAGAGGAATGATTATTGTTGAGTCTTGACTCAATGTTGAATCTCGCCTAATGCATGGAATAATAATGCAACACAAAATGTACTTAGAACAAGAATGTATTATAACAAGAAAGTGTACACAATAAGTACATATAGTATTTCTGTATATTTCTGGAAAGACGTTCCTGGAGAATGTGTTGACTAGTCGCAGTCGATCCGAGTCTCTAGTTGGATCTCGTGATTCCCTCTCCCTCGTCTTCCGGTACCAACCATTATTTATATAGTTGGTAGTCACCTATGCAGATTAGGTGGATCCTACCACAACAATTATAAACGTTTTTTTATTGATACTCGTAGATTTTTTTACAGTGAAATTCAGTCCGTTATGTGCCATGCATGATACACGTCAGTCATCTATCTTTCGATAGATGACTGTCGAGGCAGATTTTTTCAAGCAGTGGGTTGCCATTTCTTTCAGCGGTAGACCAGTGGCCATCCAAGGCTACAGAACCCGGTCTGTTCTGCTATTTACCAATAGCTGGTGAGAAGAAGATTCGTACCTTTCCCAAGGGTAATAACACGTAAGTGAACGTAATGGATTTGCTTGGAATTCGAACTCAGCTCTCCGATTCCTCAATCCGAGCCGCGATCAATTACTCCACCGTGCCTCCAGTGAACATTTTTCAATGTCCAAAATTGTGAGGCTGTTTCTCAGCTTAATTACTGTGCAGAATTTCGAGAATATCTTTGTTAGTATTTGCGATAAATTCACGATGTATAAAGTTATTAAAATCATATACGCTCCAGTAACTAGAATTTTCTTTCAAATTATGACGCAACAATTTAAACGTCAAGGCAGAGTTCAAGTTAAATGTTTAGGTACTAAAGCTAGTTAATATTTATTCTAAAAGAATCCATCATAAAATTATTATTCAAAACCATGTAATCTTATTTTACTTCAATAACTGGGTATCAAAATAATTTTAAATTTCTCAACTAACGAACAAATCTTTGGAGCATTTATATGTTAATGGAATGGCTTTCTTTCCCAATAACAGTCATCAATCCACTGACATTTTTTAAAGTTATTTAACTCAGCATTATTAGTTTCCAGCATGGTGATTTGAAATTCTTACAAGAGGTTGTCTTTGTTGTTCCAGTGTTTGTTACCTTCATATACGAGGGTCATTTAAAGAATAAGGTGATTTTCTTCGGTATAAGGACTTCTAATACAGATAGAAGCTTACTCTTTTTTTTGTTTTACTTCTTTTTCACACGGCTTTAATTTCTTTTGCAGATTAAAAAGAAATTCTGAGAGGTTTGGCGATTAACAAAGATGGCCGACCAAGAAGCATGCTCCAGGATTGAACAGCGGTCAGTTATCAAGTTTTGGGTTGCTGAAGGGTGCAAACCAGTTGAAATTCATAGGAGAATGTCAACTGTGTATGGTGCCACATGTTTCAGCCAAACAATGTCTACAAGTGGGCTAAATCGTTTAAAGAAGGACGGAGCAGTGTTGAGGATGAAGACAGGCCTGTGAGGCCTACAGAAGTGAGGTCTCCTGAGGTGATCGAATCAGTCAATGACCTCTATTCAGTCTGACAGAAGGGTGGCAGTGGATGAGATTACAATCACTTTGAGCTTATCTGTTGGGACAGACGCAGGGGTCATCAGTGAGAATGAGTCATCTTTCATCATGACAACACAAGGCCTCGCACAGCAGCCCAAACGGTGCAGACCATCAACGAGCTGGGCTGGGAACTTCTCCCTCACCCCCTTACAGCCCAGACCTTGCCCCTTCAGACTTTCACCTGTTTGGTCCCTTGAAAACTTTCACGACAGGCACGAAATTTAAAAGTGACGATGAAGTCAAAAGTGTTGTGAGCGACTGGCTGAGACATCAGTCAAAAGGGTTTTACGCTGAGAGAATACGGAAGCTTGTGCACAGATGGGAAAAGTGTGTGATAGTGCTGGGAGACTACGTTGAAAAATTTTTTAAAAGTAAGTTTCTATCGGTATTAGAAGTGCTTATACCGAAAAATTCACCTTATTTATTGAATGACCCTCGTAATTCACAGTTACCTGTAGATGTTCTATCAGATTCAGATCGGAACTTGATGGCAGCCATTCCATTTATCTTGTCTCCTGTAAATATCTTATAGCCAGCTAACTCCTTCGTTATCTTAGATATATGAAAACGAACATTGACATGCATGCATAAATACATGTTTCGCTTGAAAAAAAAATGTAAGGCTGAGACTTGTAACTTTCAAGGAAAATTTTGTCAATGAAGTTTCAGTGGTTAGTCTTGTTCAGTTTCATCCCAACGACTCTAAATATGAGCCTGATAATCATTTAGTTGACAATTCCGTCATATACCATAACGCCATCACTTTCCTGTTGCCTTCTATTACTCAGTGACACTTTTCCATTGGATGAAATGGATCATCGGTCCGTCTAGCAGGTTCATCGTGTCTTACTTGCGAAAACCAACTATCATGTATTCATTGGCCAAATATTGACGCTTTAATGTATTTGTTTCAATGAGAGGAGATAATTTCAAGACATTTCTCAATTTCCGAAATATATTTTATATCTCTCTCAAATACGGCCTTTTTAAAGGATTTTGGTTCTCGTTAAAGCTGTTATTTCGATATAACTCACTTTACGTCATTCGCTGGGAAAATACACTCTTAACACCTCTTCCTTTCCTTCAAATTTAATTATATTTCCATTTGGCTTCTTTATAATTTAATAATCCATGCGAACCTCTTTCGATAGAAACAAAGGTGCCATTCCTTCACTGAATAATTGTCTTATTTCTTATTTTTCAGCATTTGTAAGTACCTTTCCTATACTCAGGTTCCAATATATAACTATTTACAGAGAAGAGTAGCTTCGATGTGTCGCAAGGCCAAGAAAAAAAAAACACGCAGTGATGACAGAACTCACTACTCAGTCATAAGCGATATGGCGAGACAAGCTTCATAATGATTTTCAGAATTTACAGAACTTCAAATATGGATTACCTGTAAAGAAGGAATTTACGACCCAGTTTAAATAACATAACGAGAAATACTTTCTTGGATTTACATCACGTATTGGTATCCAGGTTTCAATGTACATATTTTGGCAAAACATTAACGAAAAGTATTTATTAGGTTTCAGAGAGTTTTTTTTTAATCATTTTTTGATATTAATGCACAGAGTCCGGAGCCACTCGTGGTAAAGAGTTACGTTAAGGGGTAGTTTATACGCATAGTAGGGTAAGATAACGGTTCACTCTAGACTTGAGCAGGTTAAGATTATAGTATTCAGGGAATCATCCACTTGAGAGTCAGTTCCACAGAGCAGTGGTTCGCGGAAAGAAGCTGTCCGAGTGGAACTTACTTCTCACCGACAGAATACGAAGGAGATGTGGGTGGTTTGCTACAATAGCGGACCTTAGCCGTGAAGTTTAGAACTGGGGGCTTAGACTAATATTATGTTAATCTATGTAATAATTTAAGAAAATCAATAGCCATACATTCAAGATATCTCAAATAATAGCCGTGATAAGTCGTTTGAAATATAGTTGCAAATTTTAAATGGACTAGTTTAAATTTGACAAAATGTTACTTTACGCAATTTGGCATGTAGCCGCTTTTGTTGTTGGCTGAATAACTTAGTTAAACAATCAGGATTTGTCAGATTCAATCGAATCATGTATATATATGTATATATATATATATATATATATGTGTGTGTGTGTGTGTGTGTGTGTGTGTGTGTGTGTGTGTGCGTGCGTGCGTCTGTGTGTGACTGTGTATTCGACGTATGGGGATCAAGGAGCTCAGTTCCTAGGAACCCACAGCCCAGACACCAGCACACATGATTTGATTATAGTGGTGAAGGACTTTTGCAGAACCAAGCACACTTTTTGAAGGGCCGAATACAGAGACCCGGTACACTGCGCACCACAAGGTCCCCAAACAACACTCCGCAGATTTTGAATTCAGTTTGTTTTTCTCCTAGACCAGTTGCCATCCAAGGCTATAGAACCCAGTCTGTCCTGCTATTTACCTATAGCGGGTAGTAGGATTAATACCTTTCCCAAGCACGTAAGTGAAAATAATGGATTCGACTGTAATTCGAACTCGGCTCTCCGATTCCACAATCCAGTATATATATATATATATATATATATATATATATATATATATATATATATATATATATATATATATATATATATATATATATGTATGTATGTATGTATATATATATATATACTTAATAGCTCGGTTGTATCGCACGATATACTATAGCTCTCGGACATGCAAAACTTTCGGACAATTTTTACACTCCTTATGTCCAGATCAGAAAAATTTGATACAAACACAAGTAAAATTAACTAAAAAGCTTAGACGAAGAAGCTTGCAAGTCTTCTCTAATGAAACTTGTATTGTAGAGCACCCTCATGATGGGAGGTCTTGTGTGATGGCGTCAGTTCGGCAATAAAGTTATAGTCTTCGCCCGCATCGCTGATCCTAGTGGTTTTGAGTCCAGAGATATAAGAACTTCAACACAAGGTACTTTAACTTAACTATTTTATTAACGTTAATGACGTCATGTTCTACCTATCCAGTGGGTGTCGTTCTTTATCCAGCGGGGAGCCGTTCCAAACACAAAAAGAAACACGTATAAATTGTATGACAGATAGGAAAAAACTCACTGAAAGACATTCACTATATCTATGGTTCTCATGCTCATTCACCCAGTCAAAATTGACTTCCATATTTTCTGTTGTATCAGAGTGGAGATACACTTCAACTTAAAACTAAAAGACTGCTTAACTATTAGGTTTGCTTTGCTTTACGGCATATCAACATCAATGCCGACAACATTTTTTTTCTGGTAATATTTTGTATTGTCAAAAATCTATTTCTGTTAATATATTTTTCCTAAAAAACGTATAGCTGGTATTATTATTTTTCAAAAACATATAGCTGGTAATATTATTCTTTCTTCATAAATTTATTTCTGGTAATATTTTTTACAAAGTATCTCTGATATTAAAACCCTTTTTTACACTTTTATAATGCTTTTTACCTCAGTTTTGGGGTTAACTATTTGCCCATAGCTGGGATCCTATCAGGTACTACCACCTCGGGTTAGGGTGGACCTGGGAATAGCAGCAATTAAGAGGAGGTTCCAGGCTCCTGAAAGCCTCCTGATCAGAGGCCTTGCTGTTGGACGTAGTTTATCGTCTTACCCTGGACGCGCTTAACTATTATTTAATATTTTTATAATAGAGAGATTGTACTAGTTTCTTTTTATATTGCAAATAATGATTTCAGCAATCATCGGATTATCATTGACTAGATAATTAATCATTGGATTAAATGTTACGTTTAGCATGATTATCGTTCTGCCATAATCCTGTATTTTCTTTTTTATTATTGATTTGACACTGTCCTATTTGTCTATGTTGTTTGCTAAAGTGTATATCCTTCGGCTTGGACAGCAAAACTTGTTAAGTAAGAAACGTTCGTTACTCACCAAATCTTTTCACTGTCAACGACATCAGTAACCATAATTTTATTAAGATTTCTGACAATGTAAAAGAGCAATTAGTGAAGTGTATTCTACCTTCCCACAGAGACTTAGGGTGTCGCTTTTCGTTACGTTATTCCCTTCAAGGTCTTTAATTCTATTGCTGGAATAAAATTCACATGGGAAATGTTTGTGCTGTGACTTATTTTCTTTAAATTTCGAAAGACATTTCGCTTTCTGGTTCAGTGATTTACTGACAAAACTCCTCTGAAAGTTTTGTTTACTTCCTGAACGGAGTGAATATAGTGTTTTTCTTTCGATATTTGTTTTTTTTATTTGTTTCTTTTTTCAAGTAAATATTTGTACGGAACCTGTCGACAAGAAACGAAAAATAATTCTAAATATCTTCTAATGTCACCGATAAACTTTCTTTCAAAGCGTTTCGAATTCTATTTTCCGGTACGATTTGACTTGAAAATCTTCACAAAATTAGTGAACACTTGTGAAGCTGGTTACTCTGATGTGCATATAATGTGTACACACACACACATAGACAAATACACAGACGCGCACCCACTTCAAGGCTCCCACTCACAGTCGCACAAAAAATCTTAAATACTTATGCACTCTCGTTGAAAGACACCAGCCATTTCCTTACAAGGAAATTAACTGACCGGGCAGCCACCACTGCTATCGTTTGAAATTAATAAAATCTTTCTCTTCATAATTTCTTCAGGAAAATAGATTTTTTGAAGTCCAGTAGTGGAGAATATTAACGTCTTGATTGTACTATTATTTTCTCTTCAATTTAGATGCGATATCCGTCCCGATGTTAAATGAACTATTCATAGTCTAATCAGTTCAAACCCCATCGATGGCAAACTCATTTTTCTGATCATAGTAAATAGCTATGAACATCTAGCAGAAAATAATAGTTAGACCAACATTATCTTCAATAAATTGTTTTTATTTGTATGTTTTTATTTCCTAAAAATGTCTTAGCCCCACTTAAAGTGGGGCTAAGATATTTTTAGGAAATAAGTTTATCAAAAATGTATCATCAGAGCAACTGAGCCCGTAAGAATTTTATATCAAATAAATATAAACATTGTTTATAATTATTAGTATTATTAGTATTATTATTATTATTAGTAGTAGTAGTAGTAGTAGTAGTAGTAGAAATTGTACAACAGTTAGAGAAAAAGCGTGATTACGAAAAACAACAAATATTAGACACAGTGTTTCGAAGGTATCTCTGTTCTCAAGTTATATTTGAAATGGGAACAGAACTATGACAAATACAGTAAAATACATAAAATGCAAGTCTTTGTACAAACGTCAGCTGACTTGAGGACGAAACGCTTGTCTAACCAACACAACAAGCAAATGAAACCCAGGTACCGTGACTGGAAAGCAACTGAAACGGTTACAAACATGAAGGGACTCGTGCTCATCTTGAATTTTTATAGCGCCAGTTGATAATATAAGTGGGGGGGGGCGTTAGTAGTATGCATATGTAATTATCTTCATCCGTTTTGAAAGCTCTGTGATTTCAGGACATCTTTTGAGCATGTTTACCTTAAGAGGTTCGTCGAATTTAAAGTAGTTCCTAATAAGATGTTCCAAAAGTTCTGTTGGCGTCACATTGTTTTATTGTAAACCATACGTGTGGACATTAAATATTTTGTTTCCTTTTTCAATTGCGCAACCCTCATAAATTAATTTATGTTTTGTACATTGGGCGGCGTATATCAAATGGGAATAAAAATAATTGCCACTTTTTGATGAAACGATAATGGTATGCTTTAAATTAGTGATGGAATTGACATGAATCATGCTGGTGCATCACCAACATCGTTTCCGATTTCTTTGACTGTTTTTGTCCTGGGTAAGACAATAAACTACAACCGTGTCCTGGGTAGGACATAAACTACATCCGTGCCCTGTGTAAGACAATAAACTACAACAGTGTCCTGGGTAGAACCATAAACTACATCCGGGTCCTGTGTAAGACAATAAACTACATCCGTGTCCTGGATATGACAATAAACTACATCCGTGTCCTGTGTAGGACAATAAACTACATCCGTATCATGGGTAGGGCTATAAACTACATCCAACAGCAAAGCCACTGATTAGGTTTTGAAGAGTGTGGAACCATCTCTTAATTGCTGGTTTTCCCAGGACCACATTGCCCCGAGGTGGTAGCACCTGTTAGGGTCTCAACTATGACCAAATAGTTGACCCTCAAACTGGGGTCAAAACACTATGAAAGTATAAAAATGGGTTTTAATACAAGAATACTTTGTAAAAATAGTATTATCAGCAATACATTTTTGAAGAAAATTTATTACTAGCAATAAACATGAGAACTCTTATGTAGCGAAGGAATCATATTTAAAAAATATCATGATTATATATATATATATATATATATATATATATATATATATATATATATATATATATATGTATATAGTAAAATGACCAGCAAGTCATTTTATATTATAATTGCCAATGGCGCATTTTATAGCAAAATGCCCAACAATGCATTTTATATGTAGTGTAAGTCATAAAATTCCGTCCAAATTATTTAAATTTCGGTATACAGGTGTTAAAATGTCACTAAACAAAACAACTAACCAATCTTTCCGGTGATATAACTTTGCACCCACCTTAAATGAAAATGCGAATAAATAACATCTTCCTTCCAATAACAGCATCCTGGGTTTTCAGTTTCTTCTTATAACACCCTTCCAAATAACGGATCTTTCAAATACCCTATCCTCAAAACTAAAAGCATAAATTAATTTCTTTGCCGAGGCTTTAAGTGTCGCAACATAGACTTTTTATGTGGTTGTATTTAAGAATGGTTCTACGTCAAATTTTGTATTTTTGCAATGACATTCACAATGTAAAAGCACAAGAGCAACTCGAGGTATATAGTTACACGAGGAAAATCCTTTACAAGGAACCGGAAACCTAATCCTATAAAGGAAACAATTCCAGTCCTGTTGAAAAGACAGGGGAGAAGTGTGATGTGGACGATCGGGGAACCAACCTACTCCTGTGGTGTAAGTAGTTTTCAATAGTGAATAAAAGTTTTAGGCAGAGACTTTAAAAGTGTAGAGTTGAAGTAGACTTTAGAAGGAATTCTAAGAAGGAATCATGGTACAAACCTCGACGCCTATTCAAAAGACTAGGGAGAAGTATGAACCGCACAATAGGAGAACCTATCTGCTCCTATTGAGAAAAGAAAAGGGAATTCAATAGTAAGTAAAAGTTCGGAGTTTTAGGCAGAGACTTTAGAAGAAACCTGAAATCCGATCGGAAACAGGAAATATGGGATAAACCTCTACTTCTGTTAAGAAAAAAAAAACAGGGTTAAGCCTGAACCGGAAAAGGAAAAAGTAAATCAATAGTAAATAAAATTACAGAGTTGTGGAGGAGATGTTTATTTTACGAAATAATTTAAGATAATCCCTTCTCTTTTTATTATCGTTACTTCCCGTCAGTTAGAGAAGGAAATGCGTTATAGAGTGTTACTTAGGGAACATACATTTCGTTCGGACGAATTCTTATATACACACACTTGGTCAAAAATGGAGGTATATATTTGTGGTAACCTAGAAAGGGTTACTGAATGAAGAATAACCAAAAGGGAGGTTGGAAATGAAATCGTAATTTATATAACATTAACAAAATACAATACTCGTCAGCGACGTGAAGTAGGTAAACCACTGCTAGTGGTGGACTACTTAGACAGCATATTACTTCCACTTACAATAGTATCCAACGTATTTATGAGGATTTTGACCGACCGATTAGTCTTCATAGATGCAGTATATAACAATATTTTTATGGTCAACATTGTCTGAAGAGAAAATCACAATCTTAGGGGAGAGATCCCCTCCCTTTCCCTGGTGGGTATATGTGAGTAAGCAAGTAGAAACGAACATTAGATGTTTCATTCCAGTTTAGGAATTTAGCAGGGGTGGAGCTATAATATCCCATCCCCAAAAATACAATTTAGCCCATCAAACATGAGTCAATCAACAAGACGTTTGTGTAAAACATGTTTAATGTAGTTTGAATGTAGAAATCCGACGTAGTAATTAATTTGTTCAATGAAACAGCACCAATGTCTGGTAGCAGCTATTCAGGAATTCTTAATGGTCTTCCATATCAGAGGTTGGCAGTGGGTATTCGGAGAGAGTAGGAAAGCGTAGTTCTGCAGGTCTTTTCATCTGACAGGTTAGCAGTGGGTAATCCGACAAGAAAAAAACAAAATGGCCGCCTTTATACACATCGGATCGAATATTTTAAGTTTTCTGATTGGTTAACCTTTTCTTGGTAAACTATGAAATGAGTCAGCTCATTTTGGTTTGCTAACTAGTTCACTTATGTACACAAAATAACTTAACAGTTTGGCCAGTTAAGGGTAACAGGTTCCATTAAATGTGGCTACCGGTGAAGGATTGGATTATATTATAAATACAAATTCAGATAATATGATTCCATTTCTCATGTATAAACCTGAATGTGTCTTTTTTCTTTGTTTTGCTTTTTGTTCTAAGGAAGAATAAAAAAAAGTCACAATGGCCTAGTGGGTTAAAGCGTTGGTTTGTAAATGTGGTGACCTAGCGATTGTAAGTTCAAGCCCAGGGTTGGGCAGTGTCTACTTGCACTAATTGGAAACGGGCGGGCAATATAAATAGTATGAACTAGACGAGATATCCATAGATATGAGCAGTGGGACGAGAACAGTCTGCTCCCGTGGATCAAATAAAGAGTTCAGAATTCCATGCAGGTTACCATGATCGATATACACCCGAAGAAGATCGAAGAGCAGAGCGGTTGAAACGTTTTAACAACAACAACCATAGCCCGAACATAAATCGTGTAAATAATGATAACTCCCCATCTTTGAAATTCAAACAGAAAAATATTTAACATTGCAAATATGAACTTCGCAAAGCTGTTTAGGAATACATCAAAGAAAAGGAACATAAATTCTCGGGTGTTAAATTTCACAGAACATATTTAGAACTTGTCAGACTAAAAATCATAAAACCTGAAGATTATGGTCTGGAACTTCAGAAAGATTGTGATTTTTTTAATTAAAAAGTGGGAGAAACGGAATTATTGTAAAAGCAGCCATGAGATATTCACACTAAAATATCAGTCTTCGAATTCACAACAAATTGAGATTATATTTTAAACCAAAATTAACACATTTCAGGCCAATGTTTCACATGTAACAAACCCTCATTTGGTGAGTCTGTTATTGGAACACATTATATCTGCAGCAATTTAAGCACACCAAGACAGAAACTTGAAAGCGTTTTGCATGTGAACTGATTAGGAAATATCTGTCTATATTTCTGAGATGAGGTATTGTAATTATTTACACTAATTTAGTTGTTCGGACTGTTGTTCTCATCTTTGTTGTCATATTCATGACGTTTCAGCCGTTGTATGACATGGCCTTCTTGAGGTGATTGTAATTCCGAACCGAACCCTTTATTTCGTTTAACGGATTAGATTGTTCTAGTTCCACGTTCCATGCCTTTTCCGCGTATCTCAGTTTCAATTATTTCACTTAGTAGCTCAACTCTCCAGGGATACATGACCTAGTGGATAAAAGCGTTGAAATCATTCAGTAACTTAACCCAGAGAGTTCTGAGTTCAATACCTGCCCACAGCGGAGGCGAACAAATCTTGGAGAGTTGAGTTACTAGGGCATGGGACTTGGAACTAAAACAATATGCCCCGATGGGTGAAATAAAGGGTTCGTTTCAAAATTTCAATTACCTGACGAAAGCCGGAGCGTACAATGGCTGAAATGTTGGGAATATGATAACAAAGATAAGGACAACAGTCCAAACAATTTAAATAGTGTAAATAGGGCATATTTTCAATCGGTACCTCTTTTAGTGTACAAAGCTCACGAATATATTTACAGTGAGAAATTTACAATCCGGCAGGACAACTCTTAACATTTTACCGGAAAAGCACTACTTAGGAACCGTGTGACCGTGATAATGAGCTCAAAAGCGGGATAATCCTGGCATTGCCGAAAAAGGTTTTCTGTCCGTATTTAAAAAATATCTACCCTAATGGATATGTATGTATGTGTGTGTGTGCGTGTGTGTGTATGTGTGTGTGTGTGTGCGTGTGTGTGTGTGTGTGTGTGTGTGTACTTCAAGGAAAAAAACTATGAGGGGAATTAGTATCAAACAGAGAAATTCTAAACTTAGCCAATTAAAAAACAAAAACATTTCCACAAAAGTTGACGTATATTTATGGTCTGCTTTTAACTTATAATTACGCTTTAGCGTCACCAAGAAAATATGGAACCCGTAGATAAAACTCATTGGCGCATGCTGTTATTTCCAAACTAGTGTAGACAATGCCACCTGTTCTGCGATGTATTTTTCCTATACTTTCATTTTGGGATTGTCGTTTACTTTATTCTGCCTTGCACACTATACGATTGAAACTAAACTATCGGGTGTCCAGTGAAAAGCGGGAAATTTATTCTTCGGCTTAATACACCAGCTCTAATTTGTCCATCTCAGTAGCCCTCTAAAAGCCCAGATCTTAATGTTATGGATCACTGTATCTGGAGTATACTCTTACCTCATTTGCAAAAGCGTCGTCCTGACATCGACAATATCGATTCATTAAATGGAACTTAACTGAAGCTTGGAATGAAATTGCTCTTGACGGTCTCCGCAAAGCTACTGCCTCCTGCTTAACACGTTCATAATTTTTGTTTTACTTTTCAGGCAAACATTCCGGATATCTGCTATATGAATGAATATCTATTTCTGATAGTTTGTTAAGGTTGATTTTTTTTACATTAAATATTTTGTGTAGCTTCTCTATTAGTAATGATTTATTTTTTATTATTGTTAAATTTTGATCCTTTTCAATTATTTTCACATAAACCAAGAGCAGTGAGTTTAGAACTGTCAAGTTCTATTCTAATACAAAAAGGCTGTAGATTTATTCTTCGAGAAAATATCCTCGCTCTAATTGGTCCATCTCTGTGCATCTCTAAAAGACCACATCTGAATGTTATGGAATACTGTACCTGAAGTATATTCCCAACATTGTCGATATTGATTCACTGAAGTGGAACTTAACCGAAGCTTGGAATCCGCAAAGCTACTGCCCCCTGGTTACCACGCTTACAACTTTGTGTTGAACATTCAGGTAGACATTTCTAACATCTACGGTGATTGATCACTTTGTGTATGAACCATGATAGGTAGATAAATCCATTTACTTCCGCTAAAAAACAATTTCTCACGTTTTTCACAAAAAAGGGCCAGCACAAGCAGGCAACAATGTCTAAACAATACTACCGGGAATGTTTTAATAATTGGATTAATGGGAATTGATAATAATTCATTTATAAGTCAAAAATGTAGTTGCAGGATAACAACCTTTTCCTTAATCGTCACTAATGTAGTTTCATGATAACAAATGTTTTATTTCTGACTGCTAGTACTAATATTTCTTTCAGATATTCAGTTTTAGGTTAGTATTTGGAATTTAAGCTGTTTATACTACTGTTAAATCTGACGGTAGCTTTTAAACAACACTCTGTATTGTTTTAGGTTATTCGAACGGAATTACAAATTTCACCGCTATAAATTAAGGGATAAATTTTAAGTTATATTAGTGAAATACGTGAAATAAGTAAGACAGTGAAATATAAGTCATAACAGTGACATATGTAATGACTTGAAACAGTAAAATATGAGTAATAACAGTGACATACTTAATGAGTTGAAACAGTGGAATAATGTCATAACATTGACATACGTAATGACTTGGAACAGTGAAATATAAGTCATAACCGTGACATACGTAATGACTTGGAACAGTGAAATATAACTCATAACAGTGACATACGTAATGACTTGAACAGTGAAATATAACTCATAACTGTGACATACGTAATGACTTCGAACAGTGAAATATAAGTCACAGCAGTGAAATACTAATTACTTTCTACCGAACAAGACAGAAACATGGTTAAATGGTAAGAACATCTGCTGATAATTTTTTTTCTCTTCCGGCTGTGTGCAATTCATAATGCATTTCAGTGTTTATATAAAATTTTAAATTATCTAAGATAATATATGCAATAGCTTATTATATGTTTGGCGGTTTCATTTCTGCCTATGATTCCCCTACCGTTAATATTATGATCTTCAGAATGTAATTATATATTTCAACGCTAATACTGAGTCAAACAACGAAGTCGCAACCAAGGTTGACTGATAGATAACTGCGTCTAGAATTAGTTTATCATCTCTTCAGTAGAGTGTTCAGAAGATAATTATATATTTCAATACTTTGTACAATGAATCAAACAATCAAGCAGAAACAAGAATGAATAGTCGGAAATTGCGTCTAGAATGGGATTATCATATTCAGTCTATTTCAGAGTTTAAATGCGAAAACTTGCATTGAAAAAATTCAGCTTCCTCATGTGCCTTTCTCATGAGAATCGAACACAACTTTTTGCCAGCTGCGGTAGTCTTTTAATAAGAAGAGATAAAGTTTCCTTTTCGTATCGCATTTTTACAGGTGATGAAAAATGGGTTTTGAATGGCAAAATAAATCCGAAAACAAAAGCAGTGGTTATCACAGAAAGAAAACAGGGCTAACAATGATATCAAGTTCCATCCAGAGAAGTCATTTGCTTGTGCCTAGTAGAACATGAAATGCGTCGTCCTTTTCAGTTTTCTAGAGCATGGACGGACCGTCACTACAGAGCACATTTTTAAATCTACCATTCATCCATATAAGGAATATTGCTGTCGTATCTGTCCTACACACATGGACACACACACACACACACACACACACACACACACACACACATATATATATATATATATATATATATGTGTGTGTGTGTGTGTGTGTGTGTGTGTATTTAGGCAGCAAATTCTCTTTTAGACATGCCTAATTGAACAAATTACAGACATTATGTCTGCTAATTTTTAACAAAATCCGTTCATACTCACGAATAACCTTCCGTGTATTGATGTTAAAGGGTGAGAGAAATGTGCTATAGCTGTTTAAATTTCTTTTATTTTCATTTCCCTAATCACTTTCAATCTTCTCCCAAGTTTTTTCACGCTTTAATGCGCGTAAGACCATGACATTATAACATGAAAAACATTCCATAGTGGATAATTTGTAAACGTTTTAATAAACGCTAAGCACACTGTCAACCGTTTTGCATTTAAAAGCATAATGAATCAAAAAATACGGTAATGGATAACAACGCAAAACTTTGCATAAATACTTGTACCAAAGAACAACATATAGTTTTGTACTACTTGCACCCCTAAGATGATCTTCGAAGTATCGAAAGTACTTTGGAAATGAAAATAAAAGAAATTTAAACAGCTATAGCACATTTCACTCATCCTTTAACATCAATACTCGGAAGGTTATTCGTGTGTACGAACGGATTTTGTTAAAAATTAGCAGACATAATGGTTGTAATTTATTCAATTAGACATATATATATATATATATATATATATATATATATATATATATATATATATATGTATATATATATATATATATATATATATATATATATATATATATATGAAGACATTTTTATGTTTATACATTCTTTTTATAGATACAAATATTTACGTAAATGTTCTGATTTTATAATAAACAGTATTAATAACATTTACCGGCCTGAATTTCAGATAAATTTTCATAGAAAATATTCGTCCTCCGACAGCAATCAAACCTGTATTCTATAGGGAAACGTCATTTAGCCTCACGTGCCTTTAACCGATCGAACCACGGAGAATCGTTCGCTTAGCAAGGTCGAATTTACTGCCTTTAAACTTCAATCTTCCATGAATCTCTCACGTACATTCATATCTGTTCAAAGCGTATCCAAATGTAAACAAATGACGTCACACATTATGAAATGGACAAAGTCCGAAAAATTATTTAAAGACATTAAGTCATGCTCTGTTTTTATTATATTTGTTTTTATTTTTTTTTCTCTGTCGGAGGACGCATATTTTCTATGAAAATTTCTCGGACATTCGGACCGGTAAATGTTATTAATACTGTTTATTATAAAAAGAGAGCATTTACTTAGATATTTGTATCTATAAAAATAATGTATAAACACAAAAATGTGTTAAAATAATTGTCGGTCCATTTCATAATATATATATATATATATATATATATATATATATATATATATATATATATATATATATATATATATATATGTATATATATAAAAAACAAATAAAAATTTGCAAATTAAAAAAAATTGAATGTTTTTTTGTGAAAGTATTTATTTATTTTTTATATATATATTTGATATTTCAGATCGGCCCCGATCTTTCTTCAGAAATGACTGTTTTCAGAAGTTTGTTTACATTAAGTAGCGTCCGTCGCGAGACTCGGGCGTCACGTGATATGGAATGCAACTGTGTTTGAATATTTCTAACATAAATCTAACTGTAGTAATATTTTAGATGTTGTTTAAAATTTTTTAAAACTATATCTAACAAAAATTTTAAACATTTAAAATACCCAAGTATATATATATATATATATATTATTAGCTCTGATTTACATTGAGCTCTCTGGATTCTATCCTCATTGGGTCTTCCCATACGGATTACCTAGTTTTTCGTAAACTAAATATAATATATATATATATATATATATATATATATATATATATATATATATATATATATATATATATATATATATATATCGAGATTCTCTACAAAATCAAAGAAGAGTCTGCAATGTTACAGGTTCTGACATAGCATCTTGTCTTTAATCACTGTGAGAGTGATTTCTCCTGTCTTTCCTATAATTATTGTCATAGCAGTTGTTCTATTAAATTATTTTCACTGGTAGCTCGAAAGCATGAATTTAAGCGTGCTAATAGATTGTCTAGTAGTAGTAGTTTTCATGTAATTTGAAGTAACTAGATGCAACCGTATATTCATTCTAGTAGATGTTTTTTCGCACTTCTCGCCTGTGGAAGTCTCTCCCTGTTTCTTGTATTCCTGCCACTTAGATTCTTAAAAACAAACTTAATTATAATGCCAATCGATATCTTCTGTCTTGTTGAACTTGCCCTGTTTCTTGTCTTTTTTCCATTAATAATTATTTTTTCTCAAATACTTTCACTCCTAGTAACGCCTAGCATCTTAGTAGCATTATCACCTTTCTTGAGGTGAAATGATTTTAAAAATTACTTAGAAAATGTCTCATTTAGTAAACTGGAAAATGATTTAATATCCACTTCAAATATGATAGCGCGCAATCTTCAACAACAACAAAAATAAATCAAAGCAAAACAAAAATAAGTCAAGTAAAAGAAAATCTTTGTGATGGAGGATTTTTCCTTATCGTCCATACGAATCAGGGTAATTTTTAACCTTCCCGCCCCCAAAAAGAATGCTTGTGTTAAAAGGATAGTTATTCGCTTAATATCGATGTTACAGTATACACATTGATCCCATCGGCAACATTTCTTGGCAACATTAACAAATATGCGATATGTATTATTTTTCATTTCATAAAGAAATAAATATGCAAAGAAATATTTGTATTCAAAAATTTATAAAAATATAAAAAAAACATTTTTGTTTTAAAAGACGATGATTATAATTTTAATAAAAACCTTTTACCTTTTCTTTATTCTTGGCAATTGACAGCAAAGATATTAAACTCTATTCATTTATTAAACTGCTTGTTTAATTTGTCGGAGGATTTTCTAGGCATTTTTTAAAAAATTATCAACGATTTAAAATTTCTCAAAATAAATATCGAATTGTAGTTGGTTTACTCTATGGTGAGGCACGGTGGGGTAATGGATAGCGGGTCGGATTGAGGAATCGGAGATTGAGTTCGAATTCCAGTCAAATCCATAACATTCATTTACGTATTAATAATCTTGGGAAAGTTAAGAATTGTCTTCTTCTCCCTTCCAGCTATGGATAAATAACAAACCGATTTCTATAGCCTTGGATACCAACTGGTCTACCGCAGAAATAAATGGAACCTACTGCGGAAAAAATATCTGCCTCGTTAGTCATGTATCGAAAGATTCATGATCGCCTAAGCGTGATTCACTTATGGCATATAACTGAGTTGGTTTACGTAATTTTTCATAAATTTTTGAATAAAAAGATTACGTTTCAAATTTATTTCTTTATAAAAAGTAAATAATAAACATCACAATGCACTTGGTTCACCTGATTTTATCGACTCGTAAATAAACACTGCCAAGGGAGTTAACTGCGGATAACCTAATAGCGGTGTCATGGGAATAACAGTCCTTTTTGGCAACGTCTTTTTGCGGACACGAAGGTTAAACATTGCCCTAATCAGATTAAGAATCTATACATATTCATTTGTTTTAATCTCTGTAAACTAAGTGGTGCCAAAATATTCACAAACAAAAACGAAGCTGAAGACATCTTACAAGTTTGGCAAATAGCCAGATTTAAAACGGAGAATCAAAAATCTCAACTCCCGTGGGTCTACAGTCATTGGAAATGAAATTGATTAAAATTTTGATAAACCTGTAGATAAAATTAGAGTAGATTATCTGTCCGTCACGCCCTGCCTACAAACGGCCTACAGACACACACACACACACACAGACACGCACAGACACACAGACACACACACACACACACACACACACACACACACACACATATATATATATATATATATATATATATATATATATAAAAGTGAACATAGAAGGCAACACTTAGAGGCGACAGTATGTTTCATGCAAGATGCAATTGTCAGGCAATTTTTATATTTACACACGCTCTATCTCTGATATTGAGCATTTTATCCCATAAATATAGCACATCTTAAGACTATATTTCTTCATATATATATATATATATATATATATGCGTGTGTGCGTGTGTGACGTACATATGCTTATGCCACTTAATATGCACAGAGGCATACGCGTACACGCGTACACACAATTTGACAAAGTTTGAAATGAGACGTTGTAATGATGAACTCAGCTGGGACGACCAGTATTGGTTCATACTTTAAATGATATGAAGATATTTTAGGCTTTTAAAATTGAAAATCAGAATTTATTGAACTTTTCGAACAATATAGGGTATTGAATATTTTTTATTTTTATTTTTGGTAAAGACTTATCATTTTAAAAAATCGATTATAGAAATAGTTTTTGGCTGAATTCCAATATCACTAAAGGTACATACGCACAAGATTTGAATAAAATTGAAATTAATATCTCTGTCGAGGTGACTTATTTATCTTTGCAGCTGGCATCAATCGCCAGACAACGGGAAGAACTTTCAGGCGAAATCTGATGTTCGTTTGAAGACATTTTAATTGATTTTTTTTTACGGCTTACCAACCTTTTGCGGGTTATTTAAAACCATAAAATATTTGTCGATTGTAAAAATCTTTTGGAGATAATACTGATTTACTGATACAAGTTCTATTAATAAGCAAATAGCTGGGGACAGAAGAGGTGTTTACGAATAAGTGAATATCACGAACCGACTGGAACTTGAACTCGGTTCTCCGATTTCCAACACAGGTTCATTAGCCATTACACCACCAGCACATCCAAGCTCGAAGTACCTGGTATTCCGAAGCGGTCACTTATCAAGTTACTAACCAGGATCGACGTTGTTTACCTTCGGTGATTTTACAAGAATTTCAAAGTGATATCGCTGTAAGCCAAAGTGATTTTAAGGATTCAGTCTTCCTTTAAATTGAACTTATTTTTCTAATAAATTTAGTACTTTCAGTTAAAAATATAGCTATGAGAATTTTGGAGGAGAGAAAGAAGACTTCCCCCTGTTCTGAGAAGTCTGTATGAGACTGGACTATTAGTCATAAACCTACCCCAGGCGATTCAATACGCGTTTATCACACACAAACCCTCTCTCTGTTGGGAATTCGCTGGATGCCTTTCGTCTTTTTTTTTTTTCATTTATGTTAAATGTTTTTATTCTCCCCGTAACCTCTGTTCTGATATTATTTTCTTATATAAACGACGTCAATATTTCCCCCATTGTTGTCCGGCTTCTGCAGATATTATTTCTTGTTTTATCTTGCCACAATCTAATCTTCCTAGCGCCAACTCTCACAGCCGTGTCCACATCCCCAGTCGCCCGTGAACGTGGGGACAACACCCAGCGTGCTGGATCTAAAAACTAAAACAGCGTGGGCAGCCAGCGGGACTTGACTAGTTGACAGGTCGAAATAATCTACGGGTACTCAGGGAGCGTACGGCCAGTTACCCCTCAGTTCGTTTCGGACCGAGTGGACACCTCAACCCAAAGAGGAAGACGCCGGAGGTTGAGCGGCTAGGGACGAAGTGTTAGACCATTACATTCACTTACATGTTTATACCATTGCGAAAGGTATGTGTCCTCTTCTCTCCCCCAGCTATGGGTAAATAGCAGGACAGACCAGCTATCTATAGCCTTGCATGGCAACTGGTCAACCGCAGAAAGAAATGGCAACCTACTGCAGGAAAAAATCTGCCTCGTCAGTCATGTATCGAAAGATACATGATCGACTAAGCGTGTATCACGTATGGCACATAACTGACCGATATATTCTTCATGAAGTAAATGTTACAATTATTATGGCTCAGATGTAATATAATATAGTATTTAATTCAGCTGAGTATTTATTAATAATGCTGTTCTGAAATATTTCATGAATTTGCGTATATATTAGGTTGGTGCAAAAATAATGTCGTTTTTTGACTGAAGTTGAACGTCAAAAAACTACATTATTTTTGCACCAACCTAATATTTCATTAACTAACATTATGAGAGATATGTTGTTTGAATTAAGTCATCTGTTTCTTTTTAATTTTGTTATCATTGATATAGCATAATAATTGTTATATTTAAATACACATTGCATAAACTAAACGCAACAAATATTATTAGGCAGACATAATATGATTTAATTCATTTGTTTCTTAATATTTTTATTCATTTGCCTATTATTCATATATATATATAAATTATGCTGTCCCAAAATAACTGTTACATCTGAATCCACAATTCATGAATTAAAAGTAACAGAAATTATGGGACAAAGGGAATGGGAATTAATTCAACAGAATATTTTCTTACTTCAGCTATCCCATAGTAGCTGTTACATTTGCATACATAGTATCTATATATATATAAAACGGAGGATGTTTGTGAGTCTACGTGTCTCTCTGTCTGTGTGATATCTTTTCACTCGAGATCCATCCAACCGATTTTGACCAAACTTGGCATATCCATTGTACAATCCAAGAGATAGGTTCTTAGCGTAAAAAAATTGATATTTTTTTTAAAAATCAATAATCGAAAAGCCGATTAAAAATCGATGAATTCAACTTTTTTCCTCCGATTTCGTTCAGACTCAGTATGTAGGTTACGTACATCATGACAAGCTCAACGATACCTCATTTTTATTTCTACGCCAGTGCGTTTTGTGAAAAACCGCGAAAAACGAAAAATCGATTTCAACACAACACAAATCGATCTCAACACCCTCAATTTTCAAGTAATCTAATACAAACGACAGTCAGTTGTAGCCAACAATAAGTTGATTGTTTAACAGTCATTTAACTTGATAATCGAGCCCACCCATGTAGTGAAAACCCGCGTAAATAGTGAAAAATAGCGCTTTTTAGTGCTTTCTTTCTTATTTTTCGTTGATCTTTCGACCAATTTGCATTAAACTTAACAATTGCTTCATAAATGTTGTTGACCATGTTCGCCATAGTCTATGAATATAGAATCCAGCGCAGTACGTAGTCTGTTCAATGAAACAACGTTAAAGATTAACACTCACGAGTCAGACACTCTACTGAATCTGACTATATTGCCAATAACAGCAACAGCTGTTCCGTAATTCTTCAGTCTTCGATATCATTCGATAGGTTGGCAGTGAATATTCGGAAAAAACATGGCTGCCTTTATACACGTCGTATGGAATATTTTGAGCCTTCTGATTGGTTAAGCATTCTATTAGTGAACTATAAAAAAGTCAGCTAGGTTTGGTTGGCTCACTAGTGCATAGGGTACCCAAAAACTGTAAGAAATGTATCCCCTTTTACATCCCTGGTAGCACACTGACAAATTGAATTTCAAAAACTCCAAAATAATAGTAGTCTAAAATGGGTATTCATGTTGCCTGATTTAACCCTTCATGTCCTCGGCTAACTTCGATTGAAAAAATACAAACTACTTCTTTTATATCCCTAATTGCATTAATTCAAAATGTGTTTTTTTAATGAAAGTACTTTAAAGTAATTGCAGGAGATAGACTCTGTTACATCTAAACATGATGCTATTTTTGCTCCATTCTAATTGAACTCTTTTTCTGATCGACCAGCTGGGTATGGCTGCGAATCTTGACTAAATATCTCAACTACTATGGGACATAATTTATTCAACAGTTTTTACTATTTTTAGGCGTTTTCATCTTTCTTATGATATATGACAGTAGGCACCATAATAGTATCACATTTGCATAAACATTTAATACATTATGCGTAGCAATTATTATCGGACATAGGTAATAGGATTTAATTAATCTGTTTCTTAATATTTATTTGTCCCACAATATTTGTTGCATTTGCATTCACATTCATGAACTAAATATCTCAGTTATTATGGGACAGAGCTCGTCTAATTTTATTCCTCTGTGTAAGTCTTAATCTTTGTATATTTTATTGATTCTTTTCCTTTCGTTGTTTTTTTTTATTTTGTTTCATTGTGTACATCTTACACGTTTACATGTTTCCTTTCTCTTCTCTTCTTAGGATCCATTCAATTTCCTTCCATTCAACTCCAACTTTTCATCTCCCCATCAATCATATTAAATTACAAACAAAACACGCCCAGCGTTCTTCACACGCAAAATTATTCCAAAGTTATCGTCATACAAACTTGTTTCACGTGTGTTTCTAACTCTGTTCATAAGGATACACATTTAGACACAAAACATAGAAACAAGCGAATCTGAAGAGTGATATACATATATATATAAACATAACCTCCAGTTTATAAGCTTGTCCTGGCGTTTATAATTGCGTTCCATCAGCTTGTAACCGGCTTTTCGACTTTGCTTGGACTATTTATCGAACGATGTTTTCAAATCAGACACGAACTGATTAATATATATATATATATATATATATATATATATATATATATATATATATATATATATATATATATATATATATATATATATATATTGAAATGAAAGTTGAAGTTCTTCAAAAAATAAGAATCAGAACGGAAGAAAAAATATTTACATAAATCATATTACTGAGAGGAGATTTTTGTTCAGACTTTTCAGTTTTTTTCCTATTTTTTTTAACACTCAGCGTTCATTGCAGTAAACCGGAAGTCGGGCTGCTTGGAAATGTTTACCAATTCTCGCTGTTTGAAATTTTTTTTTTTTTGTATGTATGCTATTTTTTTTTCTCGCGATTGTGTTTCTTCGACTTCTTATGCCTATCATTCTATAGACATTCTCTTTTGAAAACCAACAATATATGATTCTATATGATTGGCAACTTCTAACTCCGGCTTATTCATTCATTTTTTTTCTTAATGCCTTTGGAAAAAGCATACATCTATATCTTCTCCACCGGATATATATATGGGTTAAATAGTTTGGTAGAACGGGTTCTTTAAATTTATGTTATGACCAGTTTAAGAGAAAGAATACTCTGACAAAACGGTAGGCAAGGGAAAAAAATGGAAAAATCGCCTTACTAAATCCTGAAGAATTCATGACAATTCACAGATAATAAAAACGAGTCCACAGAAAGCATGGCAGCCGACATACTGAAAGTATATAGCATTTTTAAAGATTAACTGATAGCTTTAACATGATATTAAATTACAAGCACTGTTGAAGTCATGAGAGACTTAAACAGGCTGCGCATAACCTACTTGATTTCTGTAAATGGTTGATAGAACAGGGATTACGAGATAGCGAAACGACAAAATTTACTAAGAGCTACAAAGAACAGGAAACTGTGGAGAGTCAAGAACACCAACGTCCTGAAGGGACATGACACATAGAAGAAGAAGTGAAAATATAACGCTTTTTGCACAATAGATAGATAAACAAGGAGAGAAAAACAACCCCCTATCAATGGAAATAAGAAATCATTTATTGAACAAAGTCATTGAAACAAAGCAAGTTCAGTCGACCATTAATGACAATACCAGAACAACGTAACTATAAACAACTTTTTCTATCCTCTGCCAGCCGCAATGATGGAGAAAGAATTACCTCGAACCATCGCCAGTGAGACACGCTGCAAGAGCCACTCCGTTTCGCGAGGCTCGTTCCTTAATCGCAATCGCGCCAATCCTCAGCAGGAACGCCATCGAACGAGGTCCAATAACCCCTGAAGTCTCCACTGCCACAGGAGTAAAAAAAAATCTATCAGCAAGAGAAGAATATTTAACTATTTTTTTCATCTCTGCGTCGCGGGCGACGGACCCCGGCTCAACCGCGGACCTGATCAAATTACCGGTCGAAAATGTATCCGCACAGGTCGCATCCCAAATCAACGACTTGCCCATTTGAAAAGGGAAGATGGTAATGCCACCCGGCCGCTTCCCATCACCACGGTCGAGGCCTACGGTTTCGATTTGGGAAGGGAACCCAGCTACATCCAAACCTCTTTTGATGATGCCGTTAATTGATGCATGCCGTGGAAAGCGGCCGGCACTACGACGACAGGAGAGAGGATGCAAACCAAACTCTTCGATGGAGGCTCCATATCTGCCTCTGTGACGCTCACATAATTTGAGTCCAAGACGGATCGCGACTCCGACCCGAGTGCACTCACCATCTAGAAGGGTACCGGTAGATGAAGAGGGCACTGCGTTGAGCCAGGCGCCACTACTCGGTTGTGATGCAGATAGTAGACAAGGGAGGCGTTGCTGATCCAGAGAGAGAGCCTCAAATTAGTTAAATTTTGTCTCGCATTTTATTTTATCCCAGCTTTTTTGTATTGATGTGTCTAGTGGGATAGAAAGTAAGTCTTGGGTTCTTTCATTTGTGTCCGCACCAACATGTATATGTAGAAACTCAATCATGTGTTCAATTATGACAGCAGAATAACATATATATATATCTATTACATCAAAGCTCGAACCAAAATTAAATTTCGATATTAAATGACCCATTGAGGGGTTAATATGTCATGTCGTTAATCAAATAAATAAATAAACAAATAATAAATAGCAATATAAATTGGGCTCAATCACCTGAACCGAATTGAGACATGCGTTCCTTCAGGCTGAGCTCCTGAGTAAACATTCGCAAATAATTGCTATTTAATGTTTCACGGTAGATATAAAAAGAGGTACACATGTCTACCCACCGTTCAACGAGTAGCTGGGCATTAAGTCATTTTTTCTCCACCACTGTTCAACAGGTGACTGGACATTACGTCATTTTTATATACCATCGTTAAAGCGGTGATCAGGGCTCATAGTTTTAAAACAATTAAGCATATTTATTTACACTGTATATGTTAAGATATTTGTCCCCATCTATTGTTGTTGTTATCACAATCGCCTAGTGCATTCAAACGTTGGTTTGTGTATTTAGTGACATAGTTATTGTGCTTTCAATCCTTTGTTGCGAGTACATACTTGCATTCAGTGGAAAAATTAGAACTTGACAATAGCTTTAAATATAAGCAGTGTAACGAGAAGAGTCCCGATTAAATAAAAGGTTAATTTCAGAAACCATGATTAATAAACACCTAAGGAAGGTCGGAGGGCACAACGGCCGGAATGTTGTGATAACAAAAATTAGGATAGTAGTCTGAATATAAATTGTGTGAATGATGAAAACTCCTCATCGAAGAAATTCAGGCAGAAATTAAGTATCTGTAAGTGAATATGTAGCTGCTGTAACGTATCTGTAAGTGAATGTGAAACTGCTGTAACGTATATGTAAGTGAATGTGTAGCTGCTGTAACGTATATGTAAATGAATGTGTCGCGGCTGTAACGTATAAGGGAATGTGTAGCTACTGTAATGTATATGTAAGTGAATGTGTAGATACTATAACGTATATGTGAATGTGTAGCTGCTGTAATGTATATGGAAGTGATTGTGTATCTGCTACAACGTATAAGTGAATATGTATCTGCAGAAATATATATGTAAGTGAATGTGTAACTTCTGTAATGTATATGTAAGTGAATGTGTAGCTGCTGTAACGTATAAGTGAATGTGTAGCTACTGTTATGTATATGTAAGTGAATGTGTAGCTACTGTAATGTATCTGTAAGTGAATGTGTAACTGCTGTAACGTATATGTAAGTGAATGAGTAGCTGCTAGAATGTATATGTAAGTGAATGTGTAGCTGTATAACGTATAAGTGAATGTGTTGCTGCTGTAATGTCTATGTAAGTGAATGTGTAGCTTCAGTAATGTATATGTCAGTGAATGTGTAATGGCTGTAATGTATATGTCAGTGAATGTGTAGCTACTGTAATGTATATGTAAGTGAATGTGTAGCTACTGTAATGTATATGTACGTGAATGTATAGCTGCTTTAACGTATAAATGAATTTGTAGCTACTGTAATGTATATGTAAGTGAATGTGTAGCTGCTATAACGTTTAAGTGAATGTGTAGCTGCTGTAACGTATATGTGAATGTGTAGCTACTGTAATGTATATGTAAGTGAATGTGTAGCTGCTGCTATGTATATGTAAGTGAATGTGTAACTGCTGTAACGTATAAGTGAATTTGTAGCTACTGTAATGTATATGTAAGTGAATGTGTAGCTGCTATAACGTATATGTGAATGTGTAGCTGCTGTAATGTATATGTAAGTGAATGTGTAACTCCTGTACCGTATAAGTGAATGTGTAGCTGCTGTAACGTATATGTGAATGTGTAGCTTCTGTAATGTATATGTAAGTGAATGTGAAGCTGCTGTCATATATATGTAAGTGAATGTATAGCTTCTGTAACGGTTATTTTTGTAAGAAATGCAACTTTGCACGCAAATTCACACTATATCGTATATTCTCAGTCTCTTTTATCTCCAGCTATAAGTAATGATAACAACACACATTGGACTCTTTAAACTGGGTCGGTCAAATGTTTATTTTACCTAAATGGCCTTAATTACTATGCCAAGATTTATAATCAGACTCAGGCCTTTTGAAACTTAACAATTTTCACAACGATGCAAAATTGAAAATTGTTCATAATAAATGAGTAGGGCGCAGATTTCAATAGTAGGGCAGGATGGGTTCTCTAGTATAATTTGTTAACCACTTGAATTGAATAAAAGATAATTTGGTTTGGTTTGGTTTGTTTTACGGCATATCAAATAAATGTGTTATTTAATGCCGACAACATTTTTATTGTTGCTAATATTTCTTTTCAAAATTCTATTTCTGGTTATATTTTTTTTTACAAAAACTATATTTCTGGAAAAATTTTTTCTTCAAAAATCTATTTCTGTTAATAATTTTCTTTCAGATATGTCTCTCTGGTAATATTTTTTCTTTTTCTCAAAAAATGTATAGCTGGGAATATTTGTTTTTCAAAAATATATAACTGGTAATTTTTTACAATGTATTTCTGGTATTAAAACCTATTTTTAAACTTTCATAGTGTTTTGACCCCAGTTTGGGTGTTGCCTATTTGCCCATAGCTGGGATCCTCACAGATGCTACAATCTCCGGTCAGGGTTGACCTGGGAACACCAGCAGTTAAAAATAAGATAAAAATGATTAGGCGAATATTAGTTAGAAGAATCGTTTTAATGTTTTGAACTAGAAGGAAACCACATATTCTTGGGAATAATCGAGGAAATGGTATAAAACATTCGCTAACTAGGAACGATAGAAAGGTTAAGAATACGCTGTAGAAGAGATTTATCTATCCTGCAATGTTAATCTAAATGTAGAGAACGAATCTTAAACAAGGGACCAACCGAGTGCCCTTCGTCCATAGAGTTTAAATATCATCAGCTCTTCAACTAAGGTAATTAGAAAAGTAAATGTTAAAATGCGGAAATTTCTAACAATGAACCGGATGTACCATCCTAAGGCGGAAATAGATTGATTGTACTTTCACAGCGATCAAGGTGGCAGAGGATTGGTTCCATTAGAATTGTCCTTGAAATGTTGAAATGAGCCTTGATCACATGGCCTGAAGTGATATGACAGATAAAAGATCCCTGGCAGAGAGAGCTTCCTTTTCTAGCTCTCAAAACCATTTTCAAACATCGTAAATCATTCTCGACACATGATAGCATGAACTATATTGTCATTACAAACGTCAGTAAGTCATTGCCAAACTTTTTCACTACTTCCTAGGTTGTTTATAAAGGAAATTATAAGTATCTGTCTATATTTCTGAGATGAGGTATTCGGTCTATTGTCCTCATCTTTGTCGCCATATTTATTACAAGGTTTCGGCGTCAAGGAAACATGCCACAGTGGATAAAGGTGTTAGTTAGATTCAGTGACAGGACCCAAAGAGTGTGAGTTCAATACCCGGCTAAGGCAGTGGAAGATTTCAGAGGGAAATTAACAGGTGATGACTGACATCCATTAAACATGACACATGGAACTAGAACAGTCTACCCCAGTGAGCAAAAGAAAGGATTCGGAATTCCAACCACCTGAAGAAGGCCAGAGTGTACGACTTTGGGTCCTCTCACTGGATCTACCTAACGCCTTTATCCACTGTGGCATGTGTCCTTAACGCCGAAACGTTGTAATAAATATGGCGACAAAGACGAGGACAATAGTCCGAAAAATGTAATATAAAGAATAATAAGAAATTATAGGGTCGAAAATTAAGTTTGCATTCAGATATAGTTTTCCTAAAAAAGTAGGATTATTTCAGTTGCATAATATAATTCTTGAACTTTATGCACAGTGATTAAAACAAAGGGAATTAGTAAAATTTTAGTAAACTTTCGGATTTGATTAACTTCTCAGAAAGGATTTCTAAACTGGATATTCCTGGGTTCTTTGCTGAAGGATTCTTTCTTTCCTTGATGTAACGAGAAACATTTTGTCTTCTTGGTTTGTGTATTTGGGGACATAGTGAATGCTTTCCACTGTTTGCAAGTACGCACTCCAGACCAAGGGATTGAAATCACAATACAAACACAAATCTGAGTTTCCTCACTTCTAAACCTTTTCGCTTCAGTATCTGTCTATATTTCTGAGATGAGGTATTATGTACACTATTTACATTATTCGGACTATTGTCCTCATCTTCGTCGCCATATTTATTACAACGTTTCGGCCTTTCAGTATCTGCCTATATTTCTGAGATGAGGTATTATGTACACTATTTACATTATTCGGACTATTGTCCTCATCTTCGTCGCCATATTTATTACAACGTTTCGGCCTTTCAGTATCTGCCTATATTTCTGAGATGAGGTATTATGTACACTATTTACATTATTCGGACTATTGTCCTCATCTTCGTCGCCATATTTATTACAACGTTTCGGCCTTTCAGTATCTGCCTATATTTCTGAGATGAGGTATTATGTACACTATTTACATTATTCGGACTATTGTCCTCATCTTCGTCGCCATATTTATTACAACGTTTCGGCCTTTCAGTATCTGCCTATATTTCTGAGATGAGGTATTATGTACACTATTTACATTATTCGGACTATTGTCCTCATCTTCGTCGCCATATTTATTACAACATTTTGGGCGTTGTACGCTGCGTCCTTCTTCAGGTGGTTAGGAAGGTCGACATTCCAATCCCCGGAAATAGCCTTATTTTTTCCTCTTAACTTTCAGTGTTCCTTAACTCTGCTTCCTACTGATTGGACGATATAATTACTCTAGATCTTGTCTGATATCAATCTGATTTGAAACCATTACATATTCATAATATATCGTGTGCTTTGAATAAATCCATGAGTAACTAGACATACGAGGAATAATTACAATCAAAGAAAGCGTCACTATGAAAATTATATCAAAATAAAATATTGCAGAAAGTGTTTGTTGCAGAATGGAGCAAGTTAGGTGAAAATTAGCATAAGTGCCGGTATGAGTGGATAAGGGTTGATCTGTTAGTAATTTTGAGAATATGAAGGATTTCTCTATTCAAATAATTAATATCTTCACAATCCAAGAATTGTCTTGTAGGATAAAATAAATAAAGCGAACTGGGTTATTAAAGCCCAAAAGTGTAAGAACTGGGCATCTATCAGTATAAATTAGATTTATTTTTTCATGACTGCAAGAGAAAAAGACCAAGATGCTCACTCCGAATTGGAGATGTCAACACCAAACAGATACAGAAGATTAACCTTCTGGGAAGAGTTTTAATAGTGGATGGAAAATGAGACAGCGAATTCCTAACGCCCATCGAATTATATATCCCAAAAAGGTAAACAAGGTCTCGTACTAAGAAAGAGCAAGATTTCGTTAAAAAAAATAAAAGAGTGCTGTATTTCTATTTAATATTAATCGTTTTGTATAGCATGGAATGGCGGACAATCACAGCTGAAGAGGATATTGGAGGCAACAGAAACGTCGTTCAGCAAGACTGATTCCGTTTATTCCATGGACGGAGCGATTACGCCACGAGGAAGTCTGAAGAAAAATGGTAACAAAATAACGCTCTTTTCAGAATCAGTTAGAATTCCTTGGACGAATTATGAGGAAGGACGACTCGGTAAAAAAAAATCTTACGTGAATTTAGAGTGCTAGAGAGTTGGCGGAAAATACCGGAAAACTTATCTGTCATGCATTTCTGAATAGATGGCGGAAAGAAGAACAGGAATATTCATTAAAAAAGAGAGAAATGAGCAAGAAAGAGAAGAAGTTGTGGAGGGCCATGGCCGACCACATCCTTTACGCTGAAGAATGAAGCTAAGTTAAATAATATTCGCCCAGCGAAACAACATAGATATTCAGACATCAGTTTACAATTAAATATTTCTTAAAACTGCATTTACTGCACAAATAGTTGTAATATAATGTATAAGCGTTACGAAATAATTCTGTTTTTGTCCTTTTAATCACAGGCACTGCACATAGGTTACTATGTGAAAAAAAAAGAAAGTCTATTTTGCTTTTGTCGATAGTCGCCATGTCGTGTTTCAAAGAAGAAATCAAATTGGATTTTTCATATTATCAATTAATGTAACGATTAAAAAGAGATAATGTTCAATTACTTTATCAAATGTTGGTTGGTTGTTTTGTTTTATGGCATATCAAACTCAATGGATCATTTAATGCCAACATCATTTTTGAAACAGATTCATAGCAATAGATTGTTAAAAATAAAGGTGTGTATGTATACATATATATTTGAACCATTTTTCAATTAATCATATTTTTTAGTACAATCACATGTATTGCTGGTAATATTATTTTCAAAAACATGTTGCTGGTAATATTCTTTTTCAAAAATACATTGCTGGTAATAGATTTTTCTTGAAATATTTATTTCTCTAATAATTTTTTACAAAGCATTTCTGGTATTAAAACCTATTTTTACACTTTTATAATGCTTTTTACATCAGTTTTGGGGTTAAATATTTGCCCATAGCTAGGACACTAACAGATGCTACCACCCCGGGTCAGGGTAAACCTGGTAACACCAGCATTATTAAGAGGTGGTTCCACGCTCCTCAAAAACCTCCTTATCAGAGGCCATGCTGTTGGACGGAAGTTATCGTCTTACCCTGGACGCGAAGGGCAGAGTCTCGTCGCGGGAAACACGACCCCATTTTATACGGTGTCTACGGGGAATTTTTGGCCGACACTACGGACTCGGATACCCCACATTAAATTCGGTCTTGCCACAGCTGACGGTGTGGGGTGGTTGGTAGATATCTTGCTGTCGGATTTTCGTCTCCAGCTGTGCTAGTCAAACTCTCTGCCTCCGGGCAGAGAGGAGCCCCAGATACATTCAAACATGTAGATGAACACTACACAAACTGCACTCATATTTTGATGTATATTAACACAACATATCAGGTGTTAGTACAATTTATTAGAATTTCAACCACACGCAACGTCTTTGCACGCTAAAAAAGGAAAGAAAAGAAAAAGAGCAAGAAAGAAAAAGTCAAGCTATATTCTGTTTTCTTTTTATATCATAAAGTATAATGTTCTATTATTGGATTGGATTGATCCTGCTTTTAAATTAATGTTACGAACGTTGGAATTTATATTCGATTCGTTCTCATTTCATATAGATATATATATATGTTTTTATATACATATAATAATATTATTTTTAAGGTGTACTATATTTATGGGAAAATTGCTCAATATAAAGAATTATAAAAGCGGATACTGAGATCAACCACAAGCTGTGATATTGGATTTCATGGTTGAACGCAATCTTCAAGCCATGACAATTGCGTTCTAGCATGAAACAGAACGATGACGTTCGATGTTGATCTCAGTGCCCGTTTTACATACATACAGATATATATATATATATATATATATATATATATATATATATATATATGTGTGTGTGTGTGTGTGTGTGTGTGTGTGTGTGTGTGTGTGTGTGTGTGTGTGTGTGTGTGTGTGTGTGCGTGCGTGCGCGTGTTTATGTAAGTGTGTGTCTGTGTGCGTTGTTTATGTTCAGGATATATAAAAGTTTTGTTTTGGCCACAAGCAGAAAAAATACCCAAGGAATCATTCGGTTTATTTCCTATGTCGTCTTGTTTCTTTTTTTTTTTTTTTACTTTTTTTTTTGGTGTTGTTTCATCGTCTCTGATGTCAATTTCGTTAGATTTTCAACCTTTCCGAAACTTACGCCCACCGCCACTGCCCGCCAAAAAAAAAAAGAATAATGAAAAAAAAAAAAAAAAAAAAAAAAAAAAAATGCCGAGCTATTTCGACACATCTATGATCACCTCAGTGATCTGCTAGCCACGGCCGTCCGGAGGCGTTTGAAGAGTACAAAAACAGCCCAGAGTACATGCTAAGATCATTCGTCTTTAAAAGATGGATGACCTGGAATTGTAAGCGCCTCCTCCCCCCTGCCTGGATCGATAATAAATAATGGCTTCTTTGTATTGCTGATCAGTGCGAAGAAGCGAGTGGATTTGAAAGATTAGAACCGAAAATGTAGTCAGACGCGAAACGGTAGAGACCGATGATTGAGAAGAAAGACATAAACACACACACACACACACACGCACACACGCACACACACACACACGCACACACGCACACACATGGTCACGACTTTGTGTGGTGTGTTGGTACATGTGGTAGGTGTATGTAGAAATAGGTTGATGTATGTAGATGTGGGTACATGGGAATGTTCACATATACACTATTTCCGATATTCATTAAATAAATATAGTATGAAGACAATGTGATGAAACGTAAAGAAGATTATGTAGCACCAATCCTTCAAGTGAAGAGAGTTAAAACATTTAAACACTTGTTTTCATCAAGGTTCGATCGTTTATCGTTTCATTTGAAGAAAACACATATGTAATTCAGCAACGACAGATTTATGGAAGGTACCGGGATAGATAGATAGATAGATAGATAGATAGATAGATAGATAGATAGATAGATAGATAGATAGATAGATAGATAGATAGATTGGGCACCTCGAGGTGGTGTAATGGTTAGCAAGCTTGTCTCGCTAGAACAATTACGTCTGCGTAGTGAGTTCGATCCTCACTGGGTGCCCCATACTTTCGGCCTTGTGCCACATCCAAGCGTAGCTTGGAAAAAGGGCACCTCGAGGCGGCGTAATGGTTAGCAAGATTGGCTCGCTAAAACAATTACGACTGAGTAGTGAGTTCGATCCTCACTGGGTACCCCCTAATTTCGGCCTTGTGCCACATCTAAGCTACGCTTGGAAAATCAATTTGGGCACCTCAAGGTGGTGTAATGGTTAGCAAGCTCGTCCCGCTAGCACTATTACGACTGAGTAGTGAGTTCAATACTCACTGGGTGCCTCTTACATTTGGCCTTGTGCCACATCCAAGCTACGCTTGGAAAATCACTAGATAGATAGATAGATAGATAGATAGATAGATAGATAGATAGATAAGAATAAACTTAGATAGATAGATAGATAGATAGATATGCAGACAGGTATAAACTGAGATGAACATAGATTGAAATAAACTGAGATACATAGAGAGATAGATACGAATAATCTGAAATAGATATATAAATAGATAGATAGATAGATAGATAGATAGATAGATAGGGAGAGAGAGTCAGAGCGACAGAGATACGAATAAACTGAGGTCCTTTTAATCAGGCAAGATCAGTTAAACTTGATAATAAAAAAATAAACGAAACGAATATTTAAATGCTATGTAATATCAATTCTCCGATATGGCAATGAATACTGAAAACAAAATCTTCACAGATGAAACAGTGGCTTGAGAGAGCAAAGATGTAGTTCTACAAAAGGATGTTAATAACATCATAGATGGAAGAGGTGAGAACAAAATCGTTATTAGAACGTTTATTTTTTTTTTTAAATCACATTGTTTTGTGGCACAAGGCCGAATGGTTAGAGGGGAAATGCTGTCTGTCCTGAGCTAATCTGACTCGCGAACCATTCACGCTAATAACTGACGCAATTATCATGAGAAACCAAGGAGCAAAATGCCACATTTTCATGGCATTTTTCTAATAAAATAATCTTATTTCTTTGGAATAACTGAAAAAACCATCACCCTTCCAAAATTTATAGTGATTTTCCAAGCATAGCTTAGATGTCACAAGGCCGAAAGTAGGGGGCACCTAGTGAGGATCGCTTCCCAAATTTATAGATAAAACATACCGGGGTTACTTCTTAGCGAACACGATAAGCCACTTCTCGGTCTCATCCGATACATTTATATTCTTTGAAGCCAGATCAAATTTGTGTATAAACAGCATTCTTAGTTTGGGAAATGTTTGACCAGTTTTGCTTTGCACATATTGCTTGCATATTATTTTTGCACTGTTAGGTTTTTTCTTTGGTTATTCTTAATTCCAAACTTCGTCACTTCTTTTTGTTGGGCATTTCAGCCTAATACAGTTAACCCTGGCCAACTACACTAAATTTTAAATAAAATACAAATGAAGAGGGCACTTGGGTTTAGAATCAGAAAAGATAGTTGAAGTTTCTGCGACAAATAATGAGGAAAGACGTTTGGGTGAATTTGACACGCACAAGACATGCTGAAAGCCAAATGGACAGACAAAAAACAGTGAGTAAATTACTTAAGGACCTTGTGAATATGTATGGCTGAACACGCACTGCAAGCGATAGAAAGCCGATAGGCTTTCCTTATATCTTCCGGGAATAGGATGTCGTAGAAAAGAACCATTCATCGATGTCCGCGAGGATACGACGACTGCAGAATGCAAAAGAAGACATGTCTCGTTGGGACTTTTCGGCGTTTATGTCCACTAGCTCTTATTTTCGAAACATAAACAAATTGATTTAATTAAATAATGATATTTTGTAATAAGATACATTTTCGGCTCGGAAACCGCTGAATTAATAAAACTGTTTTGTTTCCTTTTTGAATAAGAAAGTATGAGTTAGCCGATATAGATTCCCAAATTTTCCAAAGACAGAATATAGAGACGAGTATCTAATATTTTCATTCTACGTCTTCTTTGTTTAGTTATTAAGTTATTTAGCACGACCGTTACGCTCTGCCACTACCCAATAACGGGCTATTCTGTTCTGACTGTGAGACGACACGGAAAGATAAGTTATATTATAAACGGTGTGTGGTTTTAGCCAGAAAATGAAAATATACATAATAGTAAGAGGAAGACACTTCGATGAGTCGGTTAACAAGCTTGTCTCTCCAGATCAGTTACGACAAAAGATTGAACCTTACTGGATGCCCCATACTTTCGGCATTGTACCACATCTAAACTGCGCTTAGAAAGTTTCCATAATAATATGAAAAAATAAAGACAGAAACAAAAAAATTAAAAAAGAGGAGTCAATTCTTCTGAACTAAATACCGTAATTTCTCAAAAATAATACGCACCTACAAATAAGACGCACCTATAAATAATACGCACCCCAACAAATGATCCAAAAATTAAGAAATATATCTAGGCCTGTGTATAATACGCATCTATAATCTTTTTTAAAAATATCCCAAAAAACAAACAAATAATTACGAAAACATTTTGTCGACCTTGACATTAAGAATAAAATCAAAACTAAGCGGCTAAAATAATGTTGAAAATTACCGGCGGTTTTCCCGATAAATATAACATTTTATTTTACCGCCAAAATGTCGTCAAGACGCGCGAATTATAGTTCAAATTTCAAAGAAAATGTAATAGAATGAGCAGAAAGAATAGGAAACAGAGCTGCAGTTAGAGAGCATGAGTTGATTGAGGCTAACATACGTTTATGGAGAAAGACTAAAAATGAACTGAAAAAGTGTAAATCAAGTGCCAAAGCTAAAGGTAGAGGAAGAAACGCTCAATATCCAGATATGGAACAAAGTTTAGTGGATGTTCCATAAATACTGTGGAGGCAAGGATGAAGACAAAAGAACTTATGAAAACCATGTATCCTGGAAATACAATTAAAGCTTCAGCAAACTGGTGTCTTCTTTTTATGAAGGGGTTTGATGTATCCATTAGGAGAAGAACATCCATAGAACAGGACGAAGATAATATTGTGAATGATAATTGTTTAATGTCAATTTAGATATTGATTCTATAATAGAAAGTTATGATGATGACGACGATGATGATGATGATGACGACGACGACGACGATGATGATGATGACGACGATGATGATGATGACGATGATGACGATGACGATGACGATGATGATGATGATGATGATGATGATAAAAAATTAAAATTTCAATAAACTGTTAACTTGATATGCTCATCTCCCGTTATTTCTCGAAAAGAATACGAACCCCTAAATAATACGCACCCCAATAAATGATCCTAAAATTAAGAAATACATCCCTATGTATAATACGTATCTATAAATTTTGTCCAAAAACACACAAAAAAAATAATTACGAAAACATTTTGTCGGCTTTGACATTAAGAATAAAATAGAAACTAAATAACTAAAATAATATTACTAAGCGGTTAAAATAAATTACCGTGCCGATAAATATAACATTTTATTTTACCGCCAAAATGTCGTCAAAACGCGCGAGTTATAGTTCAAATTTCAAACAAAAAGTAATAGAATGAGCAGAAAGAATAGGAAACCAGAGCTGCAGCTGGAGAATATGAGTTGAATGAGGCTATGAAATCTTTATGGAGAAAGACTAAAAATGAACTTAAAAAAGTGTAAATCAAGTGCCAAAGCTATAAGTAGAGAAAGAAAAGCTCAATATCCAAATATTGAACAAAGTTTAGTTGACTTTGTGAAAGAAAGACGATCGATGTTCCATAAATACTGTGAAAATAAGGATGTAGGCAAAAGAACTGATGTAAACCATCTATCCTGGAAACACATTTAAAGCTTCGACAAACTGGTGTTTTCTTTTTATGAAGATGTTTGATAAATCAATTAGAAGAAGAACATCCATAGTTTAGCGTTTGCCTGATGACTACGAAGATAAGCTTTTGAATTCTCAGCGTTTTTGTTATTCAGGTAAGATTTTGTTTTATTTTTTCGCCAAATAAAAAAAATGCGGTTACTGATAAACATAAATTTATTGAAAAAATGGTTACAATTATTATTGTTGGATTTAAAATGAAAATTGGGGCGAAATCTTTCTTATTTTAGAACAAGTACGTATTTATTATTATAAATCAATAAAGAAAAAAATATTTTTGTTTAAATCTATTTATAATACGCACCCTTATTATCACCTGTAATTTACAGTAAAAATGCGTATTATTTTCGAGAAATTACAGTATCTTGCCAAATTTGCCTATTTTCATTTGTACCTACCTACTACATTAAATAAAAACCCGCATCCATATTATGTTTGTTATTGCAATATTTTGTATGTTTTTAAGCACAAATATTTAACTGTGCAAAAAGGGGATTTCCACATACATTTTATATATGAATAACTTGGAATGATCCTATTCAATCATTACTTTAAGAATTATTATTTATCTGAATTTCCGAAGAAAACCGTGAAATTCTCACTGCTACTATTAGTTCCTTATAAATATAAACGTTTTTTTTATATTGAATACTGTAAAAATGAAAGCTATATGTGATGTACTTGTAAGCAAATATGTGGATATAGATCCGAAGGTATGATGAAAAATATGAAAAAGACAAAACAAAATCTGAATATGCAAGTTTACTGTTTTAATGTTGTTTTACTGTCGACAACAGACGTTTTGGTCTAATAAACCATCTTCTAATACCCATGTCCTGAAGATGGTCTACTAGACCGAAACGTCTCACATCGACAGTAAAACAACATTAAAACAGTAAACTTGCATATTCGGATTTTGTTTTGTCTTTTCCATATTTTTCATCATGTGATGTACTTACGAGATAAACATACGCTAATGTTCAAAGGTTTGAGCCCCTCTCTGCCTTGTATTTTTAAATCGGCCCAAACGTAGTTGCATTGTACTTTAAATAAGAGGACATTATTATACATGCTGAAAAAAAGAGTGATATGATTTTTTTATTAGAAATTTTATTATGACAAATAGAAAAAAAAAAGCATTTTATGATTAAATTTTGCTCTCGTCCAAAAATCATCCTTTAACCTTGATTACTGCAGCACAATCTTTTGACATTCGTTGCAAAAGTTTCTCAAAGTATAAGTGTGATAATTAATCCTATTTTTTTTCAACGACTCTAAGAGCTGTTACGTTTTTTTTTTACTCTTCCTTCAAGTTCCCCCTATGCTAATTCGGGGGTGGGGCGGCTTAAAACTTTTGAACTGTAGTATATGTGGAGATAATTTATAGTAGTTTAGTATGTGTACTGAATACTTTTCTCCAGATTTTATATTTTAATGTTTTAATGAAAGTGTGACTTTTGGTAGTGCTAAAAAATTATTGGCTATGTTAAAAAGACCTATACGGTCTTTTTAACATAGCCAATAATTTTTCTGATAAGGACGGCAATGCCACCACTTTTGGTTAGAAGAATTCAGATCATATAAGCAAATTCCCTGTCCTGTTTACAATTTACTACCTGAGTTATTTATCTTGCTTATTTAAATTTTGATATTTCTTTCAATAAAACGTTCACTGGTAATTTCTTTTTCCTGGCGCTAAATAAAATCCACTAGTGTGCCCGGTCTTATAACTCGTTCTTATTGTCCGATATGTCTCTTTGCTGACTCGGAATAATCCCGATTATCAATTGAAAGAGTTGGTATCAGCGTAAATCAAATCTTACTCGCCATTTCTCTGTAAGCTAAAAGAGTGTTTGGTGGGATTATAAACAATTAACCTTTCGTCTGGGACTGGAGATATTTTATATATTTTTGTTGCTGTGAACATTTTTGTACTCGAGTTTTGATGTGAGGAGAGATGACAGATAAGCTTGTTTAGTTGATTTCAATCATTTCTTTTATTTGTTAGACAGGGCGCCCCTAAAGTCTGGATACATAAGAAATCTCATTAAGTATATTGTTTTTTACCTCCACATATCAAACATGGTTTTGTCGAAAGAAGAAAGAATTGACTTCTTTCTCTGGTGTATGCTAAAGGTGAAGGTGTACTCCATGAAAACCACAGATGCAACACACTTGATTTAACGCTTAATGAGTGAATGTGCTAAAATTAACGTCAATGTGCAGTTACTGCATCGAATTTACCTGAATATTGCAAAGCGCATCAAAATGTGCAGCACAAATAGTATAAATCATACTGCAGATGCTATTTGCTAATATTCCAATTCAGCAAAATGTTGTCAATTGCCTTTCTCGAAATATTATTTTTCCTGTTTTCAGAATATTATTACATTGGCATTTTATGGTAATCAATATATTACCCACTTCTTTTGTTTGCTATTGTTTCTTTTCATTTCCTCATTTTTGTCGCAATATTTATTACAACGTTTCGGTCGTTGTACGCTCCGGCCTTCTTCAGGTGGTTAGAATGTCGAACTAAACCCTTTATTTCGCACACTGGGGTAGACTGTTCTAGTTCCACCTACCATGTTTTAATGGATGTCAGTTGTCTCCTATTAATTCTCCTCTCCAAGTTATCCACTGCCTTAACCGGGTATTGAACTCACACTCGTTTGGGTCCTGTCACTGGATCTAACTAACTCCTTTATCCACTGTACCATGTGTTTTTGTGGATATCTGTGTATGAATTTCAGGGTATTATAAGCCGAAAGGTTTTAATAAATATGGCGACATAGATGAGGACAATAGTCCGAATAATGTAAATAGTGTACATAATACCTCATCTCAGAAATATAGACAGAAATATAGATTTCTGTACTCATTCTGTGTATCTTATCAAATAGCGAAATGGAAGTTGTCTTTAATGGCCACTTTTCTCGATCCTTTTGTATTAATGCAGATGACTCCCCATGGCTCTATCCTGGACCTACTTTATTCTTAATGATCTTCCTCACGACATGAGTTCCCAACTTGACATATATATATATATATATATATATATATATATATATATATATATATATATATATATATATAATCATGACCCAAACATGTATCCCTGTCTCGACAGTAAGTCTGACCAGTTCTATAAGATCTAATTGGCAGCTGATCTAAAAACAAAACGTTATTTTTATAGGGCATGGAACGGCTTGTTAGTTCTAACGCCTCTGAAAACGAATCATCTCTCTACGAATCACTTGAAAAACCCGTTCCTGTATCGCATCAGCATGACCGATATTAAGATCCCTGAGAGTAACCCTTTGCGGCTTGTCGGGTTAACATTCTCGACTGACATGAAGTCGAAAGATTACATTTAATCCATTGCCATGTCTCTTGCTAAGAAATTTGCTTCACTGTGTCGTTCTTGATAATCTTTCTCTCATGAATCTATCTTACATATTTATAAGTCTACCACTGTTCAGGCTTTGAAAAGTGGTCCTCTTCTCTTCCTGTATATTTAGATATTCTTCATAAAATCCAAACAGGAAACCGCAATATTACTGGATCTGACCTAGCATCTCGACTTCACTAACTTTTTCCACCGCCTTAACCCTTTGAGCCCCGCGTCCCTGAACAAGTTTAACCGTTCTGTCAGAGCTCCTGATGCTATATTCTCAAATAATTCGTATGTAGATATAAAAGCAGTTACAAGGGCTTACGTCATTTTTCTCTACCACCGGTCAAGTGGTGGTCCGGTTTCAAAGGGTTAATGTAGGTTCGTGGTGCCTTTTCTGTAAATAAATAGTAATATTAGTAGTATAATTAGTACTATTAGTAGTATTACTACTATAAATAGTAGTATTAGTAGTAGTATTATTAGTATTATTATTAGTAATATTAGTAAGTAATCTGATTATTAATATAAGATATTATTTTTTTTCTGTAACATTTATAAATTTATATAGTTTAAATTTTACAATTTCAAATTTAAATTTATTTTTTAACATTCATATAATAGTTGTTATTGATAATATTATCAGTTTTTTTATATATTTTTCCTTTTCTTAATTTATAAAATGTTTATTCTTATATTGTTAATAATTTATTTATTAATAATATTTTAATAATAATATTTAATATAGTGTCCTGTGTTAACTACAAATTGTATTAATCAATATTAATAATATTATTAATAATATTATTAATATATTTTATTTTACTTTATTCCTACTTTGTTGTTAATCTTTAATATTTTGTTATGTGTTAAGCATGTGTGTTTTGTCACCGCGACAGAAAGACAGACAGTCATCCACAGACAGACTGTTTTGTTGTATCACAGCTCCTCAGTGTGGCTAGACCTCCGATTGCTTCAAGCCGGGTTCGAAACCCGAAATCAGTCAGATATCTTACCTCTAGGACATCGTCACACGGCAGAAAGGGAGGAGATTTTAACGTTTTTCCCTATACGAAATGCGACAGAGACTCTGTGAACTTAATTGAATTTACTTGAATATAATATGTGGCCTGAAGATTGCGTTTAGCATGAAACAGTCTGTTGACTTCAATGTTCACTTTTATATTTACATACGCTCTATAATTGATACTGAGCACTTTTCCCGTAAATATACCATACCTTAAAACTATATTTCTTCATATATATATATATATATATATACCATACCTTAAAACTATATTTCTTCATATATATATATATATATATATATATATATATATATATATATATGAAGAAATATAGTTTCAAGGTATGGTATATTTACGGGAAAAGTCCTCAGTATCAGAGCAATTAGTAAATGACCGCCATAATAGACTACCAACAATAAGCTATATAAACAAATTTTTACTACGTTAATAAAAAATACCGATCAAAAGAAAAAAAAAAATAAATATATAAGATAAAAGAAAAAAAAAACAAGCAAAATAATTTGACATAAATAAATAAACAAATAAGCGACTTCCTGTAAAAATAACCGCCATATTAGATTACCCACAATGCAACACTCACCCTTATATATAAATAGCCGAGTAAAAATAAAAGCACTAGTTTCCTGATGATTGCACTAGCATGAAACAGACTGTCGCCTCTAAGTGTTGACTTCTATGTTCACTTTTATATTTACACACGCTCTATCTCTGATATTGAGCACTTTATCCCATAAATATAGCACATCTTAAGACTATATATATATATATATATATATATATATATATATATATATATATATATATATATATAATCAGTAACAAGATGCACAAATAATATGAAACTAATACTTGTCAAAAATCATAATGACGATTTATCTACGGAATTCAAACAACAGGAGATTATTTCATATGAGCTGTGAATTCGACACAAATCCTACTGTCTGCTGCATTTCATTTTTATTCTCAAGAACATTAATGATAGTAAAGAAAGATGTTAATTCTGAATGATGTTTTTCTTACGGAATATAGGTTCGTTTTCTGCCAAACATCAGAAATAAATCATGACAAAGCTATAATCTTAAAATAGACAAATATGTGCTTAACAGATATAAAACAGCTCAGTCAATGTATCATCCAATGACACGTTAAGACCTGTCCTCTTAGTTTATTTTGAAAGAGTAGCTATGCCTAATCCGAGAGAAAACGTTATTTCTACGGAAAGATAATGTTTCATGGATGATATAAAATACGAAACTATCCAAACTTGAAAAAGAATCTAAATACTTGTATACTTTCGAAGAAATTAGAAAGGCGTTTACTTCCACTTAAATGTAAATGAACAAAGATCTACATCGATATATATATATATATATATATATATATATATATATATATATATATATATATATATATATATATATATATATATATAAAAGTGAACATTGAAATCAACACTTCAAGGCGACAGGGTGTTTCATGCTAGATGCAATCGTAAAGCCACGAGTGTTGTTTGTTTTTTCTCAGCTACATTGTTTTTCTCAGTGGTGTATTGTGGGTATTCAAAGAAATAAACGACTTCCGGTAAAATAACCGCCAAAGTAGACTACCCACAATGCATCATTGACCCGTATATATAATACAACCAAGAAAAACAAACAGCACTAGTGACCGGACGATTGCGCCTAGCATGAAACAGCCTGTCGCCTCTAAGTGTTGACTTCAATGTTCACTTTTATATTTACACAGCCGCTATCTCTGATATTGAGCACTTTATCCCATAAATATAGCACACCTTAAGAGTATATTTCTTTTTATATATATATATATATATATATATATATATATATATATATATATATATATATATATACATGCATATACATACATACATATATATATATATATATATATATGCATATACATACACACACACACACACACACACACACATATATATATATATATATCAGGTGGCCTGACGATTGCGTCTAGCATGAAACAGCCTATCGCCTCTGAGTGTTCAGTTCAACGTTCACTTTTATATTTACATACGCTCTATATTTGATATTGAACACTTTATCCCATAAATATACCACTCCTTAAGAGTATATATATATATATATATATATATATATATATATATATATATATATATATATATATATATATAAAACAACTGAAAAGTTGCAAATTAATATATATATTGACTTAGAAATTTCAATTTCAACTGTCTCTTTCTGATGCTAAATGTAAGTGTCCTTTTTTATTCCATTTTCTCAAAAATCTGTCGTTGTCAACTTGTTCAGTCCATGGTATTGTCAGCATACTTCTGTCGAACCACATTCCTGTTGTTCGAAGTCTCGTCTTCATCTTTGGATAGATTGTTTAGCATTCACTGACAAACATTACCTAAGATTTTGACATCTGCTATTGTTTCACTGAATCAAACGTGAAAACAATTGTAAAAGTCCTGCTGTTGAATCAGCACTGTAAAGAAAGCGTGCAAAAGCTGCACAGTTCCGCTTTCTTACTCCAACTTTGTTGAAGTGGCGGACAGGCTTGAATATTATATTCGATCTTAACGAAATTATTCAGTAGTTGTATTGCTTTATTTCTCGCCAAATTTTTACTCTATTATTCTTTTATGTGCTGTGGTCCTTAGGAGTGTAGGTGATTACGGCTCTCCACAACTTCCTGTCTCTTGTAGCTCTAAACAAGGTCTGACTCATTATTATACTTCTCAATCCGATCATTGATATCCGGCCAAAAAACCTCGTCATCACGAAGCTTCTCTCTGCTTCTCTTGTATTCAATATAACCTTGCTTTGTTAACCGGTTTTCATATCATCACTGAACAACGTAGAGCATGACCAGTGCTTAGATGGGTGACCGCTTAGGAATAGAAGGCCTGTAAGATTGGATTGTGAAATGGATAGCGGCACAGAATTGTGACTTGGAGAGCTGAGTTCCAATTCCAGTCGGGTTCGTTATATTTAATCACCCGTAAATATCTTTGGGGAAGGAATAAATCTACTTCTTCCAACAGCTATGGATTAACTAGTAGGACTTGTATCTCTAAGAAATTCTTAAAATAGTTTCTGATTTTCAACAATCTGCAAAATGATTAAAATCATTAAAAAAACAAAATCAATTAATTTCTGTAAGCTATCGTTTTTCATTAAATTTAACTGATTGTTTTATTGTTTTGTTTTTTTGTTGTTTTGTAAGCTTTTCACCCAAAGCAAGGCTGAAAACCCTAGCACACAAGGGGTTACAGAGGATTTGGAGCGAGAGCAAATAGGAGTGATAGAGGAAAGGATGCGGAGAAGGATAGTGGATAGATCAAGGCAACTGGAGATGTCGATTGACGTTACATTTGAATAGTTGGAGATTATACTTGTCAGGGAAACAGGAATAAGGAAGAGAGTTCCACAGGCGTGAGGCGCGAGATATGAAGCTATTGGAGTAGAAGAGACGTCTACATTTAACAATTTCAACAGTGAAACGGTGAGAGCGGGATGCCAGCCTCGTAGGACCCTTGAATTCATGTAGCCTGGGGACCAGCGATAGCAGCTGATCGGAGCAATTACCATGAAAGTATTTGTAAAAGAGTCAGAGAGAGGCGACGGCCCGTCTGTGAGAGAGAGAATGCAGACAAGAATCCAGATCAGGGCCAATTACATTGCATACCCGTCTCTGGATCTTATCAAGAACCCCGATGCAAACAGAAGAGGCTCCAGACCATATATGGCAGCAATAATCCATGCAAGGGCATGGTTGATTTCTAAATTTGGAGGATCGATTCCGGGGAGAAAAATTTCCTGGCCCGGCACATGTATATATATTATATTTCTTCTAAATTTCTTTAACACTTTCTCTTTTCTCCAAATCTATTCTCAGTATCCTTCTGTAGAACCATACCAATGTTGCTTCAAAACTTGTCCAAATCTGCGAGTAATGTGCTTCCCTGCCATATCGGATAACTCATCTTACATAGCATCTTCGCACTATTATCTTTGTTTCTAAAGGAATATGCCTGTTTTCAGTACTTTGCTTAGGTTTTGGAAGGCATCTTTTGTTAATAGGTATACTGGAATTTTTACGTAGTAATCATTCACTTTAGCATAGAAGTAGTGAAAATAACAGGGATCTTTTCCTTAATGGCAACTCGCAGATCGTAATGAATTCTGAGGAATGTAATGCCATCATACATATTTCATATGGAATTAATACAGAATTGAAAACATGCGGAGAAATATTACTATCGCCACTATTAGAGACGCAACGTTGATATACAAAATTAACCTGAGATAGAAATACCAGAGATCCCAACTACGAGTCATTTCCCCACATCATTAATTGAACCGTCAAAATAAATTCTCTGGAATTAAGATTTTCTATTATTTCGACTCCGTTCATCTTGAAAAAGGTTCTTCAAGCCTGTGGCATACGATTGCAATCAAAACAATCCTAATCGATTCTGTGCCACTTGTCCTGGAGATTTTCTGACAAAATAATACTTTATTGTCAAACAATGCTCCCGACTAAAAGTAAATCTATATATGGTGGACATTTTCTGTCTACGTTGTATGTCTCCGCGTTTTTTGTTTTTTTTTTGACATTTTCTTTCAGATACGGTGGCATATTCATATTGATAAAAATGTATCACTATTACGCAATCAAACATACTAACCATTTGATCGCACCTTTACACAGACCAATAATCAGATATATTAATTCTACTGGCATTATGATTAAAATGTAACGTGTCTCTTTAGAATGTGGAGGATTATGGCCCTTATCTATTTCCTATCCAAAGTAGTTTACCTTTTCAATATCCTAGCTACTTAGGGAGGCTAAGCGCTGGCTCACACTGTCCCACTAGACATCAATGTATATTGTGACGTCTACATTTTCTAATCTTTTTTTTTTTCATTATGTATTAGCATCCATTTTGATTCCATTTTCATTTGAAACTTCCTCGTTGTTTACATGTTCTGTCTATGGTATTCTAATTACACACGTCACTTTTTTCTGTTGTTCCAAGTTTTATTTTTACCGAATCATAATTAAAAATTTCTCGCTTTCTGTCCTTTTCTGCATCATCAGGTTCACGAGGAAAGAAAGCCAGGACAATTTAACACTTACAGGGCGCTTTTTTCATTCTTTTTTTTTTCTTCCTTTTTTTCTGTTACACGATTTGGACAATTTTGCTGTTACACCCGGTACATATATATATATATATATATATATATATATATATATATATATATATATATATATATATATATAATTGTTTCTTTAAAAATTATAACATAAATATGTTATAAAATCACTACAAAAATAGCCAATTTGTTTCAACACTTCCGGTGTCTTATCAAGTGATAATAACTGAAGGGAGATGGTTGGAATTTGGATGCACGTATATTGGGTTGGAATTAACCTTCACATATGGTTGGAAAGTGTTGCTAATAAGGTCTAGGGTGACGTCTAGAAAACCTACTTGTTTAACATTAGTAGTAACTATTGTCCGAAGACCCAAATCCTTAAATATCCTATGGATCATTTTTCTAATACAGTCTACCTTAATTTTGGTGGAGTTTTTAACAACTAACAAGCCATCATCTCTATACAATCCTACACTATCCGAATCTAGACAATCGAAGGCACTCAAATTGCACAAAAGATATAATCCAATCAGGTCAGAAGCTTCCGCAGAATCCAAAAAACCCCATTGAAATGTCAAAGTTATCGTTGCAAGACTTTTTGGTCCACTGTTCATCCTTGTAGATCAGAACAAAATTTCGGCATTTCATGATAATATCATCACTTGATAAGACAGCGGAGGTGTTGAAACAAAATGGCTATTTTTGTAGTGATTTTATAACATATTTATGTTATAATTTTTAAATGAACAATTATATATGCTTTACTCTGTATTGATCACTCTTTTAAGAATAGTAATTGTTGGTTATTGGAATTTATTCCGTATACAACAATCCTATACGTGTGTGTATATATATATATATATATATATATATATATATATATATATATATATATATATATTATGCGAGGATAGGGTCTTAAACATTGCAATGGTAACTTTCCTAAAGATTGTGTTTGGATAAAAAAAAACCTCCGTGCACAACCGTGAGAGTTTGAGTTGGGCATCAGTAAGGGCATCCGGTTCTATAAAACCTTGCCTCAAAACATTAGGACAAAGCTTTTGTCAGGCAGGATAAAACTTGTTTTGGACATGATTAATTTTGGTACTGCCTCAACAAAAAATAAATTATGGCTACGTATGGATGCATTCATGTGTTTGTGTGTGAGTATTTTTAGTTTGTCTGAGCATGTCTATGTGTGCCAAATTTGTGTGTGAATAGCAATAATTATAAAAAAAATGACAAGTTCTGGTTTGTTATGATTATGTTGTTATAAGACACTTCTTCGTGTGGAAACATTCCTTATTCATTGACCGAACAGTCAGTATTTTGTAAATTAAAAAAATAATAATCTCCTAAAACAATTTTTCAGGAAAATATATTTCTCAAGTCCATTAGCTTTTATTGTTCTTTTCAGATTTTGGTGTGTGTGTGTGTGTGTGTGTGTGTGTGTGTGTGTGTGTGTGTGTGTGTGTGTGTGTGTGTGTGTGTGTGTGTGTGTGTGTGTTTGGAGGGGATCATAATAATCTTTTGTTCGAATTGACGTCATAATTTTCATGATGTCATTATTTTGTCTTTGAGTTGCATGTGATATTCATTTTAATTCCTCCTACTGTTGAAATTCCTCAAATAAAACCTACTGTGGTGATGGAAAGCGACCGGATGGCATTACCATCTTTCCTTTTAAAATGGGCAAGTCGTTGATTTGGAATGCGACCTGTGCAGATACATTTTCGGCCGGTAATTTGATCAGGTCCGCGGTTGAGCCGGGGTCCGTCGCCGGAGATGCAGATTTGAAAAAAATTAGTTAAATATTCTTCTCTTGCTGATAGAATTTTTTTTACTCCTGTGGCAGTGGAGACTTCAGGGGTTATTGGCCATCGTTCGATGGCGTTCATTCGGAGGATTGGCGCGATTGCGTCTCGATTAAGGAACGAGCCTCGCGAAACAGAGTGGCTCTTGCAGCGTGTCTCACTGGTGATGGTTCGAGGTAGTGCTTTCTGCATCATTGCGGCTGGCAGATGATAGAAAAATTGTTTATAGTTACGTTGTTCTGGAATTGTCATCAATGGTCGACTGAACTTGCTTTGTTTCAATGACTTTTGTTTTGTTATTATTAGTTACTTTGTTCAATAAATGATTTCTTATTTAAAATAATGTGTTTAGTTATTTGGTAGGTTTCTATTATATTCCGTGTTAACAGGAATATAGAATGGACAAACACGGTGGATAAATAGTAACAGGTTTATGGTCGAAAGCAGTACAACAAGCAAGGAAGTAATAGTTATGCGCACGGTCGTCGCAAGTCAGAACAGTTGTGTGCGTGCTCTTATCAGAAGAGCTCTACGCTATTTAGCAACTGCCCCATGCCAAATTTAATGTGGGGTTTCCCAGCCCGTAGGCTTGGCCAAAAAATCCCCGTAGAACCCGCATAAACGGGATCGGGTCTGTCTACCTCCCCGGACGAGACTCTGCCCGAAGGCATAGTCTCGTCCGGGTTCCTCTCTACCCGAAGGCAGAGAGTTCGACCAGTTCAGCTGAAAAAGATCCTAGCTCTACTATCCTGTTCTCTGTCCTCACGGATACTTATAGGTGATTACCACCTATAGTGCCGCCATTCATGGGGGTGTAAGGTTATTCCATCACATCAGTTTCTTTATTTGTGAATCTATAGCGTCTGTCTACACATTTCCAGGAAGTATTTTTCTCATTAAGACCTACAGCGTTCATTTGTTCTGAGCCGTTTTTAATCATTGATCCTGCTCAGTAGGCCACAGATATTTTCTTTGATATCACATTCTGACGTAAACTTACGATGTGAAACACGGTTATTTATCCCCGGGGAACACTCTAAGGCGGTATGGCACAAAGCTGGTTTAAACTGTGAGTTCCAGTCATACATAAGATTAGGAGAAGAAGCCCTCTTAGCGTTCTCCTTCTAGCGAGGCCTCAGGCGTTGCAAATAAACACGAGCTCTCGCCAGAAAGAGACGACCTACTCGCGAAGAGAATTGAATAGCAAGCCAATTATACTTGACTTTAACGCCGATGTGATTATTCACTGTTCGTTTAAGTAATTGCAGCTAAAATTTGCGTAGTTATCAGAACGCAATGATGGAAGGGGCAGGCCGAGTTTAAGGTTCGTGTCCTATGCGAGCATGAACATAAAACAATGCTAAATACAGCTCGGCATTTTCGTAATTTGAGACACTTCAGCGCTACGGGTTAACATCAATCACTCCCAAAAAATTGGTACTACCTGAGGTTCGGGTTTGCTGGGCTTGAGTGCGTTATAATAAATCTTACCCCAAACTTTGCTCTGGCTGTATTGTTAAGACAATTTTGCAGAGCTGAAAAATTTAACTCTAAATCATGCTGTGTCAGCGATATATTTTTAATCATTTCCCTAGAAGCAAGGTAATAAAGCCACTAAGACGAAACGGCTTACTGAGTATTAAAGAATACGTGAAAATATACTATTAAGAACAGAGAATAATAAAAGAACAATAATTACAAAGAAAGTAGATAACGCTTGACATTGTATTTAAATCTTTGACGATCATGATTCACAGAGAAGCAAGAAGCCGGAGCGAGAAATTGGAGAGAAGAAACTGTTAACATAGAACTTACAGTTGCATCTACCCGTTTCAAATACAAAGCCACTAAGACATAAGGGGTTACTGAGTGTGAAAGAATAAAGAAAAGAGAAACATCACTAAGGAACCAGAACAATAGAAGGGTAATCAAGAAAACATAGAAAACGATTGACCTATTTTGGCATAGAAGTTACGGCTACATGTAGCCATTTCAACTGTAAAATTATGAGACCTTGCCGCCAATATAGCACTGTGCTTAAATTCATAAACTCTAGGAACGATAGAGGAAAGGTCATCAGAACAACTACCATGAAAGCGTTTATAGTAAGGACACAGGGAAGCTATATTGAGTCGATGCGAAAGTGACTAAAACCGAGATGCCAGGTTAGGATCAGTGACATTGCTGATTGTTCTTTCGATTTTATCAAGAAGTGTGTTCGTCTTCTTGTCTGGTTTAGTCTGGTTTGGTCTGGTTTGGTTTGTTTTCTTTTGGTTTGGTTTAGTTTTCACACGTTCAGAGCGCACCTCGCGACTGAGAAACTCTGGTATTACATCTCTCTCCCAGTCCCAGTCACACGCCCAGTACCGTTCATATGCAGATAGTCTGCGCTACGTTCTTCTCTCAACAACCCATTGTGGGAGGGGACGCAGCTCCTTGTATTTACAGCACTACATACAACCAACTCGGGGGCTTTTATCCGGCTGACTCGATTCTCTATTTATATCATTTATTTAACGATATTATTTTCCTGTACATGTGATTTGTTAACGTGTGCAAGATAGGCATTGAAATTCATATGATTAACAGAAGATTCAAATTATTATTTCTTATACATAAATAAATAAATATAAATATAAATAATAATAATAAATAATAATAATAATAATAATAAATAATAGTAATAATAATAAATAATATGAATAAATAATAAATAATAAGGATATATAATAATAAATAATAAAAATAAATAATAGTAATAATAATAAATAATAATAATAAATGAATGATAATAAATAATAATAAATTATAAATAACAATAATGAATAATAATAAATAATAATAAATAAATAATAATAATAACTAAATAATAATAAATAAATACTAAATAAATAATAATAATTAATAATAATAATAATAAGTAAATAATAAGAAATAATAATTAATTATAAATAATAATAATGAAATATAAATAATGTCTAAATAATATTAATAAATAAATAATAAGAAATACATAATAATAAATAAATAAATACTAAATAAATACTAAATAAATAAAAATAATAATAATAATAATAAATATAAATAAAGTAATAATAATAATAATAATAATAATAATAATAATAATAATAATAATAATAATAATAATAATAAATATAAATAAAGTAATAATAACATATTTATTTTGATCAAAACCCATCATTATACAAATACCTCTAGCAATCATAGTACAATGAGACTGAAATAAATTATGGTTGGAATGAGCATCTAATCTAATAGCAACTTTAAAAAACATATTTAAAAAGATGATTATGTCGGCAGGTTAATGGATATCAAAACATAAGGTGTAATCAAATTTATCTTTTGCGTTCGCTTTCACACTAGTATATTTTAGAAACGCTTGACCCCGACACTTCTCTCAGTTACGCGTTAAATAGCAGGATATATAAAACACTCTAACCTTGTTGGTCTACCAGACTAAGAGGAAGAATTCTAAACCGTGAAGAAAGCTAATGGAAACACTTCTTCATCTTTCCCAGGAAATTATGGCAATTCAGAGATTATGAGGAAAACTATGGCGAACCATGATGACCTACATCCAGAAAGGACATGGAATTTGAAAAACAAGCGTTTGGTAAGGGTTTAGATTTATGGAAATCTACGCCATTTATTGGAAGAAGTTTTATTTAAACACAGAAAGCTGAGGGCAACTGGGTTCAATTCGCTTTGCTTATTACGTGGAAAAAGTATAAAGCTTCTATCGTTAGATGTCTTGTAAAGAACCTCCGAACTGCCGGCTCATGATCCGTTACGACCAAAAGGAGTTCAGTTATGTCAAATAATCACATTTGTTACTGGCAACATATAACCCCGTTAACCCTCCTCATGATAGGTAGAATAAAAACAGATAGGCGAATAGTGCAAAAGGCTTTTAAAACAGGTAACGTGCTGCAAAAATAAACTTCAGTTCATGTAAGGGAATACTTTAAAAAAGAACATGCCATATTTGAAATATTAAGAGTTTTTTTTCTTTAGTACAGGTGATACAAGAATAGATACTTAAACATAATGTTTATTCATAGCAGTTTTACCTGCGCTATATTCTGCGTAAATGCTCACGTTATAAATGTGCGCCGATATACAGATATAAACGTAGAACGTGTGGGAAATTTAACGGTTATCGGCGCTGGAAGGGAAATCAGTCGGTAGAGTTAAATTCCCAGTCGATTCGGTTTCTTTCACGTTTCACTGTTGCACTTGGAAAAGGCTCGTATTTATATTTCCCTAGCTATGTCTAAAATAACAACTTCAGCGGGTCGCTCTTTTGTCCTGTCTCCGGCCTACAGTCGCTTTCCAATTCTACTGCTGCTGCAACCGGCAGAGCAGCAATAATCGCATCTTACATAGCACGATTTACAGGCCTCGCAACCGTTGGGTTCACTTTCCTCGGCATTGCAATAGGTACCTTGTTTTGCGTATTGCGGACGTCGACCGCTCTGCTTTAGAAGAAGGAAAAAAAATCTCTGAATTCAAAATGCAAGGGCACTGTTAAGATAATTCGTAACACACTGAGCTTCAGTTCTTCCGAAAAGTGTAGCTTATTCTGCATATGACTTCTCAGTATTAATCAACTCATCTCCGTAGGTAGTTCTCCTCCCTCTCTCGATATATATGTTTTAAGACATTTTTATGTTTATACATTCTTTTCATAGATACAAATATTTAAGTAAATGCTCTGTTTATAATATAATAGATTTTAGACAAAATAAAAATATTACCAGGAAAAAAAGTTGACGGCATTAAATGACCCATTGAGGTTGATATGACGTAAAACAAACCAAACCAATCCTAAGGCAATCGTTAGCGGGTCGTTGAGGCAGTCGTTGGGCAACCGAGACGCAGTGTAACCTGATCGTTAGGACTGACATTTCTATCTGCTTATTAATAACACTCTTGCTTTCTTGTCGTTTCAATACTATATTCAACCTACCTTCGTCTTCTTGTCTTCCTTTTCTGGCCCCTAAACTGGTATTATGTACACTATTTACATTATTCGGACTATTGTCCTCATCTTTGACGCCATATTTATCACAACGTTTCGGTTCTTCAGTATGTTTCTAAATTTCTGAGATGACGTATTATGTACACTATTTACATTATTCGGGCTATTGTCCTCATCTTTGTCGCCATATTTATTACAACGTTTCGGCCTTTCAGTATCTGTCTATATTTCTGAGATGAGGTATTATGTACATTTTTTTTATATTATTTAGACAATTGTCCTCATCTTTGTCGCCATATTTATTACAACGTTTCGGTCCTTCAGTATCTGTCTATATTTCTGAGATGAGGTATTATGTACACTATTTACATTATTCGGACAATTGTCCTCATCTTTGTCGCCATATTTATTACAACATTTCGGCCCTTTAGTATCTGTCTATATATCTGAAATGAGGCATGATATAAACTATTTAGATTATTCGGACTATTGTCCTCATCTTTGTCGCCATATTTATTACAACGTTTTGACCGTTGTACGCTCCGGCCTTCTTCAGGTGGTTGGAATGTCGAACATAACCCTTTATTTCTCTCACTGGATTAGACTGTTCTAGTGCCATGTTAAATGGATGTTGTCAGTTATCTCCTGTTAATTCCCCTCTCCAAGTTATCCACTGCCGTAACTCATTGAACTCACACTCTTTTGGTCCTTTATCGACTGTGCCATACGTTCTCAAGGACACATGACATAGTGAATAATGGCTTTAGTTAGATCCAGTGACAGGACCCAAAGAGTGAATTCAATACCCGGTTAAGGCAGTGGAGAATTTTCAGAGGGAAATTAACAGGATATAACTGACATCCATTAAACATGGCAGCAAGCTAAAAATATGCAAAGTATTAAAAAACAGGAAAATCAGGTTAGAAACAAGGACAAAATTATTTAGCTCTTATACAATATCGGTCATCCTATATGGTAGTGAATGCTGTCAAATCTGTTCGTAGATGAAGAAGAGACGAAGCAAGAGAAATGTGGATCTATGGAAGGATGTTGGGAGAACTATGGACTGAACCCATGAGCAACGACGAAGTTTTAATGAAATATGGACACTTATTGACATCAGAAAAAATAGATAACATTTCTAGGACCTAGGAAAGAGAAATTAGAATATTTAAAACTCCCGCCATATATTCAAAACAGACAGTGGAAATCACTGCATAACCAGCCTAATGAGCTTTGAGGCTGGACAGGGTTTACGAGCGAGAGTGAAAAGAATAAACCCGGAAACGACATGGCACATAAATGAAGAAGAAGAACCTCGCGTAAATGTTTGGTAGAAGAGGGATAAGGACCGGTAGCGAAAGAGAAAAAATTGCTAAGATTAAAAATGACAGGAAATAGTGGAGAGCCATGATCGTTAACATCCTAAAAGGACACCGTAGATAAAAAAAAATGAGGAACGAGCCTGTGTAAATGGTTATCTGAACAGAGATTATGCGAAATAGCGAAAACGCAAACTTTACTAAGAGCTAAAGAGAAAAGGAAATAGTAGAGAGCCATGATCGCCAACGTCCTGAAAGGACACGGTACATCGAAGTATTAGCTAGAGTCAATAGTTGAGAGAACAGGAATTAGAAGAGAGCGAATAGACCAAGTTTACTAAATGCTACAAATATTCAGGAAATAGTGGAGAACCATATTCGCCGACGTCCTGAAAGGACTTGGTACATCAAAGAATGAGCTTATGTTAAATGTTGCCAGAACAGGAAATAGAAGAGATAGCGAATAGACCAAGTTTACTAAAAGCTACAAAGCATAGGAAATAGTGGAGAGCCATAAACGCCTATGTCTTGAAAGGTCACGGTACATCGAAGAATTAGCTTGTTTAGATGGCTGAGAGAACAGAAATTAGAAGAGAGCGAAAAGACCAAGTTTACTAAATGCTACAAAGCTTCAGGAAATAGGGGAGAGCCGTAATCTCTGACGTCCTGAAAGGACTTGTTACATCAAACAATGAGCTTATGTAAATGGTTGTCAGAACAGGAAATAGAAGGGATAGCGAATAGACAAAATTTACTAAAAGCTGCAAAGCAAATGAAATAGTGGAGAGCCATAAACGCCGACGTCCTGAAATGACACGGTACATCGAAGAATGAGCTTGTGTAAATCGCTGGCAGAACATGAATAAGAAGAGACAGAGACAAAAATAAAGTTTACTGGAAGTTACAAACAACAGGAAATAGTGGAGAGCCATAAGCCCTGAAAGTGGGTGACTCGTAGAAGAAGAAGAAGAAGAAGAAGAAGAAGAAGAAGAAGAAGAAGAAGAAGAAGAATGCGTAAAGCAAAAATACTTTTGTATATTTGCTAATAGAAACGCAACAGTCATGGCAGGCCACCCGCTGTGACCAAGGAGATCTCATGTTGCCGTTCTATACGCTTCGTTCTTAATAGCTTTTGCTCGTTCATCGTTATTTATACTGTTACTTACTTTTATCAGTTGTTGATAGACTTCTTTTTGTTTTGTTTCTTGTTCTTATGAGTAATCACATGGAGCAGCTATCGAAATTACATAGGAGAGCTTGCGCAATTTAGCAGTCGAATAGAAGGTAATTTATAAAAAGAAATATGAACGAGAAAGAGAAAATCATTTTTTTTATTATAACCAATTTATATAAACGTATAAAAAAGTAACATAATAACCCAAAAAACTTTTCTGCTATTTGATTCTCCATACCAATTTCATATTATTGGAGAAAGTGAACACACACAAAACACACACACACACACACACACACACACACACACACACACACACACACACACACACACATATATATATATATATATATATATATATGTATCATAAAATCTTAATAATAGTAAAGATTGCAAGAGAAAGAATAATGAAAAGGAATAAAACAAAACAATAATTTAATATCATACAAAAGAGTAGCATGAAGATTTACCCGTTCAAGCGCTTTCAATCTTGTATATGCAAAAGCGTTAAAAATGTATTTGTTTTGGAGGCCGTCCTTCCAGCAAATATATTTGAGTAATAAAATGTCAGCTAATACAGAGAGGTAAGGAAAAAAAACAGCACCACGTTGTCAAATTATTTTTGGGAAATTAAACAGATGTGCAGGAACTTCCTCACAGCCTCATTCCTGTGCGAAGAAGGAGAAACCTATAACAAACGTTATAGACTGTATGAAAATACAGGCTATAATATCATATCCATAGTTCAATAAACTGTTAAATCCCATTGAAAAAACTGTCCTGTACCAAGAGCTATTTAAAGCAGAGAGTTAAGGAGTAAGATACAGAGTTTTTGGTAGGAAGATAAAAGTTTGAACCTTGTCTTGAACACTTTAAAATTGTAGTGATCGCGGTAGCATCCTCTTCAGACCCGGTTCCACGGATCAGCGGTTTGTGAAAAGAAACTACTCAAGTGGAACTTACACAAAACCTATTGAATAATGTTCCATATAATGTGTTCATCTTGGAACTAATTAATCAATTTTGAGCGTAATATTGCTCGAAATTGGTTAAACTCTCCGAAGATCTTATTGTCTCATTTTTTTGGGTCAAGTACTTCCGATAATCTCAGATATTATCAAGAGCCAATAACTAATATACAGACACCATATGAGTTCTTGATAATAACTGAAATGGTCGAAAGTATATATATATATATATATATATATATATATATATATATATATATATATATATATATATATATATATTGATAAATTTCTCAGACTTAACCCGTAGAAAAAGACAATAATTTATAAATGTAAAAGACAATAGGAAAACTGTAATATTAGCAACGTTTCACCCAATGTGGACTTTGTCAAGGCAAAAATGAAATGAATTTATTAAAACACAAGAACTAATAAAACAAAATGTCCTTAGCAACTTGAAGAATATAATAGCGTTTTCTAAATTCTTCCAGTTTCTAAGGACATTTTGTTTTATTAGTTACTTTGTTTTAATAAATTCATTTCGTTTTTGCCTTAAAAAAGTCCACATTGGTTAAGCACACAGGCCTACTGGATAAAGGTGTTAGTTAGATCCAATGACAGGACCCAAAGAGTGTGAGTTTCATACCCGGTTAAGGCAGTGGAGAACTTTCAGAGGAATATTAACAAGAGATAAATGATAACTGACAGGTACGTGAAACTAGAACAGTCTACCCCAGTGGGCGAAATAAAGGGTTTCGTTCGACATTCCAACGGAGCGTACAACGTCCGAAACGTTGTAATAATTATGGCGACAAATATGAGGACAATCGTCCGAATAATGTAAATAATTTTCTAGGCTTATAACATTTCGATAGTATTGCTGCTAGATGTGAGTTCGCAGTCAGTCTGATGTAGTTTTCCACCTTACAAACCCCTTTCCCACAGACGAAACGTGGCAAGTGCCTTGGTGTCTTATCGCCGTTTCAATGGAAAGTGTTCAGACAAACTACGTCCCTTATTTCCAGCATTTATAATCCTCACTAAGACCTTCGCTTCGACCTACCATATCACGCACAGTGTTCCGAAGCACCTTCCTTGCTACATATACCGATACTGAGTTGTAATTTATACTTGACCAGCTCTCCACGAACCGCTAACACACAGACGCACGTGTATGAGTGTGTGTGTGTGTGTGTGCTTGTGTGTGTGTGTGTTGTTCCTACGACACAACGGCTTCATAAAAATCGCACATTCTTGCTTACAAACTTGCTTCACCGCAATGTGCATTATGACAGGCATTATACACACACACACACACACACATATATATATATATATATATATATATATATATATATATATATATATATATATATATATATATATATACGAGGGTCATTCAATAAATAAGTAGAATTTTTCGGTATAAGGATTTCTAATACATATTCTCTTTTTTATTTATTTTTTTTATTTTTTTCGTTTTACGTCTTTTTCACATGGATTTAATTTCTTTTGCAGATTAAAAAAAAATTTGAGAGTTTTGGCGATTAACAAAGATGGCCGACCAAGAAACATGCTCCAGGATTGAACAGCGGTCAGTTATCAAGTTTTTGGTTGCTCATAGGAGAATGTCAACTGTGTATGGTGCCACATGTTTCAGCCCAGTGGGCTAAATTGTTTAAAGAAGATCGGAGGATGAAGACAGACTTGGGAGGCCTACAGAAGTGAAGTCTTCTGAGGTGATCGAATCAGTCAATGACCTCATCCAGTCTGACAGAAGGGTTACAGTGGATGACATTGCAAGGACTTTGAGCTTATCTGTTGGGACAAACGCAGGGGTCATCAGTCAGAAGGAGTCATCTTGCATCATGACAACGCAAGGCCTCACACAGCAGCCCAAACGGTGCAGACCATCAACGAGCTGGGCTGGGAACTGCTCCCTCATTCCCCTTACAGCCCAGACCATGCCGCTTCATACTATCACCTGTTTGGTCCCTTGAAAGCGTTCACGAGAGGCACGAAGTTTAAAAGTGACGATGAAGTCAAGTGTTGTGAGCGACTGGCTGAGACATCAGTCCAAAGATTTTTACGCTGAGAGAATACGGAAGCTTGTGCACAGATGGGAAAAGTGTGTGACAGTGCTGGGAGACTACGTTGAAAAAAAGTAAGCTTCTATCTGTATTAGAAGTCCTTATACCGAAAAGAGTAATCAGGAGGACAGTAGAGAGCGATGGTCATTGCATTTAAATTTTTGCAGATTAAAGTTGGCTGGCAAGCATGGAGCCAGAAGGGAGTTCTATAAGCAAGGCAGTAAAGCCACTATGACACAATGGGGTTAGTGAGTGTGGAAGAATTAGGAACAGAAACAGAAACAGAAGAGGAGAGTAGAGTGCGTTTGACATTACATTTATTTTTTTAAAGATTAAAGTTGACTGAAAAGCATCGAGCCGGAAGAGAGTTCCACAAGCGAGAAGTGCGAGAAAAGAAATTATCAGCATAGAACTAACGGTTACATTTAGCCAGATCAGCTATAAATTGATGTGATCTCAACGCCAGTCTAGTGCTGCGCTTGAATACAAAAAGTCAAGCTACCATAGGGAAGAACTCACACGAAAAATTACCATGGAAGTATTTAGAAAAAAGACACAAGGGGCAACCTTACGGCAGTAGGAAAGCGACTGAATCCGTGCCACCAGGGTCAATTAATATTGCTGATTCTTCTTTGGGATTTTATCAAAGTGCTCAAGGTAAATAGCAGGGGTACCGGACCATTATTTGGCAGTAATATTCTAAGCATGGACGAATGGTAGACTTATAGACACAGGGGTTGGACAAAATAATTGGAACACTTGCAAAATCCACTCCTATATTTCAAAGACCTATTATATTAAGAACTTTAAATAAAACTTTGTAATTGCAGGGTATATCTATTGTAAATACGTTTATTTATCTACTTTACTGTATTTGTCTTATTTATTTTTATAATTTAGTAAAATTTAAGCTAAATGCGTGACCTCTCCGAGTTCGAAAAAGGGCAAATTGTTGGAACTCGCATGGTAGGAGCCTCGATCACTAAGCTTGCTGAATTGTTTGGTTTTTCAAGAGCTACCATATCAAGAACTATGGCACAATTCGAGAAACGGGACAAAACCTCTAGCAACCATAGCAATTCAGGCCGGACTTGCAAACTTACTGACAGGGACCGATATGCATTGTAAACGCAACGTGGCAAAAATCATCGTCAGTGACTGCTGTGTTGAATAATCATCTGAATAGTCCAGATTCTACTAAAACTGTTCATCGTGAGCTCCATAAATCTGGTTATCGTGGAAGAGCCACCGTAATAAACCTCTTCTCTCCACTCGCAACATTTGGAAGAGGTTGAAGTGGTGCAGAGATCACAATGCCTGGTCTGCAGACCAATGGAAGCAAGTCATATTCTCAGACAAGTCCAGTTTTTCTCTTTTCCCAACTTCAGAGCGAGTTTATGCGTGGAGGCAACCCAAAGAAGCTTACAGCCCTGACTGACTTCTTCCAAGAGTGAAACATAGAGATGGATCAGTGATAGTTTGGGCCGCTATATCATGGAAATGTCTCGGTCCAATAGTTGTCCTGCATGGTAGAATCAACAGCAAAGTTTAGCTGAACATTTTGAGAGATCATGTTCATCCAATGGCCCAGACTTTATTTCCTGAGGGTGACTGCATCTTCCAAGACGATAATGCTCCAATACATAGAGCTCGAGTGGTTAAGAATTGGTATGCAGAGCATGAAATTGAGCTAGAACATATGGAGTGGCCTCCCCAATCTCCAGATGTCAATATTTTTAAACATTTGTGGTGCATTTAGTTAGGAGTTGCTATCGTCCACCGCCGTGTCTTAAAGAACTGGAGCAGGTGTTAATGGAAGAATGGCTGAAAATACCTCTGGATGAAGTCAGGAAGCTGTATGATTCCATTCCTAGACATATTAAAACTGTATGTGAGGCTAAAGGAGGACCAACTCCATATTAAATAATTTTTTTTTGAATTTATCAAGTGTTTCATTTATTTTGTCCAACCGCCGTATGTAAAAAAAAAATCCTTAGAAAAAAATCGTCTCGCACGACATATTGAAACGACTTTCTTAGCAGCTGTCCTAGCAATGGATTCAATATAGTCTTTCCACTTAATATCGGCTGAGAATAATTTTCCTGGAGGTTAGCATCAGCCATTTGATGGGAGGCAGATAATGGTCTCTAAGGTTACTAATGGAGAGAAGTTTAGTTTTTGGGGGCGTTAAAATGAATGATGGTTTCTTTTGCTTCAGTTGAATCGTTTGGGACATCGGCTGTCATTTTGACCTAAATGGTTGTTGCATCAGTGTAGATACAAAGATGGGAGCTGATGTTATCGGAAAAGGTCACTAATGAAAATTAATATACAGCATTGTTAATTTTTCTATCCTCTAGAGAAGATTAATTTATTTACCTTTATCCTGTGATGGATTGAATTCTTTCCACTCCTCACTCTCGGCTATATAATAATATTTACCAACGGTAGAATCCATGCCGCTTTTTTTTAACTATCTCAATAACATTTGTATATCTTGCAATCTATTCCTATCGAAACATTGGCGAAAACAATTTCTTTTCTTTTTACGGCCATAGCACAGATAGACGTTCGGCATACAAATAAAATCGATACTGGATCCGTTTCACTTCGGTAACATTGTCATCGATTTTTTAGGGGAATAAATGGTGGGAGTGTGTTATTTATCGTAAGTGTGTAGATACATCGTTGCGCATATCACGACTTGAGCCTTTCAGTGTTGACAATGTGGCTAACAGCATTTCGTTGCTATGAGCAAACAACTGACTGCCAAAGTTCTAACTTTCTTACATTTTTTTTTCTCAATCCCTTCTCATCGTGGCTTTCCCGTGATTAGACTTTTTGGCAACATATCAAGTGATGGTATAGTGAGCAAGAAAGTTTGTGTTCACTCAAGATAAGTACTATGGCTGCGTTCAAATTTGAACACAGCTTAAATATATGTTTTTTTTTCTTCGGATAAGCGGCTTACGTAGCGGTTATCGGCGCAGAGAGGGAAATAGGGGAGATGGGTTCGTTCCGCCCTCGTCTCTTTCAGTCTCGTATTCTTGGTAGAACACCTAGTTATAGATTCGATATAACCGTTCCAAATTAGGTGAGTGGGAAATATGAGAAAACGAATGCGTAATTAATTATCCTCCTGGAGGTTAGCATCAGCCATACGAATGAAAGGCGTAAAATATTCTCGACGATGATTAGAAGAGAGAGGTTTCGTTTTGGAAGCAGTGAAAGTAACAAGTCACTTCTGGACCCAGCTAAGAAAAGATTGAAAGCTATTTTCGAGATCAGCTGCCGATTTGACGTTTATCGAACGAATCAATATTACTAAAGAAACGTGTCATCAGAAAATATTACCGGTAATCCATTCTTTTCTTTTCTTTTATTTTTATGTGCCATGTCCTTTCGGGACGTAGGCGAGCATGGCTCTCAACCTACCTCTATCCCTTGCAGCACTCAGCAAGCTCCTTCCCTCTGCTTCATCCCTAAGACCACTTTCAGTCATCCACCTGATCAAGCGTGTCAGGTATGTCACCTGCTGTTTTCCCTTGTCTCTTTTCCCCTCGATTTGACCCGTGAGTATCAGATTCTCCAGCTCCTCCTTCCTCATTATGCGTTCCAGAAACTCCAGCTGCCTCTTCCTGGTGTTAAGTATAAGCTTTTTTTCCTTGATCTGGGAATTTAACTGTATTGTCGACACGGTAAAAATCTCTTAGTATAAAGGAAATTTACATTAACCAGAAAAAGGCTTAGACAGAAGCGTTTATCTTTTTAAATTTAGATTTTTTAATGTAACTATAACAACAAAGACATTTCGATTTCATTTTTGCCTTGAAAATGTCTGAAGACGAAACGCGTCGGCAAAATCTAAGATTTTTTTCCCAATTATCATTTTATACTATATATATATATTTCAGCTCTCTATGGAAGAAAGTGTGGGTTTGTAAACAGTGACTATTAAAGCTGATATAGCGTGACTCTTCGACAAAAGCGAATTGAGTCCTGTCGGTTACTGTGTGTTTATCTAAAAATAAATATGCTAAAATTCACCTACATCCCTGCCGTGCGCCGACGGCTTAGTGGGCGAATTTCCGATTGACTCCAATTCAGTCGGGTTTCGATCCTAGCTAAAGGCAACCTGACGTCTAGCCACACTGAAGAGCTGCGAAACAGTTTTCTTTAATAAATTCAGTCAATTTAATCCTTTCTCTCTTTCGTTCCATTTTTTAAGCCTCATTTTGATTTTATTTCTTACATCTTTTAATCTTATTTTTTTACTTTTCTTTTTTCTTTTGTCTCCCCTTTCCTTTCGTCTGTATAAAATGGCTCCAATTATTAAAAAAAAAAAAAACTCCGGTCTGAACAGATGGATATTTGTAATTTCATGAGATATATTATAACCAAATGGATTTTTAAGGATCGTCAGTATTGATCATTATTATATTTTGCTGTTACTTATATTAAGCTCTCTTTGGGTTAATGTATATACATATATTCATATATATATATATATATATATATATATAATTATTTATTTAGAAATTATAACAGACATATATATATATATATATATATATATATATATATATATATATATCGAGAGAGAGGGTGTAAATTGTCGCCATTTTACATTTTTTTAATTTTGCGCATGCTCGTTCTTTGAGTTTGATTTTGCCGACTGCACAATATAGTAGTATCAGTTGGACACTGCATGTCAGGAAAAAAGCACTATGACACAATTCAAAGAAATTTGGAAACGGCATGTTGTACTGCGTGACATTCACACCGCAATCTCCAATACGGACATTCTAGAGTATTCGGTGTCAATATGAAGCCAGTGCAGAGGATTCGGAAAAGGTTGGATGAGTCTAATGGTGAATACATAATGTATATAATTTACTTTGAGGCGCTAGTGCTGAATTAGGTCAAGAGGGTGTCTGCTGGAAAACCCTATATCTGCACCATACCACTCAAGATAGAAAACCCAGTCATAGCTGTCAGACAATTTCTGCGACCACATCACAGATAAGATCTGGCCATTTAACTCCCCAAATTCCAACCCTCTTATGTGGGGTGCGAAGTTGACCGAGAGACCAACAAATACGTTTTTATCAGCAAAGAGGAACTGAAGGTAAGGATTGTGACATCATTCACCAACTTAAACAATGAGACCGTCCAGAAGAGATGCAGGCGATTCCGAAGTCGTCTGACGACCATGGTTGAAGCCAATGGCTATTATTGAATGAATATTCTCTCTATTATTTCAAGATATTTTTTTTAATCTTGATAAATATATGTGTTAAAATGAGATGACAGTGTTATTTTCATTTTTTTTACGTAATTTAGATGACAATTCATCCATCGCACCCTGTGTATATACACAGGGTGCGATGGATGATAACATCTCAATTTTGATCTGAAAACCTGGGACGCCCAAGTATCACATTGAAAGGAGTGGCGTAAGACATGTTTCATTAAAGTGTTTTGAAGACATGCAGACTCTTAAAATCGCGCCATCAAAATCCTGCTTTAACAAATTTCATCTGTAAGTGTGGCTTTATCGTCCGCAGCAAGGCTGGGCTATTATTACACTTAAGAAAGCACACATGAAATATGTCTTTCCCTTACCTGATTATCTCCACAATAACCCCTGCTAGGATGCATAAGTGTAAAACAAAAGGCACCATCCAATGCTGACCCTCATTTATCGTTCACGATAGGAGATTCCATATATATATATATATATATATATATATATATATATATATATATATATATATATATATATATATATATATGTGTGTGTGTGTGTGTGTGTATGTGTGTGTGTGTGTGTGTATAAATTGTGTATACTTCAGCAGAATTTTTTCATTTATGCATGATTCATTAAATAATAAAGACATGTTTTGTCAATTTATTTCAGTAAATTCCTTTCATATTGTCTGATAAGCTTATTCGCATTATCGTTGAAAACCAAAATGAAAACCCCATATTGATACATGTTTAAATCCAATCTAAGCTTTCGGCTTACATAAGCCATTATCAAAGATGACAATTTCAATAAATCAAACAACACATAGACGAAAATACAATGATAGTCCGCCCTTGCTACTTGAATAAGCTCAAAGTAACGACAAACTCGTATATACGAGACGAAGAAGCGTCGCAGCACGTGACGTCACACATGACCATGCGAGAATGAAAAACGAGAAGTATTAAGTATGGGAAGCCGTTGATATAAATTATAGGCATTTAAGTATGCTTGTGAAGATTTCATAGTTTATTTTGTTCAGGTTAGCTTTCAACTGTTTTATGTATATAGCTTCAAGGATTTTAATTTTTGTTTATTATTTTCATGTTTAAGTATAATTGTGTTGTCAACAAGGATTTTCCGGAATTGAGTACACAGGCAGGCATTTTGTTTTAAATGTCTAAAAATGTTAGAGTTATCATTTAAATGTAGAGTTAAGCGCTTTGAAAGCGAGTTTGTGGTGTGACCAAAATAAATATTATTTAATCCATTGGAGACACAATCTCCCAAAGGGCACTTGAATTTGTAAACTATTTTGCAAATCGCTAACGGGGAGGGTGGAAGAATCATTGTGAATAGTTAAGTTGGATATACCAGATTTGGTGTAGTATATGATTAACCTCAGACAATATGAAAAGAACTTACTTGAAATAAATAGACAAAACCTGTATATATATATATATATATATATATATATATATATATATATATATATATATATATATATATATATATATATATTTAGGAGCGTCTGACTGTCATGTATTTGTCATGTACAAATTATGAACTGTGCCACTGTAAACGTAAAGCAAATACCGAACAGAATATGATAAAACTTTACTAATGAATCAAAAATAATTCTCGGTACAAAGTAACGGGAAAATAAAAAAATATATGAAATTGCCAGACAAAAGAAAAAGGATGAACAGATGATAGAGAACACAAACGCATTAGACAAGTACGAAGATAAAACACCACGGACAAAAAAAACAACTTTCAAGAATCTGTCTGATAATCCAGAGAAAATCCCTAAGAATAAATGAAAAATGGAAAATAACAGCAAAGGCTTAAGATCAGATTTAAAATATATATATATATAATAAAAGGCGATAATTTTTATATTTCTAACAGGTATAATTTTAAGCAACAATATATAAATAAATATATATCAAGAACAAGGAATCAGAAACAAAATTGTTGTCTGCTCGTGTCTCTGGGTATTTACTCCCCACTAAGTCAGGTTGTGACACAAGGCTGAATTGTTTTAAAGTGGAGATCCGTGTGTCTCCACTCGGACCACTCGTCTAGGCTGGTCATAACATGTCTATGCTAGTCATAGCCGGTCATACCACCACTACGGAACTGAGGTTATTAAACAAGTCCGAGGCAACTGGGGAGAGGGCAACCACCATCACAGAACAGATATTACAACAGGAGCATCTCTTCTGACGGGAAAAAGCTATCCTCATCCTACTCGTGTCTCTGAGTTTCATTTATTTGTGACAGGTGTGACGGAGATCTGTTTAAAAATAGAAACAGGATTTCTGTATTTTTTAGCAATGATGTATCGAATTCTTAGTATATCTCCACCTAATAACGTTAATTTCCTCCCCAGATGTTCGCGGTATTTAGCCGAGCTCCCCACAGAGCGGGATGTGACACAAGGCCGGTTTAATGTGCGTTTTTTTCCGAGCCTGTAAGCCCGAGCATTAATTCTCCGTAGACATCGTAATAACGAGATCGGTTTTGTCGAACATCCCCAGACGAGACTCTGGCCTACGGCATAGCCTCGGCTGCATTCCTCTCTTCCCGACTTCGACAAACACTAAGAGTTTAGCGCCCGGCTAAGACATAATGTTAACTTAATGATTTTCTAAGCGTAGGTTAAATGTGGCTCAAAGTATGGGTGTTGCCGGTGAGGATCGAACTCGCTATTCAGTCTTAATTGTTCTAGCGAGGTAAGCTTGCTAACCATTACACCACGTCTAGGTTCCCGAATAATGATTTCCCATCGTAGCTGGTACAAGGCCGAAAGTATGGGGAACCCTATGAAAATTGAACTCACTACTCAGTCGTAAATGTTCTATCTAGACAATCTTGTTAACCATTACACCGCTACCCATACGTTCTCCTCGTGATCCGACCTTAGCTGAGGAATATTAAAACAATTAAACAAATTAGACAATCATCTTTTTCATTGTAAAATAGACCAGTGGACTAAACCGTTTGTTAGTGAATTTTGATAAAAAAGAATTGTGAGTTCAATCCCTAAGCTGCGCATTGTGTATTTAGATTCGGTAAACGGGTCGAATAATAACTGATCAGCAGTAAATAATGACTAGATGACACATCCCTGAATATGGTCAGCGGAATGAGAATAGTCTACACCCGTAAATTAAATAAAGGGTTCAGTTCGAATTTCCTTGCAGGTTTTACTGAAGGTGACATGTTGATAATGGGCACATTGGTCGAGACCCGCAAAGAAATGAGTCTACACCAGAAACCAAAGGAAATAAAACAACAACAACAATAATAATAATACAGAAAATGATTGGCTTAACGCTTCCAATATTTTTCAAAGAGCGTGATTTAAGAAAAAATCAAAAAAAAATCAGTGTTTGACAATTTTAGATAATATTTCGACAGTATGCCTTTTTTTCTTCAAGCTATATTTTTCAAAAATTCAGGTATAGAAATATATGAATCTACTTAAAATTATAAGTCTTTATAAAAACGTTATTTGTGTTGTAATGAATAAAACATACGGCCGTACTTGTAATCAACGCGTCAAAACGAATGAAACGCCACCATCGTGAAGCCATGCAACTGAAACGTGTTTAACATGATGGTGATCTTGCTCATCTTGGAATTTTCTGTTAGTTCATTAGTTAGGAATTGCGTAGGACTACATCTCTGTTGTCTCAAGTTACTTTTTCATCTGTTCAAAAATTTCACAGTATTCACTGCCTTAGGGAAAGAGCGATATTACGTAAAAATTCAGTTCTCTTCTGTTTGTTTCTAACATATTTTTTCTTTCTTCGTAATATTCTTATCTTTTGGTAGGCATGTTTCAATGCGCCATCGGATTTCGATGTCGCACTTTCAGTCCAGTGTTAAAACACTTCCCATACATTTAAGTTGTTGCCCTTGACTACTAATACTACTACTTTACAGAAAGGAAATCAAATAAACATGAAATAAGTATTAGTCAAAAGCAATAAAGGTAAAATCCGGAGTTCTTTGTGAATTCCTCAAATGAAAGCACACTGAAGCCTGCAAGGTTCTCTCATTTGATGATTGATATTTGCTTTTCTAAGAGGTCCCAAAACTTTTGATGAATTTGCAAAATTAATGATGCAAAAAGTATTTTGCAAAGGGTGAATATATTTCCAGTTTTCTAACTCGGCGCCAAAATAAGGCGTAGACTTTATATTTCGAATAATGAAAATGATGTTTTTTTAAACAAAGTATGAATGTTAACTAGACGTCGGGAAATATTGTATTCAGAACTCTCTGAACCAATATCTGAAAAACAAATACAAATAAAAATCATTTTAATCTCTTCCTCAGCCAGTAAATCTATTTTCAAACTGCTTCCCTGCAATTTAATCATGTCCTTTGTGAACACGTGTAGTTTAGTTCACCATTGCGTCCTGTCGACTGTTGCTCTATGCAATGCCTGCTCGTTAACCATCACTTTCGTTCTGCCAGCCATCCACACACTGCAATTCAATATGCTAGAGGCTGTTTGTCCACTTTCTATGTGCTGTGCGTGTTGGATTATCAAGGCTTTCTTTACTCACTGCAAGTCCCCAAAATGTCAATGTCTTACTTATTGCGAGTACAAGTTTTTTTCGTATTTTCCTTAAGACTTTCTCGTTACTCATGTGTTCTGTCCGCGATATTCTTAGCTAATATCGACAGAATCGCATCCCTTCCGCTTCAAGACTCTAGTTCAGATGTAAAGAAATTATGTAGCACTCAGTCATACGGATTAGATATTGGCAACCGTTTAGCACACTCTTTTTCGTTTCTGTCAATATATTTTCTGTTTAATACCTTTAATTCTGCGATATATTTTCGTTATTTCTATGTGTATTCTGTTTGCTGTCTCGTATATTCCGTATAACATTACTACGAGCACTTTCCATGAGAATAATGACAGAGCAGTGTGAGACTCACCGCATCCCGCCTATGAGAGGAGCGTTGGAGGTTAGAAAATAATTCATTTCCAAGAAGGAATCAGAGACGCTTTTGAACTATACCAATTTTCGAAAGCGAGGACTGCGCACCTACCGCCCAAATATGGCTATATTACTCCATTTTCTGTTTAGCAGCATATCAACACCTATGGGTTATTTAATCTAGGAATCTAAATATTTTGAACTACAGATAAAATGTATTGATACTATTTTTATTATAAAAATGTATTCCTACATTTTAATAGCGCTGTTTTTGTTGTGTGGTTCACTGTTTACTCATAAAGTGAACCTGGGAACACCAGCAATTAATTGGTGGTTCCATGTTCCTCAGAAAACTTCAATCTCCCGATCAGAGGCCTTGCAGACGAATGTAGCTGATCCTCAATCCAAGGACATTGGTATTTAACCCATGGCTGTTGGCGAACAGAAGGCTGTACGCATTTATAATGGGTCTCATTGCAGCAGTAAGCCCAACAGCAGTAAGCACAACTAGTATTTGAACTTGGATCGATGATTTATTATAAATAATTCAAGCGCACACTTGTAAAAAAGATTTATCTCAAACCTTTATACACACCATTGTCGGCTGGAAAATTCATAGGCTGACCAATATAGAAAAGTAAGTAGATACACCAGTTGTTAAAGAGTACCAGAAGAGAAAAATATCGTGTCTCGAATTATATATAGCGGCTGTAACAGAAAAATTGTCCATTTGTTATATTAATCTCTGGGAACTACAGCAATTAAGAGGTGGTTCCATGCTCCTCAAAACATCCCGATCAGAGGCCTTGCTGCTGGATGTAGTTTATCGTCATACCCAGGACGCTGTACATTTTGGTGATCATTATAAGGTTTATGCTGTTGACTGATTCATTTTATCTGTAAATAATAGAAGTATCATCTGAATACTTTTAAGATTGCAATAAAAACTACCACCTGAAGAAACTCATTTTTCCCTAATGGAGGAAATCGTTAGCAATATATCACTTCATAACATTTGCCCTCCTAAAAGGATTCATAACTTCTTGTGTCTCTTCTTTAAATGAATGCATATCTGGTTTTAATCTGATTGTCCGTATTCACATGTTAAACGTCATTGCGCGGTTTCCCAGACTACATCGAGAAGCTGCAAAAAATCTGGATTAAAATACAACTACCACTCTGATGAGCACTTAACGAAAAGTCGGCATTTCAAGATAGATTTGCAGGTAGGAACATTTATACGAAAAAGACGTGCTGCATGTAAGCGATTATACTTCTGGAATTCTAAAATCCCTACCTTCGACATCTCCGTTATTCTTTTAATAAAGGTTTTTAAATATCTGAGGTATTAAGTAAATCAGTAACTTTAGACATTCTTCTTACTAAATAAACCATTAATATTAATATAATAAATATAATTCTATTTGTCTTCAACTGTTATAAGTCTGTATCTTAATAGACCTTAAATAGATAATCTAAAATTATCTAAACATAAGAGTAGTGGATAACGTCTCGGATTTAGAAATCGGAGAACCGAGTTCAAATCCCCAGTCCCGTTTGCTACATTCGCTTAAGTTCTGATACCTACACTTAAATAAAACCTTTTTCAATGATTGTTCAAATTAATCAATTAAAAGCTTAGAATTTTCACTTGTTTGTTGATAAACTCAAGCTTTGTGTTATGCGTGATACACGCTTAGGCAATCATGTATCTTTCGATACATGACTGACGAGGCAGATTTTTTCCCGCAGTTGGTTGGCATTTCTTTCTGCGGTAGACCAGTTGCCATCCAATGCTATAGAACATGGTCTGTCCTGCTATTTACCCATAGCTGGGTGGGAGAGAAGAAGAGGAAGAGGAATGGTAAACTAGATTTTCTAATTTAACGTAAATGTTTCGCAAATATATTTCGATTAAAGTAAAAGTGTTTTTTTTTTTAACGTTTTTCTATCTGGTTGTTATATTCCGTGCTAAGGGAATAAATACTTAACACCAGGTGGATAATAGAAGAAAGGTTTATTGTACACAACAAGTAGAATATGAAATACGGTATAGTTATACACTCAGGTCAATCTAGTAGTGAGTGCCACTAATTGGAAGGTCAGACGTGCTTGCGTCGTCTCTCTCTCACTCTTCTCTCGTCTCTCATAGACGTTTGACTTTATAGGTACTTACTACCTATAGTGTAATCATTCATGGTGGTGACTTGTTATTCCATTACATCACTGGTCTTGCGATTTTGACTAGGAGTATATATATATATTAATAAACTATATGCATATTTCCTCACCTGGAGCAATACTCTGAGTTTGATGCATGATACAATCTTGATCCGTTGATTGAAAGCTGACTGTTGCAAAATTTAAATATTGATATTTATATTGTAATGTAAGTATAGTGGAGTAGACCTTTTATTTGCCCGGTAATAAAATATAATAATAATAATAATAATAATAATAATAATAATAATAATAATAATAATAGCAGTAATAGTTTCATAGATGCGATAGCAAGCTTGTGGGAATGAGAGAAGGAGAATCACGTTCTCTTTATTTCCTTCCTTACTTATTTAAATATTTATTTTATTACTCAATTATAAGGTATGCTTTGATCGTTTGCAATGTTTGATTCTTGAAAGAAATTTTATGAAATGTTGGCTTTGGCCCAGTAGGTGTTCAGTCGGTGAAATCGCTATATGGTTGCGGAACTGGATAGAAACGAGGAAGCCTGGGGCAATAGAGTATGGTTCTCAAATTTCCTGTGAATACCAAGTCAGGAATATATGAACAACAAGAGAGTTTTTTATAAGAAGAGGAATGAAAAGTACAGTTTGTTTTAGAATCAAAAAGACACTACTGAAATCTATGCGACCCATCATAAGAAAAGGAGGCTTGGAGAATTTGATATTCACAGGACCTATTGAAGTGCAGAGGGAAACAGTGACCCTACCCTGAAGAGCTTGTGTCAAAGATGGCAGAACATGAACAGGGAGGAATAATATGGGGACATATTTCTTGATAGAGTGTTGTGGGGAGGTATGATCGCCCAAATCTTGAAAAGATGCGGTACATGTAAAAGATACTAAAGCAACATGAAGATGACAGCTGATAAGTTGTATAAACATCTATATAGAGCATGTAGAAAATTGATAGATATCGCTTGTGTGTGTGTGGGTGTGTTTGCGTGTGTGCGTATATACATATTTATATATATAAATATACGTATATATATGTGTGTGTGCGCGTGCTTGTGTGTATATACACATTTGTATATATAAATATACGTATATATATGTGTGTGTGCGCGTGCTTGTGTGTATATGCATATTTGTATATATAAATATACGTATATATATGTGTGTGTGCGCGTTCTTGTGTGTATATACATATTTTTATATATAAATATACGTATATATGTCTGTGTGTGTGTGTGCGTGAATGTATATATATGCATCTAGCATGAAACAGACTGTACTGTCGCCTCTAAGTGTTGACTTCTATGTTCACTTTTATATTTACACACGCTCTATTTCTGATATTGAGCACTTTATTCCATAAATATAGCACACTTTAAGACTATATTTCTTCATATATATATATATATATATATATATATATATATATATATATATGAACAGATTTAAATGTTATAGTAACTTATTCCTTTTATGTGCCGTGTCCCTTCAAGGCGTAGTTAATCATGGTCATCCATATCTTCCTATCCCTTGTAGCTCTTAATATATATATTTTTTTGCTATCTACTATACATTTACTCAAGCTAATAAAGTATGTTACAAGCTACTTTCCTCTGTCCCTCTTTTCCTTAATCTATCCTGTGAGTATCACGCTTTCCCAGCCTATCTTCCTCATAACGTGCCCCAGAAATTTCAACTGCCTCTTCCTAATATTACGTATAAGTTTCCTTTTTGTTTCAATCTCTCCAAAACCTCGTTGTTACACTCATCTTCGGCCCATGGTATCATCAGCATCTTTCTGTAGAATCACATTTCTATTGCTACAAGTCTCTTCTTCATCTTTGACGAGATTGATTCGCTGACATACAAGAGGAGAGAATAGAACCTTAAACTTAACCTGCCTTCTGGTGATTGGTACTGCGGTGTTACTAATTGCCACGTTTGAATGCATTTACCAAGGTATGGGGAGCGGACGGAGAATAATCTACCACCGTAGATTAAATAAATGGTTTATTTCGAAATTCCTTGAAAGTTATTCGGATCAACAAGCACTTGATAGTGGGAAGAGGGCAAAATGGCCGAAAGGTTCTGAGAAAATCAACAAAGATTAAGACTATACTCGCGTGTAAATAATTTTATAAAAATCGTACAGTGCAAGTGTGACTGAGAAGCGAATTATAACTAATATAGGACTAATGTGTAATCAGACTGTTATATTTCATACTAATAGGAACATGTACTAATACGGTGGATAAAGTAAGTAAAGGTTTATTGTAAAAACCAGTACAATAAGAATAATGGTAACAGTTATGTAGAAGGTCGTCGCAAGTCAATCCATTAGTCTGTGCTACTATTGAAAGGTCGGTAGTTCTCGCGTAAGTCTGAGTCGTACTCACCAGATCCCAGCTCAAATCTGTAGTCCGTTGACTTACAGATACAGCTAGTTCCTACCAATAGTGGAGTCAGCCGTGGGAGTGACAGGTTATTCCATTACATCACAGACAAAGCTCGATTAACTTCGTTTATCGTTTCGATTTAATAGTAAAAAGAATTTATTCATATCGACGTCAATAATATTACAAGAGAAATCATTCCGAAAGAAAGGTCAGAAATAATTAAAACCAAACAAGTTAATATTTATTCAATTTTATTTCTGTTTTCTTTCTCATTGTGTATTTGCAGTTTAGTTGTCTTTTACTCAAAGAGTCATTATCCTGATTTAACCATGATTACGAATCACAAAAGTAAAAGAAATGTCCATTTTTGGGTGTTTTTCTCGTCACTTTTCAAAGGTTTTCATCATTTTCTTGCGCCAAAATCGAGGGTGTTTTATAAATTAACTTGAAATTTTCCCTGAAATTTCTCTTATTTAACTGCGGCTTACATTCCCTAGCGATCTCTGCACAACAAATTACACTATATATATATATATATATATATATATATATATATATATATATATATATATATATATATATATATATATATATAGTGATGTGTGTTTATATATATATATGTTTATATATATACAGTGATGTTCGATAAAAGTGACTCACCTGATCTTTTTGTTACTTAAATTTTTTTCCGCCTATTGTTTTTGGGTTCAAACTAATTTTTAATCTTACTAATATAAAGACCACTTCCCGACCACCTAGTAAAAAAGTTTATTCACCGTAAGGTATTCTATTGATAATTATAATTTTGGATATGAATGAGATTTAGGGAAAAACTCTATACAAAAATAGTGACTTACGTATTTCCTGCAACTAGTAATCAATAGAAACATAACCGAACAGCTTTAAATAAAGAATAACAGAGGTATAATTTATTTATAATAGGTAATATAGTTCGAAATATTTAATAATCTATGGGTCTTCCTTTATTTTGAATAAACTTTTTAACCATTTTTGGCATTGACTTGATTATATTCTGACAAATCTAATCTCCAAGCATTGAATTCCATTCGGATATGAAATTCACAATCAAATCCTCTTTGTTGCTCAACTGCTTTCTTGAGGGCCTGCACTTTATAATGCTCCATAAGTTTTCTATAGGGTTGAGGTCAGGAGATTGGGGCGGCCATGTGATAACACTCACCTGCTTCTCATCAAAGTATTCCTTCATCAATTTTGATTTGTGACAGGGAGCATTATCAAACATAAAAATGAGCTTGGTGGGGTCGATTTGCACCCTTTCAGCAGAAGGGAGCAGACAAGACTCTAAAATTCTCTTGTACTACTCGCGCCTGAGGGTCTTTTCAATAGGTTTTAAGAAACCAGTTCCATTAAATGAAAAGGATCCCCAGAACATTATACTGAACGGATTGCTTGACAGTACTTACTGCTAAATTCAAAGAGCTTTCAAAGAAATATTCTTTTCTTTACGCTCTTTTGAGTACATCAACAAATCTCTCCGCTTGTCCATTTGATCTTGCGTGATATGGTTTGACTTGATAAATTTCGCAAAACTCTTGGAAGTCCGCTGATGTGAATTGCGTTCCATCATCTGTGACTAGGCAATCCACTACTTCAAACCGAGCAAACAGCTCGTGGAGGCAATTTATAGTAGTTTCCGAAAATTTCACGTTTTTCGTATTTGAAATTTCTGTTAAATTATTCTTAGATTACTGAATGAATACTTGCGATGTTCACGACAGTAAAATACCCATGGAAATTCCCTTATTCACTTGCTAATTAATGAAATTAACGATTTCAACAAAATATTGCAATTATTTTTTTATGTGACATGTCTATTCAGGACGTAGGCGATCATAGCCGCCACATCTTCCTATCCCTTGTAGCTCTTGTATTTTTGTTATTTCTCCAAAACCGTGTTCTACCATCCATTTAATCAAGTTTCTCAAGTATATACTTTCCTCTGTCTCTCAATCTATCTTGTAAGTATCAGATTTTCCAAGCCCACCTTCTTCATTACATGTATCTTCCTGCTGTCAAGTAAAGTTTCCTTTTTGTTTCCATTTTCTCTAAAACCTCGTCGATTAATAAAAAATACGCAGGATCAAGTCATTGTTGACGGAGCCGGAAAATCGTGACGCTGAAAGTGACACCGTCAGCTAAGTGACAAACTTCATATATTTATTATGTTGTGTGTCAAAGAATAAAATACGATCCGTCATAGTGGACAATATTCATAAGTAAATATCTATCTGCTGTTTCCGTGATAAACGTGCTGCACAATTTTCCAGCGTGTGGCGAACAAGTATAAAACAAATATTTATATATGTTCAGTCCATAGTATACTTATTGTCTTTCTGTTGCCCCACGTCTCTTCTTCATCTTCGAGGTAATTATGCAGCATTTGCTGACATGCAGAAGGACGCATATAACGTAAAAGTTCAATACTCTTTTCTTTGTTTCTAAAGAATTGTTCTGCCTCTTAATATTCTGCTAAGCCATCCCAATAAGCATTTTTGTGATCTCAGTGTCGCACTTTCCGTCTTCTAATAAAACACTTCCCAGATATTTAATTTTTTGTTCTTGTTTGGTTTTAGTGTCCCCCGATTTCTAATTTTATTTTTGGGTCATCATTTTGCGACGTCAAATGACCAGGTAATATCAAGCACACGGTTCCATGAACGTTAAAACGAATATGGACATGGAGAAACCCCCGAGGGGAAACGAAAAATATTGCAATAGCAGTCATAAATACGAATGAAGATCCTTATTTATGTACGTAACAGGGTACAAATGAAAAGATTTGAAGTTGTCAGTGATTTTGTTTCCATTTCCCTGATACAGTTATCTCATTCTCTCTCTTCTCTTTTTTTCTTTCTGTTTTTTCTTTAAAACAAATAGGGTCTTCAATATATATATTTCGTTTCATCTATCCTGTAGTAATATTACTGGCGTGGATAGGAATAAATTCTTTTTACTATTAAAACGAAACGATAAACGAAGTTAAATCGAGCTTTGTCTATGATGTAAAGGAATAGCCTGTTACCTCCATGAGTCAAACTGAAATTACCGATAATTTAGGCGATTAAATGGTAAAGGGTAACTAACTAACGACCAAGCAGACTCATAATACGATTATCCTATGATTCGTGTTATTTGCGGTCATATAGAGAATTAATAACTTCTAATAGTTACGTAAGACATTTATTTATGTGCACCTCATTTCATACTAAATTAAGTTTCTTCATGATTTATTTATATGAATATTGCTTTGGGTCTAACATGCAGGAGTTTAATAACGAACCTAGATTTGGAGTCGCAGTGGGGGATGGCTCGTGGTTGAGTGGCATTCCCAGTGATACTAATGAAATTGTAGCATGTGAGGTCTGACTCAAATTTGCATTGGCAACATTTCTTTAGGAGGTAAACTCTGTTGACGCTAATATATGCTGGTCTCACCCTATGAGACGCCTAATTAAGTTTTGAACACGGTGTCAAGACAGTATGCCTGAATGCCAGAATTGTTGTTGTTGAACCCTCAGACGACAAAAACTCTAATCTATCTATCTATCTATCTATCTATCTATCTCTCTCTCTCTCTCTCTCTATATATATATATATATATATATATATATACATACACACACATATAGGGTGCGATGGATAAATTGTCATCTAAATTACACAAAAATGAAAATAACACTGACGTCTATTTTTAAGAGATATTTTTACCAAAATTGCACAAAAATATCTTGAAATACAAAAGAGTAAATTTATTTAATAAAGTCGCCATTGGCACTAGAAGACTTCGGAAACTCCTGCCATTCTTCTCGGCGTTCTCCTTGTTTAAGATGGTGAATGCTGCCATAATCCTTGCGTTCAGTTTATCTTTGGTATTACAAGGAATTTAGTTGGTTTCTCACGCAACTGCGCTCCAAACATAATTATCTAGGGGGGTGCAGTTTGTGAGGAGTTAGGTGGCCAGATATTAGGGGTGATATGTTCGCAGATATTGTCTGACAGCCATGACAGGGTTCCCCTGCTTGTGTGGGATGGTGCAGATTCCACCTTGCGATGAGAGTTTATTTCATGCTTGTACGCAATCTTCAGGCACAAATACTCGTAAATAAACTTCTTACTTCTTTTTTTTGCTTTTTAATAACGTCATCTCAAACAAAGACCCTCCATGCTATGTACACAGTGTCGAATCATCACCATTCCTTGTGTATTACACTGATAAAAATTAAGCTCCTCTCAGAGAACTTCGTCCTCAGTATTAATACTTTATGATATAGTATTCTAGCACTAGGGTTTTCCCGATCTGTGCGATGTTCACCTCTTCAGTTTCAGGGCCAATTCTTTTGTCTTTTATCATTTCACCGCAAACAAGGTGGTAATACTACTGAAACGCAAAGGAGTGAAAGAGAATGAGATGTATTTACTAGAAGAACCCGGAAACCCAATCCTTAATAAGAAACAAAGGAAAAACCACTACTCCTGTTAAAAAGACTTTTTCATTTAAGCCAATACATCAAGCTAATTCCTTAATGCTTGGCCTTATGTCTCTATTGCAGTGTATTGGGTAGACAGTAGTGTATTGTGTAGGCAGTAGTGTATTGGGTAGGCAGTAGTGTATTGTGTAGGCAGTAGTGTATTGGGTAGGCAGTAGTGTATAAAACAGTTACACATTTGCGTGAAATATGTTTGGATTTGGATGAATGTAATTGTATATTTCACTGTATACAATCCATTTATCAGTATTACATATATATACAATTATTTTATCATAAATAAATAGACTGTTCCACTGTCTATTTAGTCTATAAATGTTCCACTATTTATATTACAAAAATCAGCATTTAGATTTTACAAAGTTCAATTTTCACTTGGCACCTTGTAGCAAAAAATTGAATCATGCATGAGTTGTGCTAAAAGTGAGGAACAAAATGTATACTTATTATTACTATAAATTTATAGTTCTGCTATTGTACATTGAGCACTTTTTTATTCCCACCTTCACTCAATATACATTACTTTATACACACACACACACACACACACACACATATATATATATATATATATATATATATATATATATATATATATATATATGTATGCAAATCTATTTAAATCGGGTGGGTGTAAAAACCAGGATAGCACAATCTTCAAACAAATTGGAACCCGAGGAAAAAATTTGGAAATAAAAAAAATTTATTACGGTTTTGCCTTGAAAAAGGCCCCATTGGACGAAACACGTCGTCTAATAATACAGTTTTCTTATTGTCTTTTACCTTTATACACACACACATATGAACACACACACACACATACATACACACACACACACACACACACACACACACACATATATATATATATATATATATATATATATATATATATATATATATATATGAAGAAATATAGTCTTAAGATATGTTCTATTTATGGGATAAAATGCTCAATATCAGAGATAGAGCGTGTGTAAATATAAAAGTGAACATAGAAGTCAACACTTAGAGGCGACAGTCTGTTTCATGCTAGATGCAATCCTCAGGCCTGACGATTGCATCTAGCATGAAACAGACTGTCGCCTCTAAGTGCTGACTTCTAAGTTCACTCTTATATATATATATATATATATATATATATATATATATATATATATATATATATATATATATATATATATATATATACAAATGGGAGAAACAACAGCTGGAATAAAAATCCACAGTTCGTAGCATTTACTTTTACAAAAGTGCTCCATACAAAGTAGAGGAATATATTATTATTATTTTTATTATAAAAGATTATAATAAAAATATTTTGAAATCGCTACACAAAAGCTTTCATGTTTCATTACTTTGGTTGTACTTCTTCAAACGATGGTACGTAACTGGTGAATAAATGATTTTTTTAAGTAAATTTAAAAACAAATCAAAACCTATTTCCAGAAAATTATGGTGGGGAACATAAGGTTAGAATTAAAAATTAACTTGTCGCTATGTCTTGATTAACCAATTAAATATGAGATCTACGCTAAATAGAAAAGTATGGTCCGAGGGTGGGTTTAGGTGAGTTATTTTTCATGTCACGATAAACCGGAACAAAAACATGTCAACATTGACGATTGTGGAAAATATGTCATGTGCATATTTTAATTAATAATCTCAATCTTGCAAATTCTTATTGAATACGAATTTGAATGGAGTGTTTAAATTTAAAAACACCTAAATAGTTTGTAAACTGCAGCACGACTTTTTGCCAGGCCTGCATGCGAGAGAGTGAAGGATAGAATAGAATGATAAATTGAATAACGAAGTTGATTAACGTTGGATCTCCGTCTCTGCAAAGTTATTGAAGAGATATATCGCTAAACCACGCCTGCGAGATTTTTTTTGTATTATCTTTTTTTTTGTTTTTTTGTTTTTGGTGCATACCTTTGTCGCTTAGCGCTTTGCCTGGATTTGTACTTATTTCCTTGTCGAGGCTGTTTTTTGTTCAATCGACCGACTGTCAAATCCATTTAGACCCAAAGACAAAACAAGTGAATCAGGATTTGGAATTGGATTAGTTGAAAGTTTATTATCTGAGTCGATCTTTCTTTTTCTTGCTGATCACTGTAGTATCGATTCCTTTGGTCGTATAGGGAAAAATGACGATAATGCTTTTGTATTTTGTATGTAGATAAACTTATAAAGTTTTCACAGTGTGTCAAAACAGTAGCAGAAGAATGAAAGAGAGAAAGGAAGACATGATTTAAAATGAAGGAAATTTGAGTGAAAAAAAGACTGAAAAATATAGATTATATATAGGAAAAAGAAACGTGTTTTCGGTATTAATAAATGAATTAAGGAATAATGTTGAGGAATTGTATAAGATACACCGGGAATCGATGAAGAAAAAAAAGGGGAAAATGATTGAAAGATAAAGGAAATATGTAAAAGGGGAATTTTTTTTAACGATAATGAAAGAAATAAGTTATAATGTGAAAGAAAAATAAAAGAGAACGGAGGCATAGATGAAAAGAAAAAAGTGATAAAGATTGAAAAAAAAAATGAAGATATATTTAAATAAAATGAATTTTCGAATGTAATGAAAGATATACGTATAAAAATGAAGGGACTGGATTAGGGAACAAGAAGATGGAATGTATAGTAAATATCAGGGAAAGTAATTCAAAGAGTGTGCCACTGCAGGAAAAGAGAAGGACAGAAAAAACGAAAAGACACAACGAACAAATAAATATTGAATGGATTAAATCAGAGTTAAATCTAATCATTGAAACGCGTTGATTAAAACGGAATTAAAATTGGTCGCTCAAAAACAAAAGCAAAAAAAAATAATAATAACGAAGTAAGCCGAAGAAGGATATCGAAATATGCAAGAACGTATGAAAATTAAAGAAATATATAAAAAAAAACACGTGTAAAGTAGACAAAAAAAAAAACATTTCGAATTCCTTGAATTGATACTTATCGAAAGTGTAACAAGTTCCAGCTTTAATTAACCTATTGTAGCTGAGGAATTTAATTGAGTTTTTCACAGCTATAATCTAGAGGTTTTTATTTATTTATTTTTTATGATGATGTGAATTTATTTCGGTTGAAAATAAGAGATAATCGCATTAATTTGTTTTATGCAACGGTTCGAAAATAACAGACAAATAGAAAGCACTTTAAAAGAAAGAAAAGAATGACGAAAAAATAGTAGTGAGTGAGTTTTGTGAATTAAAAGGAAGTCTAGAATAATGGTAAATAAAGAAATAAAAGACACACGAAAAAAAAAAAGAAAGAAGCCCGAGGGTTCAAGTGAGAGAAAGAAATAACGAATGAAAGTGCTAAAGAAAGAAAGTTCGAAAGAAAGAAAAGAAAGAAAGAAAGAAAACCACGAGAGGTGAAGAAAGAAAGTGCGAAGTTGCGAAATAAAGAAAGAAAGAAAGATGAAAATCAAATGAGGAAAGAAAGAAAGAAAAAAGAAAGAAACATCGAAAAAAGAAAGAAAGAAAAAAGAAAGAAAGATCGAAGGTACAAAAAAGAAAGAAGGAACGAAAGAACAAAATAAATAAATAAAGAAAGAAAGAAAGAAATAAGAAAATCAGGAGAGGTGAAGAAAGAAAGGAAATTGCGAAATTGCGAAAGAAAGAACGAAAGAAAAAAGAACGAAAGAACGAAAGAAAAAAGAAAGAAAGAAAGAAAGAAAGATCGAAAGATCGAAAGAAAGAAAGAAGTATGAAAATCAAGACAGGCGAAGAAAAAAGAAAGAAAGAAAGAAAGAAAGAAAGAAAGAAAGAAACATCGAAAAATGAAAGAACGAAAAAAGAAAGAATAATCGAAAAAACAAAAGAAAGAAGAAAGAACAAAATAGAAAGAAAGAAAGAAATAAAGAAAGAAAGAAAATCAGGAAAGGTGAAGAAAGAAAGGAAAGTGCGAATTTCAGAAAGAAAGAAAGAAAGAAAGAAAGAAAGAAAGAAAGAAAGAAAGAAAATCAGGAGAGGTGAAGAAAGAAAGGAAAGTGCGAATTTCCGAAAGAAAGAAAGAAAGAAAGAAAGAACCATCGAAAAACGAAAGAACGAAAAAAGAAAGAATGATCGGATGAACAAAAGAAAGAAGAAAGAACAAAAGAAAGAAAGAAAGAAAGAAACAAACAAACAAAAAAACAAAGATGAAAATCAAGAGCGCTAAAGAAAGAAAGAAAGAAAGAAAGAAAGAAAGAAAGAAAGAAAGAAATGGAACACGAAATGATGTTAAATACAAAGAAGAAAATACGGTAATAAAAGAAAGACAGAAAATAAAATATTGTGTGTCGGGTCCAAGAGAAAGGAAGAAAATAAGGCAGCGCAACACGAACGCGCAACTAAAAGATGAAATGAAGCTTCATATATAATATGCTTATCAACAGAAAAATAATATGAAAGAAAGAAGAAACAGAAGGAAAAATATCGTTTTAAAATAAAGAACAGGTAAAATCAATAACACCAAAAACATAACAAATAAAAAGCCTACGTGAACGTTGAAGTAAAACAAAGAACACATGAGGTTGAAATAATGAAACAGTAAACTAGGAAACAAAATAGACATAAGAAAGGTGATTTGCGGGGGAAAGTCAACAAAACAGCGGGGAACAAACAAACAAGAGGTCTTCCTTTGATTGATTCGTTTTCTACGGCTTCTCAACACATCGCAGCTTATTTGAAACCCAAAAATAAATGTATATTGCAAGAATCTCTTTGATTTGGCGATAATAATGCTTTAGTGATAAAAATCTTACTAAATGACCCATAGTAGAGGGGATGATAGCTGCATTCATACCATTCCCAAAAAGTATTTGCGCGTAAGTGAATACAACGAACCAAACTGCAACTGGAACACGGCTCTTCGCTTAACAATTCCAAGACGTTATCCATAAAACCATTTGCACATACAAGCGTACAACACCTGGTATTTCCAAGCGGTCACCCAGCTGGATACAGACCATGTTCAATATTACTTAACTTCAATGATGGTACGGGAAGATCCTCTTAAAGCAAAGTTCTATTTTGCCTTTAAAGCACACTAACTCTTTGAGATTTATTTCGAAACGCATATCTGCTATTTCGTATCTTATAGAATATCTGCTGTCTCGTATCTGAGAGCATATCTTCTCTGTTTCGAATCTGAGGGCATATATGCTATGTTTCGTATCTGAGGGCATATCAACCATGTTTCGTATATGAGGGCATATCTACTCTGTTTCGTATCTGAGAGCATATCTGTTAATTTTCGTATCTGAGGTTATATCTACACTGTTTCGTATCTGAGAGCATATCTGCTCTGTTTCGTAACTGGGGCTATATCTACTCTGTTTCGTATCTGAGAGCATGTCTGCTCTGTTTCGTATCTGAGAGCATATCTGCTCTGTTTCCTATCTAAGGCTATATCTACTGTTTCGTATCTGAGAGCATATCTGCTCTGTTTCGTTTTCTAAGGGTATATATGCTCTGTTTCGTATCCGAAAAGAAAGTAATTTCTGAAGAATCGGTTTTATTTTTTTAACGCAGCATTTATATTACTTATACCGCTATTTTTAGTGGATACCCGTAATTCCTTAAGTTTTCTCGAGTAAGCTGGCTGATATATATATATATATATATATATATATATATATATATATATATGCTTTGAACAATAACAAAAAAGAATAAAATCTTCAGACACACTGGGTTGTATATTAATATTCTTTCGTTTTTATTATTTCAGTTAGATTCCTCGACTAGTTTCGGCCAACATGACCATCGTCAGGAGAACAAAATTGTGCTTGTTAGTAGCAGTGAACTACAGAAATCAATGACTTTATGGAGAAAATGAACTTTATCTATAGTTTTAATTTGTTTTTTGCGTATATATATATATATATATATCTGTGTGTTTTTCTTGTTACTATAAATTTTATATTTAGTAGATATAAATGTTTGAATAGGTGTGTGTGTGTGTGTGTTTAAAGGAGAGTAAATGATGCATACTAACATAAGGAGTGTCTGCTGTTCGGTAGGATTCAAACCGGGTGCCTCTCATATAAGGATAATACTCTATACTTAAAGTCAGTCATGAAGAATGTCACGGCGATCAAATATCGTTCGGTTAATAATTATTGACCAGTTGGTCCTTCTGTTATCTCGTTCATCACATAATAAACAATCTAACACCTGCAATATGCGTTATTCACCTTCCTGTATGGGGAACGCTTATTACGTAGAACTGTTATTTGATACCGACACCTATGCCAAGTTGGAACACAATTTTCCCTGAAACGGCGCCATTCTGAATTTACATTGATTTGAATACCGTCAATGAAATCTGAAATGTGTGAAAAACACAAGCAGTGTTCCTAGTTCAATACACACATATATATCGAGTTTAACAGCATAACCTTCTATGCCACAAAATGTTTAATATCTAAAAAAAAACGCTAAACAAATTGAAGTTCATTTTTCCAGGTTTTCAAATGTTTAGTAATCTTGACACAAACTCTCATGAGAATCACTGAAAAAACCTTTTCAGCTTGAAAGAGAACAGGTTAAAAACGTTCTGTGTCGGCCTCACTTGTCTTCCAAAATGAGTGACGGTGAGAAGAAAAAGAACAATCAGGTCTTCAGTAATGGTACCAACATCCATACCCTGCTTCCAAAGTCTGTTCAAGAACCATCAAGAGAACTGTTAATAAGTTTAAAAAAGAGGGGGCAGTGGGGAGGAAAACTAGATTAAGAGGTCACAACAGGAAGTGGGATCATTATTTAAACGTTCAGTAGCTAAAGAGGTCAATTAGAAAAGATCCAATTCAATTCATGAGACGTTGGGCACGTGGAAAAAGGTTTTCAAATATAGCAGTCCAAAGAGTACAGAAAAAGACTTGAAAATGAAAATCGTTCGTGAAACGCAGCTTGTTACACCAGGACAGAAAATTAAATGGAGGACCAAGATCATCCTGGAATTATATATATATATATATATATATATATATATATATATACTTAAATTTCAAACCTTGAACTTCTGATTCTTAGCTATGATTAATAAATGATGAACATGCCATTTTCGTTCATAGATTTCATCACTATTTTTCTGTTAATCTTGGAGAGTAATTATAAATTCTTATTGCTCAAAGTAGAATCCAATAGGATTATAAAAACTCGGAAAATTCCAGTAAGCTATCTTTAGTCATCTCTAAGCTACAACGGTTCAAATTCTAATCTAATAATTGGACATTTTTGCAATTACACAATTTTGGTGTTACACCCGGTATATGTATACACTCGCATATATATATATATAATAAAAATTGTTAGGAGGATTTGATAATTATAAATAAGTAATTCATTGAATTTGAAAGAAAGCTCAACAGAATGCACTGGGCGGCCGTTTCGTCCTATATTTGGGACTCATCAGCAGTGCGTATCCACTACCGAGAATTGAAACCATGACAGTTGAGTTATCAAGCAAACGTCAAACCAACTGTTCCAACGGGCTTCGGTGACGAAGAGGTAGCAAATGAATAAATATAAATATATATATATCACTTTTACAAATTATGAAGTTAAACCTGCTCATTACGATACAATGTATAAGAAAAGGCAATGCTTACTTATCAGATGCAAAGTTTTAAACCTAAAAAGGCAATATATCTCTGCTAGTCGAGTTTCACCGTTTGCAATGCGGCATGATCAAACAAGCCTATAGTTTTACAATATGAACATGGCGCTCGCAGCTTCCGCTTTTCAATATGGAAAACATTTGGTACAATTTTCAAAACCTTTCACCCGCCAAAATTTGAAGAAGATTTTGTTTACGGCATATCAACCTCAATGGGTTATTTAATGAAGCCAACATTTTTAGGATAGATTCGTATGAATAGAATATGTATTCTTTGGTTTAGGTTATTTTGTTTTACGGCATATCAACCTCAATGGGTTATTTAATGAAGCCAACATTTTTAGGATAGATTCGTATGAATAGAATATGTATTCTTTGGTTTAGTTTATTTTGTTTTACGGCATATCAACCTCAATGGGTTATTTAATGAAGCCAAGATGTTTAGGATAGATTCGTATGAATAGAATATGTATTCTTTGGTTTAGATTGGTTTGGTTTATTTTGTTTTACGGCATATACCTCAATGGGTTATTTAATGCCGACAACATTTTAGGATCGTATGAATAGAATATGTATTCTGTGGTTTATATTTGTTTGGTTTATTTTATTCAACGGCATATCAACCTCGAAGGGTTATTTAATGCCGTCAATATTTTTTATTGCTGGTAATATTTTGTTTTGTCAAAAATCTGTTTCTGTATATTTCCTTCAAAATTGTATTGCTGGCAAAATTTTTTTTCAAAACAGCATTGTTGGTCATAGTTAACTATTTGCCCATAGCTGGACGCTAACAGGTGTTACCATCCCGGGTCAGGTGGACCTGGGAACACCAGCAATTAAGAGGTGGTTCCACGCTCCTCAAAACCTCCTGATCAGAGGCCTTGCTGCTGGACGTAGTTTAACCTCTTACCCAGGACGCGGATGTAGTTTAACGTATTAACCAAGGACGAAAAGAAAAGTTTGTGAGGATAAGTAGACATGACAACGATAGAGAAGAACTTGTCATTTTTTACTTGTTTAGCAAGATATCAACTCCCTATGGGTCATTTAACGAAGAAATTTATTTTTCTTGGGAGCAATAATAACTTAATTTCCAGACATGTATTTTTTTCGTCAAAATTGTATTGCTGGTGATTTTTTTTTTAATATGTACTCCTAGTATTTTAACTAATGAAACTGTATTTTTATACTTTCATAGTGTTTTTATCCCATTTTTTTTTGTGGGGGGAAAACTATTTCTCCATATATGCGACCCTAACACGTACTACCACACTGCATAAGAGTGAACCTGGAAACGGGAGCGATTATGAAGTCGTCCCACGCTCCTGAAAACCTCCAGACTAGAGGCCTTGCTGCCGGAAGTAGTTTACCGTTATACGCAGATCGGAACAACAATAGATTCTGAAAAGGCTAAGATTTTATTGTTCAAGGAACCATACACATAGCAGTCCGCTCCAAGATGCAAGAATTCTTTTGAAAAATCTGGGATAAACCTTCTCCTTACAATTTACTAAACAAACATTTGTTAAAAGATATTAAAACAAACAGGCAGTATATCGTATACTATTTACTTGTCAAATTAGCTTTCTAGCTATTACACTCGGACAAATTTTCTGTTCTTTCCGCGCTACTGGTAATGAGATATATTTTTTGCACACTGAAAAATCTTTCTGTTTGTAGCCAAAACTTAACGGACTGTAAAAAATGATACGAGCGTTTTCGCTCCTTATAATACGTTGCATTAAGTTTGCCTAATTCAACTAATATCCTTTCTGCCATAAGCTAAGTATCCTTTGTCAGATGGTTTAAAATGTATTTGATATGTTAGGCATGAGAAAGCAGCTGAATAAAGTAGAGAAATGTGTTTTCATACACTTAGGTTAATTCTTTTTAAATTGTAAAATTGTAAAAAAAAAATGCATGGTCGTTAACAACGGTAGAAAACGTTAATTTTTTTTTTTTTTTTTTTTTTAAGCGTATCACCCCAAGCAAGGCCGGTGGCTACTATCACGCATGGGGTTACAGAAGGGTTGGAGGAAGAGCAGATAGGAGTGGTAAAGGAAGGGATGTGGAGAAAGAGAAGGACGGAGGTTCGATCAAGGCAGGGGGGTTACGGAAGATATAGAGCGAGAGCAGATAGGAATGAAAGATGTCAGGAAGTGGAGAAGGGAAGTGGATAGATCAAGGCAATTGGAGATGACGATTGACGCTACACTTAAACCGTTGGAGACAAACTAAAAACATCCAAATCAAACAACTACAGATATTTAATATCTTTTACGCGTTTCATCTAAAGCCGCAAAGACGCAAGGGGTTACTGAATGTTAGAGAATAGGAAAAAATATACTAGGACAATAAAAGTGGACAATAAAAGAAGAAAAATTAAGAAGACTGAAGATAACGATTTACATTGCATTGAAAGATTTGAAGATCAAAGTTTACAGGGAAGAAGTCGGAAGAGAGTTCTACAAGCTAGGAGTGCGATAGGTAAAACTGTTAGCACAGAAATTATCGTTTATTTATAAATTTTATTAATTTATTTGTTAAAGAAGGAGAAAATTAAGCTAGAAATTTCATTCCACGCCAGTTGTGCGTACCACAAAGCATATAATAGATTCTGGAATTTATAGATTATATTTTTATGTGGAAACCATGGTTAAGTCCGGAAAATCAAACTCTAGTAGGAAAGCATATTATTGGAAGAGGAAAGTTACAGCTACCACTATCATAAGAAAAGTGCCTATGAATCAAAAACATACTGGCGATGTGTAGAGCCATCTTGCAATACTGTTAATATGCCATTGCATTTTAAACAAAAATAATTTTTATTTTTATTTTATTCCATTATTTCCTTTTTTTAAAAACTATTATTACTACCTATGTTTGTTTTTCAGCATTTATGGTAATTGCCTTCAAAAGCTTCAAAAATTATCAGCGGTACAAAAATATTACAGCCACCATTATCATCAGAAAAATGTGTAGAGTTATCTTGCAACAATTTTAATCTGTCATTGCATTTTAAACAAAAATAATCTTTTAATTTTTAAAAAATTTTATATGTTTTATTCAATTTAAAAACAAACTATGATTAATACTTTTGCATTTTTAAAAAAAAATTATGGTAACTGCATTTACAATCTTCAAATCAGAAGAATGTAATTATCCTGGGACGCATTTGTTTAGGGATGCAAATGTCCAGGGACGCAATTGTCTGATACGCAATATATATATATATATATATATATATATATATATATATATATATATATATGATTAAAGAAAAAGAAAAACTTATCTTAGACGACGCAGATTTTATCAAGGTAAATATGACGATTTTATTTTGCAACAAGTATTTAAAACACAACTAAAAGGTTAGATTTTCAAAATTTTAAGTTTAAAAGACGCGCCTAAATATTCATCAGGTTAACAGAAAAGAGTAGGTAAATTGAGGCTGATGCTAAGAGATATAATATAATGTTAAATAAACGGAAGTGATATATTATTTACATATACAAACATTCACACACGGATGTCTACATGAAGAAATCTAGAAGTTATAGACAGAACATTTAGCTTCCTGTTTAGAGATATTGTCACGACAAAGTGGAAAAAGCTTTCGTACGACGCGTTTCCTCCTTTAAGACTTCATCGGATTACATATGTTATGTTTGCGGAAAAACAAATGCGCGGGAAGCTGACAAAATTTAAATTAAAGATTATTTCTTATTAAATCTAGCGTACTTCATTTAGTCGTCCTGGGTAAGACGTTAAACTACATACGCGTCCTGGGTAAGACGACAAATTACGTCCAGCAGCAAGGACTTGGTCAGGAGGCTTTGAGAAATGTTGAACCACCCTTTAATTGTTGGGGATCCCAGTTCCACCCTGACCCGTGGCGGTAGCCCCTGTTAGGGTCCCAGCTAAGAGCAAATAGTTAACTATTACCAGAAAAAAATTCTTAACAGCAATGCAATTGTAAAAAGAAAAAAATAACCCGAAACAGATTTTTGACAAAACAAAATATGACCTGCAATAAAATATTTTGTCCGCATTAAATAACATATGGAGGCTGATATTCCGTAAAACAAAATAAACCAAACAAATCTAAACCGGAAAATACATGTTCTATTCATACGAACCTATCCTAAAAATGTTGTCGTCTTTAAATAGCCCATTGACAGTGATATACCGTACAACAAAATAAACCAAACAAATCTAAACCAAAGAATACATATTCTATTCATACAAATCTCTCCTAAAAATGTTGTCGGCATTAAATAACTCAATGAGGTTGATATGCCGTGAAACAAAATAAACCAAACCAATCTAAACCAAATAATACATATTCTAGTCATACGAATCTATCCTAAAAATGTTGTCGGCATTAAATAACACTTCGAGGTTGATATGCCGTAAAACAAAATAAACCAAACCAATCTAAACCAACGAATACATATTCTATTCATACGAATCTATCCTATAAATAATGTCTGCATTAAATAACCCATTGAGGTTGATATGCCGTAAAACAAAATAATCCAAACAAATCTAACCTAAAGAATACATATTCTATTCATACGAATCTATCCTAAATATGTTGTCGGCATCAAATAACCCATTGAGGGTAGTATGCCGTAAAACAAAATAAACGAAAACAATCTAATCCAAACAATATATATTCTATTCACACGAATCTATCCTAAAAATGTCGTCGGCAATAAATAAACCATTGAGGGTTATATGCCCTTAAACTAAATAAATCAAAACAAGCCTACTTCATTTAGATATTTTTTTCTTTGAACCAATTTTGTTATTATATATTCCAAATTGTCATAACAAAATTCTGCGAGGAATGTCGAAAAGTAAGAGCAAGAGCGCAGATTTCCTGTGCATAGCAGTGCAATCAAGGTATTCTAAATATAATTGTCATGAATTGTATTCTCCCTTGATCCGAGTAGCATTTTCAAATGTAAAAAGAAGTAAAATTTCCAGTAGCCACAGTTCGTGCTTCTGTGTATTCGCAACAACATAAGAAACGCCTCACACAAAACTTTTTCCATTTTATCATACATTCGCCGCAATATATATATGAATAATCAAAATATCCTCAAATAAATCCTCGCATGATACATTTGAAGCGCACATGACAGCATCAAAGCAACTGTAAGGAAATATATATATATATATATATATATATATATATATATATATATATATATATATATATATATATATATATATATATATATATATATATATTCAAATAAGGGACAGAACAGATGAAGTAACACTCCACAGTTCGTAGCATTTCCATTTTTAAAAAAGTGTTTAATATATGTATATATGTGCATATATAAAGTGCTATATATATATATATTTATATATTTCTCTCTATATATACTTGTGTGTGTATGTATGATATATATATATAAAGTGCTATATATATATATGTATATATATGAATAAAGTGCTTAATATATGTTGTATATTAAAGTGCTAAATATATATATATATACATATATATATATATATATATATATATATATATATATTTCATAGCTTTGATGCTTTCATGTGTACTTGATATTTACGAAGCGCACATGACGGCATCATTGCATCTGCAATTAAATATATATATATATATATATATATATATATATATATATATATATATATATATATATATATATATATATATGTATACATATATATATATATATATATATATATATATATATATATGTGTGTGTGTGTGCGTGTGTGTGTGTGTGTGTGTGTGTATTCCATTGCTTTGATGCCGTCATGTATGTTTCACAGATATTAATCGAGGAATTTATTTGAAAATATTTTGATCCTTCTTTTCCATTATTTATAAAATATTTAGCTTGGTGTTGATGTGAATTTATAAGCAATGTCGAGCCTAGTCATTCCCTGCATGGGTGTTCACATGGAAATACAAGAACGTTGTAAACTTAGATGTGCCTTTGGAAAAATACATGACGGTCGTAATTGAAAATTTGAGCACTGAGTTCCAATTCCATTAGACTTTCTTAGGTTAAAGATATGAGCCCACCACTCCTCTCTAACTATGAGTTAATTAGTAGCACTTGTACCACTAATATCATTACTATCTAAAAAAAAAATTATTACAGTATAAAACGATTTTATGGATTTCAATAACTTGCAAACGGTTGATATACCGTAAAAAACAAATAATGCAATTAATGATGAATTCTTAAATCAATCGTGAATATACACGTTTCGTATGAATTTTTTTATTATTTTCTTAATAATTTAAAAAAAAAATTTCTTTTCAAAGAGCCGTGACCTTATTTATTTTGCTTATTTTTACCGGTAGAATCTCACGTGATGGCAATTTCTCCACGCGAATGTAATTACTATATTTTTAAACAAGTTTATATGTATGAAGTGTGTATTTGTTTACAGATGTTCTGACATGACAGTTTGATTTGTAACATGTTTCGAATTAGTTTTCAATTTCGCAGTTAGCATGTCGAGCACAGAATGCAATTAAAGAGTTTAATGATGTCACTAATGGACATTCTCGTTATGCAATATTTTAATATTAGCGAGAAAAGATAACCGCCATTTCGAGATATTTTAACATGACTGCGAACAGGACTTTCTAATGTTTATTATACGTTAATTGAAATGTAATCGAGTAAATTACAAAACATAGAAAACAAAAACAGAAACATTTTGTTAGAAACAAAGAGATGTTACCTGAACTGTTACGTAATATCAGTCCTCCTTTAGGACAGACAATGCTGGACAGTCTCCTCACAGATGAAGAGGAGATATGGAGCAGAAGAAAATGGAGGATATTGAGGATACAATGGACCGACGTCGCAATTTTAAAGAAAATGCAAACCAAACGGAGAATTATGCTTTACACTATGAAGAGACAGATGAAATTTCCGGATTGCGTAATGAGGAAATAGGGCGTCTAAAATCTGATACTCAGAGGACAGATGACGGGCATGACTTTTGAGATCGGCTCGAGAATTGCACAAAAGACCACAAACAGTACAGTATTGTATCCAAGTGCTGCAGGAACACTGTTAGCTGTCTTATTTTGCTTTCGTGTTTCACGTAGTCGAGTGATGCTTACTTCTTGCTGCTGCATTATTCCAGAATGACAGCTAAAACGATATTCTGATCTCTTCATAGCTACCTCTTCAAAGTTCTTGAAGAGAAGGTTGACAAAAGAAAGGGTACCTTTCAGTTTATCTTTATACCTGAGCCAAGATCTACCAACATATCTATGACCAGTATTGAGTTCACTGTAAAAAAAGAACTTTTGGTATGCGATCATCACACATCCTTGCCACATGGCCAGCCCAACGTAGTATATATATATATATATATATATATATATATATATATATATATATATATATATATATATATATGTGTGTGTGTGT
>OZ038497.1:89158621-89218621 GCA_964036315.1 Acanthosepion esculentum | reverse complement strand
TATATGCAAGTTTCATTAAAAACGACAGATAAGGTACTACGGTTAAGTTTTTTATTTAATTTTTCTTGTGTACGAACAAGAGCTTTCTTTGCTGGACAAAGGGTGTGTAAGAACTGACCAAATGTTTTATTTTTCCGAGCGCTTTCGGCTATACCTTTAGCCATTATCAAGGATGATTTGATTTTTCAGCTTAATTGAGTGTGTGCATTATGTATATGTCTTAGTGTGTAGTAGTGGTGTGTTAACTACCAAATACGGTTAGCACGTTGTGGCTTTGTTCGTAGTTAATATTGTTGAGGGTAGGCTTTTTCTTTTTTATTATTAAAGCCTTCATTATTTTTAACCTTTTTTTACAAGTGGAAGCAATTAATATATTTGTGTTTTCTACTAGTATATTTCTAATGGAGTCTGGTAAATTTTTGTCTGTGTTTAAATGGGTTCTAATATATAAACATCCTTTTTTCCTTTTCCGGTTTTTTCCTTTTCCGGTTTGTAACTTCTCTTCTACCTGCATTATTCAGAAATTTACATGCCACGCCAATTACAATCTTCTGTCTGCCTGACTCGTCTTCTTCTCTTCTCGTTCTCATTCACCACATTAACCACTCGCGTCTTCGTGAAAGCTATCAACTCACTTAGAGTAAAATGATGAAAAAAAAACAAACGAAACCAAAACACACACAAAAAATATTTATCTGAACTGTCATATTTAAAAGAGTCTTCGCTGATTTATATTCTAGCCGAACATAACACACAACTTGTCTTTTTAATTTCTGAATTTGTATTAAAGGTGCCTGTGTCCCACCGTTTAAGGCATCAGTCTAGGCCGTCGTGAGCAACATGACAGCAATTGATGAAAATAATTGCGGAAAAACCCGTCTTTATTTATTCTGCCGCACACGACAGTCGCTTTTTCTTATGGATGTATTTTAGTGGAAGATGTTTGATCAACCTCTTTTGACATTGTTATGGGAACCTACCCATAATAGTAGTGGACTAGTCCGTACCCCATAAATACTGCGCCTCAAGAGCAAGCAGGAGAGACAGTGAGAGTCAGACAGAGATTAAGAGGTTGGATAATTCCAAAACATTGCCTTTGATCGTCTATATTTCAGTAAAATACACAAGATGCAACATGTAACACGCCCCAATAAATATCAAAAGACTGAATCGAATTTTATGTTCATAACGAACCTTGGTAACGAGTGTTGTTCTTGGAGGTAGTCTTAAAGCCACCAAGTATAATATAGGGCCGCAAAGATATCGGTCTATATTAATCCGAACAAGGTAGTGTACCATCTTAAATTTATGATATACAGGCACCAGACAATCGGATAAACGGATCTCATATAGACATACGCCCGACTTAAGAAGGGATTACCAGAATTTATCAATTCATTGACGGAAGAGGATCGGAAGTTCCAGAAAAATACCCGAAACTACATATTTCTTATTCGGCCTATAACAATATGACGTAGTTCAGAAAGGAATAAACAATCATTTTACGAATGAAAAATGAAGTCTTGTATTCTTGTCAGACGTTACTGCCATAACGTAATAACGAAACTTGCTATTAATGAACCAATTTGATTGCTGTGTGCTGACTAAAAAAAAAAAATGTAACTCGGTCCGTGAACTAAATTTGTTAGTCCTGTTCGGTCATCTCTGATAGAAGACTCAGCGCACGCAATTAAGATACGACGGCCCGGAGGAAAAGCGACAATCATCTTTAAAATGGCTGGATCCAGAAATATAAAGAAACAACTGAACCGGATATATCAGTTCTATCTTAATAACAACGAATTTTTACTGAGTTTCATTTTGCCCCATCTCATTTGATTTTTTTTTTCACAAACATCCACTATCGTCCAGGGTATGACGATAAACTACATCCGCGTCCTGGGTAAGACGATAAACTACGTCCTACTACAAGGCCTCTGATCAGGAGGTTTTGAGGAGCGCGGAACCACTTCTTAATTGCTGGTGTTCCCAGGTTCACCCTAACCCGGGGTGGTAGCACCTGTTAGGGTCCCAGCTATGGGCAAATAGTTAACACCCACACTTGCGTAAAATAGGTTTTAATACCAGAAATACTTTGTAATAAAAGAAATTATTACCAGCAATAATTTTTGAAGGAAAACTTATTATCAGCAACACTTTAAATAAGCTATCAGCAATACAAAGTTATATATACTTTGAAAAAAAATATTACCAGCTATAGATTTCTTCAAGGAAAAATAATCCCAGAAATTTATTTTTGAAGTAAAACATTACCAGCAATAAAAGTTTTGTCGGCATTAATTAACTCATTGAGGTTGATATGCCGTAAGACAACCCAAACCAAACCAAACAAAATATCCGCTAATCGACTGAAGTGATTGCCTTTGTCTCTTTCCTGTTTCACGTTACGTAAGAATGCAAATGGGAGATAATCAATAGAACAATTAAATCCATAGTTCCAATTCTCACTTCTTATGACCTATCTGCATATATCAAAGATATTGTCTTCATTAATGTATTTATGTATATGCCAGATGATAATTGTTAATTTTACATCTATATATATAAAACAGAACATGCCTGTCAGTCTGTGTGATATCTTTTCACTCGTGATCCATCCAACCGATTTTGACCAAACTTCGTACTTACATTGTACAATGTAAGAGATAGCTACTTAGCGTAAAAATCGATAATTTTAAGAAAATTACTAATCGATCAAACATCGATAGATTCAACATTTTTCTCCGATTTCGTTCGAAGTCGGTATATAGGCTACTTACAACATGACGATCACAAGGATACCATATTTTCATTTCTACGCCACTGCGCTTAGCGAAAAATCGCGTAAAACACAAATTGATTTCAACACAAATTTTAAAATGAAACCACCCTCAATTTTCAAGAAATCTAATACAAACTTCACTCAATTGTAGCTAACAATACGTTGATTGTTTAACAGTCATTTAACTTGATAATTGTGTTCACCCATATAGTGTAAGCCCGCATAAAAGCGATTTTTACTGGTTTCTTTCTTGTTTTTCGTTGATCTTTCAACCAGTTTTCATCAACATTAACAATTGCTTCATAAATGTATCCACTTGTACACCCCTTGTAGCACACTGACAATTTGAATTTCAAAAACTCCAAAATAATTGTGGTCTGAAATAGTTATTAATATTTTACCGCTTCATATCCTCTGCTAACTTCGTCTGAATAAATGCGTACTACTTCTGTTATATCAGTAACTGCATTTATTCAAAATGTTTTTAATTAAAGTACTTTAAAGTAATTGAGGAAGATAGACTCTGTTACATATAAACATGATGCTGTTTTTGCTCCATTCTAATTGAACGCCTTTTCTGATCGACCAGCTGGGTATAGTTGCTGGGTATAGTTGCTAGTAAGATACATATTTTAAAAAATATAGTCAGATAGTATTGCCATGGCTGCGTCTTAATTTTTCATGTGGGCGTTCATTTTCTTATACGGCGAACTCTCAATATTCAGGCGGTTAAAAACAAAGATTCACATGTTCACCGTTGTTCAAAAACAGACTACGTTGGGCTGCCATTTCATTTATGCCATGTCAGTTCAAGGATTTTCAAATAGTGTTTTTTTATGTCGCCATGTTATCATTTATTCTTTAATGGAAAGTTTGTTCATAAATCCGATGACAATTCATTGATACTGCGATGATTGGGTGTTATCATTACTTCTATTATTTGTTCTGTTTTTTATACTTTATACATATATATATATATATATATATATATATATATATATATATATATATATATAATATATATATATATATATATATATATATATATATATATATATATATATATATATATATATATATATAATATCTGGATAAAATAAATGAAACAAAATTGGGTGTTTTTTTTTATGAAAGTATTTATTTCTGTGTTTTTGTATATATTTATTTATTCAATATTTCAGACCACCTAGGTCTTTCCTCTGAAATCAAATGAGATACTGTGTTTGTGTGTTTGTTTACAGCGTTTGCAAACACACAAACACAGTATCTCATTTGATTTCTGAGGAAAGACCTAGGTGGTCTGAAATATTAAATAAATAAATATATACAACAACACAGAAATAAATACATTCATAAAAAAAAAAAAAAAGCACCCATTTATTTTATCCAGATATTATATACATATCAAGAAAGTATACGTGGCCTCTCATTATGCTATATGCTATATATATATATATATATATATATATATATATATATATATATATATATATATATATATATATATATATATATATACTAGAGGCTTCTAATGCTCTGGATGGAGCGGCTTGGTGATAGTCGTCGTGACTCTTGGGGGCACGGTCCTATGGGTAAGGTTAACTCGGATGAATTCCACCACGGAATATGAGATCGAACGGTGAAATATTTAGTCTCATTGCTTACCACTTCGTCACCGAGTCCCGCTGCTACATTTGGTACGACCTTTTCCTGATATCGTAACTGTCCGGGTTTCAATTTTCGGTAGTGGATACACAGTATTAACTTCATGTCCCGGCTTGAGTGTTCGAGAAAATCCATTGAGCATATCTGTCTCCTGTTAGGTATCGAACCCATATATTGCACGGACCGTAATTGGGTCTGACGTGCTATATCATTTAGCTACAGAGGAAACGTCCGGTTATCAAGGTCAAATTATTGTTTGAAACCACAAACTGCATATTTTTTACTAAATTTGTTGAACATTCAGGCCGGTAAATCCAATTAATATTGTTCAATTAAAAATAAAGCATTTACCTAAATAAATTGTATCTGTAAAATAAGGTATAAACAGGAAATATATTAAATAATTGTCGGACTTAATCAATTGCAACACACACACACACACACACACATATATATGTATATATACGATGCGATGAGAACGAAAGGAATATACAAATTCCAACGTTCGCAGCGTTAATTCAAAAAAGAGCTCGATACAGATAGTAGAGCGATAATTATTTATTTATTATTATTTTATCATATAGACAAAAACCATTTTACTCACTACAAAGATGTCGCTTGGTTTCAGTGCATTTCAACTGCACATCGACGGGTGAGGGTCGAAAATGGTTACCATAACCATTTCCGATAAATTTATCGGTGCTCACATGGCATATCGGCTTCAGTCATTCTCCCACGGTCGTAACGTGTCTTTTCTGTGCCTTTTCTTTAAATATGTTTTATGATAAATGTTCAACTGATCTTTTCCTGTTTGGTAACCTAACCACATGAATTCAAACGTTATACTAGATTGCGAGTTAGGTCTCATGCTTTTATTGTTAAAGTAGATACATGGAAACGTAAGTTCTATTCTAATTGTTTATTCGCTCTCACCTGTGGAACTATCGGCTTCTTGCTTTCATGTCAACTACGGTCTTCGACAAAGTAAATGCCACATCGATCTTCATTTTTCAAACCTTTTTCTTGTATTGTCTTTTCTCTCCACCAACGATTTCTCATTTCTTTTCGCGCCAAATAATTCTTCACATCTTAATGGCGTTATCGCTTTCCTTAAGGAAAATGATAAAAAAGAATGTGCCAAACAAAACGAAAAAAATATGCATATCTGCTTTTTTTTTCTGGTGTGAGAGTTTATGGTGTCCCCCTTGTCTTGGTAGAAATTTCCTTTCATGCCAACAACCCGCCATTATCAATGATCTTTTGTTTCGCAATTTCTTCGGTTTTGAACAATGCTATTGTAAATTTCTCCTCCAAGCACAACCTGAACAAGTGACTTTTTTATTCTTTTCCATAACTTTTTTTACGTTTATTCAATTTAACTGTCGTAGTTATATTTTTTCTTTGCTCCTCATATACAACTTGCTAACAGGGTACAATCTTCTATTTTGGCGTTTCTTATTGAGCATTAAGCCCTTTTTAAACCGGTTAGATCTGTTAAATTCTAGTGTAAGTTTTGCTCCGTAATTGAGTCAAACTAGTGAATCTATATCTATAAGTCTCAAAGTGTGTCTGTATGTATGTGTGTGTGTGCCTGATCGGATGTTGTTAATGCGTTTCCACAGTTTTCATCCGATTTCGATGATATTTTTGTTTGATAGATAATTCGTCAGTGGCGGTTTTGAGTCCAAATTACACATTCCCCTTCTCTTGGCCAAGGTTTCAATCTCTCTCAAGTGAGGTTACCTTTTCCATTGCATAAAGGATTCTACGACAGTTTTAGGGCCTTGCCTTCATTGTCGTTTATAGCCGTTCCCAATTTATTTATTTTTATTGTCCTTAAACTGCTCCAATTGAACGGTAAAAATTCCCAGTAATGAAAGACCCTGTCGAAGACGGGTTATACTACTAGTGTATATATATATATATATATATATATATATATATGAGAGAGAGAGAGAGAGAGAGAGAGAGAGAGACAGTTGAAATTAGATAATTAGAAATTTCAAACTCGGAAATATAATATATTTATACATACTGACTGATTTGTTTTCTACGGCTTATCAGCGCTTTCTAGGTTATATAAAGTTAGATTTTTTCTTTTACATTGTAAATCTTGTTTTTTGGGAGATAATAATGATTTAATGATGCAACGTTTACTAATTAACCCATAGATGGGGAGCAAGAAATGGAGTCATACTTTTCTGAAGGCTATTTGCGCGCAGGTGAACATAACGAAATCGCCTGTAATTAAACTCGACTCTCCGATTAACAATTCCGAGCCAAGATCCGCCTTGCCACCAGTACTTCTAAGCTTATAGCATCGGTATTCCTAACCCATCTAAGTACTGTCCAGGCTCAATGTTCCTTAACTTCGGTGATATCGGGAACAGCCGTTTAAACGTTGTGTTCGTAAGCCAGGCAGATAATGAACAGAATTTGCGTAAAGTCTACTACTGAAGTGTTAAGGCGTTGCTTTCATTGTCGTTTATAACCGTTCCCAATTTAATTTTTTAATTGTCCTGCCAGTTCTTGCATTGCATTCACCATAGTATTAAATAAGCTTGCTTTTTATTGCTCAACATATAATTTTCCAACTTGTCCTAAAGTTCTACATGTCCTTGCCATTTTTAACATTTTCCATTTCATTTTAGGAGTCTTGTTATCATCTTTTTAACTCCAAAAATATTTAGAAAGTGAATCTATTTAAGATCAAATAGCAATCCATCACATTGTTTTTATTTCTTTCTAACGATTTATTTCTGTTTGTCAGCATTTGATAAACCTCTCCATCGGCTCCTTCTGTAGTCTAACGCTTGTTCGGATTTCAGTGTTGTATTTTCCTTCCTAGGAGACACGGTGGAGTAAAGGATAGCGGCTCGGATTGAAGAATCGGAGAGCCGAGTTCGAATTCCAGTCGACTCCATTACATTCACTTACGTTCTAGTACCACTGGAAAAGGTATGAATCCTCTTCTTCTGCCCCCCCCCCACAAACATAGCATACAGACCGGATTCTATAGCCTTGGACTGTAACCAGTCTACTGCAGAAAGAAATGACAACCTACTACGGGAACAAAAAACTGCCTCGTCAGTCATGTATCGAAAGATCCATGATCGCCTAAGCGTGTATCACGCATGGCACATAATTGACTGATTTTCCCTCCTCTGTTAAAACACTTCCCTGATATTTAAACTTTTTTTACATACTTCATAATATGGAGAATTTGACTGTTCAGGCGGGAGAAAGGCAATGCACTTACCTGCGTTGTTGTTTCATACTAACTAAAAGTGGTTACCTGTTTACTAACGTTTTATAGTTACATGGGTCACGTGACTTTATTACCACGTGATACCTGAAGTAGTTATGAAGGAAATGTTTTTTTTTTCCTTTTTATTTTTATATTTATTTAGTGCAAGTACTCTCTAATATTTCTGAGATGAGGTATTATGTACATTATTTACATTATTCGGACTATTGTCCTCATCTTTGTCACCATATTTATTACAACGATTCGGCTTTTGTACGCTCCGGCCTTCTTCAGGTGGTTGGAATGTCGAGCTGAACCCTTTATTTCGCTCACTGGGGTAGACTGTGCCATGTTTAATGGATGTCAGTTGGCAGTTATCTTGAGGACACATCGTACAGTGGATAAAGGCGTTAGTTAGATCCAGTGACAGGACCCAAAAAGTGTGATTTCAATACCCGATTAAGGCAGTGGAGAGCTTTCAGAGGGAAAATTAACAGGAGATAATATAGACATTTTCAATTTCTAAAGTGGGTTTTTTCTTATGTTGATGAGCCTACTTTTTGTCTTCTTTTAGTTGATGGTTAGTTTTGTCTCGTTTTTTGTGTTCCTTTTAGCGGGCCCTGTAGATTTATTTCCATATCAACCTGTAATACCACGTCATATGTGTATCCTATATATTAAGCGAAACGGGTAGTAAATTTATCTTAGGATAGCCTCGCTGTAAATGTTGAATATATTTTTAAAAAATGGCTCTTTACAAAAAAATACAAACTTAATGGAACATGTAATAGAAAGACCAGTCCGGATAAGAGCTACAAAGTATAAGAAAATTTGGAGAGTCATGTAGGTACAGGTCACATAGAAAATTTTGGGTTTTAAAAATGAAAATCATGGTTATTTTCTTGAAATACAACCAGGTTGACTCAATTGCCAATCAGTAATCAAGTGGCTGACTTAATGCACGCTTGGGCAATTATGTCTCTTTCGATTCATGAGCGACTAGGCAGATTTCCCGCAATAGAATAACGTTTCTTTCAGCAGTGGATTGGTGGCAAGCAAACGTTATAGCTTACATCTATCTCTCTATCTCTCTATCTACGAATGTTTTTTTCTATCTATCTATCTATCTATCTATCTATCTATCTATCTACGAATGTTTTTTTTTCTATCTATCTATCTATCTATCTATCTATCTATCTATCTATCTATCTATCTACGAATGTTTTTTCTATCTATCTATCTATCTATCTATCTATCTATCTATCTATCTATCTATCTATCTATCGAAGACTGTTTCTATCTATCTATCTATCTATTTACCTATAGATCTCTGTATCTATTACATTCTGTTTCTATCTATGTATCTATCTATCTATCTGAGCCTTCTTCTATTTATCTGTCTATCGTAGCCTGTTTCTATCTATCTATCTATCTATCTATCTATCTATCGAAGACTGTTTCTATTTCTCTGTCTATCGTAGTCTGTTTCTATCTATCTATATATCTATCTATCTATCTATCTATCTATCTATCTATCTATCTATCTATCTATCTATCTATGTATTTATCTATCTATCTTAGCCTGTTTCTGATATCTGTCTATCGTAGTCTGTTTCTGTCTATCTATCTACGATTGTTTCTATTCATGTGTCTATCGTAGTCTGTTTTATCTATTGCATTCTGTTTCTGTCTATCTATCTATCTATCTATCTATCTATCTATCCATCTATCTATCTAATCATGTCTCTATTTATCAGTCTATCGTAGTCTGTTTCTATCTGTCTAGCTATATATATATATATATATATATATATATCGTAGCCTGTTTTTACTTATGTGTTTATCGTAGTCTGTTTCTATCTATCTATCTATCTATCTGAGTCTTCTTCTATTTATCTGTCTATCGTAGTCTGTTTCTTTATTTCTATCTATCTATCTAGCTATCTAGCTATTTTAACATGTTTCTATTTATCTGTCTATCGTAATTCGTTTCTATCTATCTATCCATCTATCTAGATATCGTAGTCTTTTTCTATCTATTTATGTGCAGTAGACACATTCATCTCAAAATAACTTCTTAAAATGCAAAAAATAAACAAATGAATTAGATTTGATATTCTGGAGATCGTTTCGCATATATGCTTTATCTCATGGGTGCACTTCCTATTTGTACTTCTAAACATTTCCCCTCTGTCCTATTGTTCCCCAATAGCAGTGGATAGAAGTGATGGTTCCGGACATTTCCTAAATGTATTTGCACGTAAGTGAATGTAATCTCATATCTCATTCAGAGCCGTTATCCCTTACACCACACCGCACACCCTCGTTTGTATCTGGATTCAAATGTAAAAAAACAACCTTTGAGCGTCCACTCTATCTGAGGAGGAATATATTTTAGAGAAACGAAAAGACTTGATCGTCTTCTCGTGTGTGCGTTTTATAGAGATTTGTATAAAGAATAATGCAATTTTCAGTTTGCTGCTTATCTTCCCAGCGTAACATGATAATATGGAATCACACCACCAAATAAAATATAATAGACTTTGATAGCAACTTCTGATCTTTCTTTGGACAATAATCTAATATAATGGTACAGTGTACGAGATACAGCCGCATCGGTCATGGCTGAGAAGTCCTGCTTTGTTCGGACTGTTAATGTGGAATAATGAGAATTCTGACAATAGCCGGCGTTTCTTCTTCAGTTACAGAAGAACCCATTCTGTCAGGGCGTTTCTGACCGCAAGCAAAGGCAAAGATGGGCCCGAGTGGTAATGCTTTAACAGCCCAAAGTTTAACTTACTGGATACTTTATATGCGCTCAATGTGTGGTTAATTATATCTTAAAGCATATGAATACTTTATTTGTATTGTTCTTGTCGAACCATGTAACCCAAGTACACGTGACTTGAATATGGCATAGATAACTTTATTTCTCTCACGTCACGAGTGTGATTGTGAGGATGGGTCTGCTGTGGTTGAAACGAGAAACGACCATGTTTTCAAACGAGTGTTAAAATATTACATTCTGTGGGTTATTTGTATTGTTATTTTCTTCCATGTCATATTTCTTTTTTTCTTTCTTGCATATTGTGGTTCAATATTTCCCCTAAGCTTTGGGTATAATTCACCTTGGTTGTGTTGTCGTGTGAACCTGTTTGCCACTCCATATCGGTAAGTGTTACTGCACCACTGAGCTTTCATATTTTGAACAGATCAGACGCAGTCTCCGCTTAATACAACTGATGAACGTGTTACTTCAATTAGAAACTGTGATAATTCTGATTTAGTTATTTATTAATCATTTCATTCTACAGAGGCGCATTAAAAATCGGTGCCGCTCAAGAATGTTTTGATTGCGATCCTTTTTAGAAAGCTTCCGATTTCAATCGATTTAATCAAAACTTGTTCTTGAGGATGTGTAAGATCAGTGAAATAGAAACATCTTCAGGGAAAAGACGAGAAATTTCAAAGAAACACCTTGAAATCAGTGTTCCGTGTAACCACAGACAGCCATATCGTACGAGATTTTCCGCGAATCGCACTGATGTTTTATTAATTCTGTTGGGCAATTATTTGGTTTTCAGTTATTTCAAGTGGAAATTATATGATTGATCAATCTATCTATCAATCGATAAACCAACTCAATCTGATCATGTTATCTATCTCAGCATCTATCTATCTATCTATCAGTCGATCGATCGAACTCAATCTGTTATGTCTGTCTTTCTCAGTCTAATTATATCTATCTATCTATCTACAGAGTTGCACGAACGTAAGTGAACCCCTAAGAGAATATTTTAAAAATATGTCTTTTTTTTTTGTCCTAGATACTCAATAATTCTTAATTAAACTATATATTCCTTAAGAAAAATAACTTTTATTAAATGAATTACAAATAATTTCAAATTTTTTTATCAAGCTGGAACAAAAGGTATTAATGAAAAATTAAGATGTGCAAAAGTAAGTGAACCCTTATATTTAATATTTGGTGACACCTCCTTATGAGGTCACGACATCACCCACTCGTTTGCTATAATTTGTAAGAAGTTTCTGGCAGTAGGCAGCGTTAATTCTTGACCATTTGTCTTGTCAAAATTCCCATAATTGCTCGATATTGCCTGGGATTCTTGCATGTACTGCATTCTTTAACTTAAATCACAGATTTTTCAATTGACTTTAGATCAGGACTTTCACTGGTCCATCCAAAACTCGAAAAACATTTTTCGAGCCCATTCATTTGTGGAATTGCTTTGATGCATCAGATCATTGTCCTGCCGGAAGACGCAGCCCCGACTCAAAACCAACTTTCGAACCGAGGACAAGGCACTTTCATTCAGATTTTTTTGGTATCTCACAGAGTACATTGTGCCGTCAATGGGTAATATTTTGCCAGTTCCAGTCGCAGCAATGTACTTTATAATCATAATACTACTGCTACCATGTTTAACTATTGCCATCAAATTGTTCTCTTCGAAAGCCGTATTAGAAGTTCGCCGACATACAGCCTATCGGGCACCTAAAAAAGCTCTAGTTTTATAACATCCGAGCTGAAAACCTTGTTAGAACGTTTCTAGCTTATTAATATGTACTTTGGCATAGTTTACCTAAGCTTGTTTGTGACTTTTTTTTAGCCTTGAAGACCGGCGGTGTTCAGATTTCGTTGAATTGTAGACCTATGCATATTGATTCCGACATTGCTCGGAAAGCATTGGAGAACCGCAGATGTCACAGCAGGATTCGCCTGGGCTTGTTGAACTTGATGTCTACATTTGTCTTGCAGTTATTTTTTTTACAGTAAATTTAATTTTAAATTTAAAAAAGGTATGAGACGGCGTCGCTTTCTTTGGACAGCACTAAATCTATCTATCGCAATAAGCTCATATCTCTCTCTCTATCTATCTGTCATTGGCCTATATCAGTTTCATTATATATATATATATATATATATATATATATATATATATATATATATATATATATATATATATATATGTTTGTGTGTGTGTGTGTGTTGTAACCTAGGGAAGTTTACTGAATAGAATAATCACAAGAAGGTTGGAAATGAACGATAATAGGACAAGAACTACAAACATAAGATTCGCCAGCGGCGCGTAGAAGAACTTGCCAACTGCTACAAGTGAGTCAAGTAAATTCCACCATGAATCTCCAACTGCAGGATATTTATTAACCACCCCACGCGGTCAGATGTGGCACAAGGCCGAATTTAATGTGGGATATCCGATCCAATAGATTTTGGTCAAAAACTCTCCTTAGACCCCGCCTCCCTAAAACGGGGTCGGGTAGCTGTTTCCCGAGGCGGGACCTTGGACTTCGACACAGCCTCGTCGGGGGATCCTGGAGGCTGGTAGTTTGACCAGCACAGTTGAAGACGAATCTCCGACTGCTGACCAACATACAGTATTTACTATTGTATTTATGTGAATGTGCACATACTCATTATCGTCCGTAGTTATGCTAAAACAATATTTATCCCAACAGGATTTACTAAAATGCTAAAAATAAATTAATTAAATTTGATATTGTAGTTTTTTTTTATATCTTTTATGCACTCTATATTTGTAATTTCTGATTTTTTTTTTCATTTTCTTAACATTTTTATTATTTGCGTCGTAAGGGAAAATTTTAATTCGGATTAATTTGCATAGAAAATTAGATCCACCTTTTTGCAATATAATTCGTAATCTGAAATGCTCAATCTATACTTATATGAAAAAAAAAAGAAGAATATTTCTGGACACAATGCCCATTATTTTATTTTATTTTATTTTTTAAGCATTTCACCCCGAGCAAGGCAGGAAGCCACTAGTACACAATCGGATACTGAGAGTGTATGCGAGAGAAAAGACTGCGTATAGAGGGGGCCGATCAAAGGATAAAAGGTGAACGAGGTTCAAGATTTTCAGTTTGTAGTTATCAGGTAAGGAAGGAAATGGAAGGGAGTTCTCCAGGTGGGAAGTGCGAGAAAAGAAACTATTGGAGTAGAAGTGGCGGTTATATTTAATTAATTCAACAGTAAATGAGTGGGACCAAGATGCCAATCTAGTAGACCGCTTAAGCTCACGTAGTGCGGGCACCAGGGGAAAAAATCGTCAGTGCAGTAGACATGAAAATATGTATAGAAAAGACAGAGGGAATCCACGCGATTGAAGTCGGTATGCCAGGTCAGGGATCGATTACACTGCAGATCCTTCTTTGGATTTTGTCAAGAAGCTCGAGATGGGTTGTGATTTTCCAAGCGTAGCTTAGATATGGCACAAGGCCGAAAGTGTGGAGCACCCAGTGAGGATAGAACACACTACTCAGTCGTAATTGTTCTAGCGAGACAAGCTTGCTAACCATTACACCGCCTCGAGGTGCCCTAAATGATTTTCTAAGCATAGCTTAGATGTGGTACAAGGCCGAAAGTGTGTGGCACCCAGTGAGGGTCGAACTCACTACTTAGTTGTAATTGTTCTAGCGAGACAAGCTTGCTAACCATTACACCGCCTCGGGGTACCCAACCTCGAGATGAGTAGCAGGAGCACCAGACCAGATATGGCAACAGTATTCAATGGACGCACGATTTGCTCACTTGCACATGTGCAAGACGGACAATGACAAGAAAAATCCTCTGAAACGACACAGGGATTCAATTTTCCAACGAGTAGATGCAGTTATTGATTCGATGTAGTCTTTCTCCTTCACGTCAGCTGAAAACGCTAGACTGAGAAGGTGCAGTGTGTTGTTCTCCATATATACGTGTGTGTGTGTGTGTGTGTGTGTGTGTGTGTGTGTGTGTGTGTGTGTGTGTGTGTGTGTGTGTCAGTGTGTGTGTATGTGTAATGTACTTCCCGGAATAGAGGAAACGCATAACCTGTTTAGCGAGCTTGAGTAAACTGATGGTGGAACAAGTTTCGGGGACATATCGAAAAGACAACATCTATTAAAATCTACAAAGGAAAGGAAATCGTGGAGAGCCCTGATCGCTAAAGGCACATAGCACATAAAATAATTAATTAAACATTATTATTAAATCCTTTAAAAAGAATTTCCGACGTCAAGAAATAGAGAACCGGTTCTTAAATTTGAAGATCCTACAAGTGGAGTTAACTGTTGAATTAATTCATTCGAATAATTATCACTAATGAAGAATCTCTTACATTTTACAGCAAGCTTATTAAATTTTTATCTAGTTACTCGCCGATAAGATGAGCAAGTATTTGCCGATCAACGTACATAAACGTAAGTATTAAGGTCAGCGTTTAAATCCTATCTTCGCATTTCGACTTGATGCCAGGTAATGTTAACAGTGTCAGCTATATTTTCAGATCACTCGACTGCTACATAGAAACCCGATGTTATCTACACTATCAAGAACGCCTGACGGTGCTAAAAATAAAAATAAATAAATAAAAGTGTTGAAAGGACATGTCCGCTATATTCGATGCAAAACGGTATTTCCGAACAACCGAAAACTTTATTCAAACCACGAAGGTATGCAATTCTATTTTCACTGTCTACGCTACGGGAAATCCCATTATAATTTATACTGGACAATGAACTAAGCATTCGCTAAGTATATCCTTTTCTCTGATAATCCTGCGTTCGACTATTTGACAAATGTAATACATTCACCCTTGTGCAGATTAATTGAAACTAAACGAATAATCCCATTATTATTCAATTTTTTTCATATTTTTCCAATGAAACATGACCCAGTGCTCACGTTAGGACTTCGTATGTCCATTCCACGAAGTCGTTCCTTGCAGATTGACCACAGATTCTCGAATGGATTTAAATCAGGAGAGTACTTTGGTTTCCTTACTCGTAAGACTTGCAAGTGTGTTCGTGCAGCGTTACCAATTTTCATACGCTTCTTTGACGTAACGTCCATTGCAGATAATGACCGCAGGATAATTAATCGAGTGTCATGGCAATAGAGGATATGCGTGGTAAAAAATCTGATGCAATCTCTAACACAAAATTACGAAAGTGACAAAGGGTATTCTTTGACATCACAAAATGGCTACGAGTTTTCCTTGCATCACAATATATATATATATATATATATATATATATATATATATATATATATATATATGAAGAATTATAGTCTTAAAGTCTGCTATATTTATGGGATAAAGTGCTCAATATCAGAGATAGAGCGTGTGTAAATATAAAAGTGAACATAGATTTGAGGCGACAGTCTGTTTTAAGCTAGATGCAATCGTCAGACCACGAGTGCTGTTATTTTTCTCGGCTATCTATATACACGGGTCAGTGGTGCATTGTGGGTAGACTATTTTAGCAGATATTTTACCGGAAGTCGTTTATTTGTTTATTTGTGTCAAATTATTTTGCTTGTTTTTATTTAATTTATTTTTGATTTTTATCCTTTATATTTCTTTTATTTTTATTTTTTATTTTGATCGGTGTTTTTATAAACGTAGTAAAAATTTATTTATATAGCTTATTGTGAGTAGTCTATTATGACGGTTATATATAAAAAAATATATATATATATATCTGTGTGCGTGTGTGTGTGTGTTTTATATCTATGCCGATGATACTACTATATACGGGCGCACATCTAAAACACACAATGGTCAGAGATTGGCGTCTGATCTCACTTCCAATTTTGTACACACTGCCCAATTGGGTAAAAAAAAATGATGATTCCATTCAATGCCTCGAAGACGTAGTTAGTTACGTTATATCGTTTGCCGATCTGACACCAAATTACCACGAATGAATATGAACGGAGCTGCTATCAGTAAAACACCGTGCTTTCAAAGACTGTTTGGCCACAAACTCACATCTCACCTCAAGTGGAACACGTACATACGATCCGTTGCTAAGGATGTAGATAAAGTAGTCGGTTCCCTGTACAACTTCAGTAATTATCTGATTCCACCTGCAATACTCTAATTTTACAAGAGTCAGATCAGGCCAAAATAGGAGTAATGCTAAGTCCTCTCTCTCCAAAATTGATATTCAAAAGTACTTGTGGGGGTGATGAATTATAGTCTATTCATCAACCTCACTCTCACAGGTGAGATGTAGCAAGGTTCTCACTGGTCTGCCGTTACTTACATGTAGAGTGCTAGGATGAAATACATTCTCTTGTCCCGCTGAGACACGTCATGCCATTTACATAGTAGCAAACCACCCATATTCCCGCCATATTCCATCAGTGAGTAGTAAGTTCCACTGGAGCAGGTTCTTTCCGCGAAGCACTGCCCTGTAGAATCGACTCCCAATAGAATGTTTTCCCAATGATTACAATCTTAAGCTATTCAAGGCAAAGCTTAATCGTTATCGCCTACCTTATCTCCCTATACACACAAATAGCCTCCTAATGTAACCCACTACATCGGATAGCCCCGAGCATTATAAAGAATGGCCCTAACTGCATATATATATATATATATATATATATATATATATATATATATATATATATATATATATATATATATATATATATATATATATATATATATATACACACATCTCAGTGAATAAACCAGACAAGGTGATTTTATTAGTTTTTTTATACAATTTCTCAAGCGATCTAATATTTTTTTCAGATAATAAATTATATAACAAACTGTCCGAATGTAGTCCTAAATACACAAAAAAGAATATATATATATATATATATATATATATATATATATATATATATATATATATATATATATATATATATAATACACAATGAAATCCAATTTAATTATTTGCTCTGTAATAATAAATAGCTCTTTTAGTGGATTACTTTTATTATTTTAAAAGAAAATTAAATACCACCGGATTTATTATCTTTACTATATATATATATATATATACACAAGTCTAGGATATAGAATAGACAGTGCTCGACAGTAATAGGAGCTAATATCCAAATTTTTAAATAAACAATGTGTGTGTGTGTGTTTATGCTATATATATATATATATATATATATATATATATATATATTATGAAATGGACAAAGTCCGACAATTATTTAAAGACATTTTTATGTTTAACATTCTTTTTATAGATACAAGTATTTAAGTAAATGCTCTGTTTTATAATAAACAGTATTAAACAACATTTACCGGCCTGAATATCCGAGTAATCGTATACGGAATCGTCATATAGTCGGACGTGCCTTACTGGTCGGCCACAAAGCATCGTTCGGCTGGCAAGGTCGAATTTACTGCTTATAAACTTCCTTCTCACGCCGGTAAATGTTATTTAATACTGTTAAAGAATGTTAAATAATAAAAATGTCTTTACATAATTGTCGGACTTTGTCCATTTCATAATGTGTGACGTCATTTGTTTACATTTGATACGCCATGAGCAGTTATGAATGTACGTGAGAGATTCATGGAAGATTGAAGTTTATAAGCAGTAAATTCGACCTTGCCAGCTGAGCGCTCATCTGTGGCCAAATCGGTTAAAGGCACGTCAAGCTAAATGACGGTTCCGTATAGGATACAGGTTCGAATCCTGTTTGAGGACGATTATTTTCTATGAAAATTTCTCGGACATTCAGACCGGTAAATGTTATTTAATACTGTTTATTATAAAACAGCGCATTTACTTAAATACTTGTATCTATAAAAAGAATGTTAAACTTATAAATGTCTTTATATATATCATAATATTTCCAGTATCCCTTTTAACTTCACTGGGTCTTGTGTGTGATAAATCTGCCGATCCTCATTAGTTATCCTGGAAATATTAACACTTTTTCTTCTGTTACTTTTAAAAATCTTTCTTTTTTTTAATTTGAAGTAAAACGTCAGCATTGCTTAGTTGCCTAAACCATGGCGCATTGATTCCATCAACACCATCACTTCACAGATAGGTTGAAAGAAAATGGTCATTTTTGTAGTGAAGTTATAACATGCAATTTGGAATATATATATATATATATATATATATATATATATATATATATATATATATATATATGTATTGTTAAAATTCGAGATCATTTATGCGAGAATCGGTTATTAGACGAGAAATTCGCGTCAGTTTTTGGCGACACCCTATATATATATATATATATATATATATATATATATATATATATATATATATAGATATATATATATATATAAAAGACAATAGGAAACTTTAATAGTAGCCGACGCGTTTCGTCCAATGTGGACTTTTCCAGGGCGAAAAAGAATATATATATATATATATATATATATATATATATATATATATATGTGTGTGTGTGTGTGTGTGTGTGTGTGTGTGTGTGTGTGTGTGTGTGTGTACATATATGTAAGTTTGAGTAAAAATCAATGAAAGTACCTAGTTAATGTGCGATTGCTTTTTGATAACTCTTATTTGGAAATAAATATGTTCATGTCAAATCACTTTCAGGTAACGGTATCCCTTTTGGAATATATTTTGATTTTTTTGTTATATGATCAGTTTTCCTTTATTTTGAATATCACGTGTGTGTTTTATTGCATTTACAATTCTTGTCTTTTTTTTTTGTTAATAAAATATATTTAGTATGCTTTTTCTGTTGTAGTTTTGTTGATTTTTTGTTGGCTTTTTTTTGCTCAATGCCTCAAAAAATGGCAGTTGTTTTTGGCAGTTAATATTGTGTAGCACTTTTGTGTTTTTGTTAAGTGTTTGTCTCATTTCCTTTTAACGTTTCTCTTTGTTTACGTTGACGTGTTATAATGGAGCTATTGTTAGATAAGTGGCATGTTAATCGGCAAGACAATATTGTAGTAATGAAACCAATGTCAGTGTTCGAATTGTTATTAGAGAAGCATTCTTCAATCAAGCCAATGATTGAATGGAGGACATTAGTTTTTTATATATTAATATACATATATATATATATATATATATATATATATATATATATGTGTGTGTGTGTGTGTGTGTGTGTGTGTGTGTGTGTGTGTGTGTGTGTGTGTGTGTCTGTCTGTGTCTGTGTGTGTGCGACTTCATTCCATTCCAGCTATCTTTAGCATTCGCCATTTTCATTCTATTTAATATTTATTTCAATTTCGGATATCGCTGCGCTTAGCCCTTTGATTTTTCGATTATAGTTTTGAAGAGTTAAGAATTGACAACGTGTTAGCTTTTGATGTCTTATTTTCTGTTTCGCTTTACCGACTTTAAATTCCTTTAGGATATCTTTGTCTTCTTTTACCGTTTCCTTGCTCATCTTTCCACTATCATACATAATATCCGTGTGTCTTTTTAATATCCGTTTTTAAAGCAATATTAATTATTCATTTCAAAAAAGATATCTAGGATCTCAATTCTTTGCTTTGTGGGTAAATCTACAAACGTTTTTCGTATTCATACTCACGTGGTTCCTTTAGCAGCTCTGTGAAGTAGCGTTTAGTGCGGTATTCCGGTATTTCGCCGCTATTATATATTTCCATTATAAACATTGGTAATCTTATCAATCCTACAACGCGAGAGCTTGAGAGCATCTCTGTAACAATGTTACAAGGGTGCATTACACTTGATTAAATTGTTCGGTTTCAAATACAGAGATCACTACTAATCACAAAAGGCGCATATATAAGAATATACAACGACTGAAACTTCGGGATTATAGCAATCAAGAACAGGACATTATTTGACATGCATAAAAACAATTACCCATTGTTCAGTAATTCGGACGAAGATTACATTTTTGGTATAAATTTCTTTCAAAGATGGGATCTATATTTTAAGTAGGTAAAGGCCAAAAAACGTGATCAGTTTTACATTATAATATACTAGATAGCGGTTTTAAATTCATGAATCATATTAGATTTATTAAGCTAAAATTACAGAGGAAGTGACTGCTTAAAGATCACCGCATAAACTAATTATATCTTATAATATTCCGGATATTATGGATATGTGGTTGGTCCTAATCTGTGATCTAGTTTACAGTCGCTCTCTCACAGACATGCCGTCACCCGTCCGTCTTTTCTACAAATACTTTCACGGTAACTCCTCCGACGAGATACTTTCGCTGGTTCCCAAACTGCATGAATTTAAACGTGCTACTAGGTTGGTATCTAAGTCCAACCCTTTCAGTGTCGAAACGGTTAAATGTAGCCGTTTCTCATACACCAATAGCTTCATGTCTTGCACTTCCCGTCTGTGGAACCCCATTCCTCTTGTTTCCCTGATAGCTATAATCTCTAACTATTCAACATGCAATCTCAATCGACATCTCCAGTTACCTTGATGTATTCCCCGTACTTGTCTTCGTCCTTTGCTCTATCTCGCCTCTTTACTCTCGCACCGACACTCTGTGTAACCCCTTGCGTGCTAGGGGCACTCTTACCTTGTTTGGGGTGAAAAGTTTAATACATATATACATATATACATACATATATATATATATATATATATATATATATATATATATATATATATTGGTTACATATATATATATATTGGTTACATATATATATATATACATATATATATATATATACATATATATATATATATACATATATATATATACATATATATATACATATATATATACGCATATATATATATATATATATATATATATATATATATATATATATATATATATATATATATATATTGAGGAGGCACGGTGGAGTAATGGATAACGGCTTGGATTGAGCCGAGTTCGAATTCCAGTCGAATGCATTACATTCACTTACGTGCTAATACCCTTGGGAAAGGTGTGGATCCTCTTCTTCTTCTCCCTGCAACTATGGATAAATAGCAGGACAGACTGGGTTCTATAGCCTTGGATGGCAACTGGTCTAGGACAACTCTGAATTCAAAACCTGCGGAGGGTCGTTTGGGGACCTTGTGGCATTCGTTGCACCAGGTCCCTGTATTTGTCCCTCCAAAAAGTGTGGATGGCCCTGCACAAAGCCTTCACCACTATAATCAAATCCTGTGTGGGTGTCGGGCTTTCAGTTTCTGGGAACTGATCTGTCTGGCCCTCATACGTCGAGTTTGACGGGAGAGTCCATTATATATATATATATATATATATATATATATATATATATATATATATATATAGAGAGAGAGAGAGAGAGAGAGAGAGAGAGAGAGGGAGATAGATAGATATAGATATATATAGATATATTGATACATGTTTCATTGAATTATATAGACAAGTGTTGTCTCATTATTTTATGTAAATTCTTTTCATATCGTTTGATAAGCTTAATAAGATTATCATTAAACGAAGAAAGAAAATCACAATATTGATACATATTTTTTAATCCTATCTAAGCTTTCGGCTTACATAAACCATTATCAAAGATGACAATTACATTACAATATATTAAGCAATACACGGGCAAAAGAGTGATGATAGTCTTTTCTGGAAGCGAAAATCACACCGCAGCTCATGACGTCACACATAACCACGCGAGAGTGAAAACGAGAAGTATTAAGTATGGGAAGCCGTTGGTATAATCAATGGCTTCTGTTACCAATTATAGGCATTTCAGAATATTTTCATAGTTCTTCTGTAGGAATCGTTATCTTTATTAAAGCTTGTTGAGATTTGTGTTTAATAATTCCTTGCATTTAACTTGACATCATCATCAGATTTGAAGGGACTTTTATTACCGTCTAAATCCTTAGCCAAATACATTTCACCTCAACCTGTTGCTTTCTAAATAGATATTGTCAATTATGTCTATAAAAGACCCAAACTCTAACCCAATCATACCTAACTCGACATATATGTCGAAAGCATAATACAAAGGAACCAATTTCCGGTTATTCATCGTTCAACTGACGTGTTTCTGTTTTTGATGTTCTTAAAAGTTATGTTTCTCTATTGTAAGATCCAATAAAACCGCTTCTTCAAATATTTCTATTCTATTCCCTGTCTTTCTTTGTTAGCTGTTTAATTCTTTTTCAACCACTTTTTATGTTATACTTTGTTTCATAGGCTGAGTAAGATTCAGTTTCGCCCTACAACTTAATTTGTTACAAAAATGTTAAGCTCAAAACTCGAGGTATATAGCTTAGCCGCACCAGATCCAGACCTTCATACGGATGTCAAGAATGGGCGAGTGAAGACTGAAGACTATGTATCTTGATAATGACAACACATCTTCGAAACTTATGGACTTACGCTACATAATCACAAAAAATAACTTTACCAGATAACAGAAATCACATCATTTGAAGACTACCATTATCAGCAACAACTAAAATGGATAGCACATGAAACTCGAAAGAGAAGAATGATATAATCAAGATTTTGACATTCCGCACTACTTCAAACAAAAGATTAGAAAGGAAATCGCAATCAATACTAGAATGAGAGACAACAGCTACTGGACTTGAGAAACATATTTTCCCGATAAATTGTTTCAAGAGAAAGATTTGTTTAAATACCAACTGACATCTCGGTCTCACGCTCAGTAACCAGCTTTATGTTAGTGGATGTTTTGCCTTGCTTGGTGTGAAATGATTAAATAAAGTGTCCAGAACAACGTCATAATTGTAGAGTAGAAATGGAAGGTCCCGTTAAATAATGGTGAACTTCCACAGGCAGCCATAAGTTACCTCATCCAGTGTGATATAAACAGCTGATTGGCCAGGGACCAGATATATTTTTGTATTTGTATCTCGTTGGCACGAGAATAAAGTAATCAACTGCTTACCCAGTCTCGATATCACGACTCAACTCGTTGAAGGGCGCAAAGGAAAATACCCTATGCACATGCCCACGCAGAAAATCAGTCCCAGCGATGCCTAGGACCAACCCGTTCATTCGGGCGTAAACCAAAAGGCACCCATTGGAACGATGGATATGTGACCCTTTCAGCGCATTTAAAACTAACCCTTACAGACTATGACAGGAAAAGTCAGGTGCTATGCGTGATGTACGCTTAGGGGATCATGTATCTTTTGATATATTACTGACGAGGCAGAATTTTTTTCCTGCAGTACGTTGCCATTTCTTTCTGTGGTAGGCCAGATGCCATCCAAGGTTATAGAACCCGGTTTGTCCTGCTATTTACCCATAGGTGGGTGTGGGGGAAGAATTGCTGAATACTTCCTGATAAGGAAACGGGTAATATTGACATTATGATTTCACTTGTTCTTGTCTTGATTTTTTTAAAATTCTGTTCTTTGATATCTCTTCTATATTTTTGCAGTTTTTATAATTGTGTTGCTATTCAGCAATTATTTCACAGCATCTTTGTGCCTTTTAATATCATGTGTCGATTTCGCGAATGTGATATTACGTCACCACGATTCCCTTTAATTGTCCGCTAAAAGAAGTATTCTCAAATACCTGATGCAGATAGTATACTGCCGTGGAGAGCGATAATTAGGAACAATGTGTACCATAAATATAATAAATTATATAAATCAGAAATGATTAATACTTATGTTCAACTAACACATGGCTCAGGAGTCGCTCAAGGTAGAGAATTACGATATGGTGTATGAGCCTAAAAAAGGCAAAACGTATAAAAACTATAGTTGATAACACCTGCTGATAGAAAGAGGCGTCCATTTATCTGACAATAATGAGTAAGACCTAAAATTAGGCCACAAATGGAATTTAGGCGACAAAGCCGAGAGTCCTTGACAACCACGAACGGGATAGACATGCCTTTAGCATACCCCAAGAACAGGAGATACTGGCCACGATCAAACCTGAATAATGCAAGGAAAAACAGCTATAAAAAGAAGAATGAACAGCGTCAGATAAGTGTTTAAATTTCAAACAGACACATATTTGGATATCGTTCCCGATTACATGACTTTTAACTGCTAAAGGAATGCGTTTTCAGAATTGTTCTGTTCTCATTCTCGTTGTTTAATGCATTTCTCATATAAAATATGTTTTTTTTATACTCTTCACTTGTTTCGTCTTTGTTCAGCAGCCACGACTCAATTCGAGGGTTGCGGTGGATAAGTAATGCATTACGTCAGATCACATGCCATGGAAACAGAGTTAGTGTAGCGAGATACTCGCGACTATTTTTCTGTAAGAAAAGGGTTGTAGGAATTCATCATTCACAAGGCCACATAGATGTACATTATTTACGTTATTCGGACTATTGTCCTCATCGTTGTCGCCATATTTATTATGCCGTTTCGGCCGTTGTACGCTCCTGCCTTCTTCAGGTGGCTGGAATGTCGAACTGAACCCCTTATTTCACTCACTGGGGTAGACTGTTCTTGTTCCTAATAGATGTCAGTTACCTCCTGTTAATTCCCCTCTCCAAGTTCTCCACCGCCTTAACTCGGTATTGGACTCACACTCAAGGATACATGGTAAAGCGGATAAAGGCGTTAGTAAGATCCAGTGACAGGACCCAAAGAGTGTGAGTTCAATACCTGGTTAAGGCGATGGAGAACTTGGAGAGGGGAATTAACAGAAGATAACTGATAAGTGACATCCATTAGACATGGCACGTGGAACTAGAACAGTCTATCCCAGTGAACTGAATAAAGGGTTCAGTTCGACATTCCAACCACCTGAAGAAGGCAGAAACGTACACCGGCCGAAACTTTGTAATAAATTTTGCGACAAACATGAGGACAATACGCCGAATAATGTAAATAGTGTATATAATACCTCATCTCAGAAATATAGACAGATGCCACATAGATGCTGTTGAACTCTAACCTGATGGATAATAGAGGGCTGGGCAGTTACAGCCCAGGTATGGCTTCAATACGCCATTATCTTATAAAAAATATATGAACATCATAAAATACACGCCCGTATTTAATCGATCGTCACGTCGATTATTAACCGTATTAAAAACAAAAGAAAAAGCCAACACTCAATAATATAAACTATGAACACGGCCTTAATGTGCTGACCGTTTCTTAAAAATAAAGCTTTCCTATAACTCTTTGATAAGTACATACAACAATCCATACATTAATTTAAAATTAAAAATAAAGCCATCCTTGATAATGGCTAAAAATATAGGCAAAAGCGCTCGGAATTACGGAACATTCGGACAATTTCTACATAATTTACGTCGAGAAAAGCATAAAATTGCAAGAACACGAGAAAAATTAAATAAAAAAATTACTGCAGTATTTTTTCAGTCCTTTTAAATTAAACCTCTATATAAGAGGGATTGTTACCATAATACACAATTATATATATATATATATATATATATATATATATATATATAGAGAGAGAGAGAGAGAGAGAGAGAGAGAGAGAGAGAGAGAGAATGTTTATTTAGAAATAAAATTTTCGTTCATATAAGTCTGATTAATAACATTCGACAAACAATGTTACTGTTTTTTTAGTCAATGTTTCTTTGTTTACTTAAAACAGAATGCAAGCGAATACTTAGTGAACGACATTATTGTCCACGAAGATGGAATCTATATTTTTCAACCATATTTATGCCTGTTCTCAAGAGCTGGTGAAAAGTAGAGGTGTAATACGGAGGCATTCATTTCGACGCAATCAGGAAAGTATGTTTCCGTGCTTCCGTCAAGCATGTCCTCTCATATATCTTCTTTTCCCTCCAGATATGGGTAATTATCAGGACAGACCGGGTTCTATAGCCTTGGATGGCAACTGGTCTAGGAGAAGGAAAACTCTGAATTCAAAACCTGCGGAAGGTTTTTTGGGGACCTTGTAGGACGCTAGTGACCTGTATACAAGCCCACATATTGTGCAACAACTAGGATCTGGGGATATAACTACAGGAATATTTGCTGACGCTTTTCGCCTGTGTCTTTCGTCACTCGGTCAGTCAATATGACTGATTTTTTAAAAATTCTGATACCACTCTGGCACAGATATCTCCAGTTATTTCTATCCAGGGCAATTCGATCGAAGTTAGTATGCGGCATATTCCCAACTGAGTTTACTCTTTAGCATGTCTTTATATCTGAGTCACTGCCGCCCAACATTCATTGTCCACTGTTAAAGTGGTTATGCATGAGAAACTTAGGCATTCTGTTGTCACACATATTTGTAACATGACCAGCCTAGAAAAGGTGTGCATTCGTCAGGAAAGTATCAATTCCACCATTGCATCTTACGAGATCAGCCCTGTCAAAAGTATAGCGGAGTAACTTCAAATATATATATATATATATATATATATATATATATATATATATATATATATATATATAAACCAAAGAATACATATTCTATTCATACGAATCTATCCTAAAAATGTTGTCGGCATTAAATAACCCATTGAGGTTGATATGCCGTAAAACAAAATAAACCAAACCAATCTAAACCAAAGAATATATTTTCTATTCATACAAATCTCTCTTAAAAATGTTGTCGGCATTAAATAACTCATTGAGGTTGATATGCCGTAAAACAAACTAAACCTAATCAAACCAAACTACAATCAGGCAGAATCAGTTGAAATTTCTAGAGTACATAATGAGGCTTTGAAAAATCTGATACTCACTCAATAGAGCAAGAGGACAACAGGTTATAATCTACCTAATGACGTTGTGGAACTGGATGGCAAAACAGATTTTAGGAGAGATAAAAATATAAAAAATATCTGAAAGAGCTGCAAAGGACAGAAAATTGCGGACAGCAATGATCGCTTATGTCCTGAAGGGATACGTTACATAGAAGAAAATGAAGATAGACTATCTGTGGTAAATTCGGAAGAGAAAATATCTTTAAGTGATTGATGTACAAACAAGAGAATATATATATATATATATATATATATATATATATATATATATATATATATATATATATGTGTGTGTGTGTGTGTGTGTGTGTGTGTATATATATATATGTGTATATATATATATATATATATATATATATATATATATATATATATATATATATATGTATATATACACTGCGTGCCAAATTATTACTGAGATCTTTTTTCTAATATGTCAAAAACCGTCAAATCAATTCACACAACATTTTCACACAAAGTTGGCAATATTGACCTGCGCAATCACCGAAATTTTCGTACCGATCTGCGCATTGTAAACAAACTGGCGCCATATTTGTTGTCAGCACATTGCGCAGATCAGTACGGAAATTTCAGTGATTGCGCAGGTCAGTGTTGCCAACATTGTGTGAATATTTTGTGTAAATTGATTGGACGGTTTTTGAAATATTAGAAAAAATATTATCTCGATAATAATTTGGCACGCAGTGTATTATCAAATGGACAAAGTCCGACAATTATTTTAAGACATTTTTATGTTTATACGTTCTTTTTTATATATAAAAATATTTAAGTTAATGCTCTGTTTTATAATAAACAGTATTAACGACATTTAACGGCCTGAATGTCCGAGAAATTGTCATAGAAAATAGGCGTCCTCCTACAGGAATCAAACCTGCATCCTATACAGAACCGTCATATAGCCTGACATGCGTTCACCGATTTCGCCACAGGGGAGCGTTTCGGTTAGCAACGTCGATTTTACTGTTTTTAAACTACAATTTTTCATGATTTTCTCACGTACATTCATATCTGCTCGATAAGTATCCAAATATAAACAAATGACGTCACACATTATGAAATGGACAAATATATAACAGAAGAAATACTAATAAGAAGAGCTATTACTAGTAACAAAATAACATTGCAGCATTTTGGTGTGTAAAGCAATAATACGTGGACGATAACACGTAACGACTTACGTCCATATTAAGTAAAAAACACGAGTTCCAAAGTTAATGCCCAGCGAGCCTAGTCAGTACGTAGATGGGTAACTGCTTGGAAATACCAGCTGATGTAAACCTGAATGTTCGGGTGGCGTAATGGATAAGGGCTCGCAAACCACTGTTCAAATTCCAATCGGGTTGGGTATATTCACTTACACACAAATACTATTGGGAAAATTATGACTTTAACTCTTATAGCCCCGGCTCTGAGTTAGATAGTAGGCAAAGTACCAGTGAGATGGGCCAACATTTCTGATAATTAAAAAATATTTTTTCTGATTATAAATGCACTGCAAATGTTTGATAAACCGTACAAAACAGTAATATCACTCAATCCTTCAAACTATGTTTAGCAACATAATTGTCGTATAAAATATAAGATCTATCGAACCAGAATGTTGTGATAAAAGATTATATGATATAATAAATATATTATTATTATTATTATTATTATTATTATTATTATTATTATTATTATTATTATTATTATTTTATTTCCTTTCATTTCTGTATGTACTCATTTCTTTCCGGGTTCCACCAAGAGATATAAGGACAGAAATGGTGTCAAGACATTCCCCACTGTACAATTAAAAGAAAATACAAATATATTACATAGATAAAGCCCTTCATGAGGTGTTGGCTGAACTCGTGAGAACATTTTTTGTATTTCTTTAAGGCATGGGCTTCCAGGAATCACTTCAATGAGTCTACTGGAATTTTTTCCAACTAATCTGAGGGCTCCAACTACAAGAGGGATTGTTGATGTTCCCATGTGCCACATTTTTGAGATTTTCGATTTTAATATCCTTGTATTTTGATAGCCTTTAGAAGATCTTCAAAGATACATTGCAGTCTGCACGGACTGCCATATAAATAAGGAGGCCATTTTTTACTTTGCGGTATCTTGGGCGGTTAGCTTTGATTGTTCCGTCTGCGTGTATTGTGTAGTCCCATAAAATTGTAACAGATCCTATCCCCGTAACCGGGTCTGGGTGATGTTCATACCAATTTCTTTAAGTTTCCTTCCCGTAGAAGTTGCAGATTTTCCAGTGCAGACATTGGACAGCTCTGTCATGACGGGTTTTATATTCAGTGGATGTGAATACCGTGAAACTTGATATAAGGTGATCAATTATTATTATTATTATTATTATTATTATTATTATTATTATTATTATTATTATCATGAATCATAATAATAATAATAATAATAAGGAAGAGGTTATCAATATATATATATATATATATATATATATATATATATATATATATATATATATATATATATATATATATATATATATATAATATCTTAGGACTCGTATTCGAAGATACCCGTCTACTAGGTCGGGTAGCCAATCCCTGTGGCAGACGTTCATATGTAAATATATATATATATATATATATATATATATATATATATATATATATATATATATATATATATATATAATATTCTCTGAGGATTGCGTTTAGTATGAAACAGTCAGTCGCCGCTGAGTGTTGATTCAATCTTCACTTTTATATGCTTTAACTCTGATGTTGAGAACTTTATACCATAACTATAGCATACCTTAAAATTATATATATATATATATATATATATATATATATATATATATATATATATATATATATATATATATATATAAAAGTGGACATGCTAGTGCAATCGTTTCATGCTAGTGCAATCGTTTCATGCTAGTGCAATCGTCAGGCGATTGCACTTGCATGAAACAGACTGTCGCCTCTAAGTGCTGACTTCCATGTCCACTTTTATATTTACACACGCTCTATCTCTGATATTGAGCACTTTATCCCATAAATATAGCACACTTTAAGACTACATTTATTCATATATATATATATATATATGTATATTTGTAGGGTAGCTGGCAATGGTTGTAGTGAAAAAGAATGGAGGCAATTTCAGTTTTTATCATCTTTAAACTATATAATGAGAATTCATAATGCTGACGTGGTAGATATGGACAGATCTGCGATTTGAAGTTAAAGGTCATTGATTTTATAAAGTATTAATCTTACCGCATCAGCAAGCATTTTCTTATATTAAATTAGAGTGCCTACTGTCCTATGTTTAGATGCTATTTCTGTTCCTACTCTATTCCGACCTCTACTGATCTCCAATTACCTCTAATGCCAAGCTCGCATATTCATTATATATATTCTTGCTGTCAGCTATGAAATTACCTGGGTACCTTATACTTGCCGTTTGAATGTTTTGGGCGAGCATGTAAACGTATAATGTCTTCGACCATATTTGTGGCCATGGATCAAAACCAGGTATAAAGCCGATGAATATTCGACCTTCTTTTAATTGTTAATTAGCCTTATAGCACAATTTCTTAATGGTTTTACGTGTGTCTGTGTTGAAATCTAATTCTCAATACGTAGAAGGCATATTATTAGTTGTTAATTTTAATGAAAATCACAGAGACCAAAGAGTTTGGTATTCCTTTTTACGATAAGCTCGTTCGGATTCTGAAAAGTTATAGACGTATTGTGTTCCAATAACTTGGACCGATTTTAAATGTGTATTAAGTTTAAGCGTTTAATGAATGTTTGTTCTTTTTTTTTTCTTTCAGATTTAACAACTTATGTCTTTGGCAATTTCAGCCATGGAAAGGTTAACAATAAAAAAACGGGTTAAAGTTTCAAGATGGCCACTGGAAAAATTGTTCGTAAATTCAAACAAACTGGGTCGGTGGCGGATATGAAAACACTATTGCGTGCTCGATTACGCCGTTCAGCTGAAAAGATTGCTGCAGTGCCCGAGAATGTGGACAAAATGCAAACACCTCTATTCGTTATCGCGCGCAGGAAATGAACCTCTCCATAACAACGTTACATCGTTTCCAACTCTACTCTCGGTTGGTCGATTATGTTGGCCAAAAAATCGCGAAGTGCATTTCTGTTTGAACCTCCATTTTCGTAATAAGCTTCGATAACTTTTTGAAAATCCCACAACACTCACAATAAAGATATACTTAAATTCTAACTTCAAACATGTAATTTATACACGTAGGTGCATAAAATGCAACAAATCTTATATAGGTATCACTCGAGCAATAAAAGAAAGAGTCTCCTTACACAAAAGCAACGGTAAATTTCCAGACAACCCATCCACAATTTTAAAATTATGCAAATATATCAAACAGGCCATTGCTCTTACCTCCAAGAAAAACATATAACAAATTTAAACCAGCACTAAACAAATCATAATCCCATACATATAAACACACACCCTATACACACGGTGGCAAAACAAACTAGTCGGACCACATACACACAAAAAACACCATATTGTCTATAACATATGCATATAGCGAACGAATATATACACACATAATGGCAAAAACAAGCATACTAGACGGAACACACGCACGCACACACACAATCTTTACAAACCATAAAAGTATATATATATATATATATATATATATATATATATATATATATATATATATATATAGGTTTCCTTGTAATAATATATATATATATAAGTGCATATATATATATATATATGTAGATATGTATATATTTATTCTTTCTCCATACATATATATATATATATATATATATACATACATATATATATATATATATATATATATATATATATATATATATATATATAGAGAGAGAGAGAGAGAGAGAGAGAGAGAGAGTGAGAGATATATATAGAGAGAGAGAGTATAAAAAGAAATAGATACTTGGGGACATAAAAAGCGAAGAACAAAGATATCCAACTTTCTTCCTCTTTCGCTGACCAAAGTTGTTTTATTAATTCTCATCCAAAGAAACATTACAAGATGGATTCAGATGATTTTTACGACACGCAAAAGACAATGGTTAAAAGATTTAAAATAGGAAGTAAGAACTTAATCCTTTAACTAATATGTCGGAATAACCACTCCGTGGTTGACTAGGGCAGCAAATGGCTGGTAAACTTTAATGCCTAAAAACAAACAAGCCAACTCTCATTTACCCACCACAGAGAACCCTCCTTGCCTCCCTTTAGAATGTCTGATGCTCAACTCCGCAAGAGCACCTTTTTGCGACTGCTTGGTCTCACGCTGTCCGCTGACCTGAGATGGAACAGATACATTGAATCAATAGCTTCATCTACCGCAAGGAAAGTTGGTTCTCAGTGTCGAGCCAGAAAGTTTTTCTCGTCCGAGTTCATCCTTCAAATCTATAAATCAACCATTCGCCTTTGCATGGAATACTGTTGCCATATATGTTCTGGAGCAACCGCTGTTCATCTCAAGGTCTTCGACAAAATCCAGAGACGGATATTCAATGTGGTTCGTACTGGTCTGGCATCTCGTCTACAGTCACTTTCTCACAGACGTGCCGTCGCTTCGCTCTGTCTTTTCTATAAATACTTTCGTGGTAACTACCCCGACGAGCTATTTTCCCGGCTTCCCAAACTGCATGATATTAAGCGTGTTACTAGGTCGGCATCTCAGTCCCACCCTTTCACTTTTGAAACTGTTAAATGTAGCCGTCTCTTCTACTCTAATAGCTTCATGTCTTGCACCTTCAGTCTGTGGAACTCCCTTCCGCATATTTGCTTTGATTGCAGTTATAGTCTTCAAATATTGAAATGTAATATCAATCGACATCTTCTTATGCCTTGATCTAATTCGCCGTCCTTCGCTTTACCCTTTCTTCAATCATGTCTCTTTGCTCTTGTTCCCAACTCTCTGTCACCTCTGGCGTACTAGTGGCACTCCCGCCTTGCTTAGAGTGAAATGCATAATATATATATATATATATATATATATATATATATATATATACAAATGCATAATATATATATATATGCAATTTAAATTTGAAAGAATAGAAATGTTACATCTCACTCAATCATGTCTCTCTACCCCCTTCACTCCCTCACTTCGTTAATTTACTTATTACTGCCCGTCATAAATGTGTAAATTTCTTTTCATTTTTCGTTTCAACCTTTGGAAATAAAATCTGATGATCCGCTGTCCTTTAAAAGGGCTGTGGTGAAATAATTTATTATATGGAACCTTAAAGTGGTCAGTTTTTATTTAAATTATTAGCTCTGATTTACATTGAGCTCTCTGGATTTTATCCTCCTTGGGTCTACCCATACGGATTACCTAGTTTTTCGTAAACTAAATATATATATATATATATATATATATATATATATATATATATATATATATATATATATATATAAAGAAAGGATCAATTGATTTACCCTCTTAGTTTTAAAGATATTAACAAATCTGGCCGAATGTGTATTTTGATCCGAAACTAACAAGATAAGCCATTTTATTTAATTTATTCAGTATAATAACTGTATTTATCTATTTAGCGATTTTTATGACAGAGTTGCTGTCATCCAGAAAAAAATCATGTAAAATTCTTTTAATTTTCAAGTCTATCGTCTGTTGTATTATTATTATTTTTTCCTTGAGGTTCTATTGTACACACATTTCTTTCAAGGTCCCAACCAGAGACTTAAGATAAGAAATGACATCAGAATATCTTCCATTGCTCATTTTTTGTAAAAAAAAAATATCTAAGATCACATAAATTTTACATATATCAAGCTCTTCGTAATATGGGAGCTGTACTTGTGAGTACACTTTTTTGTATTTCTTTAAGGCTTGGGCTACCAGGAATCCATTCAATCAGTCTATCGGAACTTTTCCCAATCAATCTGAGTGGTCCAACGAGAACTGGAATTATTGATATCCTCATGTGCCACACCTTTTAGACTTCCACTTCAGGATCCTTGTATTTTGATAGCTTTTTGAAGATCTTCAAAGATACATTACAATCTGCCATGAAAATAAAAATCACATTCTGTTTTTGTGGTATTTGCTCACGATATCTGATTGATTAGCTTGATTGTTCTGTCTGTGTGTATTGTAAAGTTCTGTCTGTGTGTATTGTAAAGTTCTGTCTGTGTGTATTGTAAAGTCCCATGAAATTGCTACAGGTCCTATCTGTGTAACCGGGTCAAGGTGATATTCATACCAGTTTCTTCCTGATTCCTTCCCGTAAAAGTTACACATTATTATTATTATTATTATTATTATTATTATTATTATTATTATTGTATGTTATGTATCCTGCTGCGTATGGTCCTTAGGCTATATATGTGAATTATCATTTAATTGATAGTACTTTTCTTAGTGTATGGGATGTTCCTACTAGGGCGATCTTCTGGGCAACTTGTACGTTGATGTTACCTGGGACACTGATATTAAAATTGTCCATTCCTTTTTTTACGAGGCCCAGAGCTCCGATTACTATTCGTAGTCTCAGTCTCCACATTAATCTCGATATCCAGGTTCCTGTATTTGGACAATTTCTCGATAATTTTCATGGCGGTGTTTCTCTCAGATGGCACTGCTATGTCAATAAACATACAATACCTGAATTTCTTGTCATTTATGATAATATCATGTATGGTGGCTTTTATTTCCTTGTCAGTTTGAATTAGCATTCACCAGAAGATAGTAACATCGTTATTTTGGGTAACTGTGTCTGGTTGGTACTCATGCCATCTCTCAGTGATTTTGATTTTATGATTCTTTCATATCTTCCAGTGCACATATGTCGCTACCTTGTTAGGTTTGTTGGTATATTCATTTGTTTCTAGTTTAGGACATCCTGTGATAATATAGTCGGTAGTTTCATCTTATTTTCCGTACATACTCCATTTCGGGTTAGTTCCATACTTGATTATGTGGCATTATTATTATTATTATTATTATTATTATTATTTTTATTTCCTTTGATATGTGGCGTTTACACATTTCTTTCCGGGTCCCGCCCAGGGACCTAAGGTTAGAAATGGCATCATGACACTTTCCACTGCAAACAAAAATAAAATAAAATAAAAAAAATAATTACATAGATAAAGCCCTTCGTAAAGTGTGGGCTGTACTTGTCAGAACAATTTTTTGTATCTCTTTGAGGCATGGACTTCCAGGGATCCCTTCAATGAGCCTACTGGAATCTTTTCCAACCAGTCCAAGGGCTCCAACTACAACAGGAATTGTTGATGTTCCCATGTGCCACATTTTTGAGATTTCTATTTCAAGGTCCTTGTATTTTGACAGTTTTTCGAATATCTTCAAAGATACATTGCAGTCTGCAGGGACTGCCATATCAATAAGGAAGCACTTATTTTGTTTGTGGTCTTTAATAACAATGTCTGGGTGGTTGGCTTTGATTGTTCTGTCAGTGTGTATTGTGTAGTCCCATAGAATTGTAACAGGTCCTATCTACGTAACCGGGTCAGGGTGGTGTTCGTACACTTTTCTTCCAGTTTCCTTCCCATAGGAGTTGCAAATTTTCCAGTGCAGATATTGGCCCACTCTGTCATGCCGGGTTTTATATTCAGTGGGTGCCAATACCGTGCATCCTGATATAAGATGATCAATGGTTTCTCGATATTTGTCACAGAATCTGCATCTTGGGCTAACACAGTATTTTAGTATATGTGCTTGATAATTCTAAGTTAACAAGCATTGGTCTTGTGCATCAATGACAAAACCTTCAGTTTCACCTTTCAACCCTGCACTCCGTAGCCACTGATGGGTGCGGTTTTTGTCTACGTCAGCTTGTTTGGTACGGGCAGAGTATTGGCCATGGAGCGGTTTATTTTGCCATTGTTTCTTTATCTGGTCGGTCGCATTTCTCTTTGCATTCTTGTTTAAGTTTTTTTTTAATTTATTATTATTATTATCATTATTATCATTATTATTATTATTATTATTATAATTACCACTATTATTATTATTATTATTTTTTCCATTATTATTATTATTACCATTATTATTATTATTATTATTATTACCATTATTATTATTACTATTATTATTATTATTATTATTATTACCAATAATATTACCATTATTATTATTATTATTATTATTATTATTATTATTATTACCATTAATATTACCATTATTATTATTATTATTATTATTATTATTATTATTATTATTATTATTATATGAAATTGTATTGTTTAGAGATTGAAATTAAATATTTAATTCGAGATGATTCTCAAATATTCTGAAATACACAAACTTCCAAAAACAAAAGGATCCAGAAAACTTTGGGGGTGTTATTTTTACTATCCAGTATATCATTTAAAATTTTCAGGTGTTTCAGCGTCTCAAGCTGGGTAATGATTAATGATTATTATGACAGAGTTCCGTTTACGCTATATTCTCCATACCTGTGGTCATGAGCCAAAACTAAGTTAAGCTTATTTTAATGTGTTTCGACGTATGCTAACGGCCAGAGAAATCTTCATTTGATGATGCATAGTTTTCGTTTTTGTGCCAGACTTTTCCACGAATAATATGTAATGGAGATTTCCAGAATATGGCTTATAGAAGATATGCGAGTTTAGAAAAGCCTGAATATTGTGATGAAGAAAACCATCATTTTTTTCTCTAGTTTTTTTTTCTGGCACTTCCTGAATTGAAGATTAAAACGAAAAACAGATCCCTGTATGATTATAAATATCCTCCAAATATAACGCTTATATTAATAAGAATTAGTGTCGAATAAATAATCCTCACAAAAATTACTATTGCATCCGTTCCACGTACGAAACTGAGGCCAGCAGACATCGATTCGTATAAGTCGCAAACGAGAAACGTGTTATCCTTAGGTAATTCTAAGAGAATACTCAGGGGCAGGTGTCTCTGAAGAAACAAGGAGCGACACACGTTGGCGAAAAATGTGGTTTTCCTGAAGAAGAAAAAAAGGAATGCACATTTGATTCCTGTCGGAGGCACAACTTTTCTTTTGTTCTAGCAGCACTTCTCAATCTAGACCGGTTATTATTTCAATTTTTATGGAAATAAAAAACACAGTATCTGTCAATACGCTCTGGCCTTCTTCAAGGACACATGACACAGTGGATAAAGGCGTTAGTAAGATCCAGTGACAGGACCCAAAAAGTGAGTTCAATACCTGGTTATGGCAGTGGAAAATTAACAGGAGATAACTGATAACTGACATCCATTAAACATGACGCGTGGAACTAGAACAGTCTACCCCAGTTAGAGAAATAATGGGTTCAGTTCGACATTCCAACCACCTGAAGAAGGCCGGAGTGTACAACGGCCAAAACGTTGTAATAAATATGGCGACAATGATGAGGACAATAATCCAAATAATGTAAATAGTGGAAATAAAAAAAAATTAAAAAATAGGATACTAATTCAAACCAACGCGTATCCATTAAAAAGATAAAGTTTATAGTAATAAGAAAAATACAAAAAAAAATTTACAATATCATTGTTCATGACCTGGCATTTCGTCTTCAGTCACTTTTCCACCACAGTAATGTAGCTTCCCTATGCTTTTTCTGTAAAAAACTATTATGAATAATCAAGTGTGGTCTCCTCTTGTTTTGTTCCTCTCCTCTTTGAGAGAGCTATTTCTGTATATTGGGACTATAAAAGGACACTCTACACGAACCTTGTATTCTCAGTTGAATAAAGCTTTTTTAAAGCCTACACCTGCGTGTTTTTCTTTTCATTACAATGACATACATGATAATTATCCTAAACATACCTGTATTGCACAGTGTGGTCCAAATGGCTTGTCACCCCATACATAAATTTTCTATTTTAGATAGCTGACACAAACTCCTACACGAAAATGATGGTGTTCCTACAGACCTCGTCAATATGTGACAGCGTCAATGAAAGTGAATAAACTGAATCCAGTACATGTGCTTTGTAATTCTGTATTACTTGTTATTCTATTGTTCTCATTACTTTTTGTTAGGTGGTGACAAGACTTTCGGACTGTCTTGTACAGTGAATTTACATAACTAGACCTCTGATCAACTTTCCTAAAGTATGGAACAGCGGCCATCTCAATGTGTGAAAGAGTCAATGAAAGTGAATAAATTGAATGCAGTCCATGTGCTTTGTATTACTCTATTACTAGTTCTTCTCATTACTTATTGTTAGGAGTGACAAGACCGTCGGACCACCCAAATGGGAATTTGTTAGAACTTTATGGAAACTTGAGTCATTATGGTCGCTGGAGTAAGAATCGTAAGTAAGAATGTATTGTGTTGGTTTAAAAAATCCTGTTCTACATTTGGGTAAGTGTCTCTCTAAGTTTTAAATATGTCCGGTAGAAGATATCCGCTTTTTGCCTTGCCCCACAGTTCTGTACTCCCAAACTATTTTTTTTCTATGGTACCTAGATATTATGAATTTAAGCGCAGTTCTAAATAAACAGTGAAGTTTCATCATTTTACAATTGCTTTTCCGTCAGATTTGAACTTCAAAAATTTAAATGCAATGTCAATCGCTATCTTCTTAACCCTAGAACACTAACCATGGGTATATAGTACCCAGTGCAAATCTTCCTATTTTTAATTACAATTTTCAGTACCTGAATTTCTTACCTCAATAATATGTTTTTTTCAGTTTCTATTAATGTTAACTCAAAGTAGAAAGTTTGAAGTGCCTGCATGCCAATATTTCAAATAAAGATTTATATTTAATATAATAAAATTTTTTTTTTGATATTTTCAAAATCGAGTATGGTATGCCAATGGTTAGAAGTGGTGTAACTTTAATTGATGGTTCGTGTTCTAGGGTTACTTTCTGTTCTTTTATTGTTCTCACTTGTTAATAATGTTTTATTTATAGTGATTTTCCAAGAAGGCCGAAATAAGGGGCACCCAGTGAGGATCGAACACACTACTCAGTCGTAATTGTTTTACCGAGACAAGCTTGCTGACCATTACAACACGTCGAGGTGCCCAAAAAGTGATTTTCCAAGCGTAGCTTAGACGTGGCACAAGGGCGAAAGTAGGCGAGACCCAGTGAGGATCGAACTCCCTACTCAGTCGTAATTGTTGTAGAGAGACATGCTTGCTAACCATTACACCGCCTCGAGATGTCCAAAATGTTTTATTTATATGGTTTCACACTCAATAACCCCCCTGCATATTACTGGCTTTGCTGCCTGGTTTGGGGTGCAATTATCTTTTTTTAAAAGTCCCCTTATACATAAGCAGAAGCTTAATCCATTTCTAAGAAATATAAGTGCATTTTCTGGTTATGGTAGCTAAATTGTGGTTCGTACTGTCGGTAACGAGAGCATTCGATTTGGTTTCAATGAAGTCCTTGCGATAGATGTCATTACGCATGAATTAATATTTCATCTATGACATTTCATCTTCTGCTCTTACCTCGTCCAATATGATAAAGCTTATTACCTTTTAGCGCCGGCAAGGCACATACATACAAGCACAGATGGGACGTAATTATGGAATCTAATCGATTGAACCGCTGTAGTCTAAAAATACACCTTCTTGTCAGTATTACATTCTTATGCTATTCTCTTCATGGCAAACCACACGACGCCAGCTCGACATAGAATCAACAGGTCAATCTCTGTAAAATATGAAATTAAAATATTCCTTTCCGACGGACATATATATATATATATTTTTTTATTAAAATATTGTTTCTAACACCTACATATTTCATTGTCAATTAATTCAAACTGTTTCGAGCAGCTCCAAGAAATACTCTCACGTATCAAGCTACACTTAATCAATAGATTCGCCATACAGACTATTTTAATATAGTGGTACAAACATGGGTAAAAGTAACCAGACATGGGAATGGGTGATAACTGAATAATGTCGAACGATGCGTGTCGAAGTTTCCTAAGAGACGTTCCAAATTGAGAATGCAGAGTTTTGCTGAGTATTTACCGATAAAAGTCTTAATATTTAATCCATAGCTGGGGAGAGAAGAGATGAATCCATAACTTTCCCAACGCGGTTTACGTAAGTGAATATAACGGACCTGAGTGGAATTGGAACTCGACTTTTCGATTTCCAATTAGAGAGCCGTTATCCATTACACCACCCGCACATTCATGCTTACGGCACCTGGTGTTCCCAAAAGGTCACACATCTACGTACGATAGGACGAGAACCGTTATTTCAATGCGATATCATCATAAGCCGTTAAATGTATGCCTTTTAGAAGATGATATTTTTAAACAAGCCATCTTTTTTATGAAATGGATTCACTCGATGTCTTTAATAAACTATCTATAAATCTTTCATAGAAAAATGTGTATCCTCTTGAGAGAGGATTAACTTTATTAAAATATTAATGAAGCCTTTCTTATATATATATATATGTTTTCATCTGTTTCTAGTCGTAAAGGAGATATAGATATTTTCTTATTGTTTTGTAAGGTATAGGCTTCTGATGTCCACTGTTATCGCTCTTTCTACTACTTAGATCCTTGTGCAAATTAATTATACAGGAAGATGTGGAGATCCATGATCACATACATATTTTTGCAAATTAAATGAAAAGAAACAAATAATTACGTTATTATTTACTTTTTCATTTTTTTTCCAATGAAACATGACCCAGTGAACATATTAGTACTTCGTATGTTCATTCCACAAAGTGGTTCCTTGCAGATTGACCACAGATCCTCGATTGGATTTAAATCAGGAGAGTTTCCAGGTCATTCTTTAGTACTTTGATTTGCTTACTAATAAGGTTTGCCAGTTTCTTCGTGCGGTGTTACAATTTTCTTACGCTTCCTTTGAATAACGTCCATCGCAGTCAATGGCCGTAGGACCACTAATGGACCGTCGAGACAATAGTGTCTGGGTGTGGTAAAAATCTGATTCAATCACGTATGACGCAATATATATCAAGGCCAAACTGTTTTGTCCATACACCCCGAAAAAAGATTCATATTACTGCACACCACTGCAAAAATCGAATCTGAGGAAAAAATAGTAATCGATTACACCCTTTCACTTTTGTGGGTCTAAAACTGACCGTATGGTGAAAGAAAAGAAACTAAAGTGGTTGTTTCAGTTAATTTGCTCAAGGGTGTATGAATGTTTTTCCTAACCTTTGGCTTGAGGGTTTATTTTGGATAATGTTGTTATTTCCCTACGGTAGATTTTATCCTTTGTTATCTCGTTATCGCACGAAGCAATTTATATAAAGATGTAGAATGCCAGCGGGTAACACTGCTGCGCAGTGTGTACCGTGAGGTATATATAAAAAAGTGGATATTACGAGATCACAAACGTGATTTGGCACTCAAGTATTGTAAAATCAGTTTTCGAGAACGACTGGTAAATAGAAAATTCCTCTTTATCAATCTTAGTATATCACTAAAACTTCTAAAAATCTATTGAAATATAAACGCAATTTGGCGTTAAGAACTGCTCGTATATCGCCCAAATTTAACAGATCTCTTGAGTCATCACAGCTGATGTCATTGCCGAACGGATAAAATAATGTACCAAATATAGTAAAGAAATTATTCAAAATAATAAAGTTTTTAATAACGATTTGAATTTGGCGTCTGAGCTTGGCAAATAAGTTCGGACGTAATAGAAAATAGATCCTGTGACGTATCATGTAATCTTTTGCGAAACAAAAATAAGCTATACGCCAAAGTGACTGTTGCCTCTTTCAAAATTACCTCCAAATTATAAATAGCTAGATACATTCTTTTTCGGCAACGCCTGACTATAATATATGTCCCCAAACCAGTTAAATTTCAACGAGCAGTGACTAACCGCTTCTTCAGCACTATACGGATAGGTTCCTATCTAAACCTAAACGCGTTTTCTTTTGTATACTGTCCGTTCCGGACGTACATATGGTGGCACTCCACAACTCAAGGCAGTGTTTATCTGTCTGCCGTAATCGTAATGTGCCCCGGGAATGTCATCGGTCTGTTTCTGAATGCAAGTATAATTATCGAACTTTCAGTCCATTAATTTCTCAGCATTTCAATCGCTCCGAGTCTGTTTTTCCATATATGATATACTTGTCCAGCATCCACAGCAATATACGATGGCAGATGTGACATACCAGTACTGCTTACTTTTAAAGAAATGTTCCTATTTCGGAAAACAATGGTTAGATTCTTGATCTTATGTTTCGTTATACCAAAGCGGCTTTTGTTTTTTTTATTTGCCATCGTTGTTTACTAACCTACGCAATAATTCGAATGATTTTAACGCTTTCAATTTGTAACTTAATCTTTGAGATGGTTCTCTTGCTGACCACCATATATTTGGTCTTCATCCAATCGATGGTGAGTCTTTTTTTACAACTTTTCCATACGGAATTCCTGGATTTTTCTTTCTGTCTCTAACATCAACAAAGTGTCATCTGCTCATTTTACGTTATTAAGAATTGGTCTGTCGAAGATAATAAGTAGGTATTCTATTTCTCATAAGATAGTCGATCTGTAGAGGTTGAATTAATCCAGTGAAAAATACTCCCTTCTATTCATTAATATTCTATTTTGTTTGCTTACTTAAACCGTTTCTAACTACACATAGGCGTTTTTTTTTGCTTCAATAAATATTACAGTATTATCATTTTTGTATCCTACTCTAACAACAGCTTAATCTATGAAATATATAATCTATAATCGTGTAATCTATGAAATATATATATATATATATATATATATATATATATATATATATATATATATATATATATGTATGTATGTATGTATGTATATATATATATATATATATATGAAATTATTAGGAGAATTTGATAATTATATTTAAGTGATTCATTGAGTCTGAAACCTCTACAGAATGCAGAAAGCACTGGACGGCCATTTCGTCCTTTATATATATACATATACATATATATATATATATATATATATATATATATATATATATATATATATATATATATATATATATATATATATATAAAAGGGAACATAGCTCTTATCTCAAATGACAACTTAAAAGAGACTGTTTGACCAACACAAGGAATGTTAAAAAGATAAATAAATAAATAATAAAAAAACAAATGAAAACTACAGACAAACGTTAGTTTTCTTCAAGACATTTATTTCTGTAGTTTACTGCTACAGCAAGCATAAACATTTTTTCTCTCCCGATGATGGCCATGTTGGTCGAAACTAGTCGAGGAATATAAATGAAATAATAATAATAAAAGCATAAGAATATTAATCAACAACCCAGTATGTCTGAAAATTTTAATTGATTTTTTTAATAATTTTTATCGTTCAATATATATATATATATATATATATATATATATATATATATATATATATATATATATATATATATATATGGATAAAATAACTGAAATAAAGATTGGGTGTTTTTTTGCGAAAGTATTTATTTATATGTTTTTATATATATTTAATATTTCAGACCACTTCGGTCCTTCCTCAGAAATTAATTGAATTACTGTATTACTGTATTTGGCAGTTAAATAATAAAAGTAGCATTTCTTGTTAGAGTGTCTTAAACAAATCCACCTTCCTCTCCCCCTATGTCCGGCTTTTAAGAGTTCTATTCATTATAATCAATTTTTTAAGGTTAATGAACCGCTTAAATGGTTCATTAAGATTATTGTCTGACTGCGTTTGCATGAATTCTGACTTGAATTATTTGGTATCGTTATGAAAATCGCTGAGCTCATCTGGTATTCCGTCTCGATGGAAACAAAGAAAAGCGTACTTAATTGTTATGCAATATCGGTCCTCTTATATGGCCGTGAATACTGGAACATTTGCTCACAGATGAAGAACAGACTTCAAGCAACATATGGTGAGAATACGTTGGACCAGGCATGTGATCAACAAAGAAAATTGAGACAAGAAGAATACGTATACATAACCTCAGTAAAGGAGAGTTGAAGATGTTAGGGCTCTTAATGAAGAAATGCGATTAGAAAATGTAAAACTAACAAAGCAGATGGAAGCCAACGGAGACAGAGGAAAGCAACGAATAGGCTACTCCCAAAAAAAATAATGCGTAAATCGTTAGCGGAACAAAGTTCAGGAGAGATAGCGGAAAAGACAAAACTTAGTAAGAACTAGAAAGGAAATAATTTTTGGAAATTCCATAATCTATCCACTTCCCTTCTCCTAATCCTTTCCCCTTACATTCCTATCTGCTCTCGCTCCAAATCTTCTGTAACCCCCCTTGCCTTGATCGATCCACAATCTTTCTCCACATCCTCTCCTTTACCACTCCTATCTGCTCTACCTCCAAACCTTCTGTAACCCCTTGCGTGCTAGTGGCTTCCAGCCTTGCTTGGGGTGAAAAGCTTAAAAAGAAAAAGAAAAAAAGAATCGCCCTCGTCCAGAAGTGACAGATCGCATTGGAGAATAATATATTTCATTTATTATTTTAATAATCTTATCGATCCGTAACTTTTCGAAGACTGAAGGCGTCTCTGTTAGACTCCCGTCTGGTTTACCTGATTTCTTTCTATTCATCTTCACTAATGACTAGCTTACCTCATATTTTAATATTAGAATTCTTTCAATATCTTTTTTTTTTAAATATATTGATAGTTTCTCTAATTTGTTATGGCGTGGCTTACGACCATATCACGTTGTAACACCGGTTCCTGTATGATGACCGAAATTAAGGAACCTCGAGCCTAGTCAGTACCTAAATATGTCACTGCTTGGATATATCAAGTACTGTATGTTTGGATGTGCTTTTGATTTAATGGACTATGTCTCGGAATTTTTGAATGGAAGTACCGAGTTCGAAATCCGTTTGAGTTCGTTATATTGACTTACGTGCAAATAACCTTGCGAAAATTTTGAATCCACCTCGTCTCCCCCAATCTAAAGGTTAATTATTAACTTACCCAGGACGCGGATGTAGTTTATCGTCTTACCCAGGATGCGGATGCAGTTTATCGTCTTACCCAGGACGCGGATGTAGTTTATCGTCTTACCCAGGACGCGGATGTAGTATATCGTCTTACCCAGGATGCGGATGTAGTTTATCATCATACCAAGGATGCGGATGTAGTTTATCGTCATACCAAAGATGCGGATGTCGTTTATCGTCTTACCCAGGACGCGGATGTAGTTTATCGTCTTACCCAGGACGCGGATGTAGTTTATCGTCTTACCCAGGATGCGGATGTAGTTTATCGTCATACCAAGGATGCGGATGTAGTTTATCGTCTTACCCAGGACGCGGATGTAGTTTATCGTCTTACCCAGGACGCGGATGTAGTTTATCGTCTTACCCAGGATGCGGATGTAGTTTATCGTCATACCAAAGATGCGGATGTCGTTTATCGTCTTACCCAGGACGCGGATGTAGTTTATCGTCTTACCCAGGACGCGGATGTAGTTTATCGTCTTACCCAGGATGCGGATGTAGTTTATCGTTATACCAAGGATGCGGATGTAGTTTATCGTCTTACCCATGACGCGGATGTAGTTTATCGTCTTACCCAGGACGCGGATGTAGTTTATCGTCATACCAAGGATGCGGATGTAGTTTATCGTCTTACCCAGGACGCGGATGTAGTTTATCGTCTTACCCAGGACGCGGATGAAGTTTATCGTCGTACCCAGGACGCGGATGTAGTTTATCGTCTTACCCAGGATGCGGATGTAGTTTATCGTCTTACCCAGGACGCGGATGTAGTTTATCGTCATACCCAGGACGCGGATATAGTTTATCGTCTTACCCAGGATGCGGATGTAGTTTATCGTCTTACCCAGGACGCGGATGTAGTTTATCGTCTTACCCAGGACGCGGATGTAGTTTATCGTCTTACCCAGGATGCGGATGTAGTTTATCGTCTTACCCAGGACGCGGATGTAGTTTATCATCTTACCCAGGACGCGGATGTAGTTTATCGTCTTAGCCAGGACGCGGATGTAGTTTATCGTCATAGCCAGGACGCGGATGTAGTTTATCGTCATACCAAGGATGCGGATGTAGTTTATCGTCATACCAAGGATGCGGATGTAGTTTATCGTCTTACCCAGGACGCGGATGTAGTTTATCGTCTTACCCAGGACGCGGATGTAGTTTATCGTCATACCAAGGATGCGGATGTAGTTTATCGTCTTACCCAGGACGCGGATGTAGTTTATCGTCATACCCAGGACGCGGATGTAGTTTATCGTCTTAACCAGGAGGCGGATGTAGTTTAGCGTCTTACACAGGACGATAAATAAATGTTTTTTAGAGAAATGCCACTCTAATGACATTCCAACCTTGACACAGGACTATGATGGTTGGTATTATAGACTCGTGAATGTCTGAGATAGCTCAACAGAATAATAAGAAAAAATAATCAAAAAGTGACTACATTTAGGGGAGTGCAGGACTGAGATAGATATATAAATAATTTTAAGTGCAGGACTGAGATAGATATATAAATATTTTTTTATTACATTTATTTATGTTTATTTTAAACATATATAATATTTTCTTTTGTTTTTTGTTGTTTTTTTTAACAATCGCCATAAGTCATATGGAATCCACTATGATACTTTGATATATACCAAAATTTAAATTATGTAACAAGCAAGTTTTAACTCAACACCTGAAGATTGCATTGTGCAGCTCGGAGTTGTGGTAGACGCGAGGAAGAAGTATATACATGTTAAAATATAGTTTTAAGATATAGTATATTTATATGTTAAAGTGCTTAATATCAAGGATGGAACATATCTAAATATAAATGTGTACATTGAAGTCAACCCCCAGAGGCGACAGTCTGTTACATGATAAATACAATTGTCAGCCCATGACAACTTAATTTAGCATGAAACAGACTGTCCCCTCTGGGCGTTGACTTCAATGTCCACTTATATAATACCCCATGTGTGTGATAAATTTTGGGGCTGATCCACTTCCCAAAATCTGACTTAATATCATTTTTTTCTTTGCAGATAAATTCTCAGCACCCTCCTGTCTATAATATGTTAAAATTGTGAAAAAAATAGACTTCTTCGAGAAAAATGAGATGGAAATTCTAGCAATTTATTTTAATTTTTTATGCCGTTAGGATATTTTTTATGTTTGCCTCTAAGTGGATAAAATAGGCAGTCATGTGAAGAAAAAAGCAGACTTTCTTGAATTGATTGACTTGGTACAAATTCTAGATGGCATTTCAGAGGCGACTGGATAACTATTTGTTTTATTTTTTATAAGGCTCAATTCTTTTTTATGGTTTCACGTAAAACCTGACACGTTATATTATGGCGTTTCAATGGATATTTCTGTTTAATTCCGACTCGGGGATGAGGTGCGTCGTCACGATTGGTACTAAAATCTGATTTTGTTAAATTAGTTCGTATTGGAGCCGCGTCTGTTGTTTATCTAACTTTTCCGCTGCTGCTCTTGTCAAGGGACGAATTCGCCTACCCCTGCAATATGGCCACCTTAATAGTAATATGATTTTTTTTTTTTTTTAAATTTCCAACTTTTGAAATTTTCTTAAGAAGGTTGCGACGGAGAGTGTGAAGAATAGACTAAACATAAACTACAAGAAATCAGAATGCATAGTCATCAGTAAAAGGATGGACTCTAAATATGACTTGTAGGTCGGGAACACTAGAAGTAAGCAGACTCGAGATTTTTAACTGTCTGGGAAGCGTTGAGGACAGAGGACGTTAAATGCGACACTGAGATCCGGAGGCGTATTGGGATGGCCAAGGACGCATTCCAAAAGTTGAGCAAAGCATTTCAAGGATTTCTTGGGTAACGAAGAAAAGAATATTGAGCTGTTATGTGACATCTGTCCTTCTTTACAGCTGCGAATGTTGGACGATTTCTTCAAAAATTTAGAAGAGACTCGAGACGACGGGCATGTGGTTCTACAGAAGGATGCTAAGGATATCATGTACCGAGCGTGTGAGCAATGATGAGATCTTAGGATGCAAACAAGGAGGAGGAAGTTTATACTTAACATCAGGAAGAGGCAGCTGAAGTTTCTGGTACATCTAATGAGGAAGGAGGGCGTGGAAAATCTGATACTCACGGATCGAATACAGGGAAAAAGAGACAAGGGAAAACAACGCATGGCACACCTGGCGGCCTAGGGCAAGTGGATGAGAGAACGTAGTCTGGGGAGGTAACAGAGGTAAGGAACTTGTTGAAAGCTGCAAGGGATAGAGGGGGGTGGAGAGCCATGATCGCCTACGTCCTGAAAGTAAAGGGCACATAGAAAGAAGAAATATATTTAATTCACAATATAGTGTTTGTGTTTAATTTTGGCTTGACCCTGAGATACCTTCGAGGGTGATGCTTTACAGAAAGGTAGGGATTTATCTTTGTCGGGTTACCTGCTCTTAATTTTCGAGACCATTACTAGGGGACGCTCTCCGGCACGATAAAAATCTGCGTTTTTTTGTTTTTTTTCCATCAGTCTCTTCTGAACTTATCCGTCAACATGTAAGTCTCTCACGGAAAAGCGCGTTCCCTTTTCAGGAAACGCATGAACAACACACACACGCGCGGGCGCACACACACACACACACAAACACACACACGTAAGCATATTTACTCACATCACATTTACACTTACATTTGTTACATACAATATTGTCTTTGTCACTTGTAAACCTTTGTTGTTAATTATCATTTGTTTGTACTTATATATTGGTTCTTCTCGTTTCTTTCCATTTATTTACGTGGACTCACATTCCGAGTTCGCCATGTTTGTTGTACGCATTTCAGGAGACACACATGTTTATCTCTCAATGCATACACTGGCTCACAACAGTTTCTCCGTACAATATCTCGCGCCCATATCTTAGTAAGCACATTTTCTTGTTTAATTCGAATGCTCTGACAAGAGATTTCGTCTTGATTTTTAATACATGATATAGTGTGCGTGTAATATAAAACTTGATTTTCCTTTAACTTTATTGATACAGAAATTTGTTTTTGTTTAGTTAATATCAACTGAGGTTTTATTTTGAGGAGTTTTTTTTTATTTAGTTTGTTCCTCTTCTTTTTGTTCTGTGCATATAAGAGAAACATTGTTTCATGTAACATAATATTTTGAATAAAAACACCATGGTTTTTTTATTTATATTATGTAAATATAGGTATTCACCGACTCCCCACCGCAGCAAGATGTGGCACAAGGCCGAGTTTTATTGTGGGGTATCCGAGAAAAATTTCCCTGTAGAACTCGTAAAAATGGAGTCAGTTTCCGGAGACGAGACTCTGCCCTTCGACATAGGCTGGTCTGAGGGATACTCTCTGACATGTGCCAGGTAAGTATATTATGTAAATATAGTTTTTCCCCCGTCATCTCAAGTATTAATTTCCTTGCCATGTAAACTCATGATGCATTTTATTCTATATGCACGCCCCGTTAATGCTGTTATTAAATTCATTAAGGAAGGCGCCGTAATTTTTTTTTAATTTTATTTTCTCAAGGACCTTCAGTCTCGACAAAGATCATCTTCAGGAGTGTTTTGCTAAGACATAATATTAATGTAAGGGATAGTTGGTAATTTTTTGCAAAATTTAAAATATTAACGTTACTAAGGGAGGTGACTTAATTTATATACCCGTAATTATTTGTAAGAAAATACAATTTACGTATTTTAAAACATTTCTGCGATTGCAGATATTTTAATTTTTTTGTCTTAGCAATTCACCAGTGAAGACGCTAATGGATGAGATTGAAAATAACTGGGAAAATAAAAGAAATGAAAAGAACTATGGCGCCTTCCATAATGAGTTCAATATCATTACGAAATTGATCCATGAATTTCAGATTATTAAAATAAAATAAATAGACATAATATCTCTAGATTATTCAGCAAAACATGTTTGAATATATATATATATATATATATATATATATATATATATATATATATATATATCAATGGATTTACTATGAATTTGTTCATATAGATGTTGGTCTCCCAAAGTGGAAGCATTGTTCTCGGATTAAATAATTTTATACCATTGTCATAGCCGGAACATACAAAACGTTATTCATTTATGCATTGTAAAAATTGCCAAAAGCTACTGTCCAACAATCATTTCCCTTCATTAGAAGCACTTTCATGGGGAAATTCAATATTTAACAATAAAGAAATGTTCATTATGCGAGGTTGGGTACAAACCTTCATAGGCCGAATTTAAGGAGTGATGGTAGCGTTCTGAAATCTTGCATGCATTGATGTCAACTCTTTTTTCTTTCTTTTTTTTATTAATAACTGCATTGTTACTGGCCAGATGAACTGGCATATCTCTGTCGAAAGATGACTGGTCATCTGCTGGTTTAAAAAGTCATCAACAGAGATATGAGGCCATCATCACAGCGATAATGGGTTCCGGCCAAGTGCTTTTTGCGTTTTTGTTCATGCTGGGGAACAAATGATAGTCAAATTAGGCGAATAGGTAGTGTGATCAATCAGTGCAAACTCACAGACATGTACAGCAGCCATTGAAACCAAAGACTTGTATGCTGGAGCATTGTCCTGATTAACCAAGACCATTTCGTCATTTTACCTCGGGTTTTGATCTTGATAGAGTTTAGTAACTGCCTCAGTCAGTTGGAATAATAATATCCAAGGAGACTATAGGCCTTTTGAAGATTAACGATAAACACAGTGCTATTTGCATTCCAAAATCAGATGCGGTGACCTTCATTGCAAATAAAACGGTCCTCACTTTTCGAGCAGTTGGGAAGGGGGTGCATAGATTGTCTTTTTGTCTTTGGCTGAAAAGTGATGTAACCAACATTCCTCCTGGTTTAGGAAATGTCCAAGGAAACCAGCTGAATCTACGTCAAACAATGTCACCTTTTTCCCTTATGTGATCAGCCTGTGCGCCTTTGATCAGGTAACAGAAGAGGTGGCGTCCACCGAGCAGAATCCTTCGCCATACCAAGTTACTTAAATAGAATGTCATCAACTCTCTCACGGGATATGCTAATAGAAGCCATCACCATGTGAACAAAATCAATGTCTTTTTCGGAGTTGTACAGATGCGGGAAACCCAGACCTTGGGACAACTTCAAGACCCCCATTTTCTTCCTTAAGATCAGCGGACCAGGTTTGCACGGTTAATAACGCGAGATCATCGTCTCCTAATCTAGCAACCATGTCAGCATGAATGCCCTGGTGGCTATTTTTTTTCTATAACTAAATGATCCGTCCTGAGTATGACGATAAACTACATCCGCGTCCGGGGGAAGACGATAAACTACGTCCAACAGCAAGACTTCTGATCAGGAGGTTTTGAGGTACGTGTGACCACCTCTTAATTGCTGGTGTTCCCTGGTCAACCCTGAGCCGGGGTGGTAGCACCTGTTAGGGTCCCAGCTATGAGCGAATAGTTAACCTCGAAACTGGGTTTAAAACACTATGAAAATATAAAAATATGTTTTCATACCAAAATTACTTTGTAAAAAATTATTACCAGGAATAATTTTTTGAAGAAAAAAGTATTAGAAGCAATACATTTGTGAAAAAATAGTAAAAGCTATACATTTGTGAGAAGAAAAAAAATTACCAGAAAGACTTTTAAAAAAAAAAAATTACCAGGAATACATTTTTGAAGGAAAAAATATTACCAGAAATAAATTTTTCACAATAAAAATTTTGTCGGCATTAAATAACCCATTCTGGTTGATATGACGTAAAACAAAACAAACAAAACCATAATTAACTGATAACACCGCGATGCCAAAAACGGCACATTATCGATATAAATAGCTACTCGTTACATTTGAAATTGTCTTTGAACAACTAAATATCAGTTTACCCGGAAAGAAACAATGCAGTTGAAAGGGTTGGAATTAATTCCTGCAATATTTCACAGCTCTAGCATCACTGATACATAGAAATAGAATGAAAACTGCACGTACCTGATGGTTAATTAGCAAAGGGAAGCGATAATGTGTTAGAAATTACAATCATAGTTTATGACGGTAATAATTATAACTCAACGGAACTCAGTATATTATGACGGGAATAATTATATTGATTAAAATCAATATATTATCACGAGAAAGATTAGAACCCGAATGAAATCAATACTTTATGACTGGAATAATTATAACCTATTGAAATCAGTGCTTTATCAGGGGAATAATTATAACCCCATTAAAATTAATACTTTACGACTCTAAGAATTATAACATTACAATCAATAATGTAATAATTATAACCCTATTAAAATCAATGCTTTGTGAGGGGAATAATTATAACCCTATTAAAATTAATACTTTATGATGGAAATAATTACAACCCCATTAAAATCAATAATTTAACAATTATAACCCTATTAAAATGAATACTTTATGAATGTAAGAATTTGAACCCCACTAAAATCAATACTTTATAACGGTAATAATTATAACCCAATTGAACTTAATATATCGGGGATAATTATATTGATTTAAATTAATATATTATCACGGGAAAAATTTGAACCCGATTGGAATCAACAAGTTTGTTTTTCCTGGAAATAAACAGTATATTAATAATTATTATTGAATATGCACATTTTTTCCATAAAATATGAGTTTCTATTCATACTTTTTCTGTTGCCTATAATTTGGGTCGTATATATTTGTCATGTCTTTAAATGTTCTTTGTGGTTAGTTGTTATCAACGCTTAAACAGATTAGATAATGATAAAATATATTTTATTTTCCATAAATCTTAAGGAAGTATTACCTCCATCATAAACTTCAGTGAGTAATAAATATAAATACTTATATATATGTATATATATATGGGATTATATATGTCGGATACAAGAGCGTTGAAGATTGTTAAAATAACGAGTATTTCGTCCACGATGATGACGTTTTCCCTTGAGTCGTTCAGGCGAAAGAATCGGTTACTACGCTATAACGGTAGTCCAATGCGTGTTCGCGGGGGCTTACAGAATCTGGCACTTATAAACGGTCACCCATCTAAGTACTGACGAGATTCAACATTACTCAATGGCCGGACGTGAACCAATGTTTCGACGTATTATGGACGTGCACTGAATACAATCTAATGTCTATTTAAATATAAATATTCAGAAATATTCATTATATTGACAATTAAATAAAATCATGAAATATTCTTATGCACAATCCGGTCAATAATAAAAAAGAAAAGAAATCCGATTATAAAAATAAATAAATAATAGTCATAACTGGATAATTTAAAACTTGAATATGTCATACAATAATTAGCCTACGAAATTTGAAAACAAAAATTATTTTTCTTTTAGAAAAATATTGCGAAAATTATTTAAAAAATTATATGCCAATTAATATAAACCCAATTTTAGGAAGGATATGAATATAATAATATATCCAGTCTAAATATATAAACTACTGACAAGCAGATATCACTTCTTCGAAACTCGGAGTTGGGAGATAAGTTTGAACATTTTCTTTTATTCATGCACACGTACATATATATGTCTGTATATATATATATATATATATATATATATATATATATATATATATATATATATATATATATGGATAAAATAACTGAAAAAAAATTGGGTGTTTTTTTTGCGAAAGTATTTATTTCTAAAAAAAGACAAACGAAAGTATTTTATTTCTAAAAAAAAAACCCAATTTTTTTTCCGTTATTTTATCCATATATTATATACATATCAAGAAAGTATACGTGGCTTCTCATTATGCAATTATTTTCGGGGTGTACGTACAAAATTGCTTGGCCCTGAAAAATATTGCGTCATACGTAATTGGATCAGATTTTTATCACGCCCAGACACTATTGTCACGACTGTCAATTAGTTGTCCTGCGGATGTGTCTTCGATGGACGTTACTCGAAGGAACAGACAGTCAAACCTTATTAGTGAGCAAATCAAAGTACGAAAGACTGGACTGTAAACTCTCCTGTTGTAAATCCAATCGAGAATGTGGTCAATCTGCAAGGAACGACTTCGTGGAATGGACATACTAAGTTCTAACATCTAATCTCGGTCATTTTTTCAATGGAAAAATACGAAAAATATAATGGAATTATTCATTTTGTTGGAATTAATTTGCACTAGGTGTGTGCGTGCGTGTGTATATATATATATATATATATATATATATATATATATATATATATATATATATATATATATATATATATATAATTTAGCTCGTTTTCAATTGAACACTGTTGAACGACAAGCTAATTCTAAAATCAACAGTCACCTGCATTTACTTGCTAAGCTCTTCAGTAAAATGAATGGAGCTCTTTGGCTGCTTGCCGTTTTTTTACGTTTCACTTTGTCTGACGTCATTTGTTTACATTCGGATACGCATCGAGCAGATATGAATATACGTGAGAGATTCATGGAAGATTAAAGTTTAAAGACAGTAAAATCGACCTTGCTAACCGAACGATTCTCAGTGGCCGAAACGGTTAATCACGTCAGGCTATATGACGGTTCCGTATAGGATACAGGTTCGATTCCTGTCCGAGGACGAATATTTTCTATGAAAATTTCTTGGACATTCAGGCAGTTAAATGTTATTAATACTGTTTATTATAAACAGAGCATTTACTTAAATATTTGTATCTATAAAAAGAATGTATGAACATAAAAATGTCATTATATATATATATATATATATATATATATATATATATATATATATATATATATATATATATATATATTCAAAATCATTGTCGGATCGCCGACGTTGAACTGTCAATAGGCAGATCGACATTACAATAAAAAAAAACATGCACAGATTGTAAATACAACACATAGAACCCTAATCACTAGCACAAAACAGAAACTGAAATCCTTAGCTTGCGACTCCAATTAGCTACTCTCATAAAAAATATAGACATAAATCTTAGCCTAAAAAAAAAACTATACAGTTTCCCAATACACAATTTTAGCCGTTATTCTGAACTAATGAAGCCCATCCAAAAAAAGCGTTGTTTATAAAATTTATATATAATTTTATAAAGTTTTTGACTTTGTCAAAATGCTGCCGACACCACAAATACAAAAATACTTAACAAGACAACAATTTCTTGCTTTCACGCCCATACTTAAAATAAATCATTTTAGATTGCATTCATAAAAAACTTCATTCCCATATGCAGACACAGAATACTAAGACAATCAATACATATATTCTGCGGATATGATGGCGAATGCCTTAAATCCCCAAAAGAAGATCTCGGCGGACATGGAAAAGTAACTAACAACAAAATGCGAAAGAAAAGCACTGGATAATTGACAAAATAACATCATTTTATAATCAGTGTCAGGTCGTCGACCTCAGACTATCAGTAGCATAAATTATGAGCAGATTGCTCATCTACATTACAAATTAAAAACCCTATGCAAATAGAAACGGCTGGTTAATTACGTTTAGCCTCGTATAAACATCTCTATGGGTTATTTAATGCCGAAACCTAAATATTTCGAAATTAATTTTATGTTCTAGACATATAGATATTTTGTACATAATTTTATACGTAGAGTAAATTTATGTTTTTATTTAGAAATATAGTTTGTAAATCATAAAATGAATGGTTGGTAATTTTAGTATTGAATTGATTGTGCTCATGCTATAAAAATGTATTGTTGGTCATTTTATTATAAAAATGTACTATTGATTGTTTTGTGAGGGGGAGGGTCACTATTTACCCATAGCTGGAACCCTACCATTTGCTGCCACCACAAGTCTGGGTGGATGTCAGAACATCAGCAGTTAAAAGATGGTTTCAAGCTCTTCAAAAATGCCAATCTACAGATCGGAAGCCTTGCTGTTGCATGGAGTTTATATACGGGATTACACACATAGAACCTTATACAAACTTGTTGTCATGGGAATTTACCTATAAAGATAACGGACTCTTCCTGACTCTATGAATACTTTGCCTCTCTGAGAGAGAGGGGAGGAACGAGTCGAGCCGCAGTCTCTGACTGTGCGCGACTCTTGTCGAACTCTCTGCTTTGGCAGAGAGGAACCCTGACGAGGCTTTGCCGCAGGGCAAAGTTTCGTCCGGGGAGGTAGACAGTCCCTGAACCTGTTTATACGTGTTCTAATGAGCATATTTTTGGCCGAGCCTAAAGGCTCGGAGAACCCACATAGAGGCATAGAGGAACACTGACGTGGCTTTTCCGAGGGGTAAAGTTTCGTCCGGGGTGGTAGACAAGCCTTGAACCCGTTATACGTGTTCTTAAAGGAGTATTTTTGGCCGACCTTACGGGCTCGAAAACCACGTTAAACTCGGCCTTGTGCTACATACTTTCCTCGTGGGGGGGACTGTTAAATATCGGAGTCGAGACCTAACGAGTCAAGACAATAGTAGTTCACTCTAAACCAGACTGAGAGTTAATGCTAACTCTTCAACTTCTTGTATTATATTTCTGTTGTAATATATCTTTGTTATTTTCTACTCTTGTGTTCGTGTTGTTCTTCCTCGGTTCTACCTTGGACCATAACCGTGGTGCGAGGATATTTGCACCATAACACTTGTCCATCTCGCAAGTAGAAAGAAAACAGAAAGTGAAGCTTTGAACTTAAATTCGCCACTGGCATTAAATAAAGACACAGAGAATAATTACAGCAACAATAGCTACAAAAGACGAAACTACAATACCGTGTAACTATGCGCAAAAGCACTTGAGAAATTATTGAAACACAAAAATATGACAATTACAGCACAAGACAAAAGAGATTATGTCGTCCTATTAGCCACCATCATGTATATTGAAAATTATACAAATTCTCCTCGGGGATCCTAACACTTATGAGAAAATTCAAGAAAATAATATTATCACTGAGACACAAAATGTTAGTAAAATCATCAAAACGTTAATTACCAATGAAGACAATTATTGATAAAACTGATAGAATAAAACCCAACCCTGCCCAAACATTACGGATGCATAAAACCTGTCACCCAAGTGCCCATCATAGTATCGAGGATAAACAGAGTATTGTACAAAAATCAAATAACAAATATCTTAACTCCGTTCCTCGTGACAATCATCTCAGGAAAAAATTTTAAAAATCGGCGATTTTATCAATAGAGTAAAATCCTCGAATATGACAAAATCCTCAGTTAAAAATATTAAATCCATATACAAATATACCTGTTACTAAATAAATGCCTACTAATTTCCAAAAGATATTTTAAAATTAAAAAAATCAACCTTCCACTACCAACAGACAAATTTATGAGAATATGTCGATACATGATGATAGATTAAACAGGACAGAACATATCTAAGATTTCTTCTCCGAGAGAATAGCACAATAAGGTTTAACTTATGTCGACGTCATTTTAATACATATTTCTGTAACCTAGAAAGGGTTACTGAATGAGGGATAAAGAAGACGGAGGTTGGAAATGAAATGGTAATCTTTATAACACCAACAAAATACAATACTCGCCAGCGGCATGAAGTAGGTAAACCACTGCTAACGGTGGACTACTTAGACAGCATATTACCCCCCACACACACTTATAATACTGTCCAACGTATTTATGAGGATTGGGACATACCCATCAGTCTTCATTGGTACGGTATATAAAACTATCTGTCTCAGTTCAGGTTCTATCTATCTATCTATCTATCGATCGATCTGTCTGTTGTAACCTACAAACGGTTACTGAATGAGGAATAACCAAAATGGAAGTTGGAAATGAAATGGTATTGGTGGCACAAGGATGTGGCACAAGGCTGAATTTAATGTGGGGAAATCCAAATCCGTGGGTTTGGGCAAAAATTGCCCATAGACCCCGCATAAGCGGGATCGGGTATCTGTCTACTTTCGGCAGAGCCTCGTCCGGATTCCTCACTGCCCAAAGGCAAAAAGGTCGCCACGGGAAGAAAGCTCACGCTGCCAGCTTAGGCAGAATATTGCCCCCACTTAAAATAGTGCCTAACGTATTTATAAGGACGGTACATACACATTAGTATTCATAGGTACAGTGTATAACAGATACATATAAGGATATAGGAATTTTGAAATTGTGTAATGGTTAGCAAGCTTGTCTCTCTAAGTCAATTATGACTGAATAGTGATCCTCACTGGGTGCCCTATACTTTCAGCCTTGTGTTACTTCAAAGCTTCGTCCTGAACATGACGATAAACTACATCCGTGTCCAGGGTAAAAAGATAAACTACGTCCAGCAGCAAGGCCTCTGATCAGGAGGCATTGAGGTGCGTGGAACCACTTCTTAATTGCAGGTGTTCCCAGGTCCATCCTGACCCGGGGTAGTAGCACATGTTAGGGTCCCTGCTATGGGAAAATAGTTAACCCCGAAACCGAGGTAAAAAGCTTTATGAATGTGTAAAAATAGGTTTTTATACCAGAAATTCTTCGTAAAAAATTATTACTTTGAAAAAACAAATTTATTACCAGCAATACGTTTTTGAAAAAAAAATGTTACCAGAAATACGTTTTTGAAAATAATATTACCAGCTATACAATTTGGGAGAAAAAATATTAAAAGAAATTGATTTTTGACAAAACAAATATATAACAGGAAAAAAAAGTTGTCGGCATTAAATGACCCATTGAGGGTGATATGTCATAAAATAAAACAACCAACCAACCAACTTCTAAGCTACGCTTGAAAATCACTGCATACATAATGATATACAAATAAAAGCCTGTCGGAATTCAACAAATAATAATCGTATTTACTTTTACGCCCATCGCAACAATAAAATCAAATCCGGAGTAAGAAGCTTTTATTTAAGGGCCTTTAGAATCTGTGGCCCCAAATACGAACTCGAACAAGAGGAATATACTGAAAACACACCAGACTTCTCAAATACCCAAAGTAATTCCCGCACAATTCCACGGGCAAAACAGACAAAATCCACAAAGAAAAACAGAAATAGCCACAATCATAAACAACATAACACAATTAGGGAGGTAATTCTACCGAGCAGCAACCATGGAAAATAGCCTATGCAGCCTAAACGTAAGATTAATCAACATTGTCTCGAAAAAAATGAGAAACATAGTTAGTAGGAAAGGAGATAAGAACAACAACAGGACAAAGGCAGGAATATATAGATTAAATTGTACGAAATTCCCTGTGAAATATATAGGCGTAATATCCAAAAATCTCAAGAAACACAAAATATGATCTTCACAAATATATGTAGCAAAACAAGATATATATATATATATATATATATATATATATATATATATATATATAATTGTTTAAAAAAATATGATTCCATCGCTAGAAGAGAGTTCTCATGTTTCAAAAGCAGAAACTTAAACCTCCAATTTAATTTATAGAAATTAAATTAAATAATTATAATATAGGCTCTACTGTTGTATCGAGCCCAGTGTTTTAAAAAAATAAAAAACAAAATACTAAAGAACATTATTTACATTTTTCGGACTATTGTCCTCATCTTTGTCGCTATATATGTTACAACGTTTCGGCCGTTCTACACTCCGGCCTTCAGGTTGTTGGAATGACGAACTGAACCCTTTATTTCGCTCACTGGGGTAGACTGTTCTAGTTCCACGTGCCATGTTTAATGGATGTCAGTTATCAGTTCTCTCCTGTTATTACTAAAGAACTTTTTTTTATTAACATAACGATTCTTTCCTATTTTTCTATATACTTACACACACACACGCACACATATATATACACATATATATATATGTATATATATATATATTCTGCTTAAACCTTATTTTTATAGATACAATTGTTTCAGAGCTGTGTTTATAATAAAAAGCATTACAAAATTTCCAGGCCTGAATGT